>OY288277.1:6291905-6896874 GCA_958450335.1 Hibiscus tridactylites | reverse complement strand
GGTGCATTAGGCCTGTTGTTTGTGCTTTTAGAGAACCATTTAAGTCCTGAGGTATACTATCTTTTGATTAAAATCTTGTGTGCCTCTTTTTTAACTAATTGAAACTTTAACCTTCTGTAACTTGAGTTTTTTTTTCCATTTAGCATTGTGGATTTTACATTAGACTGGTCTGAATTTTACTCTCTAAGACCCCTCTATAAATGTTGTGAATACTGAATAGGCATTGGTAAATTTCTAAATCAGTTCAGTGGTTGAGTGATTCTTCTGTCACACAGCAGTAGAGGTTGTAATTGTCACAAATGTCACCTTTTAGCTTTCTGATTATGTATCTATCCATTAGAAAAATAACATAATTAATCAATATTTGAATAGATGACAGCTCCCCCCCCCCCCCCCCCCCCCCCTTTAGATAATGGCAAATTAGGCTGAAGGTATTACCTTTATATCCCATCATCATCTTTAAATCTTGTTCAATGTTGTATGATTTACGAGTAAAGCACTGTTTGTTCTGCATTTGCTTCTTCCAATTTATCTAGAATGTTTCGTCTTTGAAGACTGAAATATGTTGCTCCAATGATCGTCATCAAGTGGAAAGAGTTTACTGTGCTAGGAATGTGTTCTCGTTACTTGTTGATTAAATATCCTTCATTTCTGGCTTTAGGGACTGGTATAATCTTGAAAAGTCTAAGAGGGTGAAGGCCTTCCGTTGTGGAGAATATAATGAATGTATTGAGAAAGCAAAGGCTTCGTCAGCAAATTCTAGCAAGAAAGCAGTGAAATATGCTCGAAGAGAAGATGCTATTCTTCATGCTCTTGAGATTGAGAGTGCACGTTTGGGCAAGGATCATCCAGATTATTTCAGTAGAAAAGTTAATTCTGGTGGTGACGAGGGTAGTCCGGCCAGAGAATCACCCACCATGTCACATTCTGCAAAAGAAAATGAGGACATGTCTGATGAATTGAGTGGATCTGAGGATGCTTCAGATTCAGCTCCAGAATTATCACAGTCTGGCATATCGTTTGAAGAGCCAAATCATATCAATGGTAATAAGGGTCACTCTAAGCTGATAAAGAGAAGAAAAACCCCAAATGATTCTGAGGATGATGGATCAGAAAGAATCAAGCGCATGAGAGGACTTGATGATCTAGGTATGGGTGTAGGATCAAAAAGAAAAGCCCTGGCTGCAGGTGCACTTGAGCTAGTTCAACAAGATAATGCTTCATTCTATGGACCAAAGGCTGGAAGTTGCCTTTCTAATGGAGGTCCCATAAATGGTAGCAGAAATCATTCATCAACAGTGAAAAGAAAGAGATCTCAAGTGGCAAATGTTCATGAATTCCTCAAAAGGAAAAACCGTCGTCGACCATTAACCAAGGTTTTGGAGAGTACAGCTATTGTGTCAGTTCCGGTTGTTTGTGATGAACTTCCAAGCTCAAGTGGTTCACCCCTTCGGGGACTTTCTGACAGAAAAGTTTCAGGAATTGATTCTAATGAATCACACAAAAGTGCACCTGCAGTTATTTGCAACGGCCACAACAACAATACTAATAACTCAGGTCGTACTAGAGTTTCATGCGAGAATGGAGTCTCCTTAAATGCTTCTGAACATGTTGCCGACGCTGATGCCTCTCTAACTAATAATAAGACAAAAGAAAATGAAAGTTCCAGCTTATCAGTGTTAGCTGAAAATGAATCTTCTAACAGGCTATTTGATGTGCCATTTGTTGGAGAAGATAAGCCATCTGCAGGTATTCTGGTTAAACATTTATAACCTGTGGCGTTTCTTGTTACCACTGCATCATTCTTGTGCTCATAAACATTCTCTTCTGTTTTGGACCTTTGGTTTTGTACTTTTGTTGCAGCTGATGGATAGTCTATATTCTAGATTGTTGTTTATTGTCTTGTTACTGTTCATCAATTTTTCATCACATGTCTACATAATGTTGGTTTTGTGGTGAGTTATGAATTATCTTTGTCTTAATAAATAATAAGATATATATATATATATATATATTTATTTACTTACGTGTTGGGAACTACATAACTCGTCTTGTGTTTACATGATTGTGTCTAATAATATTTATACTACATGGACACAGACATATACTTATCTCTGATTGTGGTGATCGGGGCCAACTGTTTGCCACCAGGTCTAGTAAGAGTTGTTCACCAACTAAATTAGCTAATCTCCATCTTGTTAGACTTTTTAGGGCTTCTAAATAGCTATAGCTGATGAACTGCAGGCAATTTTTTGAGTTTGTATGTGAGAGGATTGGAAGTTATACAGTTTGATGTTTATGCTCTCACTCCATCAAAAGGCTGAACTCAAAACTGCATGGAAATAAGGCCATAATTTGGACCTATAACTTGAATGATCCTGCTAGTGGTTCTTGTTGAATCACAATATGCCGGGAGATTAAGTCTGCTTCCTTCTGTATCAACTACTATTCTTTTCCCCCCTTTAATTTGATGATGTCGAGTTAACTACATTGTCTTATAATAGATTTAGAATAAGAAGGAATTTAATTCTGATAATGTTTTTCTATTTATGGTTTTTTTTTCTTGCAAAAGCTCCAGTTTGTGATAACCAGATGCAAGAATGTTCTTCCATAAATTGGTTCCTTTACCTTTTACTCTCCTCTTCTTGCAGCTGTAGAATTTTAAATATTTTTATTATTGTTACTGATAAATCACTTGATTCTGGCAGAATTTTCCCCAATATTTGTATCTTGTTCATCTGAGACTCCTGAAGTTGGCAGTTTGGTAAGGCAAGCTGAAATTGAGGGACATAATGAGCCTGGTTGTACCAAATCAGTAGATGTTCATGCAACTAATATTAGCCAGAGGATAGAGAAAGGAACTGCTGAGTGGCAGTTAAAAGGAAAGAGGAAATCACGACAAATAAGTAAAAACCAAAAACATGACTCGAGAAAATATCTTGATGCAGATGATGAACCAAATGCTTTTTTAGCAGGTATAGAACGCTCGGATGGATTTTCTCAGGGTTCTGATCAGAAAGTTGATTGTGATGGTGTTGGTGGGTCAGTTGCTCTGAACTCTTGCACCTTGCAACCCAAGTTCAAGTCAGTTGTTGAAGAGCAGCATGATGGTTTGCCTCAGGAGCCTCTTGTGGGGGGGCCAGCCGCAGAAGCAAAAACACTAGCTGATGGTTCTCTGACTCCTCAAAAGTCACTTCTATACCGTCAGTCCCATTACACGGTTCACTCCAGATATCATGCGACAGATTCTCCTGGAAAAGCTTATTCTGCTGATTTGTCACTATATGATGTTAAGATTGGGGTGAAAGCTAACTATCGGCCACAGCATGTTCCGTTAGTTTCTCTTGTGAGTAAGCTGGACGGAAAAGCCATAATTGGTCACCCTCTAACGGTTGTTGAGGTTTTGAGTGATGATTACCATGGCAATCTTATTCGTGAACCCTCTACGGAGGGCACAGAAAAGCCTGTAATTGGTCATTTAGCGAAGCGAAATTCAGGTGGACGAGTCCCTAGGAAGCATATGAAATTGCAATCGCATTTCCAACCCCATAAATCTGCAAAAGCAAAGAAATCAAAGAAATCTGGACTATTGTCTAAGAAGACCCGGAAATTGTCTTCATTGACTGGTCATAGGATAGGTGCAGGTGATCGGAATCCGGTAGCAGAGAAACCCAAGGGTCCAGTAATAGCGTGTGTTCCTCTAAAGTTGGTATTTGGTAGGATAAATGATGCAGTAAACGGCTCTGCACGGTCAACATATCGGCCTTTAACATCCGGCAATCCATGAGTAGATGATCCCTTCTATAGCAAATGTGGCCACATCCGGGATTATATTTCAACTGCTTGCTGGTGACGGCGGTAGCAACTTGCATTCATTCATTCATTCTCTCCACAGGTAAAATGAATGCCGTTGTACAATTGAAAACCGTATTAGATAGATTGTTGTAGAAAAAGTAAAGTGGCAGAATGATAAATTGTATATATGAAAAATGTAACACGAGTTGGGGTTGTAAAGGAGAGGATAGCATCGATGACCTGATTTTGGTTTTTTTTCTTTAATTTTCTTTCATAAATTTCAGGTTGATTACTAACATTGATTTTCTTTGTTTATTTATTTATTTATTTATTTGTATCTTCTTTTAGTACGATGGATTTGTAGAATATTTGATTGTATTACGAGTATGATAAAATTTAATATTTTAGCATGAACTAACTTGTCTTAGTGATTAAGGTAACTGTTGTTTTTCTTAAAGGTCACGGTTCGAGCACAAGTACCTGCATAATTAAGCATACATTGTCAAATGATTAGTAATCAAAAGAATTAAAAAAAAACAAGAAGAAGAAAAAGGAAAAGCTTTGAAACATTGAACTAACGGGCTGCAAGAGCACAAAGCAAACCAGGAAAGAGAAGATGGCGACAGTTGATTTGGGAGGTAGTGAAGCTGGTGAAGCAATTTGGAAGAGGGTTCAGCAAAGAAGTCAACAATCTCTACAACCTCAACTCCTACAAACACTCAGCAAAGAAATCTCTCTTAATTCTTTTACTAGTTTTGCTGTTGACGATTTACTAATTGTTGGGTTTGTCTAAGATAACATTCAAATATAATTGTTCTTGTAGATGTTGCAGTGATGAAGCAATAACGTGTAAGAAGGATCTATTTGTTGGGTTCTTGGGTGAAATGTACTTGTTACGCTTGGCTGCTGAGCTTTGCAAGTTATATATTGTGTTTCAATGCTTATTGCTGTGGTTATACATATAGATTTTTATGATATTCAGGTATTCCGAGACTACTCACCATAATCTTCTATTTTATGAATATTTTAGGCAGGATTGGTTGGTGAATGAAAAGAATATTGAATGGCAGATTCCAAGCCTGCTGTATAATTATTCTCAATTGTCCAACAATTTTCTAATTTAAACCCACAGTTTTAAATTAAAAAAAAAACCATTTTATTAAGAGTTAGAAGTTCATATGTTCTTATAACTCAACTCGCTTATACATATATACATATATTCTTAGTCCTAGACCAAAGTTTTATAGGAAATTAGAAAACCATCTGCAAGTATGTTGAAAAGTCTGGTCAATTTAAGCAGTGCCGTGTTACTCATCAAAGTTCTATATATATGTGTGTGCGTGTTTCAGTTTCAGCAATCATTTACAACATTCTACGCTGGTCCCCATAGGACATACATAACCATGTCCGTCAAGAGAAGTGTTGGTGTGGAGGACAATGGCGACAAAGCCGTTAGGAGAATTGCCGGCCGGCAGTCGTAGTAAGAGAGCGGGCCGGAGCTTTAACCGATGTTTCTCCTTCATGGAGGTTCCAACGGAACCTGGAGTATCATCGTTGAAGGAGCTAGATTCTAACAAGTTGAAGGCTGAGATCAAGCGATGGGCTAAAGCGGTTTTGGGATATGCTCGTCAACTGAGTGGTCGTTTGGGAAGAAGCTCCAGGAAAAGTAATCGATATGGGAGCTCTCAAAGCTCCTCATCGCATGCGGCATAGCTATAAGGTCGTTGCAGGCCTCCAAGTTGATCTTGTATTGATTGTTTGTAAATGGAAATGTTTTCCTGGTAGGAACTTGGCAGAATACCAGTCTATTCTGGACATCTGAGTCTAGAGATGGGGAGAAATAGGTAATGATATCCAACCCAAGATGGTATCAAATCCATGGCTGGTAGTGATAGCATTCAAGGGTTTGGTTTAGATTGATTCATAGAAAACAAAACCTGTATATAGTTACATAAAGTGTTAAGAGTGATTCACATCATAGATAGTGCTCTGCTTAAAACATCTAATTCCATATGTAAATTTGACTGAATTGGTTTCCCTAAGAACTTCATCTCATCTGTACCAATGTAGAAGGATTAGAAAAAGAAGAATCCAAATATCCAATCAAACATTAGTATGCCCTTCAATAACACGTTCCCTGGGCTTCCAACTTAATCTAAAACAATTAACTTTGAACTTAGCTTTATATGACCTCAACCAAGCAATCCATTCAGATTTACTTTTGCCATTGACAAGGTCCTCAGTTTCGACTTTATCCAGAAAGTGTCGCCAGCATTTGTTACCAGTAGAATTGTATGTGCAGCAGCCGAGATCCTTCTTTGTCGCCATTAGTTTCTTGCGGACTAGCTGTAACTCGGGAACAAGAAAAGTAATACAGGTAAAAGTAAGGTTCTAGTTCCAAAAAAGCAAGGCTATTAACCACATAATTTATTACATGAGTGTCAAAGGGCATCAAACCTTGCAGAGACTGCTTTTGGAAGTTGAAAATGATGACAGTGTCGCCGGATGACATGTTCGTAAAATATCATCTAAAAAATCCTCGAGGGTAACTGATGACTTCACCACATCAAGTTTGATATCATAGACGTGCGGAAGAGAGATTTCCGTTGGATTTTCATAAACGACGATGTTCTTGATTAAGCATCACAAGCAAGATAGCAGGAATTTGTGAGGATCTTACATGTGTATAATAACATTTCTTGGTAAAAACAGTATAAAAGTGAAATCGGAAGGGAAGATACCTTATCGCAGCGGACCACCAATTTCAAACCTCTACTACTGTAATCAAATTTCTTAAGAAATTTTTGCAAATTAGCAAACCAAGGGGCATGCTTATTGCCATTGTGGAATCGTGGTTGACCTTTCTTAGATGGTTTAAAGCAAAGCTTGGCTTCTTTTAAACTCGAAGGATTCAAGGACGTAAAGGGCATCCTCCACTCACCTTTGTACTCCAATGTAAGAAGGTTTGGGGTGTCAATGTCAGCCTCCTTTAGCTGCTTGCATTCTCTCAAGATGAGTGTCCTAAGCTGATAGCTTGATATTGTAATATTTTTTAAGGCATCACACTTGCTTAAGACCAACTTCTCAAGGACAGGGAAACAAGACAGATGATTTTGAAATGACTCATCCTTCAGTGTAGCATCTTCCAATGTCAAACTCTTAAGTGTGTTGCATGTCGACAAGTCAATTTCGCAGTGCCTTCTTGCCGCAACATACCAAAATGTTTCAAGGTTTGGTGCTTGAAGGTTAACTTCATTTAGCTCTGTGCAAGAGTGCAAATCAACCCTTTTAAGTTTAGGAAGATCTGAAACCTTTAAAACTCTTAATCCAGTTGCGTAGACAAGTCTAAAATCCTCAAGCAGAGGGCAGGCATGGACTATTTTCTCTATCATCTGCTCTTTGACAGAGAGCTTTGCGAGGCACACTTTCTGCAGATTACATAGATTCAGATTATTACAAGGTCCCAACTTACACCCATTAACTCTTAATGAAGTTATCATTCTGGCAGCAAATACAGATTGAGGTAAGCTGTAGCGTTTACGCACATGCGAAGGGACATGGAGATCCAACTCTTTGATGTGTTTTCTTAATGCCATATCGATCCACCGGTCGATACTCGTAGTCAGTTGAGAATTACAGTAAGTCACATGAAGGACAAATTTCTGTACACTCCTATTGTTTTGCTCAACACATCTTTGCAGGGTTCTATCAACGTAGTTTTCAAACATCTCCGCACTTTCTTCTATCCGTGTCTTCACTTCAAAAGATGATTTTAAACCTCTCAGCTGACGAAGGAATTTCCGTTGATCAAAGACTAAACTTGAGAAAGAATCCCATATGTCTCTCCATCTCTTAGACAGGATGCTAGTTCTAGCTGCATCTTTGTTACAACGCAGGAGACCAATGATCCTATGGATAATATCTTCAGGCAATTGTTAGATGTAATCCACGGCATCAACTCCTTGCTCCATGCTTTCGGTATCTATCCTGGTGTTCGAATCAGCTCTCTTTCGCTTTTTCTTAACATTGGATTCAACCGACATTCCGTGAGCAGATTCTTTCCAGATGGTTTCTTCCTCAGAGGTTTCTGCAGAAGAATTCTATGTAAAATCAACTTGATCTACTACTGAGGAACCTATGCAGTTTGTCATACAATGAAGAAGGGACAAAATCAACCAAAGTATGAACAAGAAGATCTAAGGAATGCACAAAATAGTTTAAACAAACTAAAAACCATAGGGAAAACTTTTCCCAGGGTGGATACTAAATTGTTCTTAAAGTTCACAAAAACTCAATTCACTTTGTTAAGTTCTGCTCTTTAACACATCACCCACTTGAAAATTGTAAATTTATGTAATTGAGAAGATTGTCAGTTTACTATCTCAATGAGAGCTTCAAGATTGCGGCTACATGATTTTCTATTCAGATTGGACTCATTGAAGAATACTAACATAACTTCTTTTTTAATTGCAATGAAAAAGAAGAAGAAAAAAAGGTTTTTGATACAGAATTCATCAGCCTTACTACACCAGACTTAAAGACAACTGATTTTAAAGCTTGTTTTTTCCTTAACCAGATAAAACTTTTTAAAAAAAAAAACTGGGTTTTAAACAGCTTCAACTCTAAAACTCTAGAGATAGATTTTTTCTTAAACATGGCTTTCTCGGGAACCAAACAGAAAGTAACCCAGTTTAAAGGTAAAAACGAAAAGCATAAACTCGGGGGAATTTTTTTACCTCGCTTAGCCAAAACTTTGAAGAAGTGCTGCCACAAGACTCACGCTACAGAGAGAAGGGTAAATAAAGCGTCAACGCGACTGTTCATTCGTAATTGGGCCTAGGGTTTAAGGTTCGTTAGGGATCAACATATAAAAACTTATGTAAAATTAAAAGATGGGTCACATGCTCGACGAATACCGCTGAATATCATTAAATTGTAAATTAATTAAAATAAATTTTTAATTAAACTATTTGCCATATATATTATATTTTTAATATTTTTTAAATAATCGGATCAAATATCAACTTTAGTCAATTTAAAAAATAAAAAATCTTAGACTCTAAATGAAAACTTAAAATCCTAAACTCTAATCGGTCTTAATAGCAAGGTTTTAATTACAGGGAAACCCTCTCAAAATCATTCGTTTTCTTGGAAGCATAAAGGTCAGGGAAATTCCCTCCTAATAATAGATTAAAATGGAGGGGAGATTCCGCTCTTGAGTATGGAAAAAGATGCAAATGCAATCAATCCTATTCCTTTCTACTTCCATTTCTAATCTTTTGATTATTTGCATTTGCATGTTAATTATGAAATCAACTGGTAGACCTTGTCGGAGGGTATTACGATGCCGGAGACAATGTGGAAGTATGGGTTGCCAATGGCCTTTACCGTCACCACTCTCGCATGGTCGGCTCTTGCTTGCAGATAAGAGCTTCAATCTGCTGGGGAACTAGAAAATGTTCTTGAGGATATTCGTGGGGCATCTATTATTTTATAAAATGCACTTCTAAAAAAAGTTGTTCTTTTAGTTTACGGTTTAAGGTTTAGGGTATAATGTTTTAGATTTAGGTTTAGTGTTTATGGTTTATGTTCTTGAGTTTTTATTTTTAAATTGACTAAATTTGGTATTTGATCTAATTATTTAAAAAGATTAAAAATATAATATATATGAAAAATAATTTAATTGAAACTTTACTTTAAATAATTTATAATTGTATGTTGAGTGATTGAGATTTTTAATCTTTACTAATCAATTTAATAGTGTTCAACAATATTCAACGTTAGTGGTGTTCAGCAGTGTTCCTCGCACGTTGTAGAATTTTCGTTTTAAATCATGTTTAATCTTGTAAAATAATGTTTAGTTTGAATATAAAAACTCTCGTAAAATTAAATCGATTTAAATAAACACAATCCGATTTACCAATTACAATTTCATTTTTTTAAATTAAATCCACCAATTTTATTAAACGAGAAAATATTCAAAATTACAATAAAAATTTATCATAGAGTAAACAAACACTTAAATCTAGGCACAAACTCAAAAAACTAAATTATCGATTACAATCTCGTTTTATTCTAAAACATTACATATTAATTATATTTTTAAGAAAAATAGAACTAAACACGGCTAGTGAAATCAGCTGAACGTCCATAATTCTAGGCTTCGGCCTAATATTTTATGGATTAATATCCTATACATTGGCGGTGGAAACTGAAAGTTTCCACAAGCGCCTTAGTTTTAGAGTATAAGGAGTTAGTTTAGAGGTATAGGTGTAAGAGTTTAGAATTTAGGGATAGTTGTTTCAACTTAAGGTTTAGGGTTATAAATAAGGGTCTATAGGTTATGATTTTATTTTAGGCTAATATGGTGAAGATTTAGGTTTTAACTTATAAACCCTAAATTATAACATTAAACCTTAAATTGAAACAATTATCCATAAATTCTAACCCCTATACCTAAACCCTAAAATAACTCTCTATACCCTAAAACTAAGACGCTTGTAGAAATTTTCAGTTTTCACCACATGTGTATAAAATATTTATCCATATTTTATTTGTACGGTTAGCTTAATATTATAAGGTTTGGCCAGCTAAAGTGAACATTAATATAAGAGGCGGCTATAAGGCTTCAAGCGTGATATCTTTTGCTGAAATAATGTCATGTTTTGTGTTTGAGTTTATGGTATGTTTTTATATTTTTTTTTGTTTAGATTTGTATTTGAATCATTAAATATTTTATATAAATTTTGATTTATTTATAATTTTTTTATATATTTTAATAAGTTTTCGTGTTCATATAATATTATGTTATTTTTAACGTATTATTAAATCCAACTTTATTTTAAACACCAAAAAATAGAAATAATCACCAAACAATCTTTAACAAAAAAAATTGATGAATATATTTTTTTTGCTTATATATTTTACTCATTTAATATAGTTTTGATGTGTGTTTGTTTTAATTTTCGTAAAATCATTTTTTTGTAGTTTGAGTTTTGTTGCAAGGGTGGATTTTGGTATTTAATAAAATGAAATTTCTTTTCAGAGTTTTTGTTAGATTTATAAGTGTATTTAAAATTTTAAATGAATTTATATATTTTTCGTAATTAAATTTTATAATATATATTTGCAATTTATACATTTAGAAACACACACACACACATATATATATATATAATCTAGTTATCCCGTGTAAAATTCTTTCAGTTTTACACATTTTTTTAGATAGTTGGATGAGTGAAATGGATGTCTGAGATTAACAGTAGAATATATGAAGATTATCACTTCAAAAAAAAGTAAAGAGTTAATCTCAATCATCCATTTTTCCCATCCAACGATCCAAAAAAATGTGTAAAACTTAAAGAGTTTTACACTTTGTAAGTGAATCCCAACCCTATATATTGTATTTTTAATTTTATAAAATTTAAAAATTTCACATCAACACGTAACAAAAAAATAGAGGAAAAATTTAATGGAATTACAAAATTTCCCATTTTAAAATATAGAGGACCAACATACAGTTTAAGGTATATATAGTGCAATGACTGGTATGGTACTTCACCAATTTAATCACATTAAAAAAACCAAAAAAGAAATGGTAAGTGCATCCAAAACAATAACCATAATAATAATAATAAAGAGGGAAATATTAAAAGAAAAACAAAAGAGCTACAGATTTAAAGATTTAATTTCTGTGATCTTCCTTTAATAAAAAGGATTTTTTTTACCATAAACAAAATACAGCAGTACCTTGAACATTCCTTGTTGGTAAAACCATAATCATAAACTCTTAAATAAAAAGGATATTTTCATTTAGAAATCATGATTTTGGATTATTTGTATTTTGCCCACCAAGACCTATAAATTTCCGATATCCGTCAAGTAAACATCAGAAACACTTGTATTCTTTTTGTCTTTCAATTCAATGGGTACCTGGAATCATAAAAAGACCAAGTTCAGGCACTGCACATTTATTTTCATAGCTATCTGTAACATGTTAAGCTATGATTATGTTGATGGAAGGTTAATCTCTTCTCATAAAACTGTTGAGCCTATCAAAACAATACAGGTTAATTTTTTCAAGTAACATACTATAAATTTCTTTTTAATTTGTGTTGTTGTTGCTGTTGTTTATATATTTATTTAATGTTTATGGATACATGTATTGTTAACAGGGTGAAAATGGCGATATAATCGACTGTATTGACATCTACAAACAACCTGCTTTCAATCATCCTTTGCTCAAGAATCACACTATTCAGGTTGTTTTTTAATCGTTTAAAATTTTCTATTAAGAACACAATACATGCATCTACTTGGGATCTAAAAAACATATTTTGACTGAAGTTTATTTCAGTTTGTATCCTTGATGTGTTTTTTTTTTCACCTATATTTGTTATATCAGCAACATAAATAGATAGAAAGTTAGTGGAGGAACTAGTGGTTAAAAAAAAGTAAATATATTGTAATTATCTGGTTTCTGCCCAGTTGAAGAAATAAAGATGGTATTATATTGTCAGATGAAACCCAGTTCATATCCTAAAGGAATGGAGGCAAAAACATTGGAACCAGAGTTCCTTCAAGATTGGAATAAGAATGGACAATGTCCAGAAGGAACAATCCCCATTGTTAGATCTCCACAACACAGACCCAGGCGGAAAACAATCCCTTTCTCTCCTATTCAACAGCTTGACCTTAATCGTGGCAAACCTCGCGAGGTAGCTTTCCAAAGTTTTCTCCTTCATTTGATTCTCAACAAAACTAAAAAAAAAACTGGTCTCTAAAATATGATTAATATCAACTTTGCCACGAACGAAAAACGTGATTTTAGTATGCTCTGGTTTCTTTGAGTGATGGCAACTATTTTGGAGCAAGTGCACGGCTTAATATATGGAAACCAGCAACATTTGATGGCGAGTTGAGTTTAGCAGAAATTTGGATTGTGGCGGGGCATGGCCAGGATTCGAACAGTGTGCAAGCGGGATGGCGAGTTAGTTTTCTTCCATGGAAAGATCTCTCATTTATTTCCCTTGGAT
Organism: Hibiscus tridactylites; assembly: GCA_958450335.1. NCBI lineage: Eukaryota > Viridiplantae > Streptophyta > Magnoliopsida > Malvales > Malvaceae > Hibiscus > Hibiscus tridactylites. Next base: position 6,884,044 of record OY288277.1, on the reverse strand, counting down.
TATATCACTTTGATCTGTGTTTTTAACTTACTGCAGACATACCCGGAAACGAATACCACGCATTTATTCATATTCTGGACTGTAAGTTTACTTGATTCCTTCTGTCTGTACTCTGTATTTCAACCCTTTTGTCAAAAATATGGAAACGTAAGTGTTTCATAGTGTTGGTTTTATGGAATGTTTAGAGAGATGCCTATCAGCAAACCGGTTGCTATAATCTTGAATGCGCTGGATTTGTGCAAACCAGCAATAGGATTGCTCCTGGCTCAGCATCAGAACCTGTTTCCAAGTATGCAGGCGATCAATTTGAGATGAGCGTATATATACATAAGGTAAACACAATTTCTTGTTCAAGGCTATTGCTGTTGACATAGGTTTTGAGGTCGAAAAGTTGTGGTTCATTTACAATCGCAGCGCGGATTAGTCGTCTCCGAACATAAAACGATGTAATGGAAAATGTTGTTTCAGGACAAGAAGAGTGGAAACTGGTGGCTGAGGGTAAATGAAATAGATGTAGGATACTGGCCAGGTTCGATCTTCACAAAATTATCCGACCGAGCCGAACAAATATTTTGGGGTGGAGAGATTGTTAATAGAGGATTACAAGGCCGGCACACCTCTACTCAAATGGGAAGTGGTCATTTCCCTAGTGAAGGCTATCAGAAAGCATGTTATATCAGAAATATCAGGTACGTGGATGAATCTGGAGCTATACACGATGCTGAAAATGTTGTTCCATTGGTGACAAAACCTGAATGCTATGATTTACAAATGGGAGACTTTGTGAACTATGGTACCCATTTCTTTTATGGTGGCCCTGGATATTCTCACAAATGCTTGTAAACTCATTGCAAAAGTAATAAATTTTATGCATAATCCCGACTTCATGAATCCAGGTGGTTGGATTTCAATACTCGTCACTTTTACTGTTCTTAGGCAATGAAACAAAACTTGGTCTTAGTAACAATGGCATTCTTCAAATTGGCTTTCCTCTATTTGTAGTTCCAGCGTAAAATTTTGCAATTGAAGACTTCCGGTGTCGTGTATCAGTGTATGCTCGTCAATGTAATGTTACTTTTATTGAGAAAAGAGGTAAGTAAATTTTAAAAATTAATGTCAGAATTCGAACTCATACAAGATAGACAACATGATTAATGTATAGGTTATTAATACAGATACAAAACCAACAAATATTTGACAATTGCGCAGTCATTTTCCGAGTGAAGTAGGTCATATTAGACACAAACTTATCATATTGTTTCCGTTCTTCTTGTTTACATCTACTTTCATTTACATCACAAATCTTTAATTTAATTTAATCATATCATCTCATTCAACTTTGATTAATAATAAACTAAGTCATTTATATTAACATTGTTAAAAAATTCTAACAAAAATATTAAAATTAACATTTTTATATAATATATTTTTCATATATCATCATCAAATAATATTTAATTAATAATTTTAATAATTTTTCTATAAAAAAATTCTTAAACATTTCATTTGAATAGATTCAAAGAAAAATAATTAAATTTCCTATAAATCATCAACTAAACATTATTTACGGATAATATGTGATAGATATGTTGAATAGAAGTGTTCATTTCAGTTTTTTCATTATAATTATTTAATGATGTCAATATAAGTGACTTAATTTATAAATAATAGAAATTGAATGATCTAATTTGATTAAATTAAAAGTTTGTGATATAAATAAAAGTAAATGTTAAATTTAATGATTTAAAATGTAAATTACCCCAATTATTACAAAAGAGAGGCTTTTATAGCCCAATATCTAATAACACATCGGCCTTCGGCCATAAACCTATTCTGAGCTTCATGACCCCTTTCTAACAAGAACGACTAAGAATTAACGTTTCAAGTATTCAATACGTTCTTGGTACGAGGACGGCACGAGTACGGCCTGAGGACGTCCCACGATGATGGGGTACAGTCAAAATTTATCAGGGACATCTGTTGACTTTTTAAGACATTTTAGGGACGAAATGTGATTTGCACATGCGTTCTAGAGTTATTTTTGATCTTTTGAGGTAAAAAAATAAAAATCTCCTATAAATGACATAATTGCAGTCGACTATCTTGTTCAATTTTTATTTCTCTTTCTTTTGTTGACTGTCGGAGAGGACAAAGAGGCGACAAACACGTCACCAACCAAGGACAAGGATTCTAGACTCCCACTTAAAAAAAAAATCACCTTTGTCCTCCTATTTAGTTTTTGGGTAAACTACATAAATAGCCACCTTACTATTGGTAAAGTCGCGATTTGACCACCATACTATTTTTTGCAGCTATTAAACCACCAAACTATTTAATTGGGAGCAATGTGACCACTCACCGTTAGAAACTAACGGAAGAAGTGACGTGGCAGTTAGTAAAATTGGTATAATTGCATATTTGGTCATTACTATTTATACATTTTATCAATTTAGTCCTAATTTTAATAAATAAAATAATTTAATTAGGTGGCGACACGTGTCGCCACCGTATTGGAGGACTTTATTTATGTATTTTTTATTTAATAATTTTTATTTTGCTCCTCCAATCAGGTGGTGACACGTGGCACCAAATTGGAAGAGCAAAATTAAAGCAAGAAACACCTTGCTAGGATTCGAACATGGGTTGTCCAGGTGGAGAATAAACAGTTCTACCATTAGGCCACTGCTATCTTTGTTATATATTGTACAAAATCTAATATATATCCTAGTTTTTTGTTCATGCCAAGAAAAAAATAAGAAAAGAGAAACAACCATTACTGCCTAGCACCATTAGCTCGAATTCGAAGAAAATCTAGGTTTGGCCGATGGAAATATATGAGGTTTAACTTGAAATTTAAAAGCACCAACGCTGAATCGAGAGAAATCATCATTGTCCACGGAATCAAAATCGGATACCGAAAGAGACGAATCAGAGGTCGAAGTCTGCGAGTGAAGAGCGTCAGATTCAGAGGTGGAAGCCTGAGGTTTCGAATAAATACAGTGCCATCCGTGTAGGCGTGGAGATTGATGGCTCGTGTGGTTCGTTGGCCGCAAACTTTGCAAGTGAAGGCCACGCGCATCCGTCGACGCGGTGACTTGGTGAAGAGAGACCATGGGAAGGTGGAGACTTGCTCCGTACTGGTTGGGTGATCGGTTCAGGCGGGTACAGACGGACCCTCCATGCTCGATCCCGTTGTCCAACCTCTTACGGACGCCGCGCTTAGAACCAACCTCATTGCTGCATCCTAAATTGAATTCCATGAAATACCCAGACATCGAAACCCAATTCAGTACTTTGTCATTCAAAAATTTTTGAAAAAAAAAGTAGCTTCATTTGTTTTTACCTGGGAAAAAGATTGATTGCCGAAGAGAGGAACGATGCTTGTGTTGTTAGGGTCAGATTGAAAACTAGAATATATATTAGATTTTGTACAATATTTAACAAAGATAGCAGTGGGCTAATGGTAGAACTGCTTATTCTCCACCTTGCCCACCCGAGTTCGAATCCTATCAAAAGCAAGGTGTTTCTTGCATTAATTTTGCTCTTCCAATCTGGTGCCACGTGTCACCACCTGATTGGAGGAGCAAAATAAAAATTATTAAATAAAAAATACATAAATAAAGTCCTCCAATACGGTGGTGACACGTGTCGCCACCTAATTAAATAATTAAATTATTTTATTTATTAAAATTAGGACTAAATTGATAAAATGTATAAATAGCAATGACCAAATATGCAATTATACCAATTTTACTAACTGCCACGTCACTTCTTCCGTTAGTTTCTAACGGTGAGTGGTCACATTGCTCCCAATTAAATAGTTTGGTGGTTTAATAGCTGCAAAAAATAGTATGGTGGTCAAATCGCGACTTTACCAATAGTAAGGTGGCTATTTATGTAGTTTACCCTTAGTTTTTTTAAAAATTAGTTTATTTATGAATTTGCCCCATATTTTTAAACATTTATAGTTTGCCCCCCAACCCCAAATCACAGCTCCATCCTTGGGCTTAATATATTTTAGGGTAAACTATACTAATGACCACTGAACTATGGGGTTGGTGTCGATTTGACCACTATATTTTTAATTGTGTTAAATATACCACATAACTATTTAATTGGTTCCAATGTAGTCACTCACCGTTAAAAGAAACGAAAAAGTTAACGAAACTGTTAAAATAATTGGTATAATTACACATTTAGTCCCCTTTATGTATACAATCATTCAATTTAGTCCTAAATTTAATCTAATAAAATAAATTAATTATTTAAGAGATTTATCTATTTTTATTAGATTTATTAAATTTATTTTCCTTCCCAATCAGGTGGTGACATGTGCCACACCAATTAGAGTAAGAAAAATAAAATAGTGGAAGCTGGCCCCAAGGGAAATTAAACCTGGGTCATTAAGGAAAGAAATCAATGCTCTTGACATTGGGCTAAACATGTTTCTGGTATATGGAATACCAAATATATTATATGTTATATATATGTTTAGTATAATCATAATTCAATGAAATCATACAAGATTACTTTTTTTTTTGGATTTTTATGCAGTTTCAACATACAATAATATATATTGATTGTAGTTTGTCTTGGAATACAACAGATTCATGTCTAAGATTTTGATGCTAAAACTTGGATGCTCCTTCATTGATGTAAACTGACCAATTGTTTATAGACATTGTCGGCTTTCCTCGTTAGTTGTTCATGGCTGTCTATTTCAACTACTTTTCTTTGTTCCAGTATCGCGATGTTGTCTGAATTACGTATGGTCAATAACCTATGCGTTACGATGATCGTGGTACGACCTTCCATGAAATTGTCCAGAGCCTCTGAACTAGTTTTTCAAATTTCGTGTCAATGCACTTGTGGCTTCATTCAGGAGAAGAATGGAAGGGTTCTTCAGGATTGCTCTAGCGATCGCCACTCTCTGCTTTTGGCCTGCTGATAACTGGACTCCTCGGTCGTCGGCGTTGGTTTGGCATCCTTCAGGCATTCGGCTGATGAATCGATGAGTATTAGCTGCTCCTGCTGCTCTCAGTATCTCGATCTCTAATGCATCCTCCTTCCCGTACTTGATGTTTTCGTATATTGTGGTCGAGAACAATGATGGCTCATGTTGTACTAAACTCATTCTCAGGTTTAATGTCTTAATATCATGACCATCGATCAACATTACCCTCGAAACAGGATCTTAAAATCGCATAATCAGCGCGATCACAGTGCTTTTTCCTGACCTATACCACATATAATATATTTGATATTTCATACACTAGAAACATGCTTAGCCCAGTGGCAAAAGTGTTGCTTTCTTTCCCTAATGACCCAGGTTTAATTTCCCTTGGGGTCAATTTTCACTATTTCTTTTTTCTTACTCCAATCAGGTGGTAACACATGTCAACGCCTGATTGGGGAAGGAAAATAAATTTAGTAAATCTAATAAAAATAGATAAATTCCTCAAATAATTAAACAATTAATTTATTTTATTAGATTAAAATTAGGACAAAATTGAATGATTGTATAATAAAGGGGATTAAATGTGTAATTATACCGATTATTTTAACAGTAACTTTTTCGTTTTTTTAACGACAGATGGCTACATTGGAACCAATTAAATAGTTATGTGGTATATTTAACACAATTAAAAATACCGTGGTCAAATCGAGACCAACCCTATAGTTTGGTGGTCATTAGTATATATAGTTTACCCTATATTTTAATAGAACTTATCACAATTTTTGTTAGATTTATATGTACATTTATAAATTCAAATGAATTTATATATTTTGTAATTTAATTTTATACTATATATTTTTGCAGTTTATACATTTAGAACATCTTTTCATACTTTTATTTCTAATAATTATACATATATATATTGTTTATTATATTTTTTAAATTTTGTAAATCTAAAAATACCACATCAACACTTAACCAAAAATAGAGTAATGGAAGTACAATTTTACTCATTTTTAAAATGTACGGAATCCAAGGGTCAAAATACAGTTTAAGGTATAGTGTAAGTACTGGTTTAATATATTACTAAATTTATCACATTAAAATCAATAAATAGTATAATAATAACAATAAATAAGGTATAGTGCAAGGACTCGTTTTTTAACTAGACACATAATAATAATATTTTTTTTTTCAAAAAAAAAAACAATAAATAAGGTAATATTAAAAGATAAAACAAAACAGCTACAAATTTAAAGATCGATTATCTGTGATCTTTTTTTCCGATAAAACGATTTTTTACCATAAACAAAATTCATCAGTACCTTAAACATACCTTGTTGGTAAAACCATAATCATAAACTCTTAAATAAAAGATTTCTCTACGTAGAAATCATGATTTTGGATTCCTTGTATTTTGCCCATCAAGAAATATAAATTTATATCCCCCTCAAGAAAACATAGAAACACCTGTATTCATTTTGTCTTTTAATTCAATGGGTACATGGAATCATAAAAAGACCAAGCTTCGGCACTGCACATTTATTTTCATAGCTATCTGTCACATGTTTAGTTATGATCATGTTGATGGAAGGTCAATCTCTTCAAATGGAACTATTGAACATACAATTACAGGGGCTATCAAAACGATACAGGTTTATACGTTTCTATTTTTTTCTTCTTGGTTTTTATTGTTGTTGTTTATATATTTATTATATGTTTATGGATGTATATATCGTTAACAGGGTGAAGATGGTGATATAATTCATTGTGTTGACATCTACAAACAACCAGCTTTCAAGCATCCTTTGCTCACGAATCACACCATTCAGGTTTTGTCTTTGACTTAGGTTTATTTTGGTTTGTATCATTGTTGTTTTTATGATTTTTCTTATATTTTTCATATCAGTAATATCAATGGATGAAAGTTAGAGGAGGGGCAAATGATTTTTAATAAAAAAACACCATATACATTCAATCTCGCAAAATTAAAGATGGTATTACACTGTATATTGTCAGATGAAACCCAGTTCATATCCCAGAGGAATGGAGGCAGAAACATTGGAACCAGAGCTCCTTCAGGATTGGCATAAGAATGGAGAATGTCCAGAAGGAACAATCCCCATTGTTAGATCCCCACAACACAGTCCCAGGCGGAAAACACCCCCTCTCACTTCTAGTAATCAGCCTGATGTTTATGGTGACAAAACTCACGAGGTAGCTTTCCAAATCTTTCTCCTTCATTTGATTCTCAATAAAACTAAAAAACTGGTCTTTAAAATATTATTAATATGAACGTTTTCCCTTTGCCGTGGTTTTAGTATGCTCAAGTTTCTTTGCTTGATAGCAACTATTTTGGAGCAAGTGCACGGCTTAATGTATGGAAACCAGAAACACATATTGGCGAGTTTAGCTTAGCACAAATTTTGATTTTGGCGAACCATGGCCATGAATTGAACACTGTGGAAGCGGGATGGCAAGTAAGTTATCCCCCATTGTTATTTCCCTTGCTTTGGTTGGATCACTTTGGTCTGGGTTTTTAACTTACTATAATCACACTGCAGGTATTCGGGGGAAGGGATTACACGCGTTTATTCATAGCCTGGACTGTAAGTTTCGTTTGATTCCTCCTGTCTGTACTCTGTATCTCGACCATTTTGGCAAAAATATGGAACATAAATGTTTCATACAGTTGGTTTTATGGAATGTTTAGAGAGATGGCTATCAAGGAACCGGTTGCTATAATCTGCAATGCCCTGGATTTGTGCAAATCAGCAAAAAGATAGGTCTTGGGGGAAAGCTAGAACCTGTTTCCACGTATGCAGGTGACCAATATGAGATCAGCATATATATATACAAGGTAAACACATTTTCTTGTTCAAGGCTATTTCTTTTGACATAGTTTTTGAGGCGGTTCGGATTTATCATCTCCGAACATAAAATGATGTAATGGAAAATGTTGTTTCAGGACAAGAAGAGTGGAAACTGGTGGCTGAGGATACAGGAAATAGATGTAGGATACTGGCCAGGTTCCATCTTCACAAAATTATCCGACAGAGGTGAACGAATAATTTGGGGCGGAGAGATTGTTAATTCAGGATCACAAGGCGGGCACACCTCTACTCAAATGGGAAGTGGTCATTTCCCTAGTGAAGGCTATCAGAAAGCAAGTTATTTCAGAAATATTAGGTACGTGGATGAATCTAGAGCTATACACGATGCTGGACCTTACAATGTTGCTCCACTTGTGACAAAACCTGAATGCTATGATTTACAAATGGGAAACATGAAGGACTTTGGTACCCATTTCTTTTATGGTGGCCCTGGATATTCTGAAAAATGCTTGTAAAGTCATTGCAAATGTAATAAAATGTATGCATAATCTCAATTTGCATGCTTTCAAGTTTGTTCTAACTTCTAAGCATCCTTTTCAAGAATCCCAAGCTCCGGACTTCATGAATCCAGGTGGTTGGATTTTATTACTCGTTGGTTTTACTGTTCTTAGGCAATGAAACAAAACTTGGTCTGAACAACAATGTTGCATCAATGTAACACCATGAAAGCAACTTCCAAGACAACAATGTTCAAATAACTCTGGTCTGTTGGCCAGAATTTGTTGAATCATGGACCTGGAATCCTAGATAATTAAAGACTTCCAGTGCAGTGTATGCTCGATGTATGATTTTCTAGTACGGACAAGATTTGCTGCACCCTTAAAATATGGAAGCAAGCATTACTGCAGTTGAGCAAAAGTTGATCACTTTTTAAACTTATGTTGTCAATGTACATGTTATTAATACAGATAAAAAACCAACAAATATTTGACAACTGCACAGTCATTTTCAGAGTGATGTAGGTCATATTAGACACAAACGAATCATACTGTTTCCGTTCTTGTATAGACCTGAAGATCCGAGCTGCTGATTCAGTTAATTATTATGTGGAAAGTAGGTCTAACATCTAGGAGGGTTGCCGGAAAGAATCCCAATTCCGTGTTGATGAGAAGCAGGAACACCATAAGTTGTGTTCAGAAAGTCCGCACCATCTGCAGCTAGGTTCAGAGGACCACAACCACCATAAACCAGTGACAGAAAACCCGCAGTTGGAGGACAAGGCTATGCATTTTAGGAGTGTTCATAGTCGGTTTACCTTACTATTTAATATAAACAGTCGGTTAACTGTTATAGCGGTTATTAAATTTTGTTAACTGTAACGTAATTGTTAAAAATAATTCCTTTGCTGGTATCATCAGCAGCAGAAGGAAGGGAAAGCTTTGCAACTGCATTCTCATCTCATCTGCACATGAAATGCTAATATTTGGGTTTTGAGTAGGAGTGGGAGAAAATACCCGACCCGATTGACCCGATCCGAAAAACCGACTACCCGAAACAAAAATACTGGGTAATTCTCGAAAAAAAATTACCCGACCGGGCCGGGTACCCGACCCGGAAAATTTCCCGGGACACGGGCCGAGAGTTTTTCCTTACCGGGTACCCGACCTGATAAAATTTAATATATATTTTTTTATATTTAAAATTATATTTTTATTTTATGTTTCTTAATATTTTCACTCTAAAATTAAGTTTAAATCCCTATATTTTTTTCTATGTTTGTATTATATTCTTTTAAGTTTTAAGTTTAATTTTTTTAAAAATATTTTTGTGTTTAACATATGATTTTTTTAATTCTAAAATAATAAAAAAATATGAGCCAGGTACCCGAATTTTACGGGTACCCGAATTTAATGGGCCGTGACACGGGCCGTTTAAAGAGGTACCCGACAATTCCCACCCCTAGTTTTGAGAATTATTTTCTCATTTTAACAATCTATTTAAGTAAATAAAATTCGATTCGACATATAAAATTTCAATTTATTCGAAAACTTTACATTTTAATCCCATCTTTTAAGAAAAATAGAACTGATCACATCTGATAAAATGAGTCGAACCGTCCATAATTCTTGACTTCAGCCTAATATTTTATTTGTACTGTTAGGCCTAATATGATAGGGCCTGGCTCAGCTAAAGTGAACATTAATATAAAAGGTGGCTATAATTGTAAGGTTTCAAGCATGACATGCTTCAGCGAGGGCCAATGTTATATTTATGATTGGGTCTATCTTATATTTTCATGACATATTAGTATTTAAATCATTACATATTTATATGTATTTTGAATTATTTTATAAATAAATTTATGTATATTTTAATATGTCTCCTTGTTCGCATAATATTATGTTTTTTAACCTAATTTTAAAACCCACCTTATTTTAAACACTAAAAAAAAAATCAGCAAACAATCTTCAACAAAAAAAATTTAGTGTTTATTTCTTTCTCTCTCTTTTTTGTTTTTGCTTCTATATTTATTTATTTAATATAGTTTTGATGTACGTGCTTGTTTTAATTTTCTTAAAATTTCATTTTTTTGTAGTTTTGGTTTTGTGCATGGGTGGATTTTGTTCTTCAATAAAATGAAATTTCTTTTCAAAGTTTTTTTGTTAGATTTTTAAAAAATTTAAGGAATTTATAGATTTTTCGTAATTTAATTTTGTAATGTATATTTTTGCAATTTATACATTTAAAAATATCGTTTCATACTTTCATTTCTAATATTTTTTCCATATATATATATATATATATATATATATACTATTTTATAATTTAATGAATTAAAAAATGCCACACCAACCCTTAACAAAAAATAGAGGGGAAAATGAATGGAAGTACGAATTTTCCCATTTAAAAATACACAGGGACCCAATTGTTAATAGAGGGACTAAAATACAGTTTAAAGTATAATATAAGGGCTGGTATGATACTTTACCAATCTTATCCAAAAAGAAATGGCGAGTGCATCCAAAATAATACTAATAATAAAAAAGGAAATAGTAATATATAAACAGCTTTAAAGATCTAATCTCCGTGATCTTCCTTTGTTAAAAACGATTTTTTACCATAAACAAAATACACCAGTATCTTGAACATTCCTTGTTGGTAAACCCATAATCAACTCTGAAATAGAAAGATTTTCCATTGATTTTGGATTCCTTGTATTTTGCTCCCCAAGACCTATAAATTTTTAATCTCTGTCGAGCAAACATTATAAACACTTGTATTCTTTTTGTCTTTCAATTTAATTTAATTCAATTCAATGGATACTTGGAATCATAAAAAGATCAAGCTTGGGCACTGCACGTTTATTCTCATAGCTATATGTCACATGTTAAGCTATGATCATGTGGATGGAAGGTCAATTTCTTCTCATAAAACTATTGAGCATACAGAAGCTATTAAAACTATACAGGTTTATTTCTTTAAGTAACATACTATAAGTTCACCCCTTTTTCTGTCTTGCTTGTTGTTTATATGTCAATTTAATGGTTATTTATGCATATACATTCATATATGTATGTATGTATTGTTGGCAGAGTGATGATGGCGACATTATTGACTGTGTTGACATCTACAAACAACCTGCTTTCAATCATCTTCTCCTCAAGAATCACACCATTCAGGTTTTTTTTTTTATCATTTGAAATTTTCTATTTATCTTCTCTAATAAAAATACCATACATGCTTATACTTAGATCTAAAAAAATACAAATACTTGACATATCAACAGCATAAATAGAAAGAAATTAGTGGAAAGATCAATGATTTTATATAAAAAAATGCTACATACGTTCAATTTCGTAAAATTAAATTAGAGTATATGAATTAAAATTTAAAATAGTACAAGAACCTCTAGTTTATATAAACTTGTTTTAATTATAACATCAACTTATATATTAATTTATTAATACATTTTAATTAGAAGAAATATATTTGATATATTTTAAGAATATCGTGATTTTAGTATGCTCAAGTTTGGCAAAAACATTCAGATGAAACCCAGTTCATATCCGAAGGGAATGGTGGCAAAAACATCGGAAGCAGAGCTCCTTCAAGATTGGCATAAGAATGGAGAATGTCCACAAGGAACAATCCCCATTCTTAGATCAACACAAGACAAACCGAATCGGAAAGCACCCCCTTTCTCTCCTAGTAAGCAGCTTGACGCTGATGTTGCCAAAAATCACGAGGTATTTTCTACTTCATTTCATTCTCAACAAAACTACAAAACTGGTCTCTAAAATATGAACGTTTTCCCTTTGCCACGAACTAAAATCGTGATTTTAGTATGCTCAAGTTTCTTCGCTTGGTGGCAACTATTTTGGAGCAAGTGCACGGTTTAATGTATGGAAACCAGCAACATTTAATGACGAGATTAGCTTAGCAGAAATGTGGGTTGTGGCGGGCAATGGCGATGAATTGAACACTTTGGAAGCTGGATGGCAAGTAAGTTTCCTCCCACATTTATATCCCTTGGTTTGGATCACTTTGATCTGGGTTTTTAACTTACTATAATCAAACTGCAGACATACCCGACATTGAATTACACACGTTCGTTCATATACTGGACTGTAAGTTTGCTTGATTCCTCCTGTCTGTATCTCAACCATTTTGTCAAAAATATGGAACATTTATGTTTTCATACTGTTGGTTTTATGGAATGTTTAGAGAGATGGCTATCAACAAACCGGTTGCTATAATCTTGAATGCCCTGGATTTGTGCAAACCAGTAGTAAGTTGACTCTTGGGGGAAAGCTAGATCCTGTTTCCACGTATGCAGGCGAGCAATTTGAGATGGCCATATATGTACACAAGGTAAACAGATTTTGTCGTTCAGGGCTATTGCCTTGACATAGTTTCTGAGGTCGAAAAGTTGCGGTTCATTTACAATCACAGTGTGGATTAATCATCTCCAAACATAAAATGATGTAACGGGAAATGTTGTTTCAGGACAAGAAGAGTGGAAACTGGTGGCTGAGGTTACAGGAAGTAGATGTAGGATACTGGCCAGGTTCCATCTTCACAAAATTATCCGACAGAGCTGAAGTAATAGTATGGGGTGGAGAGATTGTTAATTCAGAACCACAAGGCCGGCACACCTCTACTCAAATGGGAAGTGGTCATTTCCCCAGTGAAGGCTTAGGGAAAGCAAGTTATATCAGAAATCTTAGGTACGTGGATGAATCTGGAGCTATAAACGATGCTCAAAAAGTTGTTCCATTGGCGACAAAACCTGAATGCTATGATTTACAAATGGGAAACATCAAGAACTATGGTACCCATTTCTTTTATGGTGGTCCTGGATATTCTGACAAATGCTTGTAAAGTCATTGCAAAGTAATAAAATTTGCATTCTTCAAATTGGCTTTCCTCTATTTGTAGTTCCAGCTTAAAATTTTGAAATTGAAACACTACATCAATGTAACACCATGAAAGCAACTTCCAAGACAACAATGTTCAAATAATTCTGGTCTTTTCTATCAAAAAATAACTCTGGCCTCATGGTCAGAATTTGTTGAAGTATGAACCTGGAATCCAAGATACTTAAAGATGCAAAACCCATAAACTATAGAAGCAAGCATTATTGCAGCTGAGCAAAAGTTGATTACTTTTCAAACTTGTGTTGTCGATGTGCATGTTATTAATACAGATGCAAAACCCACAAATATTTGACGACTGCACAGTCATTTTCCGAGTGAAGTAGGTCATATTAGACACAAAAACTAACCATACTGTTTCCTTTCTTCTTGTATAGACCTACAGATCCGAGCTGCTGATTGAGTTGCTAATACGCGGTTAAGTGGCACGACCTTAATTACCCGTGTTTGCTCCCTGCTAGTCTGAGCATTGTGAGTAAATGCCTGTGTTTTGGGTTTAGTAGGAAAAGGAGGAAGTAGTGCATCGCCTTTAGACCTCTCAGAGGGACTACTTGCTGTACTTCCCTGTATTTCGTTATCTTTTGATGCAGGCAGTTTTCTTAGAGGGACTATTTGATTCATCTGACTTGACATGTTGCATGAACTCTGTTGAGCTATGGTGAAGTTCACATCACCTGTTGATAACTGATTGCCCTTTGATTGGACTCCATTAAATGAGCTAATCTGCTCAACTGTTGAGCCGGAAACTGTTGGATTCCTAAGTGGTATGTCGTAATGTGGAAAGTAGGTCTGACATCTAGGAGGGTTGCTGGGAAGAATCCCAATTCCGTGTTGGTGAGAAGCAGGAACACCATAAGTTGTGTTCAGAAAGTCCGCACCACCAGCAGTTAGGTTCAAAGGACCACAGCCACCATAAACCGGTGCCAAAAAACCCGCAGTTGGAGGACAAGGCCCCGCATATGGCTTGTAGACAAGTCCTTCGGAAGGAGACATTACAGGAACTAACCACTGACTTCCAGGTGGAGAAAACCCCCAAGGTGATGAACTGGTATTGGCAGCCATTGGTGTTGACAATGCATTTGGTGGCTGAGTAACAAGTCCTTTGCTGGCATCATCATCGGCTGAAGGAAGGGAAAGCTTTGCAACTGCATTCTCATCTGCATACTCAATGCTGATATTTGGTTTTTGAGAATTATTTCTGATTTTAACAATCAATGCTGATTCAGGAACATCGTCCAATGGGAACTTCTTGATTGAAGAAACCTTGGATGGTTTGCCCATATAATAGGTATCTTCAAGCAATATATTTGGTGATCCAGCAATCAACCTCTGAACCTGTTCCACATGAATGCAAAGTTCAAATTCACTTAGATTACATGCATAATTTGCTGAAATGCCTAGCAAGTCCATAGTACACCGGTCCATTTACCTTTATGAGTCTATGCAACTCGAAGATTTGCACGGAAAAGATTCTTTGTTGGCTGAAAACAGTAATATAACAATTAGTATCTCATCAAGAAGCAGAGCTAGCAACGAGTATTGATTGTGTTTGCAGAGGTAGAACTGATGCAAACAGAAGTTATATATAGAAGACATGGATGATAAACCGATATTACAAGAAATGACATAAAAGGCAATGTGTCGACCATTTACAAAAGGATATGACCGGAGAGTAACTGCAGGGTACACACCGAGTCAATAATGCACATACTTCTGATGTTCATTAGTTATGGCAAATGCATTGCACAGAACAACAGAAGTGGAACACTTACTTGACAATAGCTCTTCGTACTTTCCAGAAATGCTTTTGACCTATTACTCCCACAATATCATCAGGGCATATGTCCGAATGAGACAGGGACTCCACCATGGAGATACTTGGGACATTATTATGTATGTTCACACCCCCAATTTGCATAGCCCCCAGATTCTTGTCTTTAACATCCTTACTTCTGTTTTCAAGCGTATTCAGACTTCCATTATCAACTCCAAGTGATTGTCTCAAGCATGACTCGTTTCTCACCTTGGAAGCAGTTTCCAGAGATTTGAAAGTTTCCACTGAAATATACTCGTGATGTAACCGAGCATTTGCACGAACTTCACTGTTCAATATATCCACTGAGCTGCTTTTGGTTTCTCGGTTACATGAAACATGTGGTCGTTTCAATGATTTTGAATCCTTGATTTTGGCTGACAGGTCGGATGATGCATCAGCTAAGATAGTATCTCTGGTAGAATTAGATCTTTCCATGATGTCTCGAGTGCTTTGAAATAATCTTCCATTCTCCTCAGCTTGGTTCCCCATATATCTTCTAGACTTTGGACCTACAGAAATTTCATTAGCACTTTGAGGTTGCATTGAAGAACTCAAATTCGATTTAGGAAAATGTTCCTGGTTTTCACCCTGCTTACTGCAACTGCTATTTCGATCTATTCCGGACGGAGCAGAGGTAGGAACCCTAAGGTCATCATTGTCCACTAGCTTCCTCCCAGAAACTTTCTTAAAGCTAGGGAAATAGCGAGGTTGAAATGCATTTTTTACAGAAACAGCTGGAGTTGGTGGATCAGTATCCGAACTACAGTAATCCATAGCTTTCGAGAATTTATCTTGATTTACTTTGTTGGTACTCGTTTTAGTCCCATGGATGGAATAAGAATGAAACTTCTCAGCCAAGATCGAAGATTCACGGGAGTATTCAAACGGCATAGGCATACTAGTTTCATTACCTTCACCCTACAAATATGAACCATTTCTTGTGATACAAACATAAAACAAGATTATTTGAAGAAAACAATGGAATCAAAGGATTTAAGGAAAAATCATTAGAAAAACAGCAAACTTACATGGCTTGATGATATTGAAGGAACCAAGCTGTTGGTATTATTTGGTGGAAGTGATCCAGTGTTGAACCTTTGGGAAGGGATACTGAGTTGCTCATAGAGGGCCATTTTGTTCCTTGGAGGTGCCTTTGGTCCCCCTTTCTCTGTATCATTCACATGAAGCCTAGGAAACATAGGACTCACCACCTTTGCCTCCTCCTTTCTTCCTTCCATCATCGTTTCAAAGTCTTTGATTCACCCCCAAACTTTTTAACTCAAAGAAGCAGGCTCTTCCACCATCAAAACATTCGAATTCAACAAAAAACAAAACTTTATCCCCCAGATGGCAATTGAATTGAAAATTTTCTGAAGCGCCCAGAAACCACAAGTCGTTTGATTCTGGAGTTAATAAGATTTCAGAAGTCTACACATCCAAAGATCTTCAACCCACCTAAGAAAAACAGGTCTTTAAACCGGAAACCATAAAAAAAACAGAAAGTTTTGCTAATATCCAGAACCAAAACACTCCATAAAAATCAAAACTTTTGCTCCAAAAATCAATAACCCACATAAGTTAGAACAAATCTAGCTACTGATAGTAAAAAAAACGCAAATTTCACCAATATCTACTCTCTTACTCCAGAAAAAGAAAGAACTAGAATCATCCCAATAAAAAAGTAATATAAAAAAACTAATAGAATCATCCCATTTTCTCCATGAGAAGACAACAAAAAGATGCTGCCACGTCAACTGGGTCCAATTTATTTCAGAACATGTAGCTGATATGTCGTGTCTTGATTGAGTATTCAGTACAATGCAAAAAGCGAAAGAAATTTCCAGGGGACAATCAAAAACAGATTATTAGATTTAAGAGAAGCAAATCCCAATGTGGTCAAAATGAAAAAGTGACACGTGAGTAATTAAGGAAGTGGTTTGGGTTTTAATGGCCACATGTTAATTTGTTCTACCGAATTTTGGCCAATCTTTTAACTAGAAATCTGTTAAAGATCGTCTCTTTTCGAGCTAAAGCTTTTGCTTTGTTCCTTATTTTTCTCTCATGCTTTTGTTTTTGTAAGAAACTGGGGAGGTTCTGGCGGGGTTAGTTTTCATGTGGGAGTTTAGAGCGTAGACTATACGGACTAATCGTAGTGGGTTGAGTGGACAAATCACAAATAAACGGTGCGGAGTGAAGCTCACGCTCTCTTTTGGAGTTTGGCTTAAACGAAGATATTTGCTTCTAATGTTAGATATTTCATTTCTCGATTGGGGAACGAAGATTATCTTTGACTTGGTTTCGCTTTGCGTGTAAATAAATATTTTAACCACACATGATTAACCAATAAATTTCATCCTTCTACATTTATAAGCGATTATTCGAATCATATTATTTATCCATTTAATGAAATAAATTTTATTTCAATTTATTTATATAAACATTAGTTATTTATACACAAATAAAAAGTACGTTACTTCAATCATGTCCAGGGGCGGATCTTGACAACTAAGTTTGAGAGTGCCTATTTAATTTTTTTTTAATTTTAAAAGTTTAAATTAAAATTTTCAACAATTTTAAAAGGTTTAATTTGAAATTTTTATAAAATATAGGAGTTTAACTAAATTTTAAAAATTTTAAAGTTTATCGAGACTTTTAAATTTTTTAAGAGATGATTTAATTAAAACTGTTAAAAATTTTAAAATATAATATTAATTTTTAAATTTTTTGAATAGCCAAATTAAATTTTTTAAAATCTTTAAAAGATTAAATGTGAAATTAAAAAATTTTGGGGCCTAGCCCCCACTAGCTCCATTGAGCGTCCGCCACTGATCGTGTCTTCTAAAATATGAAAGAAATCATCTGCGGGGCACTTTAAAATAGTGAGTTTAGAGTTTATGGTTTAAGATTAGGGGTTGTGGTTAGAGTTTAGAGAATTAGGGATAAAGTGTCTTTTTAAAGGGTTAAATTTAGGGGTTCAAATGTGAAATTAAGGTTATGAATTAAAATTTAATTTTTAAATGATTTTTAGTGTGGGACATGATTAGGGAGCAGAGGATTTTTACCCTAAAATATAAGTTATATCTTTAGAAAAGCATCACAATATTTTTTTTACATTTTTTTCTCTTTTGAACTTTTTTATCCAAAAAATAACAACACTATCTTAAATTCTACACATTGCATACAAAAATTGGAGGATTACGTTTAATTTATGGGCGGTAGACTTTGTTTAATTTATAGTTTAAACGAGGTTGCAATTTCAATAATCTCTCTTTGGAATTGAGAGACAGAGAGGGATGTTCCCTATAAAATAGAAAAAAGAAAACCAGTGTATATCCAATAGGACAAAAAATCAATTAAACTATTTCTAATTTATTTTCATCTGCAGAAACTTGGAATATCATGCTAACAGTATTATATTACAATTTGACATGAATATCCTCCTTACTCAAAAATTAAATCTAATAGAATTTAATATTCCACATGTTATTGGTATATTATTTTTTATTAGTTATCAATTACACATTATGATATTCCATTAACATGTAAACAAAATATTAATACAACTTTTAACTTACACGAACAAAAATATTCAAAAAAAAAAACTTAAACGAACAAAAGAAATACTAAATTTATTTTATTCTTACTTCCTCTTGTAATAATAATAATAATAATAATAGAATAATTATATAGTCTAATTACAGGGTCAAAACCCTGTTAATATATATGATACAAAGAAACTATGGGCATTTTTTTAACATAAAAAAACTGTGGGAATTTTTCGGAAAGAAACTATGGGCAGTGTATGACTAACACCTCGATAAAGCATCAGATGTAAACCTTTACATATTCACATATAGACAATAAAAACCTTTCAAGTTGACCCGGTTTAATGATACCAATAGAATTTGCAAAATCTCGTAGGATTAGGTCACTTGAGGTAGAGCTAACTGAATGTTATGGTTCCTGTCGATTTCGGCCGACAAACACTCGTTCAATTCGGTGACAACGTAAGTCATGGTTGGCCGTTTTGTCGAAGTTGGAGATACGCAAGCCATTGCCAGTTCAACTGCTTTCTTCATAGAGGCATTGTCAAAGTCTCCCTGCAATCTTGAATCAGCAATGGTATTGATATCGCCACTAGATAACATCAAACTAGCCCATTGGCTTATATGTGTAGTCTGGCTATACGTTTTCGTTGTCACCGGTCTGTTCGTGATGATCTCCAACAAGACTACCCCGAAGCTATACACATCGCTTTTCTCCGTCAACCTGTTCGAAGTAGAATACCTGCAGCACAAACATGGATGATTCCGGAGATTCATAATATGTTATAATGTTTCAGAATCAGCTGAGAGTCAAGGCCAGATTTACTTACTCAGGGTCCACATATCCCGGGGTACCGGAAACAACAGTAATGACATGAGTATCACCTTCAAGTGGAAAAGCCTTGGACAGCCCAAAATCTGATAGCTTGGCGTGCAGGCTTTCAGTTAACAATATGTTGGTGGACTTCACATCTCTGTGGATTATAGGTGGTGTGCAACCGTGGTGCAAATATTCTAGTCCTGCATTTCGTTCGAATTTGCTCTATTGTTAGTTCTTTTTCAACTATATTTAGTTGAGATATATATGCTTGCTGACCTTGTGCTGCTTCCAGGGCTATGCCAAGTCTTACTTCCCAATTCAGGACACCTCTGCTGCTATCTGCATTAAACCATACTTAATTTCGTTTTAAATTTAGAATTAATATTTGATGCGCTAATAATGTACAGTTCTGTACACCATGAGTGTATAATCTAACCTTTGAGATGCTCTGATAGGTTTCCTTTGGCCATGTACTCATAGATGAGCCCCATGTTGCTGCCATCATCGCAATATCCGATAAGCGTGGTCAAATTTCTATGATGAACTCTCAAAAGAAGTTCCACCTGTAAAGGGTTAAAAATCCAGATTGTTTATATTTAGTTTCCAAATTGATGAGGGATTTATTAGTAGATGGGATAACTGTGTTTTACCTCGGCTTGAAACTCCTTGTACCCTTGAGCTGATGATGGAGAAAGCATTTTCACGGCTACTTGAGTTTCATCTAAATAGCCGTGATAAACTGTTCCGAATCCTCCTTTACCAACAACTGTTCCAAAATTGTTTGTCATCTTTTTTACCTGACCATGCGTGAACTGTCGGTTCTTTGATGAACCCTGTATCCGATTTGTTTTTCTGGAGTCGACGACATCAGTCTTCCGGTTGTCCGATGACAAAACTGAAACATATTCAATACGATTATGAGTAAGGGAAGAAATGTTAATTTGGATCCACCAAATGTTTTTGTAATAACGGTCATACCAGGCCGTTTTCCTGCTCTTCTTCTAATAATCCATAAGGTGCCCAAAACAATTACGAGGACCAAAACTACTGATGCAACTGATGCTACTACAGGGACAACTATGTTGCTGTTGTTGTTTTTGTTGTTGTCGTTGTCCCCGCATGAACCGGATATACAAATATGACTTTCTTCTTCATCCATACTTCAATCGGTTTCAGTTAGCCATAGAAAAAAGATTAAGAATTGGAATGAAAGTGCTACTTACGGCTATAAGCATGTGAACATTCAAAAATATAAATAAGAAGGAAATCATACATTAAATCTAGCTGACTCTGGTTTACCCTTTGCATGAGTCTTTCTGGAATTGAAGTGTTAAGCATGTTTCCGCTCAAATTTCTGCAAAGAACGATTGTCATATTTCCTCAGTTATTACTTCTCTATTTTAAGTAGTCTTAGATTTCAAAATAACTTACAGCAGAGTCAAGAATTGCAGGTTAGCCAGAAATTCAGGCACTGGTCCGGTCAAATTGTTGTCCGATAAGTCCCTAAGAATATATAGCAATAAGTGAGCTTAAAAAATTCCTTCAACACCACTAATAGGAGTACCCGAATTTAACACATGAACATGGGGATTGGAGAAACTTACAGGCGCTGTAATTGAGAGAGATTGGCTATAACATCAGGTATTTCCCCATTCAAATTGCTGGAGGACAAATTCCTGATTTCATAGACAAAAGGTTTTGTAGATTAACAAAAAAATATATAAAAAACCCTTACTTGCTTAAAACATAAGGAGCAGGCATATGTAAGATTTACAGAGATATGATTCTTGGTGGATTAGTTTCATCATAGCTGCAATTAAGTCCTTCCCACAAGAATGTTTTAGGAAGACAAGGATCTCCCTGCCAGTTTCTCTTTAATCCATACATCGATTTTATGTTCGCAATCGCGTCAACTATCATGTATACGAGAACCGGAGTTAGATCGACGGGTCGAGGGAAAGCATAATACATATAAACTACATAGGTTGGTAGTTTTAGACAACTTACCATCTTCTTTGGTTTGAGGCTGGGAGAAATCTTTTACCTCAAAAATCTCAAAGGCGTTAAGGAGGGGCGGAAGGGTTGAACCACTGGTTCTTTCCAAGGTAAAATTGATATCTTTGACAGGCGATGTGCTGTATAAAGTGGTTGTGTTCAAATACATAGGACTAAAAGGTCCATACCAACGATCCCCATTATGATAGATGTTGAACTCCCTGGATTCGTTGGCTTGGAGTCTCTCAACTTCTGCAAAGTGCATGTACACGTAGTATCGGGCATCGGTGCTTGAACTCGACATCATTATATCCATCGGCCGACTAGCATTTACCGGCATACCAGCAGTACTCATCACAACCGATGGAGTATCATTTCTATAGCCTATGACGGTTGAAGAGGTATTTATTTGCGTCCAATCATTTCTTGGATAAGCATACCAATATCGATCGAAAACATCTTGGGGAAACCTGTCACGGTGCTGCTGCTAATTAATAAATAACATTGAAGGAATCGAATACTCACCTCGTGATAAAACCGGAAATTAATGTGTAATGGCTCACCTGATATTGTTCCCACCGGAAGGCAAGCCGACGTCGTATCTTGCATAATGTTTGAGCGATTCTGTTTGAGACCGAGTCGGATAAGTTGTGTTATCGATAGGAATCAACTGTAGAAATGATATGTAAGGCACCCCATTCCCAGTATTCACTAGACAAACATACAAATGGTCGGATTGAAGAACATGAAAGATGTCCCAGAAGAAAGCATCACCCGCAGAGTCTAAACCAATCGTATCCCAGAAATAAGGTCCTACGTAAATATCAAACTTTGGTACTGTGTTTTCTTCGTCATAGTTTCCATACATGAAACCTGCTCTGATCAAATAAACGTCTCCCTCTTGGAGAGTGAAGTTGTAACAGTTTCGGTCTCCGTCCGGAAAACTCCGAACGGTCCAATACCTCTCAGGTAAACTTTCTCTAAACTCCGGTAGCACCCTTCTACTTAAGCCAGTTTGGACATAAGGTGCATCTGAAACATAAGGTATGCCTGTTCTGGTATCAGTGTTGCTTGAACCCTCTGATCGTCCACAGTCTAAGCTTATGAAACCTGGAAATAACATGAACATACATGGCATTAATGTCTCTGTGAAAAGAAATAAATCATATTAATTCCGTGTAAAACAAACCTGATGGATCTTGGGCATGGATTAGAAATGCAAGAGCAGCAAAGCTGAGAATTAGAAACGAGTTACAGAGGAAACTGTATCTTGAGCTTGTCATCGTCATAACGGAACACATTTTCTTAGTTGAGATGTTGAAGGACGAAGCAATTATGTAGCACAATACCAAGTACACTACACTTTTATAGTAACAAAATGAATAATGAATAAAAATATGGATTAATATCCTATACACGCGAGGGAAATTTTTCCACGCGTCTTAATTTTAAGGCATAGAGAGTTAATTTATGGTATAGGGTTTAGGAGTTTAGAATTTAGGGATAGTTGTTTCAATTTAAGGTTTAGGGTTATAATTTAGGGTTTATAGGTTAGGGTTCAGTTTTTAGGATAATATGGTGATGATTTAGGTTTTAACCTATAAACCCTAAATTATAACCCTAAACCTTAAATTGAAATAACTACCCCTAAATTCTAACCCTCTACACCTAAACCCCTAAACCATATACCTTAAACTAACTCCCTATACCCTAAAACTAAGGCATTTGTGGAAACTTTCAGTTTTCACCGCCTGTGTATAGAATATTCATCCTAAAAATATTATCAAATTGTTGATGGGTAATTATTCCAAGCGCTTGTGGTAATTTTATTTGCATATGCGCATTAGTTTTAAAATTTAGGAATTTTGTTTAAGGTTGGGGTTTAAGTGTGGTTGTTTTGAATTTAAGGGTCGTTGATAGAATTTCGGGTTTAAGTTTAAATTTTAAGGTTTGTAGGTTAAAACATAAATCTCTAACTATATTACACTAAACCCTAACAATAAACCCTACGTTTAACAATAAGCTCTAAATTCTAACCATGAACTCTAAATTATAAATCCTACATTAAAACTCATCAACTAAAACCCTAAACTCTAAAATTAAGGCACTTGTAGAAGCAAAATGTTTCCACCGCCTGTGTATAAGATAATAATCTATTGTTGGTTGGCCAAATAAGAATTCAAAAGACATTAATACTCTAAATTTAATCGATTCTTTTTAATAAATTAACACATACTTAATTAGTGATATCAACTTTAATAAAATGAAATTTTTTAACCAAACGAGCGGTCTTAATAGAAAAAAATAAAGTTGATCTACTGAATTCAATTAAACTAAAAATTATAAATATGTATTATCTTATAATCACCGTAAAATTATTAAAAAACTTCAATAAAATGTATTATCTAATAGCATGTTGGTAACTAGTGCAACATATGAATAGGACAATGTTGTAATTAATTATAAGGTCGTTATATAAAGGAAATTGAGAGAATCTTTTGACTTAATCAAACCTATAATATGTAGTGCTGCTGAGGTAAAAGTTTGAGCGCTTCACGGTTGAAACATTCGTGCCATTGTAATTAAGGGTTTAGTCATAAGGTTTTAATAGTAAATTTAAAAGAAAAAAAATCCATTGACTTTCTTTTTACTAAATATATATTTACACTATCAAATATTGAATTTTGATTACTAGAATTGTACGTTCAGAATTGTATTAATCCACCTAACGATAGTTGAACAAGTATTAGAATAGGCGATGGAAATTTCTAACCAAAATACAAATGGACGTCGATGGAAATTTCTAACCAAAATACGTATTCATATATGGATAAATATTTTATACACAGACGGTGGAAACTTTTCAGTTTCCACAAGCGCCTTAGTTTTAAGGTATAAAGAGTTAGTTTAGGATATAAAGTTTAGGGGTTTAGTGTAGGGGTTAGAATTTAAGGATAGTTGTTTTAATTTAAGGTTTATGGTTATAATTTAGGGTTTATAGGTTAAAACCTAAATCCTCACCATATTACCCTAAAAACTAAACCCTAAATTATAACCCTAAACCTTAAATTGAAACAACTATCCCTAAATTTCAAACCCCTAAACCATATACCCTAAACTAAATATCTATACCCTAAAATTAAGACGCTTGTAGAAACTTTCAGTTTACACCGCCAGTGTATAGAATATTATTCTTTTATATATTTGTACAATTTTTTTTGAATCAATCATAAATTTTTCTAAGACAGTATTAAGGATCTCATCGAAAATTTATAGCAGCTTTCCAAACAAAGGCTAAAAAGAAAAAGAGAAGAGATGCATAAAACTACAATTGGATTCAAAAAAAAGTATATGCCTCAGGCAATTTGACGAATAAAAAATTACTCGAAAAAAGAGCAGAATTAAAATAGATATAGATCAAATTAAAGATATTAAGAATAACAAAATTTTGTTCTTAGAGATAATTTTGATTGAGTTATTAATATGTTTTTTTATATAAGGAAAAAAATGAAGAAAAAAAAATAAGACAAACTAAACAACACTTCTTTAAACTCACCCAATCAAAAAGCCTTCAATTCTTACAAGAAAATAGAAGAAAGCATACTTTCATACAGTATTT
This sequence comes from Hibiscus tridactylites, assembly GCA_958450335.1. Taxonomy (NCBI): domain Eukaryota; kingdom Viridiplantae; phylum Streptophyta; class Magnoliopsida; order Malvales; family Malvaceae; genus Hibiscus; species Hibiscus tridactylites. Next base: position 6,859,023 of record OY288277.1, on the reverse strand, counting down.
TAATTGAATTTTATGTAATGGTCAATAAATTAGGTTTAATTCTCCGCTCATTTCGTCAAGATAAACAAGACGCATTCTATTATAACTCGTTCCTGCCAAAAAAAAAAAGTGCAGCGCCGATAAATTCATGAGATATTATTTGTAAAATAGTTCCGTTGAGTTCCGTATTATAGTTCTATGATTCTGATTATCATTTCTTATTTGATCCTTTTAAATTTTATATTCGAGGTTGCGATCGGATCAATTCATTAAAAAGAAACGATTCAATACATTTCTTATGTACCCATAAATGCTATATTGGATTTGAATCAGATTTCGGATCAATATATCTTGATTGACTGCCTCCATTGTGTTATTGCTACCAGATACCATTATTTTTGGTTTTGGATCATCCAAATCATTCCTGCATGATATCCAGACTCATTTTTTTTATCCTTCGGTAAAAAAATTCGAATAAAAAATTTAATAAAAAAATTAAAATTACATTTTTACAAAAATAATCCTAGCGGTGAGTTTTCAAGTGTTGAGTGTGGACATGTCTCAAATGCAGTAGTTAGGTGTGTGGATCGGTCTATGAAGGTTGAGGGTTTTGGGTGTCCTTTGACGAATGCTGCACAAGGTGAGGAAACGTTAGATAATATCCATCAAATAGAGTTTAATGTAGTCTCAAAAATGGTGAAAGATAAAAGACAAAGAGGGTGACCACGAAAAAATACGATGGTAGAGGAATCTATTTATGATCCTCTTTTGGACTCGGAGGCCGCACTTATGCGTGAGGCTCGCGCAATTTTGAAGGTGGGTAGATAGGTGGGGTCTCGACCATTAGAAAAGAGGAAGACATCATAGCAGATATTGTTAAAATTCTTAAGGGTACTGGTAAAGATTGTTGAGGTGGATGAGATGAGAAGATGTTTGTTCTTTATTTATTTTTGAATTGTGTTGTTGGGATGCGAGTTGGTGTTAGTTTTGGTGTGGCTTGTGTTGTTGCTACTGTGAAGAATTTGGTTGCAGGTTGAGCTTGTGTGATGTTTGAGTTTATCTTGGCGTCCTGTTTATTATGGTCGAATTCTTTCTTCATGCATTCTTCGTTTTTGTATTTTGTGTCATGTTCGTTTTGATGTTTTCGAGATCTTTTTAGCATTGGTCTTTTCCTTTGTGTTCTCCGGAGTATCCGAGTACTGTTTTCCTTAACTTAAGATTACGTAGTTTTAACGAGGCTCGTTATATTCTTTTCTTATATGATTTTTTTCTCTAATAAAATTATACATTGTCGATCAAAAAATAGATTTATTTAAATAAGAGTGTTGGTTCTAACATTTAAGTAACGGGTTATAAATATCGTTTTTATCTTATGTACTCAATTAAGTATTTGAACCTAACAAGTGTCCTAGTGAAAAACAGATGATGATCATTCTAAGAGACACAAGTTTAAATCGCTTTGTAACTAATTAAGTCTTTTGATCAACGTTGACCGTTGAATTTAATGGATTTTTGTAATTAGTGTATGACACTTGACGTTTTTATTTTTATTTTATTTAAAAAATTGTTTAAAAGCTCTAAAAATTTTAAAAAACATACAAAATTTATAAAAAAAAATATTTTTTTAAATATACAAATGTCACATGATAAAACTGTAGTATATCATGGGTCAATTATATCTAGATTTAATAGTTAAAATTAGTCAAAAATACTTAATTGATTCAATAGCTTTTTCACCCATAAACCAAAAAAATCAAAAGAGTTTATCTTTTTGATAATATGCATGTTCATTGTCCGTCTTACGGTCTATGCGAGGTACCAAGTTTTTCCTCCTAATAAAATCGTCTCCAAAATCAAAAGATTTTATTAATAATATAAAATCCTCAAACCATAATGAAAACATGATAATACATCATAGCATTCATAGAAGATCCACAAAATACACCTAAAACCATTCAGCTCTAATCAATGAGACGAAGATGAAGAGAAAGGCAAGCTCATAATTAAATAGCCTTGTTCATGCCAATAGAATTTGCATAATCACCTCTGCCTAGGCGAGGGTTGTGACACCCTTTCAATCTCAGTCGACAAACACTCTCTTAACTCCGCCACAACGTAGTTGATCGATGGCCTCTCCATCGAAGTCTGAGATACGCAAGCCATTGCCAGTTCAACTGCTTTCTTCATTGAGGTAATCTCAAAATCTGCTTGCAATCTTGGATCAACTATGGTTTTGATATCTCCGTTAGATAACATCAAACTAGTCCATTGGCTTATATGTGTGGTCTGGTCATACGATTTCATAATCACTTGTCGGCTCGTAATGATCTCCAAAAGGACTACCCCGAAGCTATAGACATCGCTTTTCTCCGTCAACCTGTTCGAAGTCGAATACCTGCATTGCAAACATTAGTTGAGGAGATGAGTTACTTTTGACTGAAAGGTGAGTGCCACTGCCAATACCAGATTTACATACTCAGGATCAAGGTATCCAGGGGTACCAGCAACCCCAGTAATGAGACTGTGGCCTTCAAGTGGAAAAGCTTTGGACAATCCAAAATCAGAGAGCTTGGCATGCAGGCTTTCAGTTAACAATATGTTGCTGCACTTCACATCTCTGTGGATTATAGACGGTGTGCAATCCTGGTGCAAATACACTAGTCCTGCATTTCGCTTTATTATTACTTCACTTTCAACTATATTAAGTGTGTTTGTGACTGTGTATATATATGTCTGTGTGTCTGCTGACCTTGTGCTGCTTCCAGGGCTATGCCAAGTCTTACTTTCCAATTCAAAACACCTCTGCTGCTATCTACATTGACTCATTAATTAAATAATTCATTAAATTTCATTTTTAATTGCATTCACTTGTCAAATATAAGCTCTCTCTCTCTATATATATATATAGTTTCCAACCTTTGAGATGCTGTGCTAAGTTTCCTTCGGCCATGTACTCGTAGATTAGCCCCATGTTGCTGCCATCATCGCAGTACCCGATAAGCGTCGTCAAATTTCTATGATGAACTCTCAAAAGAACTTCAACCTGTAAAGAATTAAAACCCTTATTTCTCAATCAATTTTGTTTATTAGCCTTTCTTACAAGTTAATATGGAGATAAGATCAGATAAGTCCCTTGTATACCTCAGCTTGAAACTGCTTATACCCTTGAACTGATGATGGTGAAAGCGTCTTCACTGCTACTTTGGTCTCATCTAAATGGCCCAGAAAAACTTTTCCAAACCCTCCTTCTCCTATCACTGTTTCAAAATTGTTTGTCATCCTTTGGACCTGAGCATGACTGAACTGTCTGTTCATTGGTGAACCCTGAAAGTACTGGTTTGTTTTTCTGGAACAGACGACATCAGTCTTTTCTGCTGGTGAAACTGAAACAAGTTCGATACGATTATGCGCATGGAACCAAAGAAAAAAAGAATCTTAATTTGGATCCACCAATTGAACGTGATAATGGTCATAGTCATACCAGGACGTTTTCTTCTTTTAAGCTTCCATAATACGGCCAAAGTAATTATGAGGACCAAAACTACTGCTGCAACTGATGCTACAATAGGGACAATTTTGTTGTCGTTGTTGTTGTTGTTGTTGTTGTTGTTGCATGAATCGGATATACAAATAGGACTTGTATCTTCATCCATGCTTCAATCAGTTAAACATGGATGGTTTTAGAAACAAGCAATTGAGCTTTGACTTTTTTCTGGATAATTTTTGTTATTATCCAAGAAAGCAGGCAAGCTGCTATGAACTGAGCTTTGACTTTGTTTGATGTCTCTATCACCAAGACATAATCATATCAACATTCAAAATGTAAATAAAGGAGAAGAAAATCATACATTAAATCCAGCAGATCCTGGTTTGCCCTTTCCCTGAGTTTTGTAGGAACTGAACCATTAAACATGTTTCTACTCAAATTTCTGCACGCACACACAAAACGGACGAACATGAGACTTCATCTGTTATCATTATTTTTCCACGTAATCACAGATTTGCAAATAACTTACAGCAGAGTCAAGAATTGCAGGTTAACCAGAAATTCAGGCACCGGTCCGGTCAAACGGTTATTTGATAAGTCCCTGAGAATATATGGCAATAAGTGAGCCTGATAAGTTCCTTCATCACCATGAATAGGAGTACCCGAATTTAACACATGAACATGGATATCGTAGACACTTACAGGTGCCGTAATTGAGAGAGATTGGCTATAACATCAGGTATCTCCCCATTCAAATTGCTGGAGGACAGATTCCTGATTTCGTGGCCAAAAATGTTCTGTAATTTAACAACAATACAGAAAGACCCTTGCTTGCCTAAAAACATAAGGAGCAGGCACATGCAAGACTTACAAAGATATGATACTTGGAGGATTAGTATCATCATAGCTGCAATTAAGTCCTTCCCACAAGAAATTTTGAGGCGCACATGGATCTCCCTGCCAGTTTCTCTTTAATCCATACATCGATTTTATATTCGCAATAGCATCAACTATCAGATATAACAGAGAATTGTAGTTAGACTGAGACTGAATCATATATATATAAGTAAATGTATATATATGCTGTTAAACGTTTTAGAGTAATTAAGTTACCATCTCTTTCATTTGTTTGAGACAGTAAGAAGTTTTTGGCTTCATAAATTTCAATGGCATTAAGGATGGGCGGAAGGGTTGAATTACTGGTTCTTTGGATTGAAATCTCGCCACTACTGAGGGCTGACTCGCTGTATAAGCTGGTTACTTGCAAATATGCAGGACGAAAAGCTCCATAAAATTTCTGTCCATTTATATACACGTCGAACTCCCTGGATTCAATGCTGTTATTGAGAACTTCAACTTCAGCAAAGTGCATGTACACATAAAACTGGTCGATTGGAACACTGATGTTAATCGGCTGACCGACATCTGCCGGTGTACCGGCAGTTTCCATGACCACCGACGGTGGCTGGAAATCGTTGCTGGCTTCCATGTTGAAAGAGGTACTCATTACCCTCCAATCATTTCTTTGATACGGCCACCACATTCGATCATAACCATCTTCTTTAAACCTGTGACACAGTTCTCGTGATCATAATGTAATAAAAAAGACATTGTAGCAACAAAAATTTAATGATATGGTCCCTAACCTGAGGAAACCATCGGATGGCAGACCAACATCAAGTCTTCTCCAAAGTGAAAGTGATTCAGTTTGAAACTGGGTTGTATAAATTGTAGTATTTGGCAAAAGCCTCAACTCTAGTACCGATACGAAAGGTACCCCATTCCCAGTATTCACAAAACAAACATACGAATACTTTGATTCAAGAACATGAATGATCTCCCGGGAACGAGATGTATTATCTAAATAAACCGTTGCCCATAGATTCGGTCCGAAGCGGATATCAAATTGTGGCACTGTGTTTTTCCCATCATAATTCCCGTACAAGAAGCTTGCTCTGATTATGTACTTGTCTCCCTTTCTCAGGGTAAAGTTATAACAGTTTTGATCTCCTTGGGGAAAACTTCGAACTGTTCCGTACATCCTCTGATACACACTCGAATATTCGGATGATATACGCTTAGTTATTCCGGTTCGAATGTAAGGTTCATCCGAAATGTAATCTATGCCTGTCGTGGAATCAGTATAGCTTGAATCCTCTGACAACCCGCAATCTAAGCTAATGAAACCTGAAAATATATTAAGATTGTTCAGTACTATACGTATGTACGTACATAAGTAGGTATATGTATTGGAAGATTTTTGTAGGCAGATTACCTGATTGATCTTGAGCATGGATTAGAAATGAAAGAGCAAAGCTGATAATTAGCAGCGAGTGAAAGAGGGAATACTTTGACATTATCTGCATAATTACCGAGTGTAATTTCTGGTTCAGATATTGAAGAAGCGACTAATGCATCTTAATTAAGTAGAACGATAGCCTACAGTGACGTATTTTATAGTAACATATAATGAATAAATTAAACAAACAATTCCATCAAATTGCCCATTAGCCAAATAAAAATTTGTAACTGATGTGAATATACAAGTTGATTTTGTGATGATGAATGCATAAACACATAAGAATTAAAAAACAAATTGAATTATTTTCAAAAAAAAACAAATTGAATTGAAAAAGAAATTTTGAATGACCTTTCATTTCATTACATGAACATTTCACAATCGGAAATTTATATATATTATTAGCTTATGGCGGATGCAAATTAACATTTTTTACAACCAAATTAACATATTTAATTAACTGATAAAACATTTTTGTATGTATCAATGAAGTCGAACTCAACAGTAATATCAATATTTCAAAACCGCATTTCCTAGCTTAAAAGAGTACAATTTTTATCTGTATTTCCTAGATCGCCGATGAAGCTGTCGCTCAGCTAGTCATTCGTACAACGATGTACCTACTATTACAATCTATAGTGTTAGGGTATAAAAAAAGACATCAGAAAAAGATATAAAAAAAAAAAATTAACATTTGAATGAAAAATTACTCCCTCTCTTTTCGGTGTTTCTATTTATGCCCTACACTAAAAAAAATACATTATTTTTGTGAATCTATTATATTTTCATTTTATTAGTGATGTGAAAAGTATATATTAAACTTCCTTCATTTCTCGATAAATTTCTGTCGTGATCAGGAGAATAAAGCCATCACATCAAGTTGTTTTATATATATCATCTTGTAAGAAGTACTATATTAATACCTGAATATGTTCTAAAAGAATTGGTATCTGAAATGCGGCTAAGTCAACTATTAATTAGTGTAGTTTTTTTAATAAATAAAAAATAGTGTAGTTTTACAATGTAATTTTATATGACTGATCAATTACATGAAACAAGGATATGTAAAACGAATTTGGTCTGCATCTTCTGCATTGATTTCCTGACTCATACTTAAATTTTTTCTCTACTTCTTAAAGATAATTATATATTGTCTAATCCCCTTGGTAGCTTCAAGGAAATAATAATGGCTTAGGAATGCTTCTCAAATATTTAATTCTCTTTTTTTTTTATTAGTTTCAATTTTTCGATGAACTGAATCCAATAAATAGTCTGAGTAAAAAAGAGAATAATATTCATCATAAAAGACCTGAGTTTAATTATTTTGTTTATAAAATGTATATGTTTTGTTAAAAAGTTATATATATATAAACAAATATTACCTTATAATTACTTTTAGATTATTAAAAAAATCGATCAACCAACATCCATATATATTATTAGTATAACAATTATCAAGTTCTCATACTTTTGCAGGGAACCAGTCCCACCACCCACTTGATATTTTATAAGGTTGAGTGCCTTACTAATTAATTCGATAGCTTCTAAGTTGGAAAATTGAATATTCAAAAGGGAATTCGCCATCCAAATTCGAATAAACTATAGGAGGCCCAAAATCCTGTAGGACCGATTGATATAATGACATGACTATGCCAACGTATTCAAAGAATTAGGCTTTAATCTTCGTTTAATATAATTAAAATTATACCAGATGATATCTAAGTTTGAATCCTAACAACTGTAACATGTTATTTTATTCTTGGGTCACAATTTCTTTTGTATTTAAACAAGTTATTAGGACAAGTGTTGGTAGAGCAGCTGGAAGCTTGGGTGCCACGTGGACAAAATATGTTCAAGTCTGGACTTTTGCTTGCTTTTTACCTTGGAGTCTTGTGTCGAACTCTTCAGCATTATAAACAAGCTTTTTCCACTTGCAACTCTGCAGCAGCCAGCAAGTATGATCTTTACAGCAAGAGCAAAGTTCGGGTCGATTTAATAAATAAAAAAAAAATCAAACTTCTATGTATTCTTTCTATGCAAATCCAACAGCCACTTTGGGCCATGGACTCAAATTTTTTAAAAAACATATATTTATTCAAACGCCACACATATCAATAAAAGATATTTGCAGTTTCCTATATTTTTGGGGCAAATTTAACCAAATATAAGTTCCTTAATTTTTTTCCAACAATATACCATTCCTCGCTTTATTTTTAACAACATGGTTGTTTACCGTAGTAATTTAGAAGTTAGATTGTGTTCAATTCGTCTTTAAACATTATTTTTTCATGTTAAAATTAAACTATTAAAGTCGGACTGCTTGTAATCCGACTTCCAACAATAAAAGTAATGGACATTGTTCAAAGTCGGGCTGCTCTTGATCTATCTTCAAGCTAATCATCAACTTTGAGTGCATTTTCTGAATAAACACTGTTTAAAGTCAGATTGTGTTCAATCTGACTTTTGGTTGCTACAATAAATAATTATATTGTTGAAAATAAAGTAGAGAGTGTCATATTATCGGGAGAAAATAGACCATAATATTTGGATAATTTACCATTTTTGGGACTTTTCATTTCTTTTAGAAAAAAGAACAAATTGTTTGATAATTGAATTATGTTCAAATTAGAGCAACAAAGAATCATGTTGTAATTCTGATTCTATTAAGCCTCATATGAAATTCAATTTTCATTTTGTTTTGGTTGTACAAGAACCCGGTATTTTAAATCCGATAAGAGATTTCAACACAATATCTGGACAAATTTACAGCAATATTATTGTTGAAAAAATATTTCATGATCTATAATTCTTCTATTTTTATTTTATGATTTATTGTATTTATTAAATAAAAGTAGAAGTCACCACGAAGTCACAATATCTGAACAATTTATCCACTAAAATTTAGTAAAGAAATTAAGGTTTCAAGAATGACATTTAAGTTTGTCGAGTTAGCCACAATACCTAAATCCAACCTTGTGCAGACGATTGGGCGATTGGGCCACCGTAGTTTTTCGGTCCTACAATCTATTGGGTTCGCGTCTAGGAGCTTTTTAGATGATTATTTTTATTGTCACGTGGTATAACAACGTATCAAAACAATTCAAGAAATAAAATATCAAATTAAAAAAATACAAAATGGTCAACATGAAGCTTTTTTATTACTCAACGGTATGTCAAAAATCTTGTACAACTTATTAAATTGAACCCTTCAATTTCGTTGACTTGTTATATCTGTGATATAGTTGATTTTTAAACAAAAATGGATTTAACAAAATTTAAAGTATGAAATTCAATATTATTTTACTTTCTTTATGTGTTTTTTACAATTAGTTTAGAATTATTTTTTTTCTTGTAAGCATTTAACTTGATTAATTTTTAACGCCTTTTTTTAAAAAAAAAATTGTACAATCATCATATTGTATATATCTAGAATTACTCTGAAAGATGAACAGAATAATTAAATCTGATGATGATAACTTAGATGCAGTAACATCATTCGAAACCACTACCGGCCTAATAAATTTGTGATAGCGAATCAGATCATGCTAAAGTTGCATGTCTTTTTATTATTTACAAAACTTTTAGTATGCCTTTTATTCAGATACACCAAGAGAAATGGTATGAATACTTTTTCTATAGGTGAATACATCATGCACGGGGAGGGTATTAGGTTGACAATCCAACATGAGGGCAGTGGTAGAGTCGTGGGATGTTTGGCCGCACCCTATTGATTTTAGTAACTTTTCAGATCCCAAATTGTCAATTCATTTACTTTCTTGCAACACTTATTCAAAGCCCTAAATATAGTGGTGCCCACTCTATCTGTATACAGGTGACCGCATTTACATGACGGCCACTTCTGAAGCTCAATCTGCAGACCATAGACAACTTTGATATCATGCTAAGTAGAGTCCAATAACTCCTGCACATGCAGTTTTCTCCTTGCTTCCACCCCTCCCCTCTTTATTATCATCCAACTACTTTGCTTTGTTTTGGTTAGACATATACAAAATTTCATAAACGTAATCGAAATCCTAGAAAAAAGTAAAATAAAAATTGAGGCCTACAACGTGGAGATTGGTTAAGATATTCATTTGAACTACTATCATTTATTGAGTCTTCTCAACCGCCATCCTCCTCCTTCAAGGCAGACGACATCGTTGCCGTTTTCGGTCACCTTATAAGGGCCAGCTCAGTGCTCAAAGATTCAATGCAGTAACCCTCCCTTGGTAAACAAAAATGGATGCTTATTATTGCAGAAATGTAATTCTGTTTTTGGTGTTTGCATTTGCATCAATCAGCAGAGGGTATGCACAAGAATCAACCACTCTTGTACCTGCAATCATAACATTCGGTGACTCCGTGGTGGATGTCGGCAACAATGACTATCTCCCCACCATCTTCAAGGCTAATTACCCTCCTTACGGACGGGACTTCACCAACCACAAGCCGACCGGGAGGTTTTGCAACGGAAAATTGGCTACTGACATCACTGGTAAGTAGAAGTAAAGCACCAAAGTCCGAGTTTAGAATTGATATGTACTTCCAATGTTTTTACTGAAATGGCTTCCTGCAGCTGAAACTCTGGGGTTTACAACTTATCCACCGGCATACCTTAGCCCGGAAGCATCAGGGAAGAAGCTTCTCATTGGAGCCAATTTTGCATCAGCTGGCTCTGGCTATGATGACAAAGCTGCCCTGACTAACGTAACATGTTAACTTATGCTAGTCTTATACTCTGAAATCCGAATTTCAACATCAAGTTGCCTTATAGTATATAACTATGAAGTTTCTGATTTCCTGTGTGTTTGCAGCATGCTATCACATTGACTCAGCAAGTAGAGTATTTCAAAGAATACCGAGCAAAGCTAGCAAAGGTAGCCGGCAGTAGTAAATCAGCCTCCATTATCAAGGATGCACTCTATGTATTGAGTGCCGGAAGTGGTGATTTCCTCCAGAACTACTATGTCAACCCTTTACTTAACCATGCCTATACTCCGGACCAGTACGGTTCATTCCTCATTGGCGCCTTCACAAGCTTCGTCAAGGTATCGACTATCAATATATAAACTATTAAAATGGGAATTGTTCATTTCCTCACTTTCAACCGCTGAATCAGTTGATAGAATTTGGATTCATATGATTGACTTCTGTACAGAACATGTATGGGCTGGGAGCTAGGAAAATTGGGGTCACGTCTCTTCCACCGTTGGGATGTGTTCCTCTGGCAAGAACATTGTTTGGTTACCACGAGAAAGGATGCATCTCCAGGTTCAATACCGATGCTCAACAATTCAACAAGAAGCTCAACTCCGCAGCAGCCAATCTCCAGAAACAGCATCCTGATCTTAAGATTGTAGTTTTCGACATCTTCAAGGCGCTTTACGACGTCATTAAATCTCCTTCAAACTATGGTAAGGAATTAAAAAACTCTTTTAAATGGTGAAATGGATTTGGAGTTGAGTTTTCGACTCTGTTTTTGGTAGGTTTCGTTGAAGCAACAAAAGGGTGTTGTGGAACTGGAACCGTAGAGACGACATTATTCTTGTGCAATCCGCACACACCGGGAACATGTTCCAATGCGACACAGTATGTGTTTTGGGACAGTGTCCATCCATCTCAGGCTGCTAATCAAGTCCTTGCCGATGCATTGATTGTTCAGGGCCTTGCCCTCATTTGATTCAATTGGACCTTTGTGACATATTATTGTTACATTGATCTCCATGCTTATGGAGGGAAATAGTAGTGTTTAAATATTTATATAAAATATCCAATTATTTTGTGTGTTCTGTTGTATGTTTTAATTTTATCTAAAGGAAATGTTATATGCGTCTCCTCACTTTTTAACATTATGGTTTGGTTTAAACCCATGGCGGATGTGTTTTGAGTATTGGGATAGAAAATGAAGGTTTTAATCTTAAAAAAGAAGTTTTGGTTCAATCCTTTGTACAAAATTAACTAGTATCATAACTCATCAACTGGTCCGGGTGAAAAAGAGAGTGTTATTATAGGTGATTCATGTTCGAATAATTTGTTTGCATTTTTGATCAGGTTAACCGTCTAATCTCGAAGGTTCATCCAAAATTTTAGAGGATTTAGATAAAAATATTAGACACAAAAAGAAATATGGTTGGACAGAAAAATTATTTATAACAAGCTAATGTGTCAAACTAAAAATTACATAATGCTTGCTGCTCTCCTATGGATCTGTCCTCTTTTTGTTCCCGATTGTTTTAAAGCCTCTGCAAACTTCATAATGTCGGATCTTCGATGGGAATAGGAACCTTGATCGAGTTGAGGTTCGAGAGGTGACTCTGAAGCAACATCCCTGCCTGAACTGAATCGTTTATATCCATATGGGCCGCAGTCGCTGTTCCTTCGGAATTTATCAATGTCCTTGACTTGATCAACATCCAATGTGGTTGCAGGTGAAGTCTGAGATGGAGTTGTAAACCTATCACTATTTCTGTGTAGCATGTTTATAGAATCATTCCCTCTACCTGAACTACAAGTCAGAGAATGGGCATCTTCTGCATTATCGCTTTTTCTTGATGATGAAGCAACGTCTTTTCCCTGTATTAATCTCCTAAGTTTCTTAAAAAACTTGTTTTTTCTTGAGTTTGGGGTTGTCTTAGCAGGTGAATTCCCGAATGTAGAATCGTCTGCTTCACCATTGTCTGTACCATGGAAGGCTTGCGAGCAAGAGCAGTGATCACAATCAAAATTCATGCAATCCATCCTTCTATCCCCCTTTCCTTCAGCCCGGGCGTATTCAAGTATTAGCGATTTGGCTTTCTTCTCCGACTCCGGGCTTAGGCTTTTGCTTAGGTCTCTAGCAACTGTTTTACCAGGGATGGGTGAAAAATTCCTCAGTTCATACCGCAAGCAAGCATTTATCCATCGGAGATACACCAGTTCTTCGGCATCAGCACATCTGTCTTCCTGGAGCTGTTCAATTTGCTTCTTCAAGTCTTCATTTTCTTGCCTCACACGCTCTTGCGTTTTGTTTATTGCTACATACTGCAACCAAATCATCCGGAATAAATCCAAGAACAAAAATAGTAATAACAATATAAAAGAAGAGGATTCAACATGTATGAACAGACTACCTCAGGATCCTCCAAAACAGAATTTGCACTGATTTGGATTGACTCCAACTTCCGAGCCAGTTCGGAATTTTCTATCTGCAATCTTGTATTAGATTTCCTCAACTCTTCTGCCTCGCCCTCCAAAACCTTTAGCCTTTCCAACTTTGATTCGATATCATGATTATCCGTATGAGCCTTGAGTTCTTGCTCTTGTAAGCTAGCAACCCTCTTTTGAACGTTTCGAATTAGCTCTCTATTCTGCTCAGCCTCATGCTGAAGTTTCTTCTTAAGCACCTTAATTCTCAATTTAGCAGCCTGAAGCTCGGCTACGACTTTTGCATGATCGGCAACTTGGTTTTCTAATCTTTGGTTTTCCGACTCTAAGGACGCAATCTTAAGAGTCAAAAGCTTAGCCTCCGTATTGTTTATCTTCAGCTGGTTTTCACGCTCCAGAACGGCTGCTTCTTGTTCTTTAAGGCCATAATATTCCAGAAGCTGGACCTCGAGATTCCTCTCCCTCTCTCGAAGCATTCTTACTATATTTCTAAGGTGCTTGATCTCTTTCTCATAATCATCCATTTTAGCAGTTCTAAATGTTGTCGAAGTGTCAAATTCCTCGACAAGATCAGTGAACTCTGGACAAAGAAACACATCTCCGCCATCATCAACCTCGCTGCAACAATCTGTATAATCAAAACAATTAGAAAGTTCACAGTGCAATTAAATCAGTCAAAGCCAAAAAAGAATAAACACAAAGCTAAACCGCAAACCTGAAACACGCCGTGATGAAGGCGGGGAAGGCAGATACGGTTTGGTCTTTCGGGTTCTATGTCGAGCATAAAGAAATCCAGCGGAAGAGAAGGCAACAGCAACCCCAAATTCAAGTAAAAGAGGCCTTAAATCTCGATTTTCTCTTGACATCGCAACAATTAACGTCAAATTCCACAATATTATTTCAATAATTCAGGTAAAGCGAGATTATAAAGTCCTCTTCATCATCACATCTCATCTACATGATGTAAAAAAAAAAAACTAAAAATCAGAAGAAAACAAGAAGTTGTTGATGATAACAGGGTAGGGTAATAAAAGAACTCAGATGATCCAGTTTATTAAAAAATCTAAAAGGTTGCAGAAAGACAACTAAACAAAGAAGAAAAAAGACTGATTACCAATATTCAAACATGCTAATATTAGACACCTACAGGCTACAGGTAGTATAAGCTCAACAGGCAAAACCCAAAAACAGTTGCTTAACCAATCTTAGATTAACAGAAACGTAAGAATTAAGCAAATAGGAGAAACCCATTTTGAAACGACTTTACTAAATATTGTACTATCAAAGTAGCACATGAACTATGATCTTCTGAGAAAAAAAAAAATTAATGATAGGGTCGTAGTTGGTTTCTGTCTTGAATGAAAAAGAAAGCTTGGGAAAGAGAATTTGCTTTTTGTTGGTTAATGGTAAGACGCACGCAGCACTTTAGATTTTTAAAGGGGCAGAGATAGATTTTTAATAATATATATATATATTTAAAAAAAAATTAAATCGTATAAAATTTTTAAATTTTTAAGAGGATGATCGTCCTGCCAGCCTCTATCGGTACATCCCTGATTAACGGCGAATAGTTAAAGATGGATTCTTGGCTGAGTTGATTCTATGTAGATGCTGCAATTGAAAATTAAACAGACGTCCCCAATCTTCTTTTAAAAAATTCGATTCCCTAAATTAGTTTCACATCATTAATTTGGAATAATAAATTTGGACGTCAATCACTTTTTCCCTCCACGGACCACCAGTACCCTCTGAAATGGGGTGGCCCTATCAGATTCTTTGGGTCGGCCTCGCTTATAATTCCGTTTTGTTCTTTTAAATTTAGTTTTTAAACCATATTTTTTTAGGCTTAAATATAGTAATACAAAATTTCTGGGGAAAACATACAATTCAAGAGAGGAAAAAATAGTGAATATATAAATTATAAATTAGGAGTAAATTAATAGGGTGTATAAATTTTAGTATCAAAATAGAAAAATGTGTCTAATTCAAATATTAATTTAGAAGTAATTTTTTTAGATATCAATTTGGGGGAAAATGACTAGTTTAGATATCAATTTAAAGAGTGAAAATACTTAAATACCAAATATGTATTTAAGCTTCTCTTTTTTTTTCTTTGAGTTTCATGAGTTGGTTTGTGCACTATATTTGTTTTATGACTTCCATCTATACAATTAGGGGCGAAGTTAGGATTAAATATTAGGAGGGTCAAAATATTAAATTTTAATAAATACAATGATTTATTACGTATTTAAACTCAAAATTTAAAAGGCGGTGCTTAATTTTAATAAATATACAATCAAGATTGACTATTAGGGAGAACCAGGAGCGATTGTTTAGGGCCCCATCCAACCTATGACCCCTAAAAATTAATTATTTTTATTTTCTAAATTTTATTATGTTTATCAAATGAATAAACTAATTCTCTTTTTCAAATTTCAAAATTTATTTTTTGTCAAATTTAATTTTCTTCTTATTCTTCTTTAATCTAACGATAAAAAATAAATGATACAATATTCTTCAAATTTCTTGTATTTATTGTTCAAAATCAAATTTCACACCATACACACAATTTAATCCCTTCAAATTTTCTTAACAAAACGATGAAAATAACGTGTTTGACAAAGTTTGATAAGGTTTCTATGGTTTATTAATGAAATATTAATTAATTGTTCAAAACAATGAGATATGTTTTTGCTCTATGGTCCATTTTTTAGTTTTCGCTTTATAAAGGTTCATTTTTTAGTCACTTTGGCCTCGAAAATGTATGAGACGATCCTAATAAATACCTAAATTATTATTAGATTAAAAAATTTCAAAACGTGGACCCATCCTTCTTTGGTTCAACTATACTTGATTAATTATTTAATAACTCATCCCCTTGTGTCCTGGTGGCAAAGGTAGATGTTTATCATCCCTTGGGACCCGGGTTCGAGCACCAATTATGCCATGCTGTGTGTGCCGTCTTTAAAAAGACTAAGAAAGTTGAACAGATGCTACCCTTGCATCGCACCAACATATTCAAAACAAAAAAAATTAAATACCCATTTTTTGCAGGGCCAAAATATCATTAGACCAAAATTTATCTAATGTAAAAAAAAAATTAACAGGGGCCGGGCCCAACATAACTCCGCCACTGTATACACCTCGACAACTTTCATTTTTCACATTTTTCTTGTGGGTGATTTGCAAAAGCAAATTGAATGGCTGTTGAAGTTTGACAATTAGGCAATGTATTGTCTTAGATAATGGAATAGGCTTATTGCCATAGGTGTGTAACACATGATGACCACAAAGCATGTCAGCTATAGGGGCTCATGTTAATATGACAAATTAGATTTAATAAATTTTTTTTTGTTATTCTCCGGGTTTTTTAATATTTTGTCATGATTAATTCGGACAGTTCTGTGTCGCACACTAAATGTTGGTGGGTAAATCTCTCAATAAATATTTTCTACATACATATGATCTCGAACTCTAAATCTAATTGAATAGAAAATTTTCACCTTTTTAGTGTCCCTATTTATGTTTCATAATAAAAGTTAGGTTTAAGTTTTATGATTTAAAATTTAAAATTAATATTTATGGTTAGGTTTAGGATGAGTGGTTTACTTAGGGGCGATAGGCATATAGTTGAAAAGGGGCATAACGGTAAACTAAAATAAAGGTTGCGCAAACGAAAACCCTAATTCGCCTCCTATAAATACACATACAGAAGCCGAAAGCTATGAGCTAGCCGCGATGTCAAGTGACTCTGTTTTCATTGTTTTATTTTTCATGTTTTTTCCTATTTATTAATTATTATCGTCATTCGTCATTAGCAAGGTTTTTGCGTTTGATGCAATGGGTTTGAGCAGAGCAGGGATAGTGTGTATCGACGTTGTGCAAATTTCCAATGCGCTCTGTTCGAAAGAGTTTCCTGCTAAATTGATTTGGGGAAGATGGGCAGTTGTGCTTCATGTTTATCCTTGATTCTTTTCAACAATCATCTTCCCCATATTCCTTACTTTTTTCTCTTTTCAAAACATTTTTCATAATCATTCCATCACGATTCAGCAAGCTAGTGATTTAAAAATGAAATTGAGATCCAATTTTCTTATTCCTATTTTTTTGTTAAGAATCGTCCGATTTATAAATATGGTTTTAAAATGTTGAAACTTGAGGATGTTTATAGATATGTCTCGCGGTTCTTGTCATTGTAATTTTCTTCTAAACTGTTGAAGTATCGAGTTTATTTGGTTAATAATCTATTTTGTTAGAGATTATGAACTCCTGTTAAACATGGGTTCCCATATTTTAAAACTGTGGATCTTGTGAAAAGCCTATCTTAACTCCATTGAAATTGCTTGAACTGAGCCTGGTATAATGTTATATACGGCACGATCATATGAAACGAATACCCAAATGAATGAGCAGTGTTGGGAAATAGATTTCATAACCAATGTCTTAATTGGTAAAGAAATACATTGACTTGAAGAATTTACACAAACACTCTGTTCTATCCTATTCATTCGTTATAAACAAAGTGAAAAAAAAAACCCAGATTGTAGAGGACAGATTAATAAGACGGAGACGTGAAACTTGGGATTTTGCTGTCAAAATTCCAAAACTTCATTAACTTGGTAACATGACTTGTTCATTCGACCTTCACTAATGCTGTTTCTGGCAGCCATTATTTCACTTAGGGAAAGTCTCTTCTTTGTGCCCGCTTCTGGTCTTTGCTTTGGGGCGCTGTGAGATCTTAGCTTGGCCTTGAACGATTGTGTGTTTTCCATATAGTTGGGGACCTTCGAATAAGGTCGTCTGAAATATCCCTCCCCCCACACACTCAATGGTGTTGCAGGAGCGTTGAACGTCCAGCTGGTATTACTGAATCGAGGAGTGGTCTGAGCAGTTGAAAGCCCACATTCGTTGTCGGCGGAACACCATTTGAGTTCATGTATATTTTTGCTATTACGTGTATCTTGAATAGGAACAGTACATGGAAAAGGCGATGATATTGCCTGGTATGGCAAGTCGTCCCCGCATTCTGATAATGCATTGAGGTTGAACCTACGTGACCTTGATCTTGTCTTCAATGTATCGATTTCCACAATTTTGGAGCTGTCATCGTACGCATTGCTCTCCATTACATCTGACCGTCTTTTGCTGTGAATTTCACTTCTCTGTTCATCAAATCTTTCCTGAAAATCAGACCCTCTCAAAAAAATCAATATAACCAACAAAATATTCTAATGTCGGAAAACGGATAGACAAATGGTGCTTACAATGGATTTCCGGTGCCTGTTTTCGAGACAATACGAATTCTCCTTGTTAAAGGATTGACATATCCGCTGAGAACGAACGGTTGTTTGTGCTCTGAGAAGAGCCTGCATACTGTGCAGAGTTGCAACGGTCCTCTTTCTTACAAGGTAGCCTCTAACAAGAGCTTGTAACCGAACCAGACCTTTCAAAGCTCTGAGTGCTTTCCGAGACTGAAAGGACAAAAACCAAAGTAGATTTCAACAAAAGTTGGCAACTTTGTTGTGCTGGTCGTGGAAGCACTCGTATTAAATGGTCCAGTTCAATTAAAACAAAAAGCTTTTTAAATTCAAATTTCAAAATTTGCAATCATTTTCAGACCAAAGACTTAATTGAATTGATGTTTAGACAACACCCTCAATCCCTTGAGTTGGGGTGGGATCTGCGAATTACTAGGAGGAATGAGAATTTTGGAGTAAAAATCTCTGCCCCTAATCATGCCTCCTTCTATGCCCTCTGCCTAAAAATGCTTAAAAATTAAATCTTGCTCCATAACCCTAATTTTCATATCCTAAACCCCAAACCCCAAACTCTAAAAAATACACCCTACCTCTAATTCCCTACACCCTAACCCTAAGCCCCAACCTTAAACCCCAAAATCTAAACCCTAAACCCACAATTTTAAAGTGGGGGCACAAATAGAGGCATATTATTTTAAAGTGGGGGCACAAATGGGGGCATACTTTGGGGGCAGATGATTTCTATCCAGAATTTTGGGGTTTAGTCAAAAAGAGAGTTTAGATAACATAAGCAGCACAAGTACCGTTACATTGAGAAAAGATATCACACGTATTTTAGAACCAATATTTTTCTTTATAATTAATTATTGTAATCCAATTACTAAAAGAAATGCACTTACCAAATAGCCTCTGAAGATAGTTTGAATTTTCATAGCCGCCCACCTTTCCCTCCCTCCGCTAAACGAAGCAGCTCTTCCGTTGCTGGTTAGCTTCACCACTGCCATAGCCGCCTTTGCCGCCTCTACAGCGGCATCAGCTGCTGCTGCCGTGGCTGCTGCCACCGCGATTGCATGTTTGTTTTGATCTTTCTCGATTTCAACAAAGTAAGACCTCAGCCAAGCACCGTCTGTATTTGTAGAAACGTTCATCGGACTCTGAGGAATTTCATCAACACCCTTGCTTGACTTGGCAAAACTCAACCTGTTCTTGTCTTTTTTATCGTATAAAACATGAATTCGACGAAATTTGGTCTTTACTATCTTTTTCTTTCTCCTTTTTCATGCCTAATAACCCCTTCAGCCACCTTGCAGCTTTGCCCATCTCTTAAAGATGGAAACCAAGGCAAGAAAATATAGTACCACCAAGAAATATTCCCGAGAACAAACAAATCAAGGTGAGTTAGTTAAAGAGGGGGAAAAACCAATAGAAGCTGCAAATTTTCTCTCTCACTTTCCGTAGAATCTCAAGTGAGAAAACATGAGAGAATTAAGAAGCAGCTAGCTAGCTAGTAAATCTTTATAGAGAGAAACGTCAAATCAAAGGTGGGTTTTTTTAGCAATAAAAAAACAAGTACGAAAGTTTTCAAAAAGAGAAAGTAATGATCATAAAATTTAGAGGAAGAGAAAAAGTGGGTTCTTTTTCAAAGTTGGAATCGAGTTTGTTGAGAGAACGGAGGTGTCTCTGCAAGATCTCAGATTCTTTACAGGTTGCAAGTATAGAAGTGATGAGTGAACAGTATGGAGGAAAAACATCCAAAAAAACCCCTTAAAATATATGGATAAAGTTTAATTTTTCTTTTGAAAAGGAAATCTGACACAACCTCGTGAAGAAGTGCATTACAAGACAAACAACAAAGATGTCATGATTCATATTTATGACTACAAAATGCAACTCAGTCTGCAAAAACAAAAAATTACAGACAAACGAAATCTTTAAAAAATAAAAAAAGGTGGTAATAATCACACGAAATAAGAAGAAGAAACTGAGTGGGAAAAATTTGGAGAATAATCCAAATAAAAATAAATATTTGAAATATAGGAGATATTGAAGAATATTTGGAGATATAGGCCATTTTCTACAGTGCACAGGGGACCTCGCCATGTGCAGGTGGCGAGGTCTAATTTTTTAATATTTTTTTTTCGATCCTCACCATGTGCAGGTGGCGAGGTCCAATTTTTTAATAATTTTTTTCTCAAACCTCGCCATGTGCAGGCGGCGAGGTCCCCGTGTACTGTAGAAAATAGCCTATATCCTCAAATATTTTCTAACATCCCCTATATTCTAAATATTTACTTCTATTTTGGCCTACAAATCCAACGGAGCCAACTGAGTGTGTCCAAAATCAAAGCTTCAAACTTTGTTTATAATCTAAAGATTCTCTCTCAAACTTTGTTGAGCAATGTGTATCCAAATCAAAGCTCCCTCACCCCCATAAAACAAAAAATACACAATATTTTATAGTGTACCAATTTATATATAATATTAAATTAAAGGTAATTGTTTTATATACAAGCGCTTGTGGAAACTTTTTTACACAAGCGCCTTAGTTTTAGGGGTTAGGGACTTCGTTTAGGGTTTAAAATTTAGGGGTACAAGTGTAGTAATTTTGAATTTAGGGATTGTTGATAGAATTTTGGGTTTAAGGTTAAAATTTAGGGTTTATAGGTTAAAACATAAATCCCCATCCATATTACCCTAAAACTAAACTCTAACCCTAAACCCTAAATTTCTAACCCTGATTCCTAAATTCTAAACATGAACCCTAAATTTTAAACCTTTACACTAAAACTCCTAAACTCTAAACCCTAAACACTAACCCTAAACCCTATAATTGAGGCGCTTGTGGAAATAAAAACTTTCCACCGCCAGTGTATAGGATATTAATCCTTAAATTAAACACCCTTTATTTTATTAGAACAAAATCTAATTGCAATTCTTTCTAAGCAAAACTAGACACAAAGGATGATGTTTTCTATTTTTTTTTTGTAGTTGTTTTTGGAGACTGAGTAAGTATTCTGAGGCATAAAGCAAAAGGGTTGGTTTTTCTAGCTACAACTCTTTTGTCTGTAAATAGTCCAAAAGAATATATGTATATAAAGGCTGAAACTTCTTCTCTTCTGGTAGGTGAAGAAGAAAGATCTTTCAGTTTCCGTATCTTCTTTTGTATAATGATTTGTGGCTCAGTGTCTCTTTGCTGCCATTGATTCTGCACAATATCTTTCTCTTCTCTCGGTTTGAAAAAGGATATGATGAAAAATTTTAAGAACGAATCTTCATAGATTCCGGTTGAGATTATATTTATAATTCAATCAACCTGTTATACTATTTTATACTATTTTTTAGGCGGGTAAACAAGACGAAAAAAAGGTACATTCATGTTCGTTCGTTTAATTTTAACCGAATAAATTAATGAACACGAACAACTAAACGAATATAATTTTTTCATGTTCGTTTGTTAAGGAGTGTAGCTTGTTCATGTTCGTTTGTTAAAATGATAAACAAACGAACATAAAATGACATATATTAATAAATTTAAACAAACAAAAACGGATATACCTGAATAAATTTATTTTTTTAATATAATAATTTTGTTATGAAAATAATAAATATATGTGTATAAATTTACTTTTTTTGAAATATAATATTTTTGTTAAGAAAAATAATAAATATATGTGAATAAACATAAATGAACGGACTATGTTTACGAACGTAAATGAACGAACGAGCCTTTTGTTTGTGTTCGATCATTTAATCAAATGAATATAAAATCTTGTTTATGTTAATTCATTTAATAAATAAAAGAATATAAGCGAACTTCCCGCCGTACCGTTCACAAACGGTTCGCTAAATGTTTAGTTCGTTTATGACCTTAAATTTTTTTTTGAATAAACACTAAACTTCATTAAGATAATGAGAAGAAGTAAACATACTCTTAAAAAATAAACGTAAAAGAGCAAAGAGTATACAAACATGAATAACAAAATTAAATCTTCTCATAAGATCTTCGTCGGTGTTCTTTAAATCTATCGCCATAGCGAAATATTGGAGTGCTCACTGGTAGAGCGCAGATCATTGAATTACTCCAATCAACAAAAAGAGAGAAAAACGTCTTGGTTAACTCCATAAACAACCAATCCATTAGGGATGGCAAAAATACCCGGCCCCGACCCGACCCGAGGTGCCCCGACCCGACCCGACCGGGTATTTTTTCTAAAATTTCGGGGATCGGGGCGGGGCGGGGCGGGGCGTGAAAGACATGAAGTCGGGGCGGGGCGGGTTCGGGTATTTGCTAGAAATTCCCCGCCCCGCCCCGCCCCGATACATTTTTATATTTTTATATATATTTTTATTATATTTATAAAAAATATCATTTTATTTAAACACTTTTATGAGTTTTAAGCTATTTTTTGTTTTTATTTTGGTTCGTACTTATTGTAAAATTTTATTAGATGTTGTTCAAGTTTTAATATATTCGATTCTAACGGTTAATGATTCAAGTTTATTCTTTTGAATATGTAGTTTAACATGTGGATAATTTAAAATTAGTTTTTTTTATTTTTTTATATAAGTTTGAAGTCCTTTGAAACTATAATTTGTGATTGTGGTGGAAGATTGGTCGAATCTAATATTTACCGTCGGCGAAAATTAATTTTTTTTATTTTTCGGGGCGGGTCGGGGCGGGGTCGGGTTTAAAGTTTATTGTATCGGGGCGGGTCGGGGCGGGTAAAATAATATTTTAATTCGGGGCGGGGCGGGGTCGGGTATAATATATTATAGGTCGGGGCGGGTTCGGGGCGGCCAAAAACCCGCCCCGCCCCGCCCCGTTGCCATCCCTACAATCCATGCAAGACCGTGCGGTAAGATTCAATTGTAGCATTCACCAGGTTGAAGACGTCTTCAATATCAACATGCCATAAAGGCAAACAAAGAACGTGCCAAGCGGCAGATGAAAAGCAGGCCAAACAACCGACAAAGGTAAAAAAGAAAAAAGTAAAAAAAGGAACAAAAGAAGGAAACAAAGAAACAAAAGAGAACAAAACAAATAATAAAATAAAATCACCGTTGGTAAATGGCCAAAGTCGCCATTATTGACTTGAAAAAACTCAAAAACTACTTATAAACTCCCAAAAAAAAAATAACTGCTGCAGAGAAAATGTGAAAGTGGAGACTTAATTTTTTTTTTTATGAAAGAAGATGGCAGTTAGTCCAATAAATTAGAAAGAGGATATCTATACTGAAAAGTTAAAACCATTTTAATAATGTTATTTAATTATGTATGATTCTTCGTGATACAAATCAAATTAATAATTTCCCTACTATTTAGGATGGAGAAAACGGGCAAGGTTTAAACAGGTTTTGACACATGAAAGGTGAATAAATTTTTATAAAAGGATGGTTTTGAAACCATATAGAAGCTGTTGGGTCGTTTTAAATTTTGAATGGAAATGCTCATGTTTACCGGTTTGTTCTTCGTATTAAATATTAGGGTAAACTACATAAATGGTCCCCCGACTATGCTCTAATTATCTTTTGCGTTCTCGGACTATTAATAGTTACAAACTGGTCCCTCAACTTGAAAAAAAGTAATAAATTGGTCCAACACTGTTAAAAATTTAACGGCCGATAACGTGACGGTTAAATATAAATTGATATAATTATACAATTAGCCCTCAAGTTCTACACTTATTTTAATTTGACCCTAATTCTAAAAAATTAACCTACAAATTTTAATATCCCATCAATCTAGTCCATATTCTTTTTTATTTCTCTTGTCCTTTAATTCTTTAATTTATTTTCACCCAAAATCCATTTAATTCTACCACACACAAACACCCAACTCTCCTTTAATTTAACCCGGTCGTTTCAGTGTTGTCGTAAGAACTTCATCTGTGTTTTTAATTTTGGGTAATTTACTATATTTTGTTCGTTTCTTTTCTTTTCTTTTTTGTCTCAGTTAAATTCATTATAGTGTGGAAGAGAAGGACAAGTTCCCGACATCATAATCATAATAATCTTGGTCTTCTTTCTTCTTCGGGTACGTTTCTTTTCTTCTATTTATTTTGTTTCAATCTGTCTGAAATATTTTTGTCTTTTAAAAGTTTGAGATACATAAAAATGTTGTTGTTTTCTGTCAGAACTTGCTGCAACAAGTCGTCGGAACATAATTGAATTGAATATTGGTATGCCGCTTCTTGACTTTGCTCTTTCTTTTCATTTTTTGTACACTTTCCCTCTATCTTTGATTTGGGTGCTTTTTTATTTCCTCTGTTGATTACTTGGTTCTCTAAAATTGTTGAAAGATAATTGTTGAATTCTATAAATTATGAGATATCAAGGGGAAATGAGGTTTATTTTGTTAGCAAATATGTTGGACAATCACATGTTTGTATCTGAAGAGAATGTGGTCTCTTTAATTGTTAGGAATATTTTATACTGTATTTTGATCATACAAGCCTTCATGATATTGTGAAACTTGAGAGATTTTAACATAGTTTATTGGCTACCTCAATGTGGTCATGATTAGATTCTGTTAATCATCTTGGCTTCAGTAGAAGAAATACGTCCATGCAATGGATTGGTTTATCTTCAGCTTTATAATCTTTACTATTGTGGAAAAGCTAAGAATTTTTCCTTTTAGCTGTACTTTTTATTGAATATTGCAGAAGATATGTTGTGCTCATCCGGAACAGAGTTTTTTTTTTTTAATAAGTTGTGGTGTATATTTATCCAAGACAGCAGAGAAAAACCTGCAGCATTTACAACCTATCCAGGGAAGACTCAACAAGGAATCTCCCAAGCAGTATATAAGTGCCTATTTACATTTGTATAGCGTGTGTGTTTGTTTTGAATCCTAATCTGTACAGAGTCTTTAATACTATCAAGTAAGCTAGCAGCAGTACGAACAGTGTGACGAAATTTCCTGCGATTCCTTTCTTCCCAGATGTGGTAAATGAAAGAGCCCCAGGCTAACCGAAGCAATAGAACCATGAAAGATTTGCCCTTGAGATTAGCGCAAAGCCACTGAAGATCATCCTCCCAGCTGAAATCAGTCCGACTAATGCTGCACAATCGCACAATCGAAAACCAGACTTGCCTTGAGTATGAACAGTGACCAAAGATATGATCTCGCGACTCCTGGTCCTCCCCACATAGTAGACATCGAAGATCAACAACCATACCCATCCTCTGAAGCCTATCGTGAGTAGGCAAACGGTCCAAAATGGCCATCCATACAATCAAAGCATGTTTTGGAATATACAATCCAAACCAAACAACTCTGTGCCAAGGGACTTTATGTGT
Source organism: Hibiscus tridactylites (assembly GCA_958450335.1). Classification (NCBI taxonomy): domain Eukaryota; kingdom Viridiplantae; phylum Streptophyta; class Magnoliopsida; order Malvales; family Malvaceae; genus Hibiscus; species Hibiscus tridactylites. The sequence goes on along the minus strand of OY288277.1, from coordinate 6,833,558 downwards.
AGCACCTCGCAGTCCATCCCAAACCTGAGTGAAGTTAGAAACACCAGCATCAAGTAACGTAGGTACCTCTAATCTACACTTTAGCATCTTCTTCAAGCTCCAGCTGAACCATGGTTTTATTGCCACAGCCCAGAAACTCTCCCCCTTAAAAGCATAAGTCTGAACCCATGCCACCCATAAGGAACCCTCCACAGTAAGCATCTTCTTAACAAGCATGATAGTACAAGCTTTGTTCCACATTTCCAGGTCTTTAATCCCCAGACCGCCCTCACTCTTAGACTTACAAATAGTCTTCCATCCCACCCGTGCACCCTTAGCCGATTCATCTTTGCCCCTCCAAAAGAAGTGCATGCATAATTGCTCTAACTTCTGTATCATAGCTTTCGGGAGAACGACCTGCCTGCACCAATAGTTAGCAATACTGAAAAGAACAACTTTGATTAGCTGAAGACGACCCGCATAGCTAAGATGTCTATGAACCCAGATCTCCAGCTTCTCACGAATTTTAATAATCAAGGCATTACAGTCACGTTCAGTCAGCTTTCTCGTAACCAAAGGGATCCCCAAGTAACGAACAGGTAGCTTTCCAAGAGCGAAACCAGTAACAGAGCTCCAGAAAGCTTGTTGATTCTGAGGAACACCAGCAATGAACATCTCAGACTTAGCAGCATTAAGTTTCAGACCAGATATATCATAAAAGACCTCCAATACACTCTGAACGCCAAGAATAGAATCCAAGCTGCCCTTACAAAAGATCAAAAGGTCATCAGCGAAGCTCAGGTGAGTAAGCTTAACCTTCTTACATTTAGGATGAAACTTGAAGACTTCATTAGCCGCTGCCAGGTTTAAGAGAAGAGATAAAACATTCATAGCCAGCACAAATAAGTAGGGAGAGAGGGGATCACCCTGTCGTACACCTCTTCTACCCTTAAAGAAGCCTACAAGACTCCCATTTAGGGAGATAGAGAACCGGCTACCAGCAAAATATGCAGTAATCCAAGAACGGAACTGAGTTGGCAAGCCAACAGCTTCAAGAAGATTAATCATGAATCTCCAGTGCAATGAGTCGAAGGCTTTTTGCAGATCGATTTTCAAAGCACACCTAGGGGAAATACGTTTCCTACCATAGCCTTTAACAAGCTCCTGAGCTAAAAGGGTATTATCGACAATACTCCGCCCTTTTATGAAAGCTGATTGGTTAGGAAGAACCAACGAAGGCATTAGACTAGTCAGTCGCTCCACAAGAATCTTCGTAATAGTTTTATACACAACTGAGCAACAAGCAATAGGCCTAAACTCCTTAGGCTGACTAGCATTAGGCACTTTAGGCACAAGAGTGAGAGCGGTAGCATTGAAAGCAGGAAGCAGGGCAGATGTTTTAAAGAAATATTGAATAGCAGCAACAAAATTCAGCCCTACAATACTCCATGCCTGCTTAAAGAACCATGAGGTGAACCCATCGGGGCCAGGGCTTTTATCCTTCCCTTGACCAAAGATTGCAGCTTTAATCTCATCACTTGATACATCTTTAATCAGACCATCCTTCACCTCATCAGGAATAACCGACTGAAGTAATCCTCTAAGACAATCCACACTGCACCCCTTCACCTCTGTATCCACAGCACCTATTTGCCGAGTGAAGAACTGAATAAATTCATCAGTAATGCCATCAAAAGAAGTTACTCTATTTCCATAGCTATCAACTAAATGCGAAATAGTATTTTTCTTTCTTTTCATAGCAACTGTGGAATGAAAGAACTTAGTCCCCTGATCTCCCTGCTGAATCCAATCCACTTTAGCTTTTTGTTGATAGAATTGAGTCTCAGCCTTTTCCAAATCCAAGAGCTCAATCTGCAATTGCTTTTCTTTTTCCACAGCTTCAGAAGCAACTGAGTCAGTCAAATTAGAGAGCTGCAGGTCCTCCAGCTCCTTCCTCTTCAACTCCACACGCCTAGAAATGTTGGCATAGTGTGTAGAATTCAGCTCCCTCAATTTAGGCTTAAGTCTTTTAAGCTTAGCAAATAAAATTTGAAGAGGATTTCCCTCAGCAGGTTCCCTCCAGGATGCAGCAACAACCTCACTAAAAGCAGGATGCAAGGCCCAGAAATTAAAGAACTTGAATGGCTTGGGTTTATGAATGGGGGCCTCACCTTGAAACTTCACAATCCCAGGATTATGATCCGAAACTCCTGGCGCAAGAAACTCCACACAGAAGTGACCATCTCCGAAAACCAGGCTTCATTAACCAACACCCTATCTAATTTCCTGGCCAAAAAATTATCACTTTGCTTATTAGACCAAGTGAAATTAGGACCCGAAAAAGGATGGTCACAAATTTCAATAGCTTGAAGACAGCATTGAAAATCCACCATGTCACTTGAAGTAGAAACTAAGCCATCCGAACTCTCAGAAGGATCAAGAACGATGTTAAAATCCCCTCCAACTATCCAAGGATGTGAACCAACCAAATCAGCAACATGCCTGAGTTGCTGCCATAATTCACCACGCAGTCCACTATCATTACTCCCATAAATTGCCGAGATCAAAACAAGCTTACCCTCCAAAGTACCTTTGATAGTGATACTCTGAGATGCAGAAAAAACCAAGGAAAAATCTAGATCCTTTTTACATAGTATCCAAATTTTCCCTAACTCAATAGAGGTATAGTTACTAAAACAAGTCCATTCCGCAGACAAGCCAACAAAAATTCTATCAAAATTACGTTCCCGAACTCTAGTCTCCATTAAACACAAAACTTTGACCTGCAGCTTTTCCAATCGAGCTAAGACCTTTCGCTGCTTGCAAGGGTTATTAAACCCTCGAATATTCCAAAATGCTAGACTCATTGGGGGGTGGAAGAAGCCCCACGAAGATCCACAGCCTCAGGCACTTTAGTCTTTATTTTCTCAGATTTCTTAGCTTTCAACTCATTAAGCAAAGATGAAACTCCCAAAGAAGCAACTCTCGGCTTCCTCCCCTCCAAGGAATCAGCCTCAGCTCCTTGGAGAGCGTCAAACCTATTCTTCGAGGGAAGCACACCACGACCCTTACCCTTTCCTTTACCTTTCCTAACCTCCGGGCTCTGCAAAGGAGGAAAGTCAACAGAAACCACCATATTAGGTGAAGAGGTCACCAGAATAGGCGAAGAGGCCACCATAGTTCCCTCCAAATCCACATGAGCATTAGCATTTACAGCACTATCCAAGCCAGCCTTCGGATCAACCTTCATATCAACAGGGCCTGGATCAGGAGAAGAAGCAGCAACACAAATTGCATCAACAGGAACAACAGGGCCTGGATCAGCAGATCTAATTCCAGCATCAGTATTCAAGGCACCAACACAGGATGCAACAGCAGGATTAACAGCACTAGTTGCAGCAGAAGAGGTCGAAGCACCATTACAGGATGTATCAGGCCTATTCTCCGTTGCAGCAGTGTCAGGAATGTCAGCAGTAGTTGGAACCTTAGGTCTCCATTCAGTATGCGTAGTCGCACCCACATGCACTTCATTACAGAGCTTATCTGGATGACCAAACAATTTACAGGAGGAACAACTCGCAGGCATCCAGGGAATTTTCACTTTCACTGTAACCACAGACTGATCTTTCATTTTAACAGAAATCAAACGAGGCAGTTTTGAACCCGCAACAACCTCAACACACACCTTAGCAAACTCTAAACGCTCACGAGAAGCAGTTATAGAGTCCATGTACAGAGGAACACCCAATCCACTAGCAATATAACTCAGACCAAGCCTAGAATATAGCTCCAAAGGAACGTTGTAGAGTTGAACCCAAACAGGCATACGAGAGAGATCGAAATCTAACCTCTGTAAGTTTGGCTCCCACTTGCGAAGAATCAAGGGTTTATGTTGAATGTGCCATGGTCCATTCTCCAGAACCCAGTCTCGGGCAGTGGCGTTATGAAATGAAAAAACATAGAGATTAGTCCCTGCCAAACTAACCCTAGTAAGAACATCCTTCCCCCAAAGTGAAGACACAAGTTTCTTCAATGCCAGAAAATTTGGGGCAGCTCCAATAAACTGTCCAACGAGAGAATACCTCCATTCAGCAAATCCATCATTGAAAACCTCTGCAGGAGGAGAGACTTCAATCGAATCAGGGCCAGCAGCCGGTGGAAAGAAATCCAAGGCTTGATTATCACCGCCTCCGCCCCCAAAAAAGAGTGCCTTCCAATTCACCGTAGTCATACAAATTCCACAGCGAGAAGAAGATGAAGAGAAAACCCACGAAAAATCAATCAAAATCACCAGAGAAGAGTTCCGATCGAGAAGAATGATGGAAATCTCAGAGGCCGTTAGACCAGCTAACGTGCGCCTGGAGAGAAAAAACCGCCCCCATCCGTTCCATCACAGAACATGTAACCCCCTTGTCCCGGTCTGGCCGGATGACCGGTTCAAAAAGGGCTACACGGGGAAAACCGAGAGAAAACCCCTAAAGGACTCCCCCTCGGTTAGCAACCCTATTTTTTTTTTCATTTTAAAACTTGTCTAGATGAGTAATTAACCCTAAGTGATCTAACAGCAGAATAACCTAACCAAAACAATCTAACGAACTTAAATCCACAACCAAAAGGCAAATTTTCAGGTTTAACTACAGGGGTATCGATACACCTAAGGGGTGTATCGATACGCCTTGACTAAGTCAAAGGTCAGAGTCAACCCGTGGAGACCGTATCGATACACCTTGGGAGGGTATCGATACCTTCGTCAAAGGTTGACTTCCCACGGTCAACGCTAGTTGACCGTACCGATACGCTTGAGGCCAGTATCGATACCAAGATGGACAGTAGCTCCAGTGGCCAAAATGGTATCGATACGGCTCCCCGCGTATCGAAACGGAAGGCCTGAAAAGGGGAGGCTGTATCGATACGGGTCTAACCGTATCGATACCCCTGCCCTGCAACGTCTCCTTTCAAAAATTGGTAACATCATGCATGGTTCTAGATGCATGCTTAGACACACTTAAACACCAACAAGCATACATACATCAACCAGAATCAGGACCTAACATGAGGGGTATTTAATCCAACGATAACATACCAATCAAGGCTACATACAAGTCTACAAGAAGCATACTTAGCATGCATAAGACATCCTTCACAAGGTAGTCAACATAAGGCCTACCTAGGCCAACATCATACAAGATCGGGCATAAGCAATTAAACCACATAAGAAGCATAGATCATAATCCAAGTAGCAAAAGCCTAACACACAACATAAGTTTAGCAATTTCAAACATAACCTCCTAAGGAGTTTGACCCCAACTCCTAACACTCTATACCCCATTGTCTAGACATTATTACAAAAGCAAACCATACTTAAACTTGCTTGAGAACTCCAAAGGCTCCTCCCTCGCCCGCTCGCCTCCCGAACTCTAACGATCTGCACGTTGAAAACAAAGAGCATAAGCAACTAGCTTAGTGAGAGAGGCTCTATAATTCACAACATGTAGTTTTCCAAAACATGATTTATATGCAAGAAAACAATGGATGCATAAGGGTCTATCTCAACCACAACTTTTGGTTTGCACAAGCACAACCAACATACACTTACGGTGGGACTACGCATCACCGTTTCGACTAGTGGGTATCCAATGGGACTACACATCAAAGCACTACCCTACTAGTCACTACCGGTGGGACTACACATCACCGTAGTTTAGACCACCATCACGTGAGACATGAACTCAACACGACTACAACATTGACAATTTAGAATGCATTCAATGGTCACAATGTATATACAATCAATTTATCACAATAACTTATGAGTAGGGAGACTTACACACGGGTTTAGGCAACCTCTCAAGGTTCTACCCAAACCCCAAGGGAGTCCATATCAAATACAATGCAATAACCGATGATCCTACTCACCGTTGCTACCCAAGAGAAGATTAAAGACCGAGCTCAAGACTCTGAAATCCCCGGATTTGCCCCCGAAGCTTCGCCAACCAAAATCCTTGATTCTAGGCATTCCAACACCAAGCAAATAACCCCAATTCAGTTCATGTTCCAAAATAATCAACCCGAATAACATACTAAGTACAATACACCGATTTTTCCATTGAAACAAGCTCAAAAATTCCAATTTCCGAGCAGCCTTTGAGCACCCCCTTAATCCATTAATTTCAACCCTCAAAACACTCCCTAAAGTCTCCAAAACACCACTCACATATAGCCTAATCACCAGCCTTCAAAATTTCACCTCTTAAACCCCCAAAACCCATCTTAAAACCTCCCAAAAACTTCATTTTTACCCAACTCCGAAAATTCCATAAAACATTGAAAAAAATCGGCTTTGTTGGACCCTTTTAGTTGTAGGCAACTCATATGACTTAAACAAATAGAAAGCTTAAGTTAAAGACTCCAAAGGCAACATTTTTAATCCAAAATCCTTCAAACTTCCATTCTCAAAACATGTCTAAAAATGAAAACAAATGGTACTAACTTGAAGGGAATAACAAGGGTAAGTCAAAAACGTGTTTACCTTTGCGAAATTCTTCAAAACGAGCAAGACATTTGATGAAATAGTAACCAAAGGAGAGGGTGGGTTTTTGGACGTTGGAGTGAATAGTGAGGAGGGGTGAAGAAGATGACTCTAGGTAATATTTTAGGTTTATTTGAAAATAAAAGGCTAAAGACCCAAATGCCCTTAATGAATTTGGGGAAATTACCATGGTTGACACCCATGGCCATGTGGGCTTATTTAAATATAGTCCAACTAAATAAAACCCGAGACCCAAGTCGTTATTTTGTCATTTAAAATTTGAAACCGAAACCCGAACTATTTTTAAATTAATATTTTCACCCGACCCCTAAACCGGGGCGTTACAACTCTCCCCTACTTAAGGAAATTTCGTCCTCGAAATTACCTGACGGAAACAAGTATGGAAACTGCTCAAGCATGTCCGCTTTCCTCTCCCACGTGGCTTCCTCCACACCTCTATGCCTCCATAAGACTTTGACTAACTCTATAGTCTTGCCACGCAATACCTTGCTATCAGAAGCAAGTATCTCAACTGGTTCCTCATTGTAAGACAAGTCTGGATTTAACTCTATTTCTTCCACTGGCATAACATGGGACGGATCCGATCTATACCTCCTAAGCATCGATACATGAAACACATCATGAATCCTCTCTAGCTCAACTGGGAGTCTCAATCTATAGGCAACCGGACCAATTCTCTCAACTATCTCATAAGGCCCTATGTACCTTGGGCTCAACTTGCCTTTCCTCCCAAACCTCATCACCTTCTTCCATGGTGAGACTTTCAAAAACACTTTATCCCCCACGGAGTATTCCACTTCCTTCCTTTTTTAAGTCGGCATAGGACTTTTGCCGATCTGAAGCCGCCTTCAAGCGATCACATATCAACTTCACCTTCTCGGTGGTTCCCTTAAGTAACTCGGGCATCGGCACAAGCTTCTGTCCGGCCTCAGCCCAACAAATCGGGGTCCTACACTTCCTACCATACAAGGCCTCATAAGGAGCCATCTGAATGCTTGACTGGAAGCTGTTGTTGTACGCAAATTCCACTAATGGCAGGTGTTTCTCCCACGACCCCTGGAAGTCAATAATACAACACCTCAACATATCCTCCAAAATCTGAATTACTCTCTCAGACTGCCCATCTGACTGCGGATGATACGAAGTGCTGAAGTTCAACCAAGTGCCTAAGGCTTGATGCAAACACTCCCAAAATCTAGAGGTGAATCTCGGATCTCGATCTGACACAATTGACTTCGATACCCCATGTAGTCTCACAATCTCACGGATATACAATTCGGCCAACCTGTCCAACGTATAGGTGATATGAACCGGTATGAAGTGTGCACTCTTGGTGAATCTGTCTACAATCACCCACACTGAATTTTTCTTCGAAGGAGTCAACGGAAGTCCTGATACAAAGTCCATAGTGATACGCTCCCACTTCCACTCTGGAATCTTCAACGGTTGCAACAACCCTGAGGGAAACTGGTGCTCGGCCTTGACTCTCTGACAGACCATGCATTTACTTACGAACTCGGCTACTTCCCTTTTCAAACCAACCCAATAATACTCTTCCTTTAATCCTCGATACATCTTCGTGCTACCCGGATGCATAGCAAAAGGGCTATTGTGAGCCTCACTCAAGATCGTACGCCTCAACTCGGCATCCTCCGGAACCACTATCCTATCCTTGAAACATAGGATCCCATTCTCTCCAAAACAATACTCGGTAGGCCTATCTTCCGCTATGTCTTGCACGTGAGGTGCCAAGGACTCATCTCGCCACTGCTTCTCACGAATCAACTGAACCAATGATGGCTTAACCTGAAGCTCGGCCACTAGCCCACCGTCCGTAGACACACTCAACCTTGCGAACATTGCTCGCAACTCAACGGCCATCTTCCTACTCAAGGCATCGGCCACCACATTCGCCTTGCTCGGATGATATTCTATGGTGAGGTCATAATCTTTAAGGAGCTCTAACCACCTTCGTTGCCTAAGATTCAACTCCTTTTGTGACATCAAATATTTCAAGCTCTTGTGGTCGGTGTACACAGTGCACTTCTCACCATAAAGATGGTGTCTCCAAATTTTCAACGCGAACACCACTGCGGCTAACTCTATGTCATGTGTGGGGTAATTCTTCTCGTGAACCTTCAACTGTCGGGAAGCATATGCCACCACCTTACCTCCTTGCATAAGCACACAACCTAGCCCCACGTAAGATGCATCACTGTAAATTACAAACTCTCTCCCCGGTTCGGGCTGAATCAAAATGGGAGCTCCGGTCAAAGCTTTCTTCAATTTCTCAAACGCTTCTTGTCTTGTATCTGACCATTCATACGGAACATTCTTCTGTAGCAACTTGGTCAACGGAGCTGCTATCCTCGAGAATCCCTCAACAAACCTCCTATAGTATCCCGCCAAGCCTAGGAAACTGCAGATTTCTGTCACTGATTTTGGTTGCTTCCAATTCACAATGACTTCAATTTTCTTGGGATCTACACTAATCCCACTAGCTGAGATCACGTGGCCTAAGAAGACCACCTCCCTAATCCAAAACTCACACTTACTTAGCTTGGCATACAATTGATTCTCAAGTAGGGTCTGAAGCACTAACCTTAAGTGCTCATCATGCTCCTCTTCGGTCCTAGAGTACACTAGGATGTCATCAATAAACACCACCACAAACCGGTCCAAGAACTTATGAAACACCCGGTTCATCATATCCATAAAGGCCGCTGGGGCATTGGTCAACCCAAAAAGCATCACCAAAAACTCGTAATGCTCGTAACGTGTACGAAAAGCCGTCTTCGGTATGTCCACATCTTTTACTTTTAACTGATAATACCCAGACCTCAAATCAATCTTTGAAAACACAGATGCACCCCTCAACTGGTCTAGCAAGTCATCTATCCTTGGCAAGGGATATTTATTTTTCACTGTCACCTTATTCAACTGTCTATAGTCTATGCACATCCTCATGCTACCGTCCTTCTTTTTCACAAACAAAACCGGAGCACCCCACGGGGAAACACTAGGCCTAATGAAGCCTCTGTCAGTCAACTCCTGAAGCTGTGTCTTCAACTCCTTAAACTCTTTCGGTGCCATTCTATACGGAGCAATGGACACCGGTGCGGAATCGGAATATGTCTCGATAGCAAACTCAACTGCTCTGTCTGGAGGCAAACCTGGTAGTTCTTCCGGAAAAACACTCGGGAAGTCACACACAGTCCTGATGTCCTGAGGTCTCACCTCACTCATATCCGGGTTCATTACGTAAGCCAAGTAAGCCTGACACCCTGAACTTAACAATCTCTGAGCTTCCAATGCCAAAACCACATTGGACAAAAACTTAACATTCTCCCCAACTACCACAACCTCAAAGTCATCAGCAAGCCTCAAAGAGACTCTCTTAGTCTCAAAGTCAACCCTAGCTTTATGCTCTACAAGCCAATCCATGCCCAAAATCACATCAAAGCCATAAAAGGGTAGCTCCATCATGTCGACTGGAAATACGTGGCCCTGAATCATCAAGGGACACCTCCTATACACTTTCCTAACTACCACTGTATCACCAAAGGAGCTTGTGACATTTACTCCTACTTCTAACCAATCACAAGGTAGTCCTAATGACTTTGCATGTTCACCCAGAATATACGAATGCGTTGATCCCGAATCTATGAGAGAAAGCAAACTCAAAGACTGTAATGTGAAATTACCTGCAATGACATCAGTATCTTTTCCAGCCTCTCGCTGAGCGTACACTCTAGCCGGTCCTCCTCCCTCGGGCTGGACTGCTACCACATGAGCCAAGTTCCTCTGACCCTCATTCCTTGGCTGGAAGTTCCCACGGCCGCGCCCACGACCTCTCTGATGCTCAAAACCCCTCGCTGGAGTCGGTCCTCCTCTGACTGGGTGTGGACAATCACGCCTCAAATGATCTCGGGAGCTACAATTCCAACACGCCCCAAACATACCCATACACTCACCTGGGTGGCGTCTCCCGCACCTAGTGCACTCCGGAATGTGCCCAACAGCTCCTTGGCCCTGACGGCCCTGACCATGGTTACCACCCCTAGGTCTCGTATCCGGCTGGTACCTCCTATCCCTATGCCTCTTGGCATGATCTCTATCCCAGTTCGCATATCTCTTCCCGGAGTCAGACCCACCAGCACGTGCTCTAGAGCTTAGGTTTTGCTCTACATCCTTGGCTCTAGAAACCAAAACATCGAACTCAGTGTAGTCGGAGGCCAACATGTAGGTCTTCACATCAGTAGTCAACCCATATCTGAAGCGCTCACAACGCTCCTTCTCATCCGGAATCAACTCTGGCGCGTACTGGCTCAACCTCACAAATTGGATCTCATACTCGGACACGGTCCTATTGCCTTGAACCAAAGCCATGAACTCCCTTTTCTTTTCATCTAAGTACCGAACTCCGAGGTACTTCCTCTTGAAAGCATTCCTGAAAAACTCCCATGTGACATCCACCTCGGCCATACCGGAAGTAGCAGTGGTCCACCAGGTATAAGCGTCTCCCTGGAGCAATGAGACAATGCACCCCAACTTACGGGCATCCGAACACTCCATCTGACTAAAGATGCGAGTTGTGCTCTCAAGCCACCCTTCTGAACCCTCCGGAGATAACCCACGAAACTCAACTGCCCCCAAATTACGAAGCCTCTCTAGGGGTAATCCTGTCCCCGCACCCTGAGCTGGTGCTGCAGCTTGCATACCAGCCAAAGCTGTCTGGAAAGCTCCGGCTATAGTCTGAATCAAATGAGCCACATCTGGGCCTGCCTGACCTTGGCCCGCTTGAGCCCCATTACCTTCACCTCCGACGTTCCCTCCATTACCACCCGGAGCATTAAGAGCAGGAGGCGCGTCCTCGGGTGCCTGGTCACCCGCTCTAGGCCGTCCCCTCGGTCTCACCATAGCAATTAATGTAATCTAAAACAACAAACACACAACAACAAGAAACGTTAGGTTAGCAAGGGGCAAAGGACTCCGGTTCTCAAGCTCTTTAAACCAAAACAATTTTCCTTTTTATTTTGACAACAATGCCTAACAATGGGGACTCAAACCAATTTTCAAACAACAGAAAAGCCATCATAGCATGCATACATACACCGTGTTAAAAACAAAGTTTAGACATACATGGCAAAGCACTCATAAGAATCTTAACTTACCTCACTTACCTGCCCGAGGTCTCGGAAACCTCAGGCTCTGATACCAATAAATGTAACCCCCTTGTCCCGGTCTGGCCGGATGACCGGTTCAAAAAGGGCTACATAGGGAAAACCGAGAGAAAACCCCTAAAGGACTCCCCCTCGGTTAGCAACCTTATTTTTTTTCATTTTAAAACTTGTCTAGATGAGTAATTAACCCTAAGTGATCTAACAGCAGAATAACCTAACCAAAACAATCTAACGAACTTAAATCCACAACCAAAAGGCAAATTTTCAGGTTTAACTACAGGGGTATCGATACACCTAATCGATACGCCTTGACTAAGTCAAAGGTCAGAGTCAACCCGTGGAGACCGTATCGATACACCTTGGGAGGGTATCGATACCTTCGTCAAAGGTTGACTTCCCACGGTCAACGCTAGTTGACCGTACCGATACGCTTGAGGCCAGTATCGATACCAAGATGGACAGTGGCTCCAGTGGCCAAAATGATATCGATACGGCTCCCCGCGTATCGAAACGGAAGGCCTGAAAAGGGGAGGCTGTATCGATACGGGTCTAACCGTATCGATACCCCTGCCCTGCAACGTCTCCTTTCAAAAATTGGTAACATCATGCATGGTTCTAGATGCATGCTTAGACACACTTAAACACCAACAAGCATACATACATCAACCAGAATCAGGACCTAACATGAGGGGTATTTAATCCAACGATAACATACCAATCAAGGCTACATACAAGTCTACAAGAAGCATACTTAGCATGCATAAGACATCCTTCACAAGGTAGTCAACATAAGGCCTACCTAGGCCAACATCATATAAGATCGGGCATAAGCAATTAAACCACATAAGAAGCATAGATCATAATCCAAGTAGCAAAAGCCTAACACACAACATAAGTTTAGCAATTTCAAACATAACCTCCTAAGGAGTTTGACCCCAACTCCTAACACTCTATACCCCATTGTCTAGACATTATTACAAAAGCAAACCATACTTAAACTTGCTTGAGAACTCCAAAGGCTCCTCCCTCGCCCGCTCGCCTCCCGAACTCTAACGATCTGCACGTTGAAAACAAAGAGCATAAGCAACTAGCTTAGTGAGAGAGGCTCTATAATTCACAACATGTAGTTTTCCAAAACATGATTTATATGCAAGAAAACAATGGATGCATAAGGGTCTATCTCAACCACAACTTTTGGTTTGCACAAGCACAACCAACATACACTTACGGTGGGACTACGCATCACCGTTTCGACTAGTGGGTATCCAATGGGACTACACATCAAAGCACTACCCTACTAGTCACTACCGGTGGGACTACACATCACCGTAGTTTAGACCACCATCACGTGAGGCATGAACTCAACACGACTACAACATTGACAATTTAGAATGCATTCAATGGTCACAATGTATATACAATCAATTTATCACAATAACTTATGAGTAGGGAGACTTACACACGGGTTTAGGCAACCTCTCAAGGTTCTACCCAAACCCCAAGGGAGTCCATATCAAATACAATGCAATAACCGATGATCCTACTCACCGTTGCTACCCAAGAGAAGATTGAAGACCGAGCTCAAGACTCTGAAATCCCTGGATTTGCCCCCGAAGCTTCGCCAACCAAAATCCTTGATTCTAGGCATTCCAACACCAAGCAAATAACCCCAATTCAGTTCATGTTCCAAAATAATCAACCCGAATAACATACTAAGTACAATACACCGATTTTTCCATTGAAACAAGCTCAAAAATTCCAATTTCCGAGCAGCCTTTGAGCACCCCCTTAATCCATTAATTTCAACCCTCAAAACACTCCCTAAAGTCTCCAAAACACCACTCACATATAGCCTAATCACCAGCCTTCAAAATTTCACCTCTTAAACCCCCAAAACCCATCTTAAAACCTCCCCAAAACTTCATTTTTACCCAACTCCGAAAATTCCATAAAACATTGAAAAAAATCGGCTTTGTTGGACCCTTTTAGTTGTAGGCAACTCATATGACTTAAACAAATAGAAAGCTTAAGTTAAAGACTCCAAAGGCAACATTTTTAATCCAAAATCCTTCAAACCTCCATTCTCAAAACATGTCTAAAAATGAAAACAAATGGTACTAACTTGAAGGGAATAACAAGGGTAAGTCAAAAACGTGTATAACTTTGCGAAATTCTTCAAAACGAGCAAGACATTTGATGAAATAGTAACCAAAGGAGAGGGTGGGTTTTTGGACGTTGGAGTGAATAGTGAGGAGGGGTGAAGAAGATGACTCTAGGTAATATTTTAGGTTTATTTGAAAATAAAAGGCTAAAGACCCAAATGCCCTTAATGAATTTGGGGAAATTACCATGGATGACACACATGGCCATGTGGGCTTATTTAAATATAGTCCAACTAAATAAAACCCGAGACCCAAGTCGTTATTTTGTCATTTAAAATTTGAAACCGAAACCCGAACTATTTTTAAATTAATATTTTCACCCGACCCCTAAACCGGGGCGTTACAGAACAACCGGAACAGAGTTGTTAACCAAAGAGGTTTGTTTCTTTTCCTTGTTTGTTTTTGAAAATTGTTCTTATCCAATTTGTAAAATCATTGATAGGAAAATTGGGGATTTGTTTTATTTTTTGTTTATTTTATAGCTTTCATTGAAAATGGATGCTAGCGTGGACGTTGGAGGTAGTTCTGTCAAGATACTCCATCATAACTCTTCTGTTGCTCGACGCCATTACAATTTTGGGCGTTCAATATTTTTTTAGAAAAAGAAGAGGTACTAAATTAATAGATTATTAAAATTATGTGGGTTAATTTTCTAGAATTAAGGTCAAATTAAAATAAGTGTAGAACTTGAAGGCTAATTACGTAATTATATCTATTTATATTAACTGTCACGTCATCAGTCGTTAAATTTTTAACGGCGTTGGACCAATTTGTTACTTTTTTTAAGTCGGGGGGTCAGTTTGTAACTTCTGATAGTCGATGGACGCAAAAGATAATTGAAGCATAGTCGGGAGACCGTTTATGTAGTTTACCCTAAATATTACTTATGTATGTTATATATAAAATTTGATTCAGTTTTTAAAAAACACATGGATTTTTGTATGTAATTGTACGCGTGAAGTTTCAATTCGATTTAATTTTATTGAGTTGCTAAAGCCGTACAGACCAACAATTTATTTTAGGGTAAACTACATAAATGACCACTATACTAGTGGTAAAGTCGCGATTTGATCATTTTATTTTTTTTCTAAGCATTTAAACCACTAAATTATTTAATTGGTTGCAATGTGACCACCGGCCATTAAAAACTAACATAAGAAGTGACGTGGCAGTTAATAAAATTGGTATAATTACACATTTGTTACGTAATTATAATAAGTGTGGGTTAATTTTCTAGAATTAGGGTCAAATTAAAATAAGTGTAGAACTTGAAGGCTAATTACGTAATTATATCTATTTATATTAACTGTCACGTCATCAGTCGTTAAATTTTTAACGGCGTTGGACCAATTTGTTACTTTTTTTAAGTCGGGGGACCAGTTTGTAACTTCTGATAGTCGATGAACGCAAAAGATAATTGGAGCATAGTCGGGGGACCGTTTATGTAGTTTACCCTAAATATTACTTATGTATGTTATATATAAAATTTGATTCAGTTTTTAAAAAACACATGGATTTTTGTATGTAATTGTACGCGTGAAGTTTCAATTCGATTTAATTTTATTGAGTTGCTAAAGCCGTACAGACCAACAATTTATTTTAGGGTAAACTACATAAATGACCACTATACTAGTGGTAAAGTCGCGATTTGATCATTTTATTTTTTTTCTAAGCATTTAAACCACCAAATTATTTAATTGGTTGCAATGTGACCACCGGCCATTAAAAACTAACATAAGAAGTGACGTGGCAGTTAATAAAATTGGTATAATTACACATTTGGTCCTCGCTATTTATAATTTTATCAATTTGGTCTTAATTTTAATAAAAATAATAATTTTATTATTTAATTAGGCTACGACACGTGTCACCAGATTGAATGAGCAAAATTAAAGAAAGAAGCATCTTGCCTACAATGGAATTTGAACCTAGGTTTACTGGGTTGAGAGTGAACATGTTTACCAATAGGCTAAAGCTATCCTTGTGACGCATTGTACACATTTTAATATATATCTTAGTTTATTACTAATGCCAGGAAAAAAAACAAGAAACATATTATCTCTAGTAGGATTCGAACCCGAGTTTCTTGGGTTAAAAGTGAGCATGCCTACCACTAAACCAATGTTATTTGAACCAAAATTTCTTGGGTTAAAAGAGAATCTTAATGCAGGCTTTATGTTTGAATTGTCCTGAACTCGACGACCTTAATCTCAACTCTTGTAAAAACTTGCATCCAAGTATGCTCAGCTTAATCTATCTGCCTGTAACATCCTAAAAATTAGCCTAGAAGATTAGGAGATTTACTTAAGCAATTAGATAAATTATTGAGGTTAATTTATTAATTGGGCTTAATTGGAATTAGGTTCATAAGGACCAAATTGAATTTTGAAGCAAATGTTCAAGGAAATTCGGTCAACATGCTCAATGACCAAACCGAATAAAAAAGAAAATAAAAGGCTTGCATGCTAAAGTGGAAATACATGGATTAACATTTGAATTACTATGAAATCATAATATAATTAAGACTATATATATGATTAAGTGAAATTATTAAGAATGATAATTAGGGAATTAGTTGGGACATGACTTAGTGTCATATCTCCTTTAATTTGTCCCCTCCCCCTTTCTCACTTCCTTAGCCGGCTACCCAAACTAACTCACCAAACTCATTTGTTCATTCACACTCAAATTATAAACACAAAAATTAGAGAGAGTTGGGAGCTTTCGGTGAAGAAGAAAGGAGGGCTTGTATGGTGGTGAAATCTCCTTAGAAAATTTAAAAGAAAAATTGAAGTAAGTAGCTTACTCCTTTCCTAGTTCGGTCATGGTAGAAATTTCATTAGATCATGTGTTATAATGTGTTTAAAAAATCATAAAGATGATGTATCTAGATGTGGTTGCTGGAAATTTTTAAAATTTATAAGAGTTCTTAAAGAAATTAAAAGATACAAAAGATTATGAACATGCATGAAGTTATGTTGGCAGATTTGGTAAGTTACATGACATGCAACTTTAAAAAATCATAGAAAATTTAATAGTGAGAGTCTAGTGCTGGAATTTGATATATTCTACCTTGATATGTCTAAAATGGTATAAAAATTGTAAAATTAAATTTTGATGGCTGAAGTAAAATCTGGAAAATATATTTTGATCAACATGCAAAACTGTCCAGCAATGCTTCTAGCTGGACAGTAAACTTTGAAAAAAATATAGAAAATAATCTACTAGAAATTTTGATCTGAATTTTTGATATGTTGAAATTGGGTATGTTAATTGAATTTAGGAACAAACGGTGTTTGATTTGGAGTTGTATACAGGAAATATGAAATGAATTAATTTAGGTGGTTAAAAATGAGTATAAATGAAAAGAAGAAAAATTTAGAACATGAAAATTATTAAAGTGGTAAAATTGGATTAAATGGAGTGTTAATAAATTGAATTACAATCTGTAGGATTTGAAATCCACCCATTTTAGTGATCAATTTGAAGATTTAAGTGGTTAATTAAAGAAATTAGGAAAATGGGAACTAGTCGATTTGAACCGTAAAAGTATAGGGACTGTTTTGAATAAAAATATAAAATTTAGCCTCAAAATGCATGAAATGTATTCTGAAAACTTCCTATTGTTTGGCTTGAATGCATTAGATCCTAGAAGCGAAAGAGTCGAAGAGGAAATTGCACCGGGATCGGCTTTAGATCGAGCAAAGGACATTCGGATACAAAATTAACTCGACGAACAGTGAGTGAAACACCTTTAAAGTTGAGATTAGAGTCTCAACTACCTTTAATTTGCTGTTAGTATATAAATTGAGCATGAAATTGGACTAAATTAAGGTTGGTAAATATTAAGGGAAGAAGGAATAATGGAATTCGGATTTGTGCATGTGTTATGTGATTTTATGACCTATGTGATTAAAATTAAAATTGATGATTGCTATGATTGTTTTCGAATCTAATTTGTGGTTATTGGACTGATTTGGATGTATTAATAATGCTGAATGTCGAAATTTTGATGTTGATATTGATTGCTTGGTGAATTAATGATATTGCGATATGGTATGTGAGTAAATAATGATTTTACATGGTATGAATATGTTTGATAAGTTCAATTGAGTATTGAACTATGAAAGGAAAGTTTGAATTATATGATATGAGTTGGAATTGAACGAATGTTGATCTGAAATATGCGAATTGAGCTTGTAAATTATTATATGATCATGTGTGATAACATGATATTGGAATCGAAATTATAAAAAATTAATCGAAAGAATTAATTAAACAATTCTAAAATTCTGATCAAATAAGTATTTGATTAAATTAAAGATTGATAAGCAAAGCCCTTGGTGTGTATAGTCTGTCGAGGTAGTACGACTAGCCTAGAGTCTGAGCTCAATAAGAAAATCGGTACGTTAGTGTACTTGATATTGTGGTACGTAAGTGTACCTTCTTGCTTAATGTCTGCGGACATTATGATATGTTATATGTGATACGATTTTGGTACGTGGTACCTATTACATGGTGAATTTTGATTCACAAATTCAGTTACACGTGACTTGATTACCTAGCATACTCTACTATCCAAGGCATTTCTAATTGAATAATACGAAAAATTATAGATATGCAATCTCGAACCCTTCCTTCCTTCCCCTAAATTTCAGGTTCTAGCATTGTCGACCTCCACCCGTATTCTACTCGTACGAAGCTTAAGTATGATTTTTCCTGTCTTTGTCGTGCTTATGTTGGGTGGTCTAGCGTTCAACATGTTAGTTCAGTTCGGTCTGATGGTGATGTTTATGAATTATTATTTTGGTTCAGTATGAACTTCTAATATGTTTCCCTCTATTTTGATATGTATGTAAAGGGTAAATATTTGGGGTATAGATTGCCCAAGTATATGTTTGGGGCTTAATTCTTTTTGTGGGAATTCTTTTTTGTATAGGCAACCTTTAGGTTTAGCCGTTGTAGTACTCCGGGTATATTTTGTACAAGGGAAACTAGAAACGTTATGGATGTTATGAACCGGATATGATATATATATATATATATATAAGTATGATGAATGTTTCGGCTATATTATGATTGAAATCGCTTTTATGTGCTATCATGAAAAGTAAATTAAATTATTTGAAATTGGACTATGTGTGTAGTAACCGAATGGGTTAAATTGGAGAAATTAGGAATTAGTAATTTGTAAACAATATGGAATTGATTACATGGCATTCGAATGAATCTAGAACTTTAAAATAGACCTTAATTAAATTGTGTATTAAACGAATCATAAATTGGTTGTCATAATCGAATTAGGCTATGTATGTGTTATCCGATTCGATAGGAATTAATTAGAATTAAAATGAATCAAATATATAGTATTAGCATGTTGGGTTGTACCGAATGAATTGGATATAAATTTATTATGACTATGCTTTTGATCGAATGTATAAGGGATTTTACATGTGACATATGAAATTAAGTGATTGCAATTAGAGTAATTTGAATAGAAGTATTCGATTTTAAAAAAAATATTACACGAATTTGACAAACCCCTTCCGCTGCCTAATACGAATCCGTTATAAGTTAATATAACGTTCTTTGCCCCTAATCTGGGTGAGGGGTGTTATACTGACCGTTTGGCCAGTTGAGTATGCTCAGCTTTTCTCATGGTTTAAGAACTATCTACTAAACTGTTTGTGTTTCACAGAGAGATTGCTCCTTCAATGCCCACGTCTACAAAATGTCCACGTGGCAGGATGTCAGGAGTTATTAATTGGAGCCATCAAAGGCCAGGTAAAAACAATAGTTTCATCGAACTCCATTTTCTGCATGTTAAAATCCAAGTCTTCAAACTGCAAAGATCTTCTCATCACAACCCCTTACCTGTTGTTTCTGCCATTATTTGAAATCCTTTTGACATAGTCCGTAATTGTAGGTAAGTGATAGTATATCATCTCTGGAAAACCAATTCCAATGTAAGCGACTGCCCGATGGCTGCAAGAGGGTTCGTGCCCCGGATTGTCTGAGTCCAGAGGTAATAGTTCTATTATGTAGGTATGCTCACTTTTAACCCAAAAAACTCGGGTTCGAATCCTGCTAGAGATAATATGTTTCTTGTTTTTTTTTCTGGCATGAGTAACAAATTAAGATATATATTAGATTGTGTACAATACAAATAAGGTTAGCTTTAGCCTAGTGGTAGACGTACTTACTCTCAACCCATTAGACCCGGGTTTGAATCCCATTACACAATCATTTTATAAAATTTAAAATCTAAATCACAAACCCTAGCAACCTAAACCTTAAACCCTAAACTCTAAATTCTAACCATAAACTTTAAATTATATACTCTACATACTAAACCCCTAAACCTTAACTTAAAACCCAAAACCCTAAAATTAAAGGGCTTGTGTAAACCAAAATATATATTTTATTTAGTTTACGCTTTCGGTGATGTTTATTTTGAGTTTGGGTTTGTATTTGCATAACATTATTGGGTTTAATTTAAATACAAATTTAGTAAGTAATTTAAAATTGATTAATTCGATTAAAATGATTTTAAATTTTAGAACTAAATTTTTTTAAAAATTTTTAGTTAGGGAAAGATATTGACTAAGTCTTAAATTTACAACTTAAAAGAGAGGACGATATTAAATTATCAATTGGGAGCTTTAATCACCTGCCCTAGAAATTATTAAAAAAAAACTTAAAAAAAACCTCACTTCACACGAGTTAACAGCATGCGAAATCGAACTAAAACTGAAATCGAGCAAACAAAATAAAAATAAAACAACAAGAATCGCATCCATCGAATTTTACACACCACACTTACATTCTTAATTACTCTCGTCTTGCAAGCAACCAATGAAGTTTTATTAAACATGTTTACCACTCTCTTTTATTTTGAATTGAATTCCAATTCATTGTTATCACATATTTTTTAAATCGTGAAATTTATATTTATAAATAAGTAAAAGGTCAAAAATAGCCCACAATGTTTGACCTTTTGGTTACTTTAGCACTTATTCTTTTTTTTGGTGCGAACAATCACATAACATTTTATTTTTGTGTAATTTTTACCATCGTTGGATGGAAACTTTTAGTCAATTAACGGTCAACTCTCTTCGATGATGTGACATGACCACATGTATGGAGATGCTTACGTGGCGAAACCACATGTATAAAGATGTTGATGTGGCACTGTTGACGTGACATCAATAATTTTTTTAAATAATTTTTTTATATTTATTTTATTTTATATTAATTTTTAACCACTAGACTAAACTATTAATTTGTTAGTGTTTACCATATATTTTATTTATCTCACCCAAACAAAAATAAATCTTAAAAGAAGTAAACATTAAAAATGCCAAATACAGTTAATCTTCCCAAAAATTTAAACTTTGCAAATTGAACACTCATTTTCTGCCAAAAATTTAACTTTTAAACCCTGAAGGATCATATTAAGTTCTATATTTTCCCTCTAAATTTTCTTTCTAATTTACTGTTAATTTATTTAATTCAAAAAAAAAATGTTATCGTTGTCGGTTCGCCGGCAAAGAGATTTGTCCACCTGCAAACAAAAACATACAAAAATTTCGATTTCACTAAACTCCAATATGACCCTCAAAAAATCATGTTCCGGAAAAAAACTCAAAAGCCAGCAGTCTTTCTCGAGTTTCAGTGGTCACCCAGAAGCCCACAATTCATCATGTTCCACGTGTTGAGAAGGCGGCAGCGGCTGATGGTTTCGACTAGGGGTGATAACGAGCCAGGCTCCGGCTTAGTTCGAAAATAGTGTAATTGGGCTCGGCTCCGGCTCGAGGCTTGCCGAGCTTGGAATTTTAGGCTCGAGCTTGGCTCGAAAATAATACTATTGGACTCGATTCGAGCTCGAAGCTCGCCAGGCTCGGTTCGGGCTCGTCAGGCTCGGCTCGGCTCGAAATGAAAAATTTTGCTATAGTTTTTTTATATAAAAGATTCGTTAAAAATTCCTTTCATAACCAACACTAAAACGAAATTCAATGACCGAAAAGGGAAAAAAGTGCCAAAAATTAGATTAATCCAAATAATCAATAAATATTCTTATAATACAAACACATAATTAAAGAAAATACAAAATCAAACAACTAACTAAAGAAAGAAAATACAAACACATAATTTATTTTAGTGCATATGTAGATTCCGAGCCTGTTCACGAGCTTTTCGAGCCGAACCTGGGTAGACTCTGCTCGACTTGTTAAGGTTTCGAGCTGAGCCCGAGCCTGAGTCGAGCTCACTCGAGCCGAGCTTTGACTGAGCTGTGCCCGAATAGTTCACGAGCCGGTTAGGCTCATTATCACCCTTAGTTTCGACGGTGAAGGGCGAGTACGACGGTCCACGTCGTCAGCTCCAAAAGACAGGAGTCAAATCCCATCTGATTTTATTAGGGTTTTTTAAATTTGAAGAAAGATAGGGGTTAGAGCGGGGTAAAAGAAAAGGGGCTAGACGATAAAATATATGTTTTTTTTTCAAGTTTGTTAGAGTTTTTTGAATGCCATTAATAAAAGATCTGGTAAAATATTAATAAGTTAGTAGTTTAGCCTAGTAAAAATTGCATAAAAATAAAACGTTACGTGATTGTTCGCACAAAAACAAAAGGTGCTAAAATGACAAGAAGTCAAACATTAGAAGGCTATTTTTGACCTTTTAACTTATAAATATAAATAGTATACATCCTAATAATTATAAAATGTATGATGTAATCTTTGATTCAATGAAAAAACAAAATTCATAGTGAATTCTTATATAACTATATGTATAAGTATAAATATAAATAGTATACATCCAAATACACTCAAACGTAAAATCAGATTAAATTATAATGAATTTGGAATGGAAAGATACACATAATAACCCAAACCAAAAATTCTTTGGCTGCGTTCTTAAGCTATGATGATTTGGAGATTGAGAAGGAACTAATAGTCTAATATACATATAAAAGAACCTTTCTTGTTTTTGAAATCACGTCAAAGTACTAAAAGCAAAGTCATAGGAAGATAGTTTGGTGCACTTAAACTCCACATGTTCATATGAACCATTTGTTAATCACATAGAAAAGCTCTATAAAATGTTGCTATTAACCAAAACTTTTCATTTTCCCCAAATTTTCTGGCCCCTCTCTCTCTCCAATCCAAAGCAAAAACCTTTGCTTTTTGATTACTCTTAATCTGGTATGAATCTTCCTCATTCAACCACCATTTACTGATTTGAACCACACAACTCCAATTTCCCAATCTCCAAATAAAGGCCTCTTTTATTTTTGCTTGATCTTCTCTTCTTTTCCCTTTTTAAATTATATATAAATAAAAAAAGAGACTTCTTTTACGGTGGGGAAATGGGGAAGGTGGCAGTTGGGGTGGGGGTGGTGTGTGGGATAGCGGTGGCAGCGGCTGCGGCGGTGGTGATTCATCGGAAAATGAAGAAGTCAGGGAGGTGGGTGAAAGCAATGGAGATATTGAAAGAGTTTGAAGAGAAGTGTGAGACTCCGATTCCGAAGCTGAGACAAATGGCTGATGCCATGATTGTGGAGATGCATGCTGGCCTTGCCTCTGAAGGCGGCAGCAAACTCAAGATGCTCATCAGCTATGTTGACAATTTGCCTACTGGGTATTTCATTTTCTTTTGGTTATGCATTTATTTGATCTGTTTTGTAACTTTTGTTTGGATTTTTATCACTAGAGATCAATGCTAATCCGTATATTGTTAATATATGCATCTATGTATATATGCCTGGCCGAACTTGTCTTGTTTTGGAGATTTATTATGTTGTTGGATCATGTTCATAGTTTCTACTTACCTGCACATCGAAATGTCTATGTTCCATCGGATCCACTCGGCGGAGATTCTTCTCTCCATGGTTGGGGTGGATGAGTCATGAGTGACTTGTTAATATACTTTTGCATACTTTTCTATATTGATTCTCAGATGCTTGGACCTTCATGGAATTACATGGCTGGGGTGGATGAGTGACTTGTTAATAAACTTTTGCATTTTTTTTATTGTTTCTGATATGGTTTGAGTCGTTCATTAGTGATTTGAGTTGATCCGATTGTAATATTAGGGATGAGAAGGGATTATTTTATGCATTGGACCTTGGAGGAACTAACTTCCGTGTGCTACGAGTTCAATTGGGAGGGAAACGTAGAGGCATTGTTAATCAACAGTTTGAGGAGGTGTCAATTCCTCCGAGTTTGATGACAGGGACTTCAGATGTATGTGCCTCTGCTTTTCAAGGAACAACTAGAAACTGGTTGAGGAATAACTGACTGGTGGTGTTGGTTTCAGGCATTATTCGACTATATTGCAGCAGCACTTGCAAAATTCGTAGCTCAAGAAGGCCCGGAGTTTAAACTAAATCCTGGTAGGCAGAGGGAGCTTGGTTTTACCTTCTCCTTCCCTGTGATGCAGTCATCCATTGCTTCTGGAACCCTTCTTAAGTGGACAAAAGGCTTCTCTATAGATGACGCAGTCAGTACTCATTTCTCAGACTCTCTTTTCATGCTTATTGTTATGCAGTAATCATTCTTATATTTTTGAGGGATGTAAACATTTCCGCAATAAATTTGCCCCATATATCTGTACCACTTGAATGAACATTACTGCATTTTGGGTTTCTCAATATAATTTATTAAAACAACTTCTCATTACGTTTGCTTTCTATCATCGTCGTATATCCTTTTTACTGTTCTTGGTTGCTGAATTTAACAGGTTGGCCAAGATGTTGTAGCAGAACTGGCCAATGCCTTGGAAAGAAAGGGCCTTGACATGCGTATTGCAGCTTTGGTAGGTTTCAGTTGTAGGTTTCTTTTTCAATGGTTGTATGACCTTTATATATTTTAATTTGAGCTGTGAACACGATATAGAATGCATATCATGCTTTTCCTACTCTTTTCCCTTAGTGTCTTACAGCAAAGCCATTTTAACACCAGGTCAATGACACTGTTGGAACACTGGCCGGGGGTAGGTATAGCGACAATAATGTTATTGCTGCTGTAATCCTCGGTACTGGATCAAATGCTGCATATGTGGAACGAGCACATGCCATACCAAAGTGGCATGGTCTACTACCCAAATCAGGAGAGATGGTTAGCTGTTTTTTTATTGCCATTAGTAACTTTCCTATAGCTTTGAAACTACTTTTTCTTTCTTGATGTCAAAGAGGATATCCATGTAAGTTTGAGATAACGCTGTTTAATTAGGAGTAGGATGAATACTAAAGTTGCTATTGATATTTGACTGAAGGTTATAAATATGGAGTGGGGTAACTTCAGGTCATCGCATCTTCCATTAACAGAGTATGACAATGCACTAGATGCAGAAAGCTTAAATCCTGGTGAACAGGTAATTGCACAACTTTTGTGCTTTTCAGGTCCTTTAGTTTTTTCCCTTTTAAAATAATATTTTTTTATCTTATATTATTTTAATTTATCCCAGATTTATGAGAAGGTGATATCTGGTATGTATTTGGGAGAAATTGTTCGCAGAGTTTTGTGTAGGATGGCTGAGGAAGCTGCATTTTTTGGTGACACTGTTCCACCAAAACTTAAACAGCCATTTGTATTGGGGTAATCTCCCAGGCCGCTTACTGGTCCGTTTCATTTTTTTTAATTTTACTTTTGGAACTTATTTTGGGTGAATAATTTGAACTCTGAAGTGACTGAAGAGCCATTGAGTTTTGATTCAGTATAAGTGACAGTTTAGTGCACATCGTCAAATGAAGGTGTATTCCTTTGTTAGAGATGACATAATTGTTGGTGATTCTGTGCTTATTTCTGAGTTCATGTATTACCCAAATTACATTTCAGTCGGTATGTTGTTAATCTCAACTGCCTTGTTTAGCCCAAGTGGCATATCTAATTTCCTTTTACACTGTCAAATAGAAAAACGTTGCTAATGAATATCATTTTTTTCTATATGCATAATTAGGTGTGGTTTTGGAATTGGTAAGGAATTTTTTTCATTCAGCAGCCTTGGTTTACATTTCATGGAATGAGGCACATTCACTTGTTCCTGTTATATTTTAGAAACTTCATCAGATATTCATGCCTTTTGCATTGTATTAAAGACCCACAGAATGGTGATATTCGTGCTTTGTTGACATGCAGGACACCTGTCATGTCAGCAATGCATCGGGACACTTCCCCCGACCTCAAAATGGTAGCCAGTAATTTGAAAGATACTCTTGAGGTATACTTTAACCATGTGATTTTTCTATTAATGTTATTTCTGATCAGCATAACTTGGTCATTTTGCTTCTTCTTTTTCCTCCTCTGCTTATGTCTTTCATATCTGGATAGAACTTCTATGGTAATCTGATTCTTTTCTTGGACTTGTGGTGTTTTGCAAAACTTGTTTATATCATTCTTTGTATTCCAGATATCAAATACCTCCCTGAAAATGAGAAAGGTAATCGTTGAGCTTTGCAACATTGTTGCCACGCGTGGTGCACGTCTTTCGGCTGCCGGGGTACTAGGGATTCTGAAGAAAATGGGGAGAGACACAATTAAGGCAGGAGAGAAACAGAAAACGGTGATAGCTATGGATGGTGGACTATACGAGCACTATTCGGAATACCGCAACTGCTTGGAGAACACCCTAAGTGAATTGCTCGGAGAAGAGGCATCTCAAACCATTGTGATTGAGCATTCAAACGATGGTTCTGGAATCGGAGCTGCTCTTCTCGCTGCTTCCAATTCTCAGTATCTTGAAATATACGAGTCCTGAGAGCAATAAGGAGCTGGTTCTGCCATTCATTTTAAAGTTATTTGTGAGAAATCTTGGCAGTTCTATCCACGATTTTCATTTCTTTTGTTTTTATCCTGGGGGATTAGACATTTCATTCATTTCTCAGTTAGAGGAGGACATTAAATAATTGCTTGCAGTTGCAGAGTACTCAATGAAGCGGATTAAATGTACAAATGCAGGACTTGGAAATGCGATTTTTTGGCTTCGGCCTGAAAATAATTTGTCTTCGAAACTGCATTCATGGAAGTATAGCCATCTGCAGCCATTTCTGCTACATTTTGTTTCGTGATAATTTAGCTTGAAATACTGGTATTGAACGTATAATGTCTCGAATACAGCTCTGAATAATTTCAATTACAACTGCTTATCATGAGAAAAATTTGAGTATTATCGATTAGATTTTCACAATTTCGAACATGAAAAACTAATTAAAACACACCAAAAAGAATTACATTCATACAATACACAGTATTGATTGTCTATGCTTAATGTACCAAACTTATGTGTGGTTAGAACTTTGAAACAATGGCTTCGGAAAAGGACTGTCACCCTACATCATTTACTAAGTTGCCTTGCTTGGTAGGCTGGTATAAGGCGTTATGCCCTTTGGTGTGACCTATCACCTGTAAGTAAAATAATATATTCCTTTTTTTCGAACAAAAATAATATTATGCATCAATGATTCTATGCCCAAATTTTCCTCCTTTTAGTAACATATGCTGAAAACAAATGTGCTTTCAACACTATATATTCTCTGTGCTAAGTTTATTACAAAAGGAATATGAATCTGTTGAGAGGAACAAGGGGGACAGTTACGTAACATATATAGGAGATATTAAACGTAGGGTTCCAGAATCCAGCTTGTACAACAGAAGAGTTACTAAGGAGTAAGGACTAGGGAGTATGAGCATTGTGGTGATTCCCGGAGAACAAATCGGTGCAAAGCTCCCCATAGAATCGAGAAACCAAATCTATGAAGACAGGGCTGCTCAAGTTCTTCCAACAATACAGCAGCTCCTCCACATCCATCAAGTCGCTCACTTCCCCTTCTTCAACAATCATCTCAACTAAATAATTCTCAAAACTCCTACATGCATCTTCCACACCAGATGATGATCCCCTCTTCTTCGAACCTCCTCCGCTCTTCATATAGCTACCGGGCGTAAGCGGCGACGAGAAGAGCAACCTATCCCTATTGGCTGCCTCGGAAATGCTTCCAAGCTCTGCAAGTTTATCCATCTTTCTCCTTGGTCTTAGAAACCGAAAGATAGGTCGTAAACTTCTTTGTGGGGCTTTCCTAAGCCTAACTCTAAGTGGTTGTATAAATACTGGCCTTTTCAGCTTGAACTTGAAGATTGGAACAAGTTTTTTGCATGGGTTTAGAAAGTAGAAACTTGGATTTGAAGGGAATTAATGCTTTATTTATCGGTTATACACAATGATTGATATGATAAAGCAAAAGCAAAGAGAGTGCTTAATTTTGAAGGAATATGGGATGTGATATAGGGATGGACCGAGGAAGTTTGAAAGTGGGCGGTCGCCTTCTGAAAATTTAAAATTTATATATTCAGAATTTTTTTAAAAATATATTTTGACCCTTTAACATTTTTTAAGTTCGTTCCCTAAAATAAAGTCTGCATCTTTCCCTGGAATATGAAAGCTTATAATTAGGTTTGAGAAGACAACTCTATGATGTTGCATGCTACTGGTGTCGTTCGTTGGGCTGCTTTTATTGCATCGTATTGTATGCATGGTTTGGTGGAAGTCACGTTTTGAGGTTATTTTTAATATCAAAGTGGAACTCCATCAACCATTTGATTTTTTTAATATTTTTATGTGAATTACATTTCGATCATTGTAGATTTAAAATTAACAAAAGGATCATTGTACCTTAGAAAAACAGCAAAATGGGTGTGTTTCTTTGTAGGGTTTCGTTTTACATTTTTATTTTTTGCTAACTCGGAACCATAACTGATGATCAGATGAAAGCAGTTGCTCTCATCGGCTAACATTAATTTGTATTTTTCATCCGCTAATATCAATATTTTTGACCACTCAATTAATTTGTAGAGAAATTCTGGATATTTATTTTAACTTTTGTTGTCTCGACTCGATTTAGCTTAGTCAAGTAACATAGGGTTTTTAATGGGACTTAAAAAAATTACAATTATCAAATTTTGGACGCACTGAGATAAATATACATCAAAATTTCTATCACCTAAACTTTTGACATTTTGCAAGAGTTTGAAGTACACGTCCATGACTTCTCTCCCAATAAAAGAAATTCCCTTAACAACAAAATCCGCTAAGACAATGCAAATTGGCCGGGGTTAGTTCAATAATTTGCACACACAAAAGGAAAATTGTAAACGAAAATTAATATTTAATGATGAAAAATTGAAATAACCCCTCGAAAGTTCGACCAACCGTCCAAGCATTTGACGAATATATATTACAAACAGTAGCCGTAGTGTAAAAAATTGGTATACAAAGTCAGATGGGCAAGTTTACAAGTTGGAAGACATGTCCGTCCGTCCGTCCATTGTCTTGGTCAAAGAAGCACACGTGTTAATGACCGACCAAACTCTAGAACCAAGAAGGTTTAAGAGATATATGGCGGCAAATGCAATCCCATTCTTACATTCCCACACGCGACACTCCCCAAATGGAATTATTATTTATTATATTAGGTTAGAAAGTCTTGTTTTTGGGCCCAAAGTTAGGCAGCTCCTAATGATAATGACCCTTCAACCCATTTTAAAAAAATAAATATTTTATACATAAGCGGTGAAAACTGAAAATTTATACATACGTCTTAGTTTTAGGGTATAAAGAGTTAGTTTAAGATTTAGGGTTTAAGGGTTTAAATGTAGGGGTTAGAATTTAAGAATAGTTATTTTAATTTAAGGTTTAGAGTTATAATTTAGAGTTTATAGGTTAAAACCTAAATCATCATTATATTACCCTAAAAATTAAACCTTAATCTATAAACCCTAAATTATAACCTTAAACCTTAAATTGAAACAATTATCCCTAAATTCTAACCCCCTACACTTAAACCCCTAAATCATGTACCATAAACTAACTTCTTATACCGTAAAACATCACTATATTACCCTAAAAATTAAACCTTGATATATAAACCCTAAATTATAACCCTAAACCTTAAATTGAAACAATTATCCCTAAATTCTAACCCCCTACACTTAAACCCCTAAATCATGTACCATAAACTAACTCCTTATACCGTAAAACTAAGACACTTGTGGAAATTGAAGTTTCCACCGCCGGTGTATGGAATATTAATCATTTTAAAAAAAACATTTACTTTTGTTATCAAAGTTTCATTTAGCATGACAAAGATGATAAAAAACCAAACAATGCATGATAGGTCAGTTTATTTTTAGATGGGAGCTTGCTTAATATACCAAGGAAAAATAGAGCTGAAGGACAGTGGCATTGATGTAGGAAAAAGGAAGAAAATGCATAGAAAAAACTACTGATATATACAGCGAGTGCGTCAGGTTTAAGGCCAAACAGGGAACAGAAAGTCAAAACATTCAACATAATTCAAAGCCTCATCTTCAAACTGCTCCCAACTGTGAAAACAAGCACCACCAATTTCGTCACTGAAAACAGATCAACAAAAAAATATATGAAGTGAAGAAATCAACACTCACGGCTAAGGGCAGAAAGTTCCGAGGACTTCAACACGCGCAGCCTCTGCACTGTTGACACAAACATGCTGCAAGCAAAAGCAAAACCAATTCAGCTTTGATCACAGATTGTGGGAATATAATAGAATCTGACATTGAATCAGAATTCAGAAGATGCTTACTGCCACGGGACATCTCCAACCAGCATCCTGTCTCCTTCGTTATCCTCGTAGACCAGTGTATATTCCCCACTTCCATCCAATAAACCCGTCATAGTTTTCTCCTCCTCCACCTTCTTCACTATTTCACCACCACAGGAATCTCTTTGTGCTACACACATGGCAATAACAGTATTACAACAAGCTAAAGAGTTCCATGTACAAGTGCGGGTCAGATTTTTATTATTCATTGAAAATGTATCTACCCGCAAGGAGGCCTCTGAATAGTTCATCAACAGCTGCAGACAGTTTCTCATAGCTGTCATGAGCTTTGAGATCGACTTTTCTTCCTATGGGAACTCCATCCATGTTGATTTTCACAAATTTGGCACTTGGTTCAGCAGCCACACTCGGTGATGATTCAGAAGCTGGTTTTGAAGAGCTGCTGTTTGCTAGATTTTTCCTAAAGGAGCGAATTGGAGGCCAACCCACCACTGGACCAGGAGCAGTTCTGTTTTTACATTAAATGATGATAAAAAAATAATTTCTGAAAACAGCTGAAGAAATGTTAAATTATGAAGTAAAACAACAAAATATGCAGGAACATGTATGAAACGATTAAGAAAAGGAACAAGTAACAAAGCATGCATGGACCACAAAACATCAACTAAGCTAATCTCGTGACTTGTCAGTGAATATCCTCTGTCAAGAAGATTTTTTTTAATAAAAGAAAGTGAAAACATACATTAGAGAAAGAGAGAGAGAGAGAGGTGTAATAAAAGCTGGATTACCTTTTCTGAGAAGTGTTGGGAGGACCAGCTGTATTTGCAGTAGGTGAAAATGGTTTTTTCCCTGCATTCTGAATGTTTACCACTTTAATACGACAGGGCTGTGATGATTCGTTTGCCAAAACAGGCAAGCTCTGTTTGGGTGTTGATGGGAACTGAAGAAATGGAGGAGGGTTTGTCAGCTGTAGATGGTTATGATGGTGGTTTTTGGTCCATGGAGGGGACAAAACTGACCCGACCGGGTGCTGGTGGGGTTCCTCTGGAGATGGACACTTAAGTGCTTGTTTCCCATTGCTATGCATTGAAGACAAGTAGCCGAGTGAGATCACAGGCTCATCTCTCTCCCTGTTGTTGTTTTCGCATTTGGACCAGTACTTATCTTCATCACCTGGGGGACCAAGCCTGAGCTCCAGCTTCTTCTCTTCACAAGATACATGAGTTTCACCATCTTTTCTCTTCATATGCCATTCTCTTTCTTGAGGGATCAAGTCCAGAAGTTGAGGACATGTTTCCCCATTCTTTGAGCAACCACTCTCCATCTCCCAGTAACTCAGAGATATCACCTTTTTTTTTAAAGAACAAGAACCGGCAAACTGGAAAAAAAAACCAGATGTGTTCAAGATTTAGAAGCTTAAATATCAGAAAGAAAGAAAGAAACTAGAACACATGTAAAGAACATAACTACTAATGAAAATCCAAAGACAGAAACTAACCTTAAAACTTAAACCGAGTCACTCAACCAAATTGCAGAACTGTAAAGACCAGCTTCGTGAAATCCAGAAAACTTTGGGTTATCAGCGAAAAGAACAACTCTGAAGATCTTCGCTAACAACGCAAGAACTGTCCAGCCCCTTAAAACAAACACCTTTGAAAAATAAAGGAAATGAAAGAAGAAGAAAAAAACCCTTTAAAATGGAAAACCCCACCACCAACAGAAAGGAACCCCCGAAAGAACAGTGTTTTAAACAAGTCAGACAGAAGGATAGATAAGAGGGGTGGGTTCTTAGTTCTTACCTGAAGCTTTTCCTTTGTTTTATTTTTATATTGCTTGGCACGCTCAAGTGGGATCGTGTTGCTGTCTTTTTTCTCTATTCTTTATAGGAGAGGATGATAAAACCAGAAAGAGATTCCATTTTTCAGTGAAGAACCCCAAACATGAAACAGGAAAAACATGGATAAGAAGAAGAACTCACGCAACGAGCCTGCTACTTGAACATCAGTTTTGAGAATATGTGGCACGCCATTACTTAAATCAATCAAAACCCACCCTATAAAACGTTAGGTTGTTCAACCCAGGAAGTAAAGAAAAGCAGTGAGTTGAGAGCAAAACATAAACAAAGCGTGCTGTTGCTGACCTACTCAAAGATGCTCCTTTTAACTTTTCCCTTCCTCTCTTGTCTCTCTATGTTTAACTTTAACCAACTGTTTTCTTTTTGTAACTGCTACACTTGCAAACAAATTGTATGCCTTCCTTGGAGGGGTAGAGGGACCATAATGCTGCAATGGTTGGTGTTCGAACCTGTGAATTTTAAAAACAACAACCGTACCCTTAAACACTTAAGTAAGTTGGTTCGTGCATAAATTTTTTTTAAGGTAATGTTAAAACTGAAAATACATGAAATGCAATATAGTATAATGAAGTATGTAAAATATAAGATTAACATACAAATTTTTGTCTTAAGGAAACTAAAAACAGAATACGGTTGGATCTTTATTTATTTATTGGTTTAAGTTTGGTTGGTGTTTACGTTGAGATTTGCGTTGGACACAAACAGAATCTGACACAATTCTTTGATTTAAATCTCTGATCAAAGCCAGCCTTAAAGGGAGCACTCTTTTGTCACTTCCATTTCTCATTTTTATTATATAATGACGTGATTGAATGATGTCATGGACTAAAGGGTTCGTAAATTACTCAAGTTTATTTTGTTTCTTTACAACTTTTTTTTTGGATAGAAATGCCAGCTTCATTCAAACAAAAACAAAGAAATAAAGAACAAGGCTTAAAAACGAACCCAGAAAAACAAGCTCACATGCAAAACAACAACAGCAAAACAGAAACGATAGAACATCCAAGAAAACACAGAGAAAAACAAAGTGGAGAAGACACACACAAGCAGATTCTCAAACCAACAGAGACACCGAAGAAAAGAAAGAGCCAGCAGCTTCATCATCGACTGCATGTCGTTCGGGAGACCGAAAATAAAACATTGGTAGAAATGCAGCGTGACCAACATTAAGATGCCATCGCGTAGATCTGAAAATTGCGATGGCTGATAAAAAAAGACGAGAGAAGCCGGAACCAGAGCTCCTAATAAACGGATCTCAACCGGTGGAAAGATGAGCCTTGACCACCGCCGAAAACACTTGAGAAGCACAAGCCAACAGTCAGTAGCGGAGCCAAAACTTTTAAATAACGCGGTGCCGGGTCAATACAAAGAATGAGTACGGAAGATTCTTACACTACTACAATTAAGTGAGGTTAATTATAACATTTCTTATAAAAAAAATTAAAAATTTTATATTAGCTCCTTAAAAACTACATATCTAACAAATTAAGTGGGGTCAATTAACCCCAAACGCTAAGGTATATCCGCTTATGCCAACAGTGCCGAACCACCTTGGAAGCGAGTAGAGTCGTATCTGAGCCCAAGCAAGAGGGGCAATCGCCCGGGGCCCAGAATTTTTAGTGTATTATACTTATTAAAAATATTTTTATATTAAATATAAGACCTAATTATTTTCAATACTTGTTATTAGGGGCTTAACAAATATTTATTATTAGGGCCTACTTTTTTTTCTCAAAATTTATTATTAGGGGCATATTCTTAGAAATTAATTTTTTTTTCTAATATTTGTTAGTAAGTGCCTAATTTCCCCCAATGTTTCTTATCATGGACACTCTTAAAATTTAATTTTTTTTCTAATACTTAATATTAAAAGCTCATTTTTTTTTCAATTCTTGTTTTAGGGACCAATTTATTTTCAATATTTATTTTTAAGGGCTTACTCTTAAAATCTATTTTTCTCTAATATTTATTTGTTATTAAGAGTGCAATTTTTCAATACATTTTATTAGGAGCCCAATTTTTTCAATACTTTTTTATTAGGGTCTAATTTTTTAATAAATTTTATTAAGAGCCCAATTTTTTCAATACTTTTTTATTAGGGTCTAACTTTTTTAATACTTTTATTAAGGGCCCAATTTTTTTTCAATATTTGTTATTATAAAATTTATTTATTTTTCAACACTTGTTATTAGGGACGATGATTTAAATAACGCTTCGCAACATTTTTGTCAACAATAACATATGTTATTAATAATTCACATCCACGATAGTCGTAGTGACCACAATAACATCTATTATGTTCATAATCATAATAAACGCAACGCGGCCGATAACGTGACCGCAACTGTAATTTAAATCCTTGATCATAGGCCTAATTTTTTATTCGCCCAATCTTAGATTATCACAAAGAAACCTACAATGAACGGTAGAGATTTGATGAACAAAGAAAATGAATTTAGAAATGTGGGCTAGATCTCTCAAGTTACCGAGATAGCCAAGGGTCGGGCCACCATTCACATTTATATAGCCCGATAGGTCCAACAGAATCAGTTATCAAAGTTGAGCTGTTAAACCAATGGGCCGACAATAGACAGATCTCTGTCGTGGACTCAGCACCGACGAAGTTGGACAGAAGATGCGGGCTCATTTTTGAAAGGATCCAAGACGACAGTGCACTATCTTGCGCAAGGAAGTCCTCATATTTCTCGTTCAGAATTTCTGTGTCGTCAGTCTGACGAACCTTAGCCGACGGCGCCTTCGTCGAACCAGTGAGGAAACCCTCGAGACGATGGCTTCTCACCGTCAAAAGTATTTGTTGTTTCCAGATGAAAAAATTCGTCTCATCAAGGAGCACATTCACACGCTTGCTGGCAAAGAACTTGACTGATCTACCGGAAGAATCATCATCTCCATCACCGTCAACTCGAACCATAGTGGCGGAAGTGCAAAAAAAAACGAGGCCGACAGAGCCACAGAAAACCCTAGATCGCAAACACGAAAACCCTAGGCCGTCACACAGGTTATCAGAGACTAAACTCGACGAATGATACCATCTTAGATTATCACAAAGAAACCTACAATGAACGGCTGAGATTTGATGAACAAAGAAAATGGATTTAGAAATGTGGGCTATATCTCTCAAGTTACCGAATAGTCAAGGGTCGGGCCACCCTTCACATTTATATAGCCCAATAGGTCCAACAGAATCAGTTATCAAAGCTGAGCTGTTAAACCAGTGGGCCATTCGGTTTTAACAACCCAACAACATTCACAACAACCCAACTTTCATAGACCCACATTCCAAGCACCATTCTACCTAACACCATAGGGCCACCAAAACCTTAGAAATGAGCCTGGAAGCGAGACAAAAACGACAAAGTTGCCAAGGAAAAAACAGGGGGAGAGACCCACTACGAACCGAGCCAGACGACGCCGGTCCTCCTCCTCACAACGAGGCCCCGAAAAAACTCACGACCGTTGGAGCCGCAAAAGATGCAACGAAACGAAAAAAAAGGGGGAGGCCAACAGCCGGAACAAACAGCGGCTGGCCTCCCAAGCACAAGACTAAGGCTAGGGTTTTTTGGGGCTTGTTTCTTTACAACTTTCTTTAAAAGCATGTTATTATCATACATACACATGTAAATTTTTTTTGGGTACAAAGATGAGAAAGAAATAAACACAAACCTCTAATCACACCACCACCACGTTAACAGTAGAGGTGACAAACTATAAAGTGGATTTTGTAAATAGAGCATTTTCATTTTTGATATCTCCTGCTGCTTTTGTCCAGTGAACTCTGTAGGTATACCAATTTCCTGAGTTTTCTTTGAGCTTTGTATTTATATTTTCTCATTTGTACTTTTGCTGAGTTTTCTTCGAGTTTTAGATTCGTGTTCTTTCATTATTATTATGATGGATTCTCTTCTTCTATTAGAAATAGAAAAATCTTTAATGAGGAACGTAATTATATTTCTTGTTTTATTTTTCCTTTCTTTTGTTTGGCTTTCCATTGCCCTCATTTTCGTCGCTTCATTGATTAATTCATCACTTCCGTTTTAATGGGTTCCCCATTTGCATATAAAGTTTCGTGCGCCGTTATTGTGTGCGATTTACAATCTCTCCTGTCGGACCCATTCCGGGATTTAGCCCTATCCCTCTTTCAATTATTAGAAAGTAGAAACCAACGATTATTATATATTTTAAGATGTGATAAATTGTTTTTGAAGATGAAGGTTTGAAACTTTGGATTGAGGTTATTTAAACATTGAAATTTGAAATGAGAATCAGGTGTTTAGGGTTTATTAAATCTACAGAAAATTTGAGTTTTAAATTTATTTTTTTCATTGTTAGAGGAAGAAGAAAGAGGATGAGAAAATTTGAGTTTTACACAAATATTTAAGACGATGATTTAATTGATAGAGTTTGGACTAAATTGATAAAATATATAAAATTTGGGACTAAAATTATTATTATACGATTTAAAAATAAAGATTAAAAAATATAATATATATGAAAAATAATTTAATTAAAATTTTATTTAAAATAATTAGTAATTTTATTTTAAATACTTGAAATTTTTAATCTTTATTAATTAATTTAATAGTGTTCAGCGGCGTTCAACGTTAATGATGTTCAGCGGTGTTCGACGAACGTTGTAGAATTTTCTATTTTTCTTAATAAATTTTACATCATTCACTGAATTTTAATATGAGATGGGCCTTTTTGAATCCACACTTAGGGCCTGTTTTTGGTTGCGTTTGGCAACCAAAAATCACTTTTTTAAGTACTTTTAGTTAAAACAGGCTGTTTTTGGTTGCTTTTAAAATTAGCTTTTCCACCCAAACCAAGAAGCTGGATTTTATAGCTTCTTGGGTGGAAAAGCTAGTTTGAAAATAAAATTACTTTTTTACCCTTATTATTTAATTATAATTTATTATTAAAATAATGTTTATGCATACATAATTGTAAAATAATATATATTTTATAATATTTATATTAAAAATAAAATTATTTTATTTGTACTTTATTTTATATTTATTATTAATGTGTAAGTGGTATGCACGTATATAATCTAGAATGTAGTTTACATTTTCAAATTAAATTTTATAAAAAATATTTTTTTATTATAATTGAAATTTATTTATTTCATAAATCATAACATTAATTAATTTGAACAATCACCCAAATTTATTTTTACTTTTCAATATCATGTCTAAAATAAACATTTTATCTCCTCAAAATCACTTTTTGACATCAATGACAAACACTAACCAGCTTTTCAAAACTACTTTTCAACAGCTAGTTTGAAAATCATTTTTTTCACCGTACTTTTTAAAATCAACCACAAACTAATCCTTATTGGCACTGCACCGCAACATACATCTCTGTTCCTTCCACAATTCCATCTTGGGTTTAGGCTTAAGGCAGCGCGGCCGATTACACGGTCTAGTTCCACATAAGACGAACCGGGTATAAACCCTTTTTAAATATAAAATAAGAAGATTTGTTTAGGATTAAATCTTATTATTAATTGAAGAGTTGAAATTAAAATATCTAAGCATGCACATATTTGTTTTTATGGGTGGCATTTTGAATCCGAAATTTAGTTGATTTCTAATCCAACGGTAGGTTAAAGAATTGTTTCCCGACTTTATGATTTTAAAAACTTTGAAATCTTATGTTTGAGTTTCATCCTATGTTAATAACTTAATATCATAAGTTTGAGTCTAGATTTATTATGATTTGAGTTGCACTACGCATAGATTCGAGTTTAAATCTGTTATGATTATGTATTATCAGCGGCAAATTCAGAAATTTAACAAAAGGACTCAAGATATATATTTTTTTTAGAAATGTTCCTAGATAAAGAAATCCACATGCTACCAAGTGCCCTCCAAATATTACAACACTAACTTGTAAAGGTTAAAAATGTTAAACAGAAGCTATGATTTCACAGGGAGAACAGCTCAGAACAACAGTGTGTAAAAGTAAATCCTAAATAAAATACCTAATATACAAGGCATTCACTACCATTACCCTTTTGATTATTACAACTATTGCCTGTGTACAGTTAGGGTGAATAAATATTTCCCATAAATAATCTTAACCCATTTTGTAAACCTCCTGAAATTTCCTACTACCCCACCCCCAGAATAATAATCAGAAATTAAAAATTTTAAGCAGCTTGGCTTGCATTTTCAGACAGCTTGAATAACACCAGTTTTGCCCTTGCTCAAGTCTGTGGCGCCAACTGCTGCATTTGCATGAAATGCAGATTGTCTTGATGGTTCTCCTAGCAGTTTCAAGGATAGGAGTGAAGGCTCTATATGCCCATTCGCGGTCTCTGCTATACTAAGCTGAGACATTCCGACTAGTTCATCTACATTCACAGGTTCCTTCGGAAACAATGGGATTGGCTTCAGTACTTGATGATGAGATGCCTCCATGCCTTTCCCTTCATCGGGAAAGGCTGGATTTGGTGGCCAAAATGCGTAAGGAACGGGTGTGTAAGGTGAGACGAAACCGTGGACCATAGGTGCCAGTCCACTTGATACCATCATTGTTTCTTCAGACCCTTTAATTGGTTCTTGTGCTGCAGTTTCTGTGTGTTCAAATTCAGAGCTGAGAGCGAGATTTAATGAAGGTGTTAAATTCGAATTATCTGCTTCTTCTACATGTGAAGAAGGCAGCAAAACTTGTTCTTCCGGCACTGCGGGTGTATCTGTATCCTGCAAAAGAATATGAAAGTTAATCAGCCCAGACGATTGAGATGATTTGATTTTCCCATGCACGTTTGTTAAATTCCTTAAGTGATGGACAATGGACGGATACAGATAAAGATACACCCACATACATATAAAGAAGGAAAACAAACCATATCAATTGGAACCATGTCGAAAAGGCTTGAACGTCTCTTTCTTCGAGTAACATTACTATGACGGATGAAATACTTCTGGGCATGACTTGCTACCTGAGTTGGTGTCCTTGACAGGACAAAGTTTCGAGCTATTCCCCGCCAGTCCCCTTTCCCTAGTTTCTGGAGGCCAATTAGAAAGAGTCGATGTTCCTCTTCCGTCCATGGAACACCTAAAGCAACCAAAAATCACGGCTAAGAACCAATAATTTAGTTGTCATATTTCTATCCCGTCCTATCCTCTTTCAATGGTGACTCAAAATTTTTATTTTTTCAGAGAAAAAAATTGGTTGACTCAAAGTTATAAGGTACAAATGATCAACTACCCATTGATGTTCAAGCAGAGCAACTATACAATATTTTAGGCGGCTTGGAAATTCATTCCTTGCCCTGAAAACCAATAATACATGTAACTAAAATAAGTTCCTTCAAAAAGAAAACCAAAATGCAAACTAGATACCTAAATACTTGTATTGTACGAGGCAATGAGTTGGATGCGACATAGGGAAGGAAATGTGTTGGAATAATCTTAAACTACAGAGCATACCAATTGTTGCTGTAATTGAAACTCAACGCAATAACAATCATATATTTGTACAAACTGGAGTGCAATTAAGCTTCTACGCAATATCCTCTTGTATAGACTAGACCAAAGTTTGCTACAGAAATTTGAGCAGAATACGCTGCTCTAAGTACACAATGTCATGAGCCGCAAGTTCAGGTCTGAGTCGTATGCACAACAAGCTGCCCAAGAGGTTCTGAGAAGATTTTAGGTTTGAATAGACCATCAGACTGACCCGATCCTGAAAAGGATTCTAGAAGGCTTATCTATCTAGACCTATGTGAACATCCCGGGTGAACATATGATAAACTGTCCTTGGATATTGATAAGAATCTAGGGAATATGGCAATTTTGTACCATATGTAGTTAGGAGTTTTTGATCCAAACCGTCAATGGAAATCAGTAGAAATCGTCGGATATAAAACACAACTATAAATAGAGGTCTCCTCATCTCATTTATAATTATTAATTCTCTAAGTAATCAAAGGCATCTACTCTAAACTAGACAACCAACTAAAGATAAAATGGATCCAAGTTCTCACCCCAAAAAACTTTCTTTTCCTGAGGGATTACGATTATATCAGCAATCTAACTATTATTAATGGAAATTGAAATTAGCAAATATAAACCATTACAACATTAGTTCAAAAATAAATATTATTATAAACACTATGCATTTACTATATGATATTAAAAGTTAATTATACATAAAAAGCTAAATTGTCACTTTAGCTCCATGTTGTTCACCAACTAAGCATTCATTCTGGTGGTTCTTAGAAGTCCAAATTAATAATAATAAGAACATGTATATACAAAATAATTAATACTATTTGGAAACAGGGAAAACAAAACGGACAAAAAATTGAATAAAACTTGAACTGATATCTCTTTAGGTCTATTTATTTATTCTTTGATCATTTCTATTAAAAAAAATAAACATAATATAAAAGTATTTGTGCACCATTTAAAAGTAATGGTATATATAAACTAATTTTGGAAGAAATTCACTGAACTATAAAAGGTTATCGAAAAACCAAATAAAAGTGAAATTTTGACAGTAATTTTTTTTAGAAAGTTGTTCATTAAAAACTAAGAAAACTTGTCAGTAAAGGAAAAATATTCTTACAGATGAAGAAAGTTAAAAACTAATAAAAATATAAAGGATTGAATAATCATTTTCACTAAATTCGGAAATAAATAAATAAATCTAACCTTTTTTCTAATAAAAAAACTAAATCTAAAAAAATAATAAACTTAATGATTAAAGTATTCCAAGTTCTCTCGGTAATAACATAAATGATTAAACAGCTACTCAGCTAAAATATAAACTTCATCTAAAATACAAATAAACAGCTTTAAAATCACAAAAAAGAACTCACCTTTCTTCCTCTCTCCGCGATGGTTAGCTAAAGTGTGTGCAGTGGGCTCATCAGATAAGTATCCGTCGGGCATGTGGTTCTCACGGGCGTGATCCGATGAAGGAGAGTCCGGATTAGGCGAAGCGGCAGCTGATGAGTAGCTATGGTAGTGCGCTGAGGACAAATTTCCCATACTCGCACTCTTCTTGATTATCGACCCGTCCGTCAAACGGACGCCAAACAATTTCACTCCTCCACAGCCAGCTCCGCCACTTCCAACGCGCGTGGGACACGTGCGAGAGTTGTGGCCATTGAAGCTACAATGCGAGCATCGCCGAGTCATGACTCACGCGAGCCAAACCAAAACCAGTGAAAAGAAAATCAAACAGCTAATAACTAATTGAATTTATCTATTAATCAGTAAAAATGAAAAAATAGATGTGAGATTAATAAAAACTTGTAAAAAAAGCTAAGAAATAGAGAAAGATTGTTCAGAGAGAGAGAGGAGGAAGGTTGCATGGGAATGAAGTGAGTTTAAGGAAGGAGGGGTATAAAATGGGGGAAGAAAAGAGACGGGGGTAATGTAGGAATTTAGGGATATAGATCATAGTTTCAGGATTAGAGGATCACGGTGGATCGTTCATTGGAGATAAGCGGAATGACAGTTTTACCCCCCTCAGTTGAAAATAACGTCCTTTTGGTTTTTCTTTTTTTTTTGGGTCGTCGTGTGTGCGCGTGTTCCTGTTGTTCCGGATTTTTCAATTTGTTTTCCCATTAGATTAAATTAACTTTACTTGGAAAAGAATTAAATATGCCGGTATAATCAAATCTGAAACTTTTGCTATTTTTGCACCTTTTTACAAGAAAAAAAATCTCATATAGTTCCACGGTAAAACTAAAATCACCACGTATCGTATTTTTTTGCTAATAAATTAATATAATTTAAATATCACTAGTATCTAGAGAAAACATTACTAATTTTTTTATTGTCATTTTGTTCAAGGTTGGAAACATGGGTGTAAAATTAGTTATTTTGGATGTCAAACCTTTTTACATTATTATTGTTGTTAATATTTTAAAAGTGTAAATTATTCTTTTATTTTATAATAATCAGATTCATTCACAAAATAAATTATAATATATTAAGTGTTTATATATATATATATAATTTCACGTCATCTTATTTATTGTACTAACACATATCAATCAAACTCACTTTTAAGTTGATTGATTCTCTATTGCAATATTTTATTTTTATCATTTTTAATTATTTTATCTACTTAAGACTTTATCCGAAAAGTACTCTAACTCCCAACATTTAAATTTTCGCCATCTCAATTTCCTTACTATTTTTAGGCTCGCATGTATTATAAATACTATGCAGCCTTTTTCTTCATTTACATCTCATAGTAAGTTTTTTATCTTCATCTTAAAATTTTTTTATCACGATATTTTTATTTTTTTATTGAGTAGAGAGGTATGATATTTTGAAAATAAATATTATAATTCGAATTCATACAAAACAAGATAACATAAATATCTTTATCACTTAATTAATTATTGGATCTCTTATTTTATTTTTATTATATGGGGTATAAATTACTACTATTGTTTCTTCTAAATAGCCATTTCTATAACTAAGAAATGAGTGAAATGGGTAATTTTATTATTATATATCCCTCTTTATATATTATTTTATGTTTGTCTTTGATGATTTGGTTCATTTCATTTAAATGGGTTTTCAAAATTCTTATTGATAACAGTACATTAAAGTTATCCCAACATCATTTGATGGCGATTTTGGTGGCGCGTATGCGATTTTTCCTAATAATTTATATAAAAAATTTAAAATATTTTTGGGTCCTCTAACTTTACAGATTTAATTAGTTTAATCTTTAAACTTTTATTGTGGCATTTTAAACCCTCAAGTTT
Organism: Hibiscus tridactylites; assembly: GCA_958450335.1. Taxonomy (NCBI): domain Eukaryota; kingdom Viridiplantae; phylum Streptophyta; class Magnoliopsida; order Malvales; family Malvaceae; genus Hibiscus; species Hibiscus tridactylites. The sequence continues at coordinate 6,790,470 of OY288277.1, read as the reverse complement.
TTTTTTATATTTTTATTAAATTAAACCAAACACGACAAACAACAATGGACAATTAAATTAATTATTTTATTCTTATTAAAATATTGACAATAATTATTTTATATCTTTCTATCACGTCATCAAAAAAAATTCAATACATACAAATAGTTCATGTCAATATTTTTACGAAGATACAATACTTATTTATTTTTTGGTGATAGAAAGAAAATTACAAAACAACTAACAACGTTTTTTTTTATTTAGCTCTAGTGTTTTTTTTTCAAGCATCATAAATTTACACAAAATTATACATTCTAATAAATCATTATATGTTAATTAGCACATGTTTGTGAATTTAATATTATAAATTTATATATTTTTTTGCACAATAACAATTTGTTTTTTTATATAGTTTGGTACATTTGAGCATGTATGTTATGGTTATATTATTTTTGTATCGTAACTTATTTTGCTCAACTTATCGTGACGATTCAATTTAGAGAATAATTTATATTTATAAGATGATAATTTGTTTTTATGTAGATTTTCGCACGCATTTTTATTAACTATATGCATGTGTAGTAGTAAAGAACTTGAACTATTATTAAATTCTAGATCAATTTCCATATATTCATATACCATTAATATTTTTTTTCTGTAACATTACATATTATTTTCAAATTGTAGTTTTTTTTTAAAAAATTCAAATTGTACTTTACTTCATCCCAAATTTTATCTTCAATTTATAAGTTAAGTTCCTTTACTTATTACTCAAAAAATAGCTAATAATTAGATCTTTCAAGCGTTCTATACAAGTATAAAATCATTTTAATCTAATTTTGGGAAAGATAAATTCCACTTTTAATGAAAGCTTGAACGAATATCAAATTCCACTTGTATATTCTAATCTTAAAATCTAAGTGTTTGATATGATAAGTATGCAAGAATAAATGATAGTTATCTACCTTATCATGATCCATCGTTATTATATTTTTTTTGTCCTTAAACCATAAATAGGATAAGCTTGACTCGCCAAATCTTATCAATAAGTTGATAGTAAATATAAAATAGAACAAAGATTAAAAAAACACTTGTAAAGTAATATCTGTTATTGTTTAAAAAATAAACAAGTTGATATTAAATTAATCCATGATACTAACTCAGTCCTAGATTTCAACATCAGGATGGAAGCAACATAATAATACTTTAACTTTATACACATGAGATAGAAAATGGTCATGTTTTTATTAATTAATTAATGTAAATATGTAATTATTTAATGTATTGTTGGTGATTTTTTTTTTACAAACAGACTTCTAAAGTTGTCTTGTATCTTTTTAAACTCTAAACTTTAAACTATAAATTCTATTCTTAAACCTTAAAATTTAGCTACAAATATTAAAACTCTTACTATAAACCCTAACCTATAAACACTAAAAACTAGACTCTTATAAAAAATAAAATTTCCACTACTACTGTGTAGAATATTTTCTCATATAAATATACAATAAGTTCCTAATCTCACTTGTAAAATTATTAAATCCTTTCTTTCTTTTCTTTCGAAAAACAAACAAACATTCTTTATTTTAATTATTATATTCATATTGTATTAACAAAAAATGTCACTAATTAATATCCATAGGTATTATATTAATATTATTGGTTATGGACGTGCATTTTACAAAAGAAAAAGTCAATCGCATTAGTGAACTTTTGCATGTGGTGGTGTTGGATTTGATTTTATCCTTTTCCCCTTCCCAAAGGAATTTGCTTCGACCCAATCAAGTGGCGTGTAGACTATAGTTTTAGATTTAATACTTTCGGACAATGTTTAGTGTCGGTATTAGTATTACGGTAATCTTACCGAATTCAAACCTCAATTTAATTAATTTAAAAATCGTATTTATTAAATTTTGGATTTTAATATTCAAAATTATAATTTTTATTGTTATTGGGCAGTGGTTTTTATTGTAAAAATGTATAGTAGTATTTTCCCTCAAAGTTCTCTCTTTTTTTTCAGGAGAAGAAAAGAAAGCTCTGGTTGCATACATGTGTAAGAAATATCATGTCATCATGTGTGAAAAAGATTATACGGATTCCTTCATGTTTTAGCGAGAATAGTTTAACACATAATAACAACTGTTAATTGATTTAACGAAATGCTAAATTAGATCTCCTAAACAATGTTTAAATTTTTAAAATCAATAAAGTTATTAAAAATGTCATAAAACAATGGAAAAGGCTCTCCTTTTAGGTGAGTCAATGTGCACTATCAACTTAAAATCAAGGGTTAAAATTGAATAGGAGAAGACGGTTTTATATTCTTCCTTTTGTCTCCAATACTTACCGTTACGGTTTCGAAATTAAATGTTGCGATATTTTTTTGTCCTCGTATCCGGATCCCTGCGATTTTTCAGAAAATTCACATCTAAAAAAGTAAACAAAATAACCATTTTACTAACCAAAATAAATAGCCAATTCAATTTAAAATATAAAGTTTGGATACTTCGATTGGAAGTAGTTACGAGATGATGAAGATTGAAAGAGTGTTGTGTTGGGAAAGATTTAGACGAGAGTTTTAGCTTATATCTAAAAACAATATATGTATTAGAGGTATATGTTAGAATCAATTCATAAATTAATATGAAATCTAAACCCAGGATATATCATGTCAAATCATCAAGAATAATAAACTAAATAAACTAAATGCGGAAGCGTACCTGAATTCATTGATAGATTGAAAATCTTGAATCTTGATGTGGAAATCCCAAGAACTTTGGTATTGATCTTCCAAGAAGATAGGTTATCTCTTGAAGTAAAACTCTCTGACGGGGAAGGAGAGAAAAACAAGTTAACCTATTTCTTGGGGACCACTACCTCTTTATATAGTTGATTTATTAAATCAACTATTAAATATTTATAACTCTGCCCCTCATTGAATTATAAATATATCTTACGGTATCTACACTTTTATTTCCATGACATTTTAATACCTATGACACGCTTAACTTAATTGGTCACTTTATTTTGTGTCATACTTTATAATAGCAACATACATTTTTACATATGTGCCCACAATTGCGGATTTTAATCCAACAATCTCCCACTTGGGCAACATATGTTTCCTGATAAATGTACAACCTTATGAGTTCAAAATTTTGCTATTATATAATAGGTATTCTATAACAATCTCGTCCATCAACTATATCCACATAGGATCAAAGCGGTCTTCGCCATATCAATCATGACTGGACCCATCAATGGTCACGTATACAAATATAGTCAAATGACATAGATCAATCATGGATGTGTAGCATGGAAAATTACATGAAATGTGAACCATACATGTCTATTTCCAACTGGTCCTCCTAAACCTTAGTGAGATCAACTTTACTGAATTCAGAGTGTGCATAAATCAAAAGAACTTTATTTCTGCAGAAAATAATCTTAAATAACTTTAAACGGAAGTAACTGAAATTGTGTCTAAACCGAATGAGCATTTTTCAAAATTACAAACTTCCACTAAAACCGAATATCCTTAAATAACATTACACCCACATGAGTAGTGTGCTCATGAAAGACCTAGGGTGATAGTTTCTTAATATGCGCGCAATTATGGAGTTTGTCCCAACATGCTCTATAGACACACAACCACTCTGAATTTTCTTTAACAACTAGGAACTTAATATTTATGTGCTTCAAATTTGAAGTGTTCCTATTGTTTATAGAATAAATGAATGCATATTTATTGTCACAAAATAACTGAAGTGGTCTTTCTATTCAATCTACAATTAGCAGCTCAAGTGACAAAATTCTTTTGCATCAATATTCTATTAGAATCGAAGTCTGTAAACCTGATGATCTCTAACTTACCAGAACTTCGACATGTGAGCAAGTAATTTTTTGTTCTCTGAAGATATCTCATAACCCCATTGGCTGCTATCCAATGGTCCATAATATGATTCCTCAAATATCTGTTTAACATTCCAACAATGTACACAATTTCCGAACGCATTCATACTTAAGCATAAATTAAATTCTCTATAGCTTATGCATAGAGAATCTTTTGGATTTTCTAAATTTCAAGGTTACTTTTAGGGCATTGAGTAAGACTAAATTTGTCTTCCTTAGTAATATGAGTATCACTTGGTTTTACTCCCACTGAACTTGTAGTATATACAATTGCCAACCAAATTTATCTCAAAACCAAATGAGATAATCAAAATGAAATTTATATTTTCATTAATAAGAGTTTTACTTAAGATCATAGATGAATTTCTTTAATTTACATATCATTGATATTGTATCATAAGACACAACTCTATGATTGTACCATATAAATAATTTCTTCAATGTTGCCATTGAAAAAAAAAACACAAGCTTAACATTCATCTTATGTAGCTCAAGATTAAAATAAGCAACAAGCGTCGTGATTATCCTGAAAGAGTCTTTCAATAAAACTTGAGAGAAAGTCTCTGCAAAATCAATGTCTTCTTTTAAAGTATATCCTTTAGATACAAGACGTGCTTTATACTTATCCACATTATCATTTGCATCCCTTTTGGTTTTAAATATCCATTTACAACCAATTGGTTTGCACCTTAAGGTAATGAGACAAGTTCCTAAACTTTATTGTCTTGCATAAAATTATACTCTTCTTGAATGACATCAATCCACTTTTGTGAGTTAGAACTTTTATGGTCTGATAAAAAAATGATTGAACATTTTCTATCATTCCATTGTTACCTTATTTTCTTGAAGAAATACAATATAATAATCTGGAATAGTATTTCATCTTCCTCTCGTGGACCTCTTTAATGACACTTGTTTTTTTTAAGGTTGTTGAGTTTGTTCTTCTGAAACAATTACCTTATCTTGAATGGGAGTTGTTCAACATTGTTTTGTTGAGGTACTTGATTCACTTCTTGATTAATGATAGGTTGAAAACCTAAACATTGTCAAAAGTGATAGTAGAAATTAAATTATAATTCAATTCCTCCTCAATAACAATGTATCTAACCTTATTTCTCCCTCCAAACTCAACATCCTAAAAAAAAAATTATAAATCTCTCCTTAAAATAATATTAATTGTGGGATCATAAAATTTACAGTCCATGGATCACTCAAAATAACGGAAGTAGTTGCTCGCTTTTAAAGTTTAATTTCTTTACATGTGTCTTAACTTATACAAAAGAATCAACACTGAAAAACTTATTGTCGTTTCTTTTGGCTAGAACCCTTAGCAACTTTATTTAAATATTTTCTTTATTGCCCTTATTCTTAAAGACACTAACTAAATGAGCACTAACAAAATAATTATTTTTACACTTATAATGCTTCAACCTTTCTTCCTCTTGAACACGATGAGAAATGAATCCAAATAGAGTATATTTCTCCCTTTGAAAATTGTAACTTGAATTGGTTAAACTGTATGGGAAGCAGTGCCAAAAACATAAGAACAAACAATTGTTAAAAAGTTCGATCTTATGTGCCTTAAATTTTGAAGCAATATAAAGAATTTTTATAATCTACTCTCTCACATTTCCTTGACCCTTATACTTCATAGACATCAAAGAAAGCATAAGTGATGTCATCTTAACCTTAATGTTTTGGGTAAGACATTTCTTAATTTCGTTAAGAAAACCCTTAGTATGAATAATCTCTTTAGATTTGTGCTCCTAAAGACATCTAGAGTGTTGTACTTTATGATCATTAGACTCATGCAATTCGAACGATCTCACCTCTCAAAATACCTTTTATGGGTGCTTACCGCTGTGAAAGGTGCAAAATGTTCTTTCCTTAGTGCAAAGTCTAAGTTCATACAACCAAATACTATATATAAGTGTCTTTTCTTATTCCTTGAAATCTGTTTCACTAAACATGAGTGTAGAATGCATTTAACAGATATTGTGATAACAAAGATAAATAACCTAAATATAGAACAAAAATAAAATAAAATAAAATAAGCTCACATAAATATTCATAAATAAACAAATAAATTCAAAATAATAACTAGTTCCCCTCAAGATACCAAGCACAACATTAATATCAAGTCTTTGGACAGTAATATTAACTGTAAGCGGTACTCTTGTTGTAGCAATCAAACATTGACAATAAACTATGTCAAACAATAGACTAATCTTTGGACTAACGTATTGCTCACATAAAATACCTTATAATTGTCACATATTTATCACCACAATTGTCGTTGTAATTCTGCCAAATATTAACTTTCCTTTGGGCCAATTAATAAATGCATGAATTACAAAAACCCATAATCATCTTAATATTTTTAAATAAACTAATCTACACAAAAGCGGTCACTTTGGTGACATTATGTTTCAATTAATCCATTAAAACATTAGACATCCGAAGCCAAAATATGAATTTAATTGTTTCAAAATGTTTGTCTTAATTTTATCTTTCAATCAAATTAAAAGGTAACCAAAGTAATAATAAATTTGAATAAAGGTAAACATCATATCAAGATATCGGACACTCCATTAATATTTCATCTTTGGACAAAACATTAACTTGCAAGTGAAATCTTGGTACAGTAATCAAACATTGATAATAAGAACATGTCAAACAGAAATCTTCCTTTGGGCCGATTTATTGCTCACATATAAAACTGAATAATTATCACATGTTTATTACCACAGTTGCACATGTAATAATGTTAATTATTAACCTTCCTTTGGGCCGATTAATACTAACATAATCCGACTTACATGCACAAAACCTTCTATATTTTAAAATAAAATAATTTACACAATAGAGGTCACTTTGGTGACTTAATGTTTCAATTAAATTATTTTAAAATATATACAATAAATATACCGATATTCAAATTTAAAATTTTGTAACAGTCAAAACTAAAATTTCTGATAACACTTAAGTTTCCGAAATAACCCAAAATAAGGTTGTCTAAATGGGGCTATCAGAAATTGAATACCGAAATCTTTGACTGTTTCTCAAAAAAAAATTCCTTAAGCATGCATTTGCCGAAATTAAAGTCGAATTCAAAACAACCAATTTTTTTAACTAAAAGTCAAAATCAAAAGTATCTAAATAAATAATTCATATAATAATCACATGAAACCTTAGTATATCCATAATAACCTAATGATCAAACTGAATAGATATGAATTTCATAAAATTAATGCCATGCTTTCCAAAACCAAAACCAAATGTATATTCCGTAGATAACATTAATGGCATAATTAAGCATAATATCAAACAAGTTTAAGCTAAAGGTTATGTACAAAACTCAACATGATTCAACAAAATTCAACCATAATAATTAGACATAAATCGAATATAAAGCTTCGAGAGCTAACTTGAATATAAAATTTTCAAGTAATGATAAATTTACCACGACAAAGCCCAAGTCAAACTTTTTTTTTCTTTTAATTACTAACGACCAAAACTATAATTTTGATCAAACTGAATTGAATATATATTTGAAATTATATATATATTATAGCTTGAATTTCTTATGCAATTACCGAAAAAAAGGCTAAAAAAAATCATATTCTGTAAATAGTTTACTTTTAATGAATTCTTTAACCAATTCATGACATAAGCACAAATTTATGAAATTAGTTTCCGCATAGGGTTATTACATACAACAAACTTAGGGAAAAATATATATTAACAATCGGTAATTCCAGAATATTTTATAAAACAAACTCTAAATATACGTGTACTAAAAAGTATATAATCTGTTCCAAATTAAAAACACCCAAATTGAAAACGTAATTTCAATTGTTTATTACTGGCGCAACAAACAGAAACTCCAGATGGAAGGTTAATAACCCAGAATTTATACGAATCATGCAAAAAAAAATTATTCAAGAATTCTAATTCTATCAATTAATAGATTCTTAATGATTCGACATACTCTAGCTCTGATGCCACTTGTTAGAATTTCAAAACATAATAGATATGAAATCTAAACCCAGGATATATCATGTCAAATCATCAAGAATAATAAACTAAATAAACTAAATGCGGAAGCGTACCTGAATTCATTGATAGATAGAAAATCTTGAATCTTGATGTGGAAATCCCAAGAATTTTGGTATTGATCTTCCAAGAAGATAGGTTATCTCTTGAAGTAAAACTCTCTGACGGGGAAGGAGAGAAAAACAAGTTAACCTATTTCTTGGGACCACTACCTCTTTATATAGTTGATTTATTAAATCAACTATTAAATATTTATAACTCTGCCCCTCATTGAATTATAAATATATCTTACTGTATCTACACTTTTATTTCCATGACATTTTAATACCTATGACACGCTTAACTTAATTGGTCACTTTATTTTGTGTCATACTTTATAATAGCAACATACATTTTTACATATGTGCCCACAATTGCGGATTTTAATCCAACAGTATATAGATAAATAAGTATATATTTTTTAAAAAAAATGTAAAATATTGGGATCCTTGCGGATATTTTTGGAGATTCTCACGGTTATTTACACGGTTATGGTTCGATTATTCCTACGGTTCGGATATAGCAATCCACGTCCTCATCATTATTTAAGTTTTGGTGAGGCTAGGTTTGAGAGAAAGTTAAAGTGATTATAATAAAATTATGGTTTTTTTATTAAGATATGTACTAGAGGTATATAAATAAATAAGTATATATTTTTTTAAAAAATTGTAAAATATTGGGATCCTTGCGGATATTCTTGGAGAATCCCACGGTTATTTATACGGTTATGATTCATTTTTTCTTACGGTTCGGATATAGCAATTCACGCCCTCATCCTTATTTAAGCTTTGGTGAGGCTAGGTTTGAGAGAAAGTTAAAGTGATTATAATAAAATAATGATTTTTTATTAAGATATGTATTAGAGATATATAGATAAATAAGTATATGTTTTTTTAAAAATTGTAAAATGTTGAGATCCTTGCGGATATTCTTGGAGTTTCCCACGATTATTTATATGGTTATGATTTGATTATTCCTACGGTTCGGATATAGCAATCCACGTCCTCATCTCTATTTAAGCTTTGGTGGTAAAAGTTCTCCCGTCCCCGTTCCCGTGAGTGGAGATTTTGGTTATTTCTCATATCGTCGGTTCGGATTCCTACGATTTTCGGATATTTCCCACCCCTGCCTATAATGTTATCAAAACATATAACATTTTATGTTAGTTCGATTAAAATTTTAGGTTGCAACTTAAAATGTTACTCATCATAAGATGTTATATGTTTTGATAACATTTTCAATTGCAACCTAAAATGTTATCCCACACAAATTAAAATGTTATTTACGTACAACCTAAAATGTTCTATATTTTGATAATAATTTCAGTTATGTATCTTTTAGTTATTTTTTAGAATGTTGTTATTTAGACTCTCGGATCTCATTTTAAGATATGTGTTTTTAAAATATATTTTTTAATTTTTATATTATTTTTTCTTTTTAAAGATTTTTCTATTACACGTGACAACCTCTACTTTTTTTTGGAAGAGTGATAGCCTCTAGTTGGTTACATGATTTTTAAGGAAACTACTGTTTGTAATAAAAAAGTGAAACAGAATAATAGTACAAAAGGATAATGGAAAAAAAATATAAGGGGGTAAAATGAGAATTGGACTATGGTACAAGATCAAATGGGATATTAAATTATTTAAACTTCGTAATTGGAACCAAACAACCAATTATCTAGTGTGATAATAAAATTGGGTCTCTTAACTAAGGTTAAAAGTTAAAATTGGGTGCTACTGTTACCTACACCAATCGTAAATCTAATGTTATGGCAGATTCACTAGCCAAAGAAGGAGTGCATCGTATTTCCAATTTAGTGTGGTTTGCAGGGGATGTATAAATTTTCTCTTAGGATTCTGACTTGGTATTACAAAGTGCCTAAGGTGCTCTCTATGCTTTGAACCTAGCAGTGCGTTAGTGTCTAAGTTTTGGTTAATGTTAAAGTGGTGTACAGGGGCAGTGTTTCTTTACACAGGGTCTTTGTCTTGCCCCTTCGATGTATTGTTCAATAGTGTAAGAATTCTCTGAATTGGTTTTAATAAATGGGCACTCTTTTCCCCCTATTTAGGATTAGAGGGGGTTTTTAATGAGGCCCGGAACTTTACAAAAAAAAAAGTTAAAATTTTAGCGTTCTAAATAGATTAAATTAGATTAAATTGCCTTCATAATTGACTTTTACAGTATCCAATATAAATTAGTCAATTAATAAATTAAATAATAATAATTAATTGTATTCGATTTAAATTAATTAAAAACAAATAATAATAATAATAATAATAACACTCCGAATTGTTAATTAAATAAGTCATCATATCTTGTAAATATGAAATAAAATTAACTTATTACTATTTCTATTACTGAATCCCCCTTGAAAGCTCACATCTACAATCAACAAAATTAAAGCTAAGAAAATGACACAACTTTATTGTCAAAGTAATCATACATTAAATACATCTGTTTTTAAATTTTAACGCTACCACATATTTCTGTTAAAGGAAAAATCCAAGAATCAATGTCCATGATTGAAATCTACACAAAATATCATCAAAAGTTAAAGAAAATGACAGTGCCAAATTATAATTAATTTCTCCCCACTTTATTAATTTCACATTGCTTTGCTTCTTGTCGATCGACGATGCCCACCACAAAAACCATAAAAAATTAAATAATCTGAATGTGAACCACAAAATATTTGAAAGGCGGGTAGACAAATTCTTCAACTCTATCCCACTCCCACATCAAATCAACAATTTGGACTTATCCCTCGAGTTTCAATGTATCCAATTATGCTAGTATCGTATTTTATAGATGGGACAAATTAATTCATAATAATTATTTTTAAATCAAATCTAAAGTTCGAATAGTTAGATTTATAAACTTAACACGTTAATGTAAAACATTTAATTTATATGGCAAGTGACTTAATTGATAACATTTTAATAGTTAAATGTATGACTCTCAAAATTAATTTCTTAATGTAGTTTATCCAAAATTATAATAGATTTTAGTTTCTTAATGTTTCGGACTTTTTGCTTAATTTGGGAAGCTAATTAGAAGTAAGAGAGAGAATTGTAATTTTCCAATAAGTTTGAAATTATTTTGTCACTCGACTCTTTGAGACCTTAGAATTCGGACCACTTTGTGCTAAAGTCAAGCTTTTTAGCAAGATACATGCGCCGCCCTCGTGATTACTAAGATTCCAATCATACGGGGATTACGTATGTCCATGGGTCTCATTTAATTTATTTTAAAAAATATTTTAAAATATATCAAAAAATATATTTTTTAAATTTAAATTAGGATTTAAATTTAAATTTGATTGATATTGTTATAAAAATATTAGAGGATTTAAACGGATAACATTCTATTATATATCAATTTAAATTTTATAAGATATTATATATTTAGAGTAATCAACCACATTTTGCTTTGTCAAACGTTAATTACTATTTTGGTAAAATGACAAAAGATGTCTTCAATATTTGTATTTTTATCATCTGATCCTTATTTTTTTTTAGAGTAAACAACTCTTAATGTTTTAATTTAGTCCAAATATGTTCTTGTTGAATCGAAATTGCTAGTTAACTGACAGTCAACGACTAATGTTGACTGAACTTGCTACGTGTTAAGATCTACTGACGTGTCAACATCATATTCACTACATGTCAACATCATATTCGCCATGTATCACCATCCGGTTAGGCCACGTGTCAACATGAAAGTCAGTCATGTATTATCATAAAGAAGGGTATAACAAAAATATATTTTTTAAAAATCTGACGTGACATACGCCACATCAGTCGGTCTTAACGCGTGGCAAGTCCAGTTAGAATTAGCCGTTGACCATCAATTGATTGACAGTTTTTATCTAACAAAGGCATATTTAGACCAAATTAAAACGTTGATGGTTGTTTGCTAAAAAAAATAAGGAGCCAAATGATAAAGCATGCAAACATTAGAGCATCTTTTGTCATTTTCCTACTATTTATGTACGTTAGAAACTAGTGTTAGCCATTAATTTGCTTAGCAATTCGCATTCTGACAGATGAGAAATATATCATGGGTCATTCTCGTCATGTTATTTATGAGACCAACTAATAAAAATTATTAAATTTATTATTTTTTCATGTCATCTTTTTTACCAAGTGAATCTTCATTTAGTAAAAACTATTTTTAAATTTAATTTACAATAGATATGAGTGAATATCCACTTGCTAAAAAGATAGAAATGATAAAAAAATAATGAGATGGATGATTTTTATTGGTTAATTCTATGAAAAACGTGATAAAATTAACCCATGATATAATTTCTCACTATAGAGACTGGTATTAATCTCACAATGTAGCAAACTTTACGAAGAACATTTTTACTGGTGATTGATAACGTATTTAACAATGGTTAAAGGTCGAAACTGGGAGGTCCCTTTTCATTATTGACCAAAGCTTTATTGAAAAATCTATGGCGATGAGAGCCGCCACCTGTTTGTAAAAATGCGTGTGTGACTGAACCATGTTGTTAAGCAATTGTGTGGAACTCAGCCACTTGGGTCCAACAACCAGAAACTCATCCGAAACTTTGGACCTCACTGCCCATTTGTCATTTTTTGGTTGGTTTCCCAGCATACCATCTCAAATTCTTCATTTTACGTAACAACAATTTTGTTCATGCTTTATTTGACTTTATTTTATTCTAATTAAAGCTAGCTAATATTGTCGTCCTATAACGAGCTTTTACAAAATTTGGTCTGAATTAGTCGGCCAGTAAATCAGAAGTCAATGGTTAAAAAAAACGAGCTAATGTTGCAATGCATGAATTGAGCTTGAAAGAAAGGGCATATACAACGACGATATGATTGGTTCCCTTAAGGTTATATATGGTATTATATCCAACAAAACTTTACATTTCCCAGTACAACTCTTGCAGTATTTTGCAAACTAATCATCATCTATGCTAGTATTATGCTTACACAAATTTAAATTAACGAAACAGTATCTGAAATTCCTAGAAAGGAACAGTAGAGGAATTATGAAACTCGACACTATATTTACAAGGTCACTCACATTTTGCTTGTGAAAGTAAAACATATGTTTGAGGAAGAATTTCCTGCATAATTCCCTTGTTGTCTATCTGGTTTGGAAGTTGAGTGTCTTTATGCAGTAGGCAAACATGAAGGCGAAGAACGCTGCAAAGCCAACCAAAACTGCAGCAACCGGTCCCATGAAGTCCGAATCGTAGCCGTATTGGTCTTTGATATACCATTTAATGGTAGGGTCAGGTGTGATGCCAGGTGCTTTAATGGTGTCTTTGATATCTCCGTATTGTGACACGATCAGTCCGTAAACCGTCCATGCAACGGGGCAAATCCAATAATACCATACCCACCACTTGGGAATTCTCTGAAAATTCAAGAAAAGGAACGGATATCAGCTTTGATTGTGGATATGATTAAAAATATTTGATTTCTTGTGAAAGAAGTAAACCTACCGGTCTTGGAATGAAGAAGCCGGAGAAAAGATTAAAGAGTGCATAGAAAGCTGCGGCGAAAATAGCTGCTACTTGATGGTTTGGAGTGATGGAAACTGTCATCATTCCATAGAATGTGAAGTAAAGGAAGGAGAAGAAGTTGATGAAGAAGAACCAGAAGAACTTTGCTACAGTCCATTCAAAGCCCACCATAGCGTACACAATAAGTGTATAGTATGTTGTTTGGACAAAAATGTAAGGAATCTCACAAAACACCTGCATGCCATATAATTTAAGTTTAATCATCTAGAAGTTCATGTAGTTCGATCATTTGAACTTATTAAAGAGACTAATGAAATTAATGGCCTATTCCTCACCTGTGCAAGGGCATAAGGTAATGCAGAGTACATTCCCGCCGCTCTTTCACGATAAAATACAGTCCTTTCGATGGCTACGACTGGTTGAACTGTTGAGCAGTTATTGATTCCGACAAACAAGACCGCAGCATACATAGCCCCAATTATCATTGTAAGATCAGTTGTGGATTCCCTGAACCATTGAACAGAGAGCAGGGAGAATGTAAACAGTCTGTAAGTATTTTGTCTAGCGTTGGGTTATATAGCAGATACAAAAGGATAAGAAATGTGAGCTTTATAAGCATGAATATAGTTACTGACCTTTTAGTGCCGACCTGCCAGAAAATAGTACCAACCATGAGTGCAGAGACCAAAGTGAAGAAGTATCTGACAAGGTTATAATCTGGACTTCTCCAATATGTCCACCATTGCTTCCAAAGGCATGATTTGAATTGGCCCCATGTCGGCTGCGAGTACTGAGTGGTGAAATAGAGGTCTTTTGCTCCCGGGGGTGGTGTGCTTAACTCATTTACTAATGCCTTGTTTCTCCTGTTCACATATGCATAAATTAGCTCACTCATAAAAAAAGTTAAAAACGATTGAACTAGTGTCACTATTGTTTATGTCTCTACTTACTGATACAAAGATGAGGAATTATAGTACTCGGCAAAGTCCATTCCGAGCCTAGCTTCAGCAGCTACAGAGCTCACTTCTAGCATCCATGTAGCTGGGTTGTACTTGTCCTTAATTTTGGGGATTCCAGGAATGGACTGCAATGGTGTGAATAAGAGAGGAATAAGGAATCAGATGATGCCTTGTTATTTTTCATCTTTAGATTACTGTTTTAGATATTAAAGTTACATACCTCAAAATATTCAATGATCTTGTGAGAGTTTCGGCCTAGTGTTCCAGAGTAAATCACTTGCCCTCCTCTTTTCATCAGTAGCAACTCATCAAAGGCTTCAAAGATATCAATGCTAGGCTGATGAATAGTGCAGACAACTGTTCTTCCAGTGTCCACAGTGTTTCTGACAGTCCTCATGACAATGGCTGCCGCTCTCGCGTCAAGGCCAGATGTTGGTTCATCCATGAAAATAATTGAGGGATTAGCAACAAGCTCTACTGCAATTGTCAACCTCTTTCTTTGCTCAGTTGACAACCCTGTGACTCCAGGCAGACCTACTATGGCATCCTTGAGATTGTCTAGTTCTACCAGTTCCATCACTTCATCCACAAAAATCTAAAAGGTAACAGCAAATATTGTTTAGAGACTAAATTGAACAGCTAGTTCCATGCTTTATTTCACTGAAAATAACAGAATTGAGACTTCTTACCATCTTTTCTTCTTTGCTGACATCATTTGGAAGCCGTAGGAAAGCCGAGTAAATCAAGGATTCTCTGACTGTAACCTGGGGCGAGTGAATATCATTTTGTTCACAGTATCCAGAAATTCTAGCAAAGGTTTCTTGTATCTTGGGGTATCCGGAAATTCTAATATCACCCTCGATATATCCACCGGTCTTTCTTCCCGCTAAAACATCCATCAATGTTGTCTTTCCTGCACCACTGACTCCCATGAGTGCAGTCAAGACTCCAGGCCTAAATGCACCGGTTACTCCTCGAAGTAGTTGTAACCTGTCTTCTGCAACACCCTGTGCCTTCATTTCCTGTTAAATAACTGAACTTTAGACCATGCGCTATGGTAACAATTATAAGGTTTATGTATTTGTTTTGGATGATAAGCATATAGTCAAATCAATGTAGAGGTAACTAAAAAGAGTTGTTGAGAGTGGAAGGGGAACTTACTGGCGGCATATCAACATAGTAATTGACAGTGTCAAAGGACATTGCTAGAGGAGTGAAGGGAAGAACCATTCCTCTCTTGGGAGCAACACCATTGGCTGCGTCAATCGAAGAATCATTTCTGCTCATTCCGTTGGGGCTGGCCCGACTGCTCAATCTTCTGATTGCCATTTCTCCTAAAAGATTTCATTTGACATGATTAGCATAATAGTTAATATAGATAACCGAGTTAAGAGAGAAACAAGACCAGCATAGTCCATTTTGTTATGTTTCTTACTCGAATTGTTTGCATCCGCAGAAGACAGAGATCGAGAGAATGAATCTTTGCTTGATTTTGGTCTCCTTAACCTTGGTTCACCCTTAGAACCCTCATTGTTAGCCTCCAGTTCTTCAGCAGTTTCCTCCGAAATTACAGCCTGTGGCTTCCCAAGGGCTATTATGCCAAACCAAGAAAACGTACAAGATTAGCTACCTATAGGAAAAACACAGCTAGGCAACATGATGGACACATTAACCTAACCGAATGTTAAAACTTACGGTTTAGGTACATGAGCGCGAAGGTGAAGAGAACATTGAAAAGCACTGTGAACCCTAAAAGAGCAGCTGCACCAATCCAATACCAGTTTTTATTATTGGGAACATCAAAGTTCCTGAGCACTTGTACCCCCAAGCTCGTAACGTTGTCCGAAGCCTGCATTGTGGACAAAGATTATGCTTGTAACTTGCTTACTTTCAAATGAAAATATATACATTTCTTACAAATTTTAACTAATTGGTATCTTTTGTCTGCAGGAAAATTGAATAAGATACCTTTTTGTTCATCCACCTTGGAGCAAATAGTTCATTCACAGTAAAGGCATTGTAACCGTAAGTCAAAGGTGAAACCCAGTAAGCCCACTCCCACCAGTTTGGGATTTCACCTGTCCAAAGAAAACCACTTCATATTAGTGTTCTTGTTTAAGTTAATGTAGCTTCATTAAGAAACTTAAGTTATTTACAAATGCAGATAACTGTAAGAATCTTTACGATAAATGTCGACTTTTATAATACTAATGCTTACCTTTTGGAATGATGAAGCCTCCCAGCAAGAACACAAGGAGAAGAGTGAGAGCCCCACCAGTGTTAGCTATGATCATTGTTCTGCATATTGCAGCAATGAGGCGAAAGAGCCCAGCTGCCATTTGTTGTACTAAAAACACCAATAGGAATGTCTTGAAAAACCTGTCAATATGTTTGAGGGATTAGCAAGTTGATACTAATTTCAGCTACTATTTGACTTGTTGCTCAAGCAATAAAAAGCTCGGATTCAATTTACCTGCTGGCCTCAGGTGCAAATCCCATAGTGTAATATGTTATAACCATCCAAACAGTGGATTCTAGAATAGATATCGGAACCCGGAGTAGGAACGTTGGCAGAGTGAAAGTCCAGACAGGGTGGAATAGAAGGTCTCTTTGCTTGTAGAACACGGGAAGCCTACTGATCATCATGGAGAGCTCGGAGAAACCGTTGAACATGTTGATGATCATCCCGAACAGAAGTGCACCGACATAGATTGCCGCATCTTGCTCGTTCCTAGTGTGCAATTCAGTCCTCAAAAACACCGTGGACGCAATGATTGCCACGATGATAATCTGGACCGTCTTGAAAACATAAATAAACGAATTCCTCTTGATTAATAGCCACTCTTTGTCCCAACATGCCTTAAGAAGTTCCATTTTGGAGACCGAGTATTTTTTGAAGGCCAATGCCGCTCTGTGGCCTCTTGACTTGTCAAAAGGCACAGAGACCTCGTTCTCTAACCTCATTCCAACATGGAAATGCTTGAACCTGTTTGCAAACTCAGTTACTGTAATGTATCTGTAGGGTTTACTCCTATCTGCCCAGTATTGCTCCTGGTCCTTCTTTGAGGTAACCTGTCACAATTTCATTACCTTGTCAGCTTCTGTCACAATTTCATTACCAAACAAGTTACAATGTGAACTAGCAATAGTGTTTTAGTTTTACCTCTTGCAAGAAGTCAGCTGTGCCTTTCCTTTCAGGACATTTGAAGCCACAACTCTCAAAGAACTCGACGACATGCTCACGCGGACCTTGGTACACAATTTGGCCCTCTGATAGAAGAATGATATCATCGAAGAGGTCGAAGGTCTCGGGAGCCGGTTGGAGTAGGGACATCAAAATCGTGGCCTCTGTTAGGTGCACAATCTGCTGCAAACACTTAACTATCTGGTATGTCGTGGAACTGTCAAGGCCAGTTGATATTTCGTCCATGAAAAGCGTCTTGGTAGGTCCAACAATCATCTCCCCTGTAGTTCATCAAATCATTACATTATTATTATTTGTCAATGAGAAAGTAAAGACAAAATTAAGGTGGGAGATCAAGTTCAATGTTTCCCACACTTATTTCTAAGCACGTAAGGTGGAAGCAAATGAGTTTTAATTGCTTTATTAGAAGAGAAAATGATGGATTAAAAACAAAACCAATTAATGCTAATAAGTACACCAGGTTTTATGGGACAAAAAATAATCAACCTGTGGTTACTCTCTTCTTTTGACCTCCAGAAATGCCCCTCTGCATCTCATCTCCAACAATGATATCTTTGCATATGTCGAGCCCCAAAAGCTGACCAATTCAACAACATAACAAAACATTACGTTAGCAAACATTTCTGAGAATATGTGTTAATTAACCACCAGCAAAATTGTTGAAAATGGGAAGAACAAAGGTGGCTGGGGGGCTAGGGTCCATATTATCCACCGACTGTATATTATTGGTGACAGTGAGTCAAAAGATAGTAGGTGAGGGTACATTTCTGACAAAAGGAAATTCTAAAATATTCGATGATAGAAGACCTTGGTTGATTTTGTTGAACTACAAAAAAAAATTCAAAGAAAAAAGACGGTAGGTGTTGAAATTCATGCATGTATAATAAATTTATAGTATTTTTTAATTTACTTACTTTGAGAGTGTAATCAGTGAAAAGGCTGCTTTCAACTCCTTCCATTGCAGTTGCCTGAAGATCCACATATTTCAAAAGCATGTCACCATGTTATGTTATGAAAACAAATGTTAAACCAACACAGTAATATTTTGCTGCCTTTGTAAGATTGTGGAATTAATTTGTGTTTCTTTTTACCTTCATGAAAAGGTCTACATCAGCTTCTGGGAAAATTCCTGCATCTTTTTCCCTTCTCGCAAGCTCACTTAAGAGATCTATAGCAAACAAAAAAACACTTACATGTTTGAGTAATTCATCAATAAAATTTGGTGCTAATCAAATTGTGGTTAATTTTTCTTATTCTTTTTACCATATCGAGTGCCGACACCCTGGCATCTTGCTGAGAAATCCAAGGTTTCTTTCACTGTCATTTCTCCGACATGAACATCATTCTGGCTGATATATGCAGATGTCTTTTTAGGAACAAATTCATTCAGTCTATATCCATTATATGTTACTTCTCCTTTAACCTGTGTTTCAAGTAAAAACAAAAATCAGCTAGTTTTTCTTTGACTGTCACTGTTAATCTTCAAGACTTGTGAGAAAAATTATTAGGATAAAAGTTAAAAAGGGAAATGATTGATTGTAACTGACCCTTAAGCTTGGATCCAACTTGCCCGCCAATGCCAGCAAAAGGGTTGTTTTCCCAGAAGAAGGTGGACCTAATAAGAGTGTCATCCTACAAACAAAAACAAATAATTCATACTATATGTTGAATAAAGACAAATTAAACTATTTGTTTTATTTGCCGATAGCATCAAATATAAGGTGGTAAAACTATACCTTGATGGTTTAATAACTCCGGAAATATCTTTAAGAATGGTGAGTTTCGTTGTCTTGGCAAGTCGGATTCCGACCATTCCAAGAATTGACTCGAATGTGTTTCTAGCAGCATTTAGAAGAGAAGGAAGAGCCCTGTTGCCGATGTAGCAGTCGGCTTCTATGCTCAAGTGCTCGAACCTAACTTCTACCCTCGGAAGTCGAATCCCGACCCTGTCATAATTTATCAACAACAAAATTAATCAAAGAGATTATGACAGTTAAAAAGTCGTGAATTATTACTTAAAAAATGTTGTTTTAACTGAATTATTACTTAAAATCAAACTTACTTATCAATCCTATTTCTGAACTTCCTCAAGAACCTCTCGTTGTCTTCCTCGGCAACCTTGAAGAGCATGTCGATGAACTTCTGCCTGTCGTTCATGTCAAGCTTCGTAACATCGACGGCTCTATGTTCCACCCTGTTCCCGACAATCTCATGGTCCACAAACGACTGCATGATGCTTGTTCTGAGCCGATCATACGTGGGTAGCTTCTCGATGGCGGCCCATTTTAGAGCTTCTTCATCTTCATCGACTCGGCTACTCCTCCTGGAATGCTTTGAACCAGAGAATACATCTTCCATGCTCCAGCTGCTCCGGCTTAGGCTCCTCCCTATGCTGCTATGCCCGGTTCTTTTGCTGGGATTCCTTGCTCTCTCCATATCTTCTGCAGTCCCTGGATTCACATGTGAAAAATTCTTGTTTCATTTCTTTGGTTAATTAATTAATACTTAGGTCCTAATGACAAGTACAACTACTATTTACGTTTGTTGAAACGAGGCTTTCAATGCCTTGTAAGCAAAAACAACATCTGAACGTCAAAAAGAAAATACCACCGGTTGTGCTAAAAAAAACAAAATTGAGGAAGCCTTTCAAAAGGATTTTTCTCTTCTGTTTTCTCGGCAAACAAACAAACCGAAGAAATCCAATGAATTGCAAGAAAAGAACTCACTGTGGAAGAGCAAGACCCGCTCTGATTTTGGAGAGTTTTGGTGTTATTTGTAGAGTCTGACTGCACTTTTCGGGTCTCCTTCTTCTCTTTGTCACCTTCTCTGTGCAGAGATTGGAGAAGATGGGTGCAAGTGAAGTCCATGTCCAGAGTGAAGGACAGTATTTATATATACATAATACATGCAGTTGTAAGGCAGACTGAGATTTTAAATTATTATATTTTTATTAGTGATTGAAATGAATAGTGTTCAAATCTGATAGGCCTTGATCCAATTTGCAAGAAATGCATAGGTTTGGAAAGTCAAAGTTAAGGGTGTTGTCAATTTTCTTCATTACTTGACCCACCCTCCTTTGCTTTTCAAACAACACTGTTCATTTTCCTTCATTCAATTTGCTTATAAAACAATTCATCAATATCCGTTAGGTTTTTGAATTCTAATTGGAAATAAACAACTATATATTATTTTGACCTAAGCATGCCGATAGCCTCTTATTATTTAAAAACATAGTTAAATTTTAAATATGAATTTAACATAACTTCAATTTATAATGTTATTTTGCTCTGTTGTCCCAGTAGTAAAGGGTGATGTTATTTATCCTGATGACTTGGATTTAACACCAGTTTTGCACAGTACATGTACCTTATTAAAAAAATTGAACAGATGTTATCATTGTATTAGACCAACATATTTAAAAAAATTACAACTTTATTTTTTATATAATCATTGATATTTAATTACACCAACTCAATCTCCTAATAAGCACGTGATCATCGACATCAAATAAAACTAATATTTTTCTTAATTGCTACAGCCTACATGAAAAAAAAAGTATAAATATACGAGTAAAAGAAGAAAGCAGTACGAAACAGTGTTGATGGGAAAGGAAGATGGAGGAGAATACTCACAATACAAATAGAGGCACGTGATAAAGAAGGGTTGACTTGGTCTTCATTTTTTCTTTATTCTTTGGAAACATGTGCCACTGTGTCCATTATTTAAACACATAAACTGTACATGGCGGACCCGGTTGGTTTTTTATCTTATACACGGAGGTTTTATTTGGAAAAATATCGGAGTATTGATCCATATTAATTGAATCTAGATTATTACTTCTTTTTATTACGAATAAATAATAATAATTTTATTATTTTTTAGTAAAATGAGTTTTTGGATAATAAAAAAATCGAATGCAGTCCATGTATAATGATAGAGAAATCTATGTTCTCCAAACTTTTTTCTAAGTTAAAACTCAAAAGAATATCTCCTTTAAGTAAACTATGTATAGTGATAAACTTTTTTCTAGGTTTTATTTGGAAAAAATATCTCCTTTGCTTCTTCTTTTTTGAAAACATTTTTCTTTTTTCCTTCTAAATTTTAATATTTTTCATGGATATTTGCATTTCCATAAGCCATTGTGGTAGGAGAAAGATTAGGAGTGGAATTGTTAAAATTATTGAAACCACAACATATTCATGGCAATTTTGGATATGCTGAAAATGATGTTTGAAACAAACTTCAACCTACTCCATTGACATGTTTTCCCTTCTACAATCCCTACCAAAATTAAATAAATTGCAAAGAAAGATGGGTATCTATAGGATAAAATTCGTCTGCCCCCTTTTTTGTGCCCCTACATATGGCTCAACACTAAAAAATACTACAAAATTAAATTCTAAGCACTAACCCTAAATTTTAAATCCTAAATCCTACACTCTATACCCTAAAAAATGCACCCTACCCTAAATTCTCTAAACCCTAACCATGACCACAACCCCTAACCTAAAATCCTAAACCCTAAAATTAATTTTGAGCGTAAGAGCATATATAGGGGCACTGAAAAGAGTAGAGGATTTCCATCCGGTATCTATATGAACAAATGATCGTTACTTTTGCTTAAAGAGAAAATACATGCGGTATTTTGAAGATAAAATAACATATTATTATATTATAGTTCAAATTCTAAATTTATGAAAGTTATATGAATTAACTAGATTAAATTTACGATTTATGATATCTATTTTTTTATCATTATGTACATTAAGAGCATCATAGTTACGGTTGAGGGTGAATTAAACAAAATTAAAGATGGCTTTCACGACCTTCGCAGGTTACCAAGCACAAAGGCTGACGATTTGCGTAGGTAAACCTCCCAGATTTGTGTAAGGTTTCTATCTCGTAATGTAGGTGCTGGACATGTCGTATACAGCATGCCATTACTTGTAATTGTTTTATTCTTTTTATTAATTCACTTGATTGAAACCCTTTTTCTATTTTTTAAATTATTTTCTTTGCTCAAAGAGGTATTGGTTAACAACAATTCTGATATGGATGTTATCTTTGTAGAAAGCCACGTACTTCTATCATTTTTTCCTCTTATTATATAAATTCTGAATAGAATTTGTCCTTCTTTTATGTGTATCTTGATATGTTCCATCATAATTTTGTAATATGCATTAATAATTTTTTTATTGTTTTATTAATTATTTATATTTTATTGGTGGTATATATAAAAGGCACAGAAAAAAGGACAGATGAAATATATTTCTAAATTATTGATACTATTTCACAAATTGATACATGAACTCGTTATATCTAGGGATGACCATGGGTAGGATTTTTGGTCGATCCACACTCGACCCGAAAATTTAACACATCCACCCAAATCCGACAATTTATGATGTTCCACCCGATCCGAATTCTAGAGTAAAAACTCGACCTGACCCGACATAAATAAAGAACTAATTGAAAAAATACAAATAGAGAATGAGCATTATCATAATTATTTTATTTTTATTAGATAAAATAGGGAGATAATTAAAAATATATATATAAAGAGAGGGGCATTGTAGCAATTATACCTAAATATTTAGAATAAAGTTAAACTATTATTTCAGGCCAGATCGGGTATTTTCACCTTAAAACCAAACCCGACCTGACTTCATCCTCAAAAAATCAAACCCGAATCGAATCCTATAAAATCAGGTCGGGTGGGTTGAAACTCGTCGGACTTGGGTCAAATGACCATCCCTAATTACATATCAAACTGATATCTAAAATTTAAAAAAAAAAAAACTCATGTTGATACCTAATTTTGAGAAGGAAAAAAAATCTCAATTTGATATATGTTGTTGATATGATATTTTAACAACTAAACAATTCGTCATTTTGGTCGATCAATTTCATGTTAATAACATGATTGGTTGTTGAGATGCAAAATTAATCCTGCTACCAATTTTTTTTTATAAATTCATATATTAATTTGACACAAAAAATTTAAATAGAATTAATTGCACCATGCATTCTTAAATTATGACTTTTATTTTAAAATTTTATTAAAAAATTTATATTTCAATTTCATCCTTAAACTATAGATCTTATTCTAAATTGGTCCCCAAAATTTTGAACACTTTTCATCCCAAACTATGACCCTCATTCTAATTTAGTCCCCGGACTTTTGAATGCTCTAATTTCATCTCCCAAATTATTAATATATGTTATTCATGTCCCATGTTAACCAAACAATTATAAAATCGTTGATTGCCATGTAAACAATTGCGTGTATTATATAATAATATGACATGACATAAACGATAATTTGAGGATAAAATTGAAATATTTAAAAGTTTGAGGACTAAATTAGAATGAAAACTATAATTTGACGATAAAATTAAAACAATAAAAAATTTATATACCAATTTAAAAAGAGGGTCATGGTTTGAGAAGATGTGGTACAATTAACTCAATTAAATAAGACTTCATTTATTTCTTATACCAGTTCCAAGAAATTTAAGATTGTGTATGTATAATGAACAAGCATATTTGGCCGGTTGGCAAAGCTATTTATCTTTGTTTCCTTATATCTCCTTAGGTTATGAGTTCTAGACCACTAGGAGCACTCAATTACTTTTTTTAGAGTCTCTTTCCTCTTTCCTTTAGGTAAGATTATGATTAAAATTAAGATTTATAAAAGAAAAAAAAATGTATGTATAATAGAGCTTTGAATATGTAAGCATAAGCAAATTGAGATGAAAACGGTTACACCTACCCCTTCGACACCTTATATACTTTGATTTGTTCTTCTAAGTGAGAATATGCATCATCTTTATCTACCAGAACAACAGAAAATGTTTCAGATGCAATACCCATACGAATGGCATAAAATTCAGGCCATAAGAATTAAGATGTGCTCCAAGTGTAATTTTATATATTTAGTTCATTTTAAGCCATTCCATCGGATTTAAAACTTGTAGCCATCGTTTATTCTTATATGGGCTAACGCCTAACAGGACACGAAAGGATTAGTCATTAAGTTTGTTTTAGTAGACACATTAAGTAGAGACATATTTACATCCGTAAGGTAAATGCTGAAATTCGAACCCATACAAGATGAGACAACATAAACATCCTCGATCACCCAGCAATTAATGAACCTCAGATTTTATAATTTTGTCTCAACTCCAACATAAAATTTCTAACTTCACCCATGACTTGTACAAAGATTATTTCATTCGAGTAATATATCGAAACCACTTTGAAATAAATATCCTCTTTTAAACGGACCGCTGACAATGGAATCACTAATTCTAATTTCCAACAACCACATGTTTACAAGGCAAGGGTAGCAAAAATAAAAATCTTGGATTGTTGGTATTGTTTTGACTGCAACCCACCTTCGAAAGCAACACTTTATGATTTAAATAATCCCTTGTTGGGTGAATCATTTACACTTTATTAGGTATCTAACCCAGTTAATTTATTTTCATAACCAATTTTTAAAGCTTAAAACTTGGGAAAATTCAGGGGTGAGGGATGAATTTGTCGTCCGACATTGGGACCAGCCATTTCTCCCCTTTTAGAAAATTGATTGGTTTCAAAGTCAAAAATTTCAACTGAGAATAGGGATGACACGAGTCGGGTAGGGCCGGGTTTTTGGCCCACCCAGACCTAACCCAAAAATAAACACTTTAAACCCGCATCCGATCTGACCGACAATTTTTTAAAAAATTCTGACCCGACCCGAAAATAAAATTACTAAACCCGACCCAACCTATGTACAATAAATTAATTTTAGGATCTAATTGTAAAAAAATAATTTTAAAGGACTTAATTGTAAAAAAAATATAATTTAAAGGACTAAATTATAAATAAAAATTAAATTTTAAAGACTTAATTATAATATATATATATATATATATATAAAGAGAGTTATTATTATAAACATCCCTAAAAAGTTTAGGAGAAAATTACAATATTAATTTCGGATCGGATCGGGTCGAATATTTTTCACCCTAAACTCAACTCGAGTCTACCCTTAACAAAAATTCGACCTGACCCGAACCTAATTTTTTCATTAAAAAATCTGACCCGATTGAGCCGGACCGGAACCCGTCGGGTCCGGGTAAAATGTCCATCCCTAACTGGAAAGGGATGGTTCCAAGAATGTTGACAGGCTCATTCTAATGCTATTGCTAATGGTGTTACCCTTTGTATTTGGGTCGAATTAACTGGATTTTATTTATCATAAACATTACGATAATGATAATCGAATTAAAATTTTGAAAAAAAAAACTAATTTAATAGTTTATAACTATTGAATTTCGAGATTTGGATTTAATTTTTTTTCTTATCGTATTTGAAATACTAAAGAAAAAGTAAAAATAATACTCAGTCGGAAAAGGATCTGAACTAGTTTTGTACTAAAGATGTTAGGTTGAATAATGGGAAATTTGCAAATTCATTGTTGGTTAGGTGAGTATGAACATGGAATTATGGCATCAAGAAGTGGTTGGTGAGGTGAAAATTTCCTTGCCTCTGCCCATTCCCTTCATATAGCTGATGTTCACGTTTGCAAAGATTACCAACAATCATTTGGTCTAGCAAAATTAAGTATTAGGTTCGTTAAGATTAGAGTTCGAATTATGATGTTTTGAATGGATAGAATTAGGTTGGGAGAGTCGCCTCATATTGAACATTTATAAAATCTAATTCGAATTAATCAGTAAATGAGTCGGATATCAGTAGTTAAAGAAATAGGTGATTGTCTTGCATCAGGCACTCGTCACCTACAAATTCCATTGCATCACCACCATGCTATTACAACTGATTCAGGGATTGTAATGAAATCATTAACTTGACTTTAAGGGAGCTGCTGATTGTGATCCAGAAGCACTAAAAATGCAAGTACACAGATGATACGATGGGCACATCTGCTGCCATGGAAATGGAATAGGAAAAGAAAGGAAACCTACTGCATGCATTTATATAATCATCAAATTCAGACCCAGAAAAAAAAGTCTAAGCTTCAATAAGTCCATGTTATTCGCATAAAGAAAAATGGAACCATGTTCAATTGTCATTTTCTATAATGAAAAGGCAAGGGAAGGGATAACAATCACCTGGGTAGGTAAGGATTGTGATTAGTAATTAGCTAATGTTTGAATTTATTACTGATTCAATTCAGAGATTAGGTTTTTAATGCTTATCATTGTCATTTGAACTTCTACGCAATTTATTTACAGCTTAAGCGTATGAATCTCTGGTAGTTCATACAGACAACTCCAAAGTAATTTTTCAATTATTAGTATTATACGTGGTCTAACTGTCAAATATGTCGTATGTGTATTTCTATAATATCAATATTTTATTTTTAGAACAAATATGTTCATTTCATCTTCAAGTTGCAGAGTATCACATTTAGGGGTATAAACGAGTAGAGTAGAGCTCGAGTAGTGTTGAGCTCGACTCGGCTCGTTAAGATTTCGAGTCGAGTTCGAGCTCGAGTAATTTTTAACGAGCCTGAAAAATTTGAACTCGATTCGGCTTGTTAAGAACTCGAGTCGAATTCGAGCTTGATTCGAGCTCAATCGAGTCAAGTGTTGACTGATCTTTGACCATGTCGGACTCGAGTAACTCGCCATCTGTCACGTCACATTTAAAGCTCCATCAAGAAAAAAAATTTGATACACAAGTTTTGTAAACTCAAACTTGTTAATTTTAAGTTTTATGGTGTTAGTTTAGGGTTTAGAGGTTTATGTTGTTGAGTTTAGAAATTAAGACTTATGTTTAGGGTTTATATTTTAGGGTTTTAAGTTTAAAAATTTAGATTTTAAATTATAAAAAATAAAAAATAGTATACTATATTTCGAGTAGCTTGCG
Source organism: Hibiscus tridactylites (assembly GCA_958450335.1). Classification (NCBI taxonomy): domain Eukaryota; kingdom Viridiplantae; phylum Streptophyta; class Magnoliopsida; order Malvales; family Malvaceae; genus Hibiscus; species Hibiscus tridactylites. The sequence continues at coordinate 6,762,929 of OY288277.1, read as the reverse complement.
GGATTTCCGAATCGAGTATTAAGTAGCTCGACTCGTCTCGTTAAGAACTCGAGTCGAATTCGAGCTCGAATCTAATTGAATCGAACTCTGACCGAATCGAGCTCGAGTAGCTCACGATCTGTCTCGTCTCATTTACAGCCCTAATCACATCACCTTTTTTATTCCCTTTCCTGAACACCATTAAACAGTTAAGGTGTTCAACTATTTATCAAAGAAACATTCAGTTCAAGATTCAATCTTTCATGTATCTCTGTCTATGCCAGTAAAGCCATTGGCTTTCCGTTCTCGGCAGCCACCCCCACCGCTTGCGCTTGGGCCATGAAAATAGTCCAGTGACGAGGTTAAGCCAACGAACTAACCTTTTTATCAAACACTTGGAAAATGTTACTCATCACTACTAGAATCAATGAAGAATTGGCAAGGTTTCATGTCAAAAAGAAAACCAATAAAAACCAAAGTATGAGGAACTTGTCATTAGAATCTGCCCTAAACAAAGATGCTATATCTATACATACATAATAAATAAGACCCATATTTTGGGCTTTGGGGGCATCAGTTGAAGAACATTCCATACAATAGAATGGAGGGCCGCGTACAACTAGAAGCTTTCTATACTGTAGTCACAATAAATTAAAAAATAAAGACTACTGGTCAAAATTTCTCTAAGCCCAAAGAGAACAAATTCAAAGGGCCGAGAGTTCCAACTTTTACCATATGGTCAGTTGTAGAGAATTTGACAGACCCACATATCCAGCAATGTCTACGAGAGACCATGAAAAAAGAATGTGAAAGCTCAGGAAACTGTTCGTCCGTAATATGCAGAAGCTACGTATAGATTTTTTGCCCACTTCTCCTGCAAGATCAATGGAGAAACTTACAGAGATTGAAAATAGAGTGACATGGAAGTCAAATTTGTAAATTTTATAAATGGTTCACTTTTACATGCGTGCTAGGAAATGCTGAAGTTCTAAGAGTTTCTTGCGTCTCATTTGAAGGTCACCTCCTTGGCACACTAAGAACTAAAGCAGCCTGATCCTAATTTGCAGCAATAGCTGTTATACGATGCCCCAATCCCATCGTCTATGGATCCTTCGTTAGGATAAAGAAGTCTATCAGATATTGGTACACTACAGACTAACCTTTTGACATTTCTACTAAGGAGCCCCCATTTGTAGCCCTTGCTACTGCACTGATATAATAGTTCTTCTCCCACTAGCCGCTTCTCTTTCTTTTTCCTTTGAACATTAGCCGCTTAATTATTTTTATATTTAATAATATTAAAAAATTTAAAAAATAATAATAGAATATTCTATAGTGACAAAATTTGAGTAATCTTAAAGTTCAGTTAGTGAATTAAAAAGTTTAAAAGTTGAGTGACCAAAACAGGAGTGAGAATATAGTTGAGTGATGAACGATGTATTTTTACTTTTTTTTATTTTATTTCATTTTGTGTGGGAGAATCTCCATCGTTGGTTGACATAAATAGACAGATGGATTTGGGTTTTATTCTTGGATGAGTATATCACGCTCGACGAGCACCGCTGAGCACCACTAACGAGGAGCATTGCTGAGCACTATTAAATTAATTTATAAAGATTAAAAATCTAAAGGTCTCAACGTATAATTATAAATTATTTAAACATATTAATTAAATTATTTTTCATATATATAATATTTTTAATTTTTTTAAATAATTAGATCAAATACTAACCTTAGTCAATTTAAAAAAATTGTGAACCTACACTTGAAATTTGAAACACGAAACCTTAAACCCTAAAATCCTAGACCATAAACATGAAACCATAAACTCGAAACATGAAACCAAAAACCCTAAATCATAAATTGTAAACCTTAAACCCTAAATTCGAATATTGGGTTTATGCTTTATGGGTTATGATTTACTCTTCAGGTTTTAAGGTTTATCCTTTAGTGTTTTGGGTTTTAAGTTTTAGGGTTTGGGTTTTATGTTTTATGTTTATGGTTTATGGGTTACTGTTTAGGGCTTAGGGTTTAGGTTTAGGAGTTTGGGTTTCATGTTTATGGTTTATGGTTTATGGTTTTAGGTTTATGGTTTATAGTTTAGAGTTTAGGATTTATGGTTTAGGATTTTATTTTTTAAGTTCACTGAGGTTGGTATTCGATCTAATTATTTTTTTAAAAAATAAAAATATTATATATGTATATATATGAAAAATAATTTAATTAATATTTTATTTTAAATAATTTATAATTATATGTTTAGTCCTTTAGATTTTAAATCTTTATAAATTAATTTAATGGTGATTAGCAGTGCTCATCGTTAGTGATGCTCAGCGGTGCTCGTCGAGCGTTGTAGAATTTTTGCTTGTAGTCGTTAATTTTTTTTATCAAAATAAATGTTTGGGAAAACTACACCAGTGACCACCGAAGATATTGGGGATACCTATTTGAACCACCGAACTAAAAAAAACGTCAATCACACCACCAAACTTATTAAATCAACCTATTTTGACCACCGCCGTTAAAAAATTAACGGAGGGGTGACGGAAGTGCCATGTGGCAGTTGATGGATATATTTAAAAATTATACATTTGGTCCCTGTTATTTACACATTTTTTCAATTTAGTCCTAATTTTCAATTAATAAAATAATAAATTATTTAATTAGGTAGTGACACGTGTCAACACCTTATTGGAGGACTTTTAATTATTTAGATTTAATTTTATTAATTTATTTTCCTCCTCCAATCAGGTGGTGACACGTGTCACCACCTATTTAGAGGAGGAAAACGAAATTGAGCATAAATGCCACCCAGGGGATTCGAACCTGGGTGGTGTAGGTGGAAATGCAATAGTTAAGCCATTGCACCAAGCCCAACATTATGCTTTAAAACACCCAACTTAATAAATAACTCTTATTGGTTTCTACATTTATAACCCAAAAGCTCAAACCCTAAACATTAATTTCACATATATAAATCCTAAACCCTAACTCTAAATATTTTAAATTAAACCTCAAACCCTAAAAATTTCAAATTAATTTCACGCTAAATATTTTAAATTAAACCCTAAACTCAAACCCTAAACATTTCAAATTAATTCCATGTTAAATATTTCAAATTAAGGCTTAAACCCTAAATATTTAAAATTAATTTGAGATATTTAGGGTTAGGGTTTAAGGCTTAATTTGAAATATTTAACATGGAATTATTTTGAAATTTTTAGGGTTTGAGTTTAGGGTTTAAATTAATTTCACGCTAAATATTTCAAATTAAACCCTAAATATTTATCGTGTAATTAATTTGAAATTTATGGTTTAAGGTTAGGGTTTAGGGTTTAATTTGAAATATTTAGGGTTTAGGGTTTAAGGCTTAATTTGAAATATTTAACATGGAATTAATTTGAAATTTTTAGTGTTTGAGTTTAGGGTTTAATTTAAAATATTTAGCGTGAAATTAATTTGAAAATTTTAGGGTTTGAGGTTTAATTTGAAATATTTAGGGTTAGGGTTTAGGATTTATATATGTGAAATTAATGTTTAGGGTTTGAGCTTTTGGGCTATAAATGTAGAAACCAATAAGAGTGAAATTAATTTAAACCCTAAACTCAAACCCTAAATATTTATCGTGTAATTAATTTGAAATTTATGGTTAATATTTAGGGTTTAGGGTTTAAGGCTTAATTTGAAATATTTAACATGGAATTAATTTGAAATTTTTAGGGTTTGAGTTTAGGGTTTAAATTAATTTCACGCTAAATATTTCAAATTAAACCCTAAATATTTATCGTGTAATTAATTTGAAATTTATGGTTTAAGGTTAGGGTTTGGGGTTTAATTTGAAATATTTAGGATTAGGGTTTAAGGCTTAATTTGAAATATTTAACATGGAATAAATTTGAAATTTTTAGGGTTTGAGTTTAGGGTTTAATTTAAAATATTTAGCGTGAAATTAATTTGAAATTTTAGGGTTTGAGGTTTAATTTAAAATATTTAGGGTTAGGGTTTAGGATTTATATATGTGAAATTAATGTTTAGGGTTTGAGCTTTTGGGTTATAAATGTAGAAACCAATAAGAGTTATATATTAAGTTGGGTGTTTTAAAGCATAATGTTGGGCTTGGTGCAGTGGCTTAACTATGGCATTTCCACCTACACCACCCAGGTTCAAATCCCCTGGGTGGCATTTATGCTCAATTTCGTTTTCCTCCTCTAAATAGGTGGTGACACGTGTCACCACCTGATTGGAGGAGGAAAATAAATTAATAAAATTAAATCTAAATAATTAAAAGTCCTCCAATAAGGTGTTGACACGTGTCACTACCTAATTAAATATTTATTATTTTATTAATTGAAAATTAGGATTAAATTGAAAAAATGTGTAAATAACAGGGACCAAATGTGTAATTTTTAAATATATCCATCAACTGCCACGTGGCACTTCCGTCACCCCTCCGTTAATTTTTTAACGGCGGTGGTCAAAATAGGTTGATTTAATAAGTTTGGTGGTGTGATTGACGTTTTTTTTAGTTCGGTGGTTCAAATAGGTATCCCCAATATCTTCGGTGGTCACTGGTGTAGTTTTCCCTAAATGTTTAAGTTATTATTTCTGACCATTTAAGTCCGATGTTATTTAAGTTAGAAAATATATCGGTCAATTAAATGTTGACACATCATAAGAATTTAAAAACTTATTTCAACTCAAAAGATAATTTAGGGACTAGAAACAAAGAATATATAATAATTTAAGTATGTTTTAACAAAAATAGTTGAAGTACTTATAATTGTCATAAATGATAGGGTAAAGTACACTGATAGTCACTGAACTTTGGTAAAAAAATAGTAACCAAACTTTCAAAAATCACAAAATGACAATTAAACTTTATGTTTTGTAACAAAATGGTAACTAGACGTTAAATGCCATTAAGTGACTGTTATAAAATTTGGTATAATAACACATTTAGTCCTTCATATTTATATATTCAATCAATTTAGTCCTAATTTGAAACAATTCACTAAATTTAGCCCTCGTTATTTACGCATTCTTTCAATTTGGTCCTTAAAGCAAAATTCCAAAGTATGGTAACATGATAAATAATTATAATTAAATATTTATAGGAACTCAAAAACTCGACTCGAATCGAAAAAATTTTAAATAAAGTTTGAGTTGTAAAATATGACGCGTCAACTCGAATAACTCGAAAATTTTTTACTCGACTCGATCGAACGCTCATCTCCATCTTAAGATATGACGCGTTAACTAGAATAACTCGAAGTATTCGAATATTTAAAGTTGTTATTAAATAATCGGTGTGATTTAAATATGAAAATATTAAATATTATATTTTAAAAAATATTTGATTCAAAAGAAAAAAATGATTTAAAATATTCGAATACTTCGAGTTATTTGAGTGGACGCGTCAAATCTTAAGATAGAGATGAGCGTTTGATCGAGTCGAGTCAAAAAAATTTGAGTTATTCGAGTTGACATGTCATATTTTACAACTCAAACTTTATTTGAAATTTTTTCGATTCGAGTTGAGTCGAGTTTTCGAGTTCCTATAAAAATTTAATTGTAATTATTTATCATGTTACTATTCTTTGAAATTTTTCTTTAAGGACCAAATTGAAAGAATGTATAAATAACGATGGCTAAATTTAGTGAATTATTTCGAATTAGGACTAAATTGATTGAATGTATAAATATGGAGGACTAAATGTGTTATTATACCAAATTGAAAGAATGTATAAATAACGTCTAGTTATCATTTTGTTACAAAACATAAAGTTTAATTGCCATTTTGTGATTTTTGAAAGTTTTGTTACTATTTTATTTTTTTTACCAAAGTTCAGTGACCGTCTGTGTACTTTACCCTAAATAATAATTTAGACAATTATTTTAAAATAAATAATTTAAATTTTAAAAATAAAAATATATGATTTAAGGGATAATTTTTTATTTAAATTAAAAAAACACTTGCTAACAAAGCCTTTCCTCCCACGACGACGGTACTGCACTGCAAACATTTTCTCTTTTTGTTTTATTTTAATTGAAAATAAATAAATAAGATGAGTCCGATGGTGGGTTTATGATACATATGGTGTGGGTAGTTGAATTTAAACCGTTGGATTAAAGCCGGCAAATAACAAATGATTAAAATCTTGATAATAACATTTGAAATACGGGCAGAAAGAATGAAGGATAATATTCGATTGTATTCATGAAAAAAAGTTGAGCTACGAACAAATACTATTTGCTTCTACTGACAAAAAGAAGTTTTAGTTTCTTTGATAAATATACCGACATTAGTCACAAAAACATTCGTCGGTAATAGTAGTTTTCACGTAATTATTCTTTTTATGTGTTGACATCAACTACAGAATTAAATCCCCAAAAACGAACCACCCATTGCAAAATTATCATAAACAACATAGCAGAAGAAGGAGCCCCCTTTATAACTCAGCCATTCTCTTATTTTGCTGCTTCAAATCCTTGTAAAACCTGTTGATGAAATCCTCGGCAGCCTTGTCAACGTAGCCATTGTCTTCATCCACATCCCTCAACGGAAAAGGTGAGTCCGTTATTCTGAGTTGCCTCGCCAACGGAGTTTGTCCGAACCCTGGTAACAAGGGAGAAGCGGCGACCACGTTGCTGTAGCTGTCGTTCTTGTTGAGCATCTCCAAGGCAACCTTGACGGCGTTCATGGTGGCCATGTTTTCGTCGTCGAGGGTGGGAGTGGGAGGCGCGTGGGTGCAGGCGAAGAAATGGTGGTAGGGGTTGTTGTTCTTCTTCTTGGGGGCGAGGTTGAAAGGGAAGATGTAGTTCGGGGTGCTGCTGCAGCTGAACTCGTACTCATTGGCTGCTGGTGGTGGCGCCTCCGCCGTGACGGATGTTGAAACCTGGCGGTTGTCGTGGTGGAACATGAGGTTGCCGATGGCTTTGGCGCCGGCGATCTTGCCACGTTTAAGCACCATGTTGAGATCAACCATGAGTTTCCTCTTGGACAAAATTCCTTTCCTCATCATGAAGAGAACTGCTTTTACAATGCTCCACACTCTTTTGGCCGTCACTGCTGTATTTTGTTCCATTTTCCGTCGCCTTTGCTTTTTCTCTCTTTGTTAATTGAGAGAGAAAGAACAGAGGAAATTGGTTGTTATTTGAGTTTGAGGGGAAAGAGAGGAGAAGGGGTATATAAAGGCCAAGGGGAAGGGAAGAAAGGATGCAATCTGCGTGAATGATGTTTTTGTTGTTTAAGTAATTTCTTTTACAAAGTATATTTGCTTTGCTTCAATGCAATTTGTGATAATTACGTGGGCGCGATGAAAAGGGATGGAAATCATCTTCAGTTTATCATGCCTACTTTTATGTTTTACTTTAAAATAGTATGTTTAAAGTTTAGAGTTTAAAGTTTAAGGTTAGAGTTGTTAGGGTTTAGAGAATCAGGAGTATGGTATATTTTTTACGATGTAGAGTTTAAGATGTAGAAATTAGAATTAGGGTTTAGAATTTAATTTTAAATGTTGGAACATAAATAGAAGCATCGAAAAAGACCAAATGATTTTCATTCATAATTTACTATCAATGTTTTGTAAAGTGCATACATATTGTACACATTTTTACCAAATGAATTACTTTATATAATTATATTTGCCCGAATAAACAAATTATGAGTTGAAAAGCACTTGCATTTCAAAAGGAAAGCCAAATTTGAAGCAAGGTATGGACTGGCTGCTTTTGTTCCACAAATATCCCCCAACTTTATGCATATTTACAAATTCAACCAGTGCCAAACCAAGCAATGCATGAAAAAGTAGGATGGGTAATTTAGGCAAAAGGATTACGAAAACCCAACGCTCTCCTTGAGAGATTCAACCAGCCCGACGACTTTCAACGCATGAAGGAGTTTCCTTAGCCTATAAACAAAGGCAAAGCAACAAACTTTAACAAAGCAAAGTCTCTCTTTTTGACAAAAATAAAAGGAAAAAATGGGTTTAAGAATTCAATTTCAATGTGAGTTCCATTATTACATTTGTTTGTATTGTCAATTGAAGGTTTTGAAAAAAAACGTGGGTGAACTAAACTCAACAATTTTTTTTTCGTGTATCAATTCGAACGTACAATAGTGTAAGGTTGTTCGTCCTGTTTCAATTATTTGGTATTTTACAACTCTTAAAGCTTACAACTCTTTATGAATCCACTGTTTTCTTTTTTTTCTTTTTTGGGTTTTAAATATTATAAATCAACCACATTTTGGCTGTAAATTTTTGGATGCATTCGTCTAGCTTGAAACTAAATGTATAATATATAAAAAGTATTTCCATTAATACTTGCGTACAACTCTCGTACATGAGATTATAGACATGAATAATATAAAGTGACTAATAAATTTTAGCAGCGGAAATATATTTTTAATAAAAATTTAATATTTTAAAGACGACGGCTTCCTACCCCTTCAGCCCATCCCAGTTGCTAATTAGGGGTGTTTAAAAAAATCTGATCCGATTAATCCGATCATCTGTTGATCCGATCTGAAATTTCGGCTATCCGATCCGTTTTTTATTTTTCAGATAATTCGGATCGGATACGGATAGTGATTTTACATTCAGATCGGTTATTCGATTATTCGATATCCGAAAATTCAAATTTTTTATAGGTATAAATCTTGTTATATTCGATTTTTTTACTTGTTATATATGAAAAATTGAAATTTCTATGATATAAATATTGTTATATTCAATAATTTATTAATTTTTATATTCGAAAATCTAAAATTTTCATAGATAGAACCATTAAATTAAAAAAATAATTGAATAAATTCATAAATTTCGGATAGTCGGATATCCGAGTATCCGATCCGAAAATTCGGATATCCAATTTTTTCAGATCTGATACAGATCGCTATTTAAGTGATCCGAATTTTTCGAATATTCAAATTTTCATATCGGATCGAATCCGATATCCGAAAATAAACACCCCTATTACTAACAGATGTTAGAGGTATATGACCCATGCTTTGCTAACATAAAAAGGGCTCCATCAGCAGAATTCACCACTGTTAATTTCAAGAATTTAATTATTAAAGTTAACTGAATCTATATTCAATAGGCACGGATGCAATTATAATAATCCAAAAGGTTGTAAAATTGAGTATGCTCAATATTATATAATTAATATTTTTTTGACAAAGCTAAAGTGATTACAAGTAGTATCTGTTCTAAATATACTCTCAATTATTTGACAATGAAGGTTCAATCACCTTGCTGCAGTTGCTGGTGCTCGAACCCGTGACCTCTAAGAACAACAACCGTTCCCTTAAGTTTAACCACTGAGTAAAGTTGGTTCGTGCAATATTATATAATTAATATTATATGTATTAATGAAATGTATATCAAATTCATGATACATAAAATATATTGAATATGATTTATATATTTGTACATTTGAAATTTATAATAATTCATACATAGTAATACTAAAACCCATTACTAATTGTGAAGAGAAGACGAATAAAAAGGATTGAACCGAATAATTTGGTTCAATAAAGTTAGTTTAAATTTTAGATTTATCGCAGCGATCAATTAGTTTAAAAAGGATTGAACCGAATAATTTGGTGCCTTAGGAAAATGCTTAAGCTTAGACTAGTGTTGCCAGACATAATAAATGTGATCTCTGCTGGTTGCTCAAAGCTAGGGAGAATTTGGAATGAAATTAAAATGGCTGAATCGAAAGTAGAATGACACAGGATTATCTGATTTAGTTCCCATGTACTTAAGCAAGCAATAAGAGCATGAATATTCATTCTGAACAGATTACCCATTATGGATAGATTGCAGCGCATGGAGTGGTGAATGAAGACGCATGGGGTGGTGAATGAAGACCATTTTATTCTATGTTCTGATGGTCACGAATCTAGAAATTATATTTTTGCAAGTTACCCTTACTCAAAGCAGATTTGAAATACTGTTTTTAGACTCTGTAGATTGCAGCGAGTGATGTTAGATTAGAAAGGAAAATTGAAACAGCTTTGCACTCGGCTAGAAGAAAAATATTTAATTATCTTTACTCTCAAAGTTGCATGAAACTCCTACGTTTATTGCATATGGAAAAAGCGCAACTATAGAAGATTTAAAGGCATTAGTAAAGATTATTGTAGCTTGGTAAATAGCATAAAGAAAATTGTGCGTATAGTTCAAAGCAAAAACATTCAGTTTGATGATGTGAATAGAGATATTTGTGTTGCTTGGAGAATTCTCAAGGGGTGGCTGCCTAAGAGCACGCATAGTCATATTGTTACATGTTCTACCTGTTTTCTTGGGTAATAAAATATACAACACTTATCTAAAAAATGTATGTATGTATGTATGTATGTATGTATGTATGTATGTATGTATGTATGTATGTATGTATGTATGTATGTATGACCAAACCAAAATTCAAATATATTATCCAAAGCTTAAACCCATTCTAAAAGCCCAAACCCAAATAAATATTATATCCATTATTCAAAATTTAAACCCAAAATATAATCTTACCTCAATCAAAATCCAAAAGCATTATTAAATTCGTAAAAGTAAGCCAAATCTAAATAAAAATTGATGTATGCTGTTATATTTTTAATTATTTAAAACTATTTTAAAAATTTACAAAGATCCATTAGCTACTTTTATGTATACTACACTTTATTTTTATATTAAATATGTTCATATGAATATATCAATGCTTGTTTAGTTTAGTTACAAATTCGAGTTTTGAATTTAATTTAGTTCGGATTTGAACCAGATAATTCTTGAGTTTAAATTATTACGGGTTCGAACATCTTAAATTCAAATTTTGTTACTTTTTAATCTCAAAACATTATAAAAATATTTTTTTAATTCGGATCAACTCATACAAGTATAAACAAACTTTTGAGCTCGGGATGTTCGTAAGCCCTACAAAACAGCCCTCGAAACTGTAAATGCATGCATGAATTGAGGATGAAAAGCCTCTACCTTTTTGATGCCCTTATTTATGCCCTACACTTAAAATTAGATTTAGGGTTTAGGGTTTTAGATTATGAGATATGGTTATGGTTTAGGAAATTTAGGGTAGGGTATAAGGTGTAAGGTTTAGGATTTAAAATTTAGGGTTAGGGCTAAGAATTTAATTTTTTTTGTGTTTTTTAGTGTTGGACTTGGGGCATAAGTAGGAATTTTATCCATGAATTAATAGCCAGGGAACGAAGCCATTAACGGGAAAAAACTTTTTCCTCGTTTTTGGTGCTTTTTTTTAGATGAATCTGGTTATATATTGATGAAAGGCTGGATTACAAGGATTAGAAAAAAGCTTATATTCAGTCTCACTACAGCCATACAAACCAGTTCTAAACTTAGATAAGAGTCGGTGTGCATCCAAATGCAAATAGTTAATGACCGACAAAATAGGTAACAGAATTCAACTAGCTTCTTTGAAGGCGTTGTCGTTCGACCTCAGCAGCAGCCATTACCGAAGGAGGAGCTTCTTCTATCCAGAACTGAGAGCATTGGATATTCCTCCCTTCACGAGCCAATAGGTGAGCAACATTGTTTGCTTCCCTCCTGACAAACTTGAAGGATACTGAAGAGAGATTCTTTGAGGCTTCTTTGATGTCAAAAATAATCGGGCTGATGGTTGAGTTATCTCGAACTGTAGCTCTCAATTTCTTGATTACTGTTAGTGAGTCTCCTTCTACCAGGATATTTGCGAACCCTATCTCAATTGCTATCAGAACAGCATGGTAGCACGCCTGTGCTTCAGCTACAAAAGCATCAATTATCTGATCATGATATATTATACCTGCTGCCATTATGAACCCCTCACTATTCCTGAAGATCATAGCTGAATAGGACTCCTTCGACCCTTGATTGTAAGCTGCATCAAAGTTTACTTTAATTGTGCCATTCACTGGAGCTTCCCATTTAATCTGAGCTTTATTATTATGGAGAGTAGGAGTAATTCCACCTGTATCGATCTCCTTCAGTTTGGCAATCACAAAGGCGTTTGCGTCTTGTATTGAGGGGCCAATATTTTCATGTATGATTTTGTTTCGTGTGAACCACACTGCCCAGTACGAAAGCAATAGTATTTTCTTCTGTCTGGCACGTAGCATAGTGAACCATGAGGCCAACCAGACCAACTAGGATTCATCATGGTGAGTGTTACGCAATGCTAGGCCATGTGCTTCTAGTAGTTGATTGATAAAGTGACACTCACGCATGATATGTTCAACACTTTCAACTTCTTGTTGACAGATAGGGCATGAGTTGCTTACCGCAATGTGTCTGGTCTGGAGATTGGAGAGTGTTGGTAAGTAATTGTTTGCCACTCTCCACATATGGACTTTCATCTTCGCTGGTACATTGACTTCCCATAGTTCAGAGAAGAATTTGGGCATCCTAATATTGACAATGGAATCTTCATGATTTCCTGTACTTGGTTTGGCTCAAATAGCTCCTGTAATACCTCCATTTTCCAAGCTGCATTGTTGGAATCAATGAGATCCGCAACTTTGGTGCTTTTTTTTAAGTCTAAACACTAAAAAATTAAACTTTAAGTTCTCACTCTAATACTAAACCATAAACTATAGAGGCTAAACATATATTCTACACCTAATTCCTTAAACACTAACCTTAAGCTTTAATTCTAAACTTCAAACCTATTTTTTTTAGTGTGAAGCATAAATAATAGCACCGTAAAGGGATAAGAGATTTCTATTCATTAATAGGTTGGGAGGGACTGTTGACCCTCCCAAATTTTTTTAGTAATTGCATTTTAATTTATTTTTAGTTTAAATATTACTCAAATAAGATCTTTATCCTTTTTAATTTTTAAATTTTAAATTTTAATAGAATCTTACTCTTTCTAATGCTTGATCCGAAACTCCGTCCATAATAAAAGTCATAGGAAGATATTTTTTAATATAGCCATAGGAATTAGGAAGATATTTGATTAACTCCAATATTGTGACTGCATATGCACAGTAGTTAATAGTTGCATGATGAGGGACCGACGTGATTGGCAAATGGCTTAGGGGGAAATAAGAAACACGATGCTCGACAAAAATGGTCGAGTTTGCATTCTATAAGCTTCACAAATATAACCAAATGAGCGTGGCCGATCGCGATGCCTAAAACTAATAAAACTAGTCTTTTTTCTTCATAATTAATTTCGTATTCAAATTCACATGTGGCTACTCATGTACAACCGTGCAAAGTTTTCGACCTTCAAAAACTATTATAGCAAAGCTCCATTGAAACCCACAAATCTAAAGGTATAATTAATTTCACAAACTCTTTTCCAAGATAAATGTGAATTACTTTATCATATTACTTTAATTTTTTATAACGAATAAACTAATTTCAACTACCTTTCTTTATCTCCTAGTGTCTTTATCTCTGGTGTGGGAGTGTGGCTATTAATTTGAAAGAAGTAGTATATTCGTATTTTGTTATTTCTCATATTTAAACTTTTAGCTTTTATATAATATAGTATTAGTTTATGTTATATTCATTGGGTTTAGCTTACTTCTCTCGTGAAGCTCTCGGGTTGTTATGGGTAAAGTTTGATGCCCTCACGTGAAATTTGTCCCCAAAATCGATCTTTGTTGAGCTTTAAAACATGAAAAATACAGTAGTGGTTAGGGTTTCCTTTTTCTTTCTTCAATAAACTAAAAGGACGTAAAAAAAAAACTTGATATTAATTGTATCACCTGATGATGATCCCGACTCAACTGCCCGAAATGGAACAGTAGTGGTGAAGATGAACACGGACAAGAAATATCTTTGAAACTTTTCCATGATACGACAGTGACAGTTAAAAAGAAGTGTTAGCTTTTTAAACCCAAAAAGTTGAACGCAAGTTGGGATTTCTTGAAAAATCTAGCATGTTTCCAAGCCGAAACTGGCCCCTGCTGATAGTCGACATGTGAGTCCACAGGATCCACACATATGTTTCACTTGTTAGGTACGTAAAAGAAAGGGTACCCACGTTCTATAAATACCCTACTTTCATGCAAGTATCAACCACCATTTGATTTTGACAAACTATCTTCCATTAAAGCGCCAATCCTTAGTTCTTCATAGTAATCTCTTGGTAGTTTCATACAAGTTTCCAAATTTTTTAAAATGGCACCACATGGAGAGGCTATTACAAGCACTTACGCCAGGAGGAACTTCCCCAAGCCACCGAAACTCTCCAACGACACCCTCCACCGGACTGTATCGGACATCACTTTCCAACTGAGCAAGGAAGTGCTCGATAATTACAAAGAAGCCGCGGCGACGGATGAGAGCCAGCTTCCGCCGATATCCGAAGTGGAAGATGCCAAGTGCGAGTGTTGTGGGATGAGCGAAGAGTGCACCCCGGAGTACATCGAGCGGGTCCGCAACAAGTTCTTGGGGAAATGGATATGCGGGCTGTGTGCGGAGGCGGTGAAAGAAGAGAAGGAGAAAAAGGGAGGGGACATAGAGGAAGCTTTGAGTGCACATATGAATACATGCGCTAGGTTTAACAAGTTTGGGAGGGCTTATCCAGCTCTGTTGACGGCCGAAGCCATGAGGGAGATTTTGAGGAAGAGTTCGAGAGAAGGGAAAAGTCTTAGGGCAAAATCTATTAGCCCTAGGGATCGACCCGGAGCTCAGAAGAATGGCGGAATCGCTAGGAGCTCTAGTTGCATCCCAGCAATCACAAGGGATATCAATAATCTCAATGTTTCAAAGTGATGATGTAGGCCAATCCTTTCACAATGTTTTCATTAACCTAATATTGTTGTTGCATGGACCAAACCTTTTACTCACTTGAATGTTTTTTGGGTTTGGTCCAAACTCAAACTCAGGGAGATTTGTTTTCCTATGAATTTGCTAAAATGATCTTATAACCAAAAGCTTAACCCTCCTTTTGCTAAGGGCCAGGATTCTCTAGGGCTGCTTCTAATTTTACATCCACCCATAGATTCTGCTTTAACGCAAGGGTTGTTTCTAGCCAGCAATTGTTAGTTTCTTATTTTCATGTAATAAAAGGGCTCTTACTGTCATTTCTTGTTTAATTGGACCGACTGGTGAATCGTTTCAAAGTTTGAACGGGACATTTTCCCATCAAGCTTAATAAAGTTGATATCACAACAAACTTTCCGATTAGTAAATTGATTCACATTTTCAAGTGACTCGACCATCTAACAATACTTGATAGTTGAGACGTGGCCCTCGGGACCAAACATTGGTCCACGGTTGAGACCAAACCAACCACATCGAAACTTAACTGAAAATCTTTAATACACCAAATATGGTTTCACACGCATGGCAAGCCAACTGATTCGAGAATAAGATTCACATTACATTACCCAGTCGTCTTAAGAGCATAGGGAGGAATAACAGACCTGAAGATTTAACACAAGGGTTTTACGACCACAGATAATAAAAAAACAACAACAACAAAACATTATCCGATAATTTGTCACCACTCGGGTGCAAAGGTTCAGACAAAAGACCAGTTGATAAACATAAAGCAGATGCAATGAGCATTCTCTTCTTCATTCAAAACTTTCCAAGCTACTGCTCTCTCATATGAAACTGGTCTACCCATGCTTGACAAACAGATCCCACCTTGTAGAGAAGCAAAACCCTAACACGATGAAAAAAAAAGTCTAAACAACGCATAAAATTCGGTGAAATCTATTTTCTTTTTGGTAAAAAAGATGTATGGTCGAGTTCGAAATCAGAATGAAATGCTAGACCTGTTGCATTATCTGTGGGAACTCCGTGCACAGAGTCTTCCGGCCATGTTCATCGAATATCTTCTCCAAAGTTAAGTCCTGCAGAGCAACCAGGGTTGTCTCCAGCATGTCCAGACCAGCTTGATTTGCGAAGGTAAATACGGGCAATGCCTGCAGAATATAACAAATAATGGCCAAAGAGAGAAGAGAAACAATCAGTCCCAACACTAACATGAAATCTGCTGCTAATGCAAAGAAAAACACTTTAGCATGAAAAATCATAAAAAGAACAAAGTCTCCGAGATTTTTATCCTCTTGATATATTGTTTTATCTGTTGCATCTTGCATTGTTAATGATAAAACTAGACCTGGCAATTCACACTATAATCGAGCTTAAGATCTTATATACTAGTAGAAATAATTCTAGACATGTTTGCATATTAGCGTCATTTTGTGTTTTAGTTATATGCCCCATGTCCGGAAATTCATGCAGCGATCAAGATTACCAGGTCTAACTAAAACAAGCACCTTTCAACACAAACATAAAAGCATCCTCGGCCAAAATATACATGAACAATTCGATAGCGTTTCTTCCCCCACGCATTCCAATAATAATAAAAAAAGCATATTCCATTCAGAAAACAAGACAAAGGTATGAAACAGAAAGGGAATGGAGGAATTAAGTACTTCGCACATACCTTAAGAGAGCAGCACATGATAGCATCCGAGTGATGCCACAAGGTCTTGAGGACGGATTCACTCCCTTCGGCGCTGGATTTGAGCAACTCAACACCCATGTAGACCCTGCAATATTATCAACAAATCATCCATTCTTCAAAATATAGTGGCAATTGTTACTATCACAAATGTCGAGCTAATGCAACATTTTATGAATGCATAGTACAGGATATCAATGCAACAGAAGACGCTAAATTCAACAAGTCAGAATTTCAAATCTATCGTCACAAAGGGTAAGATCATAAGAGACCACAAGAAGTATCTCCTACTGCTACCCTTTCATAGTTGAGGCAATCCCAGAAAGACAAGGAAAGCTGAAGTACCTGTAACTCTGGCAGATCCAACGAGCAAGAGTCTGTGCTTCAGGAGTACCTAGTGGCGTTCGGAGACCAGCTTGTGAACTTAAATATGAAGGAGAGAGTGCCAATGCCACCCTCTGAACTGAAGATATAATGCTACGGACGTATTGTCGAGCCATAGCTGCTACATGTTCTTGAAGGTGGCTCTCAAAGGCAAACTCAAATGCTATGGTCATCACAGATCTCATACAGCCAGCATTAGCAGAATAATCATTAGATGCTTTATTTCCAGCAGGCCCGACCTCAAGAGCAGAAGCAAGGTCAAGAGTGCGATTTGGACTCGGGGCTTCCTGCATCACCTTCCAGAGCTTAAAAAGAAACTCCACAAAATATAAAGGAAAACCAAGGAAAGACCTGCTTAACGTAATAAAAAATGCCAACCTTCCCGGAGTCGAGAGGAATAATACGAAAACCAGAAGGCAGAAGAGGTGCATCATCAGCAAAAGAAGCATCTATGGGAGCAAATATAAGCTCAGCACAGGTGCCCACAGCATTTTCATCCATTCCACTGCATAGCTATAAAGCAATATCACAGTAAACTAAATTATGCAAGATAAAACTTCAAATCAACAAGGAAAACTAGAGCAAAAACGAGAATACTTACTTGCAGGAGAAAAACATCTCTTGGCATTAGTGCGTCTTCAGGAGATTGTGCAATTCCCTCCAATTTAATGACCTCTAAGGACTAATAGTAATATAAAAAAGGTCACATAACATTACAAAATATAAGGCAGACCCAAAATGCCATATCATCAAAGCAGAAAGTTGAAACTTTGAAACTAACAACATTTTAAGTGATATAAATTCACTATTCTTACCTCTTCATGTTCAATGGTATGTGCCAGGGGAAGTATAACTTGACTGCCAAAACCTCCTACCTGAGATCCTCGTAAGCTACAGGGACCAACTTTAACAACTGCAGCCGAGTATGCATCAATGCTGCTGTCTGCCCATTCTGATCGATGCTCTCGCAGGAAACGAAGGAGGATTGCTGGAGGAACATTCTAAAAGAGAAACCAACGTGCAAAAATATATATTAACAAAATATAGACATGTCGATATGTTAATAGCAACTGAGCAGACGTTAGAGAATATTCCGATAGTATGATGACTTTCAGTTGACAGAGATGGGAGGTGGGAGAAGAAAAAGCACTCCAAAGTAAGCATCACAAAGTAGTTCAAGAGAAACATGCGGAGCATCCTCACCTGTAAAAGCATCGAGGCTTTAGCACATAGTACTGAATTGCTGACAGATGGGAACCCATTAGCAAATGAAAGATTGAGGCCCATTAGCTTGTCAGGAGATGAGTTCACAAGTATAGTAACATCATCCATGCCATCATTTCCCATCATTGACCACCCCTCGTCAGTGAAACCATTGACAGCATCATTAAAACCCCTGCCAGAAATCATCTAACAAATTATAAATACTATAAAAAAATTAACGTGCAGAAAATACTTTACAACAAGACTTCGACACGAACCTGCTCAACCTCTGGCTAAGTGCCCGTAAGGCTGCTGGTCGCCTGCCCCAACCAGTCACATTAGGTTGAAAAACCTCCTGAGCTATCTGCCTCAGTTGTCGTAAAGCCTAAAGGAAAATTTGAAGAAAAAAGAAAAGAAAAGATCTTCACCCTTTTTCTAAAGCTACAACCATGGTGAATCTGAATGTACAAGCCTTACTCCAAACAGTTTCAGAGGCAAAATACATAAATGCTAAATGGAAAAACAATCTTACTGCCATAGTTGCTTTCTGAGCAAGCACAGTTGATGATTCATAAAGCGGGCGCAGCACTTCTGGCACACTCCATGGCTGGTTGATGAGAAACATTCCAAATTAAGTTTTGGAAATATACACAGATTAAAACATTGAAAACAAATTACATAAAAAAGAAGTGTACCTCCAAATCCATATGATCAACAATGTGTATAATTGAACCACCCCCTTCACAAGGCCGAATAAGGTATCCACTTGCAAACATTTCTGCTCTCACAAAATGCTGCACAGGAGGCATGCTAGGGCCATTTTGAGTATTTTTCAGAGACCTCTCACAAACCTAAGCATTGTAAACAGCATTTAAATAAAAATCCAATTATTCATGAGATAAAAGGTAGGTGTGTGTGTCCCATTCATTGTCTAATATCCAAAATAAAACAGCTTATCAAACCCACATACCACAAGGCTTCCATCTTCTAGAACAGAAGTATAACGCAACAACCAGAAGTCACGAGCAGGCGCCAATGTCGTTGGCGCATAGAGCTATATCAGAAAATGTTAAGTAATCTTTAAATAACAAAGAATCAATGAAGTCTGACAACCACAACAGAGTAGTGATCCCTGACCTGCATGTACAGCAGCTCAATGGTTCCACCATTGGCAGTAGGCAGCACATTTAGAACATCCACAGCTCGGCAATCGCGGAACCACGAAGGCCTATCCTTGAGGAGTTCTGCAACCTGGAAGGAATATAAATTTTTAAATTTTAAAGCCCAATGTCAATGTGCATTGTGCAGAGGATGTAGTAGCAGGCTACAAAGAGAATTAAACTTACCCTTGTAGGTTCAAGACCCACAAGGCCACAGGCACGTGCTGCCACTCCAGGGCAACCATGAGAAATAGCAACGATTCCTATGGAATCCGGACCAGGCTGTTCAAGTAAAAAAAAGATACAGAGAATGGATTAAAAATCAAACGCTGCACAATGAAGCAAATACATTCTAACGCGGGAAAAATTTACCCAAGAAATTACATTCTAACTCGAACACGCCAAACCCGCAAAGAATAAAACAAGCCCTCGAGAAGCTTAGTGATTTTGAACTAGGAAAGAAGTTATACTGAATTTTATGCTATTATAAGGCATAAGAGTAGTTAATCGAAAGCTCATGACATACCTTCATTCCAGGCATTTGGACCCACTCTACAGCAGTTCCAGTGGCCTTCGAAAGAAACTCTGCTAAAGTCTCTTCTGCAATGGACAACAGCCTGGAAATGAAAATGCAAGCATTAGTTATAACAGGCAAATAAACAGAGTTGTCACAAGACAAAGGATGGAAAGAACCAAACCCTGCAGGACTAGCATCTCTCGGAGGATTCTGCTGTGTCACGCGGTGTTGACCACTTGTCACCGCCGATTCACAGCTAGGATTTTTGGTTGCAAGTGTCGCCTGTAAGAAAACAATCAAACCCTTCTATCTCAATTTCCGTGTAAATAAAATTCATTGAAAGTACAGAAAAAATGCAATTTAGCACCAGTATAGTTGAATTGACAAACAGTTAAATTTAACACAATAGAAGCCAAAAGCATAAATTCTTACATTCTGGGTATGTTGACGAAAGCAACCATTCTCATACACCAACTGTGACACCTGCTTTTGCAACCTATCATTCTCCTCCATCAAAAGTTTGTTCATTGCTGTCAGCTTCCTATTCACAGCTTGAAGGCGTGATGCCTCTTTCCTCTGCTTCTCTCTACATCTGACAAATCCAAAACATGCATTATTAATTTTAAAAATGGTATTCCACCTAAAAAGAAAATTCTGACCAACTAATAACAAGATAAATACTAAAAATCCCAAATTTCAGTAGTTGCTTCTATTCATTTCCTGAATCATTATCAATGCAACAGAATACAAATTCATTGAAGCAGATAAATTGCACCGAGCAGTGGCACTAAACAAAACTAAAAGGCAAACCTTCTATTTTGGAACCAAACTTTGATCTGTTTAGGCTCAATGTTGGAGAGAATAGGACATTCCCTAATCAGCTGCTGCCGCCGAATCGAACTAGGCTTGGGGCAATCATGATAAAGCCTTTCAAGGGCCTCAACCTGCTCAGGTGTGTACCTTACATATTTCCCATTATCCAAGCTCCCAGGTTTACCATCCTTACAGGACATTGACATCTTTCAGTTCCAAACTTCACCCTCAATATTTCTCAGCTAACCAGAAACCCCAAATAGCCACCCTTCCCTAAAACCGCACAAGTTTTGCAACTTCCTTCCCTAAAACCGCACAAGTTTTGCAACTTCCTTTCCTCAAACCGCAAGCAACTGAACAAAAGCACTAGAACTCAATCTAACAACCAAAGTTCACAGTTTCTTACAAAACCCACCAAGAAGAACCAAGGAAAATAAGTTTTTTTTTTGTTGTCTATCTCTTCCTTAACTCATATTTTGGAAACGAAGAGGACAAATGATTTTTTCCCTTCTTTTGCTTTCAACTAGATTTTCATCATAAGTACCTGAAAATCTGAAGACTTTGGGAATGTTTAATGCTTGACTGTGAAATGTTAAGGATGCGAAAGAGAAATAAAAGATAAAGAGAGGGATAAAACCCGACAAGGGACAACGATATCCTGATTGGAGATAGATTTATCCTTGGACCTTGCTTTTTTGTTTTGTTTTTGGCACTCCCTACGGACATCCCCAAACACCGAGAAAAATCGCGTGGTATCTTTCGAGATCAGAGCTTCCTATCCCATATAACCATCTGATTAACCAACCATTTATTTTTCTCCAAACAAAAACTAAAAAGCTTTCTTCTTGGAGCGAGTTACCGATTCCAATCAGTCAGCCTTTCGATTTTGAGCCACCTAGATGCCACCTTAAAGACTAAACGGACCTTAAAAACACAAAAGAAACGTTTCCCGGCACAACTTTTCTCAAGATTCAAAGCACTTTTTTTTCTCTCACCCTCCGTGAAAAAACAGAGATGCATCCGGTTTAAATCCAAAGAACCACCTTTAACGACATCGCTTCACTAGTCTCCATTTCGAGAAAGACCCGTATCGTCCCTAACCTCTGAAACATAGTTTCTCTCTTTCCGGTGAATCAATCAACTAAAAACCAGTTCTTTACTTTTCAACATGAAAGTTTCTCTTTTTTTCCCTTTAGAACAAGAAAACTACAAAAACAAGAACTCAAACAGATCAAGAAAAAGAAAAACAACAGTGGAGGAATTCTTGTTGGTTATGGTGGGTGTCTGAAAAGAAAAAGAAAAGCAAGAATGGACGGACAGAGAGGGAAAGAGAGAGTAGTAGTGGTTTGATGGGCTATTGCTTTTAGCTTTTGAGGGGATGGGGGTATTTTTATTTTCTTTTTCAACTCATTACAGTGGTATTTCTTGTGTATTTGATTCTTATATCTGCAAAGATTTTCATTGGTTCGTCACTTTTGGCTTCTTGACAGTGAAAGTGAAACACAAAACAGAGGAAGAAAGAGAGAGAGAGAATCATATACTTCACTGTGCAGTTGAAAAGCAGACCAATGGCGGTAAAGTACGAGAATTTTCTAATGTTTATTTTTGATTTGTTTTATAAAGCAAATGTCCTGTTTACCCCTTGGATTGCTTCAAACACAATACTAAATACTCTTTCTAATTATAACTTCTTTTGCCAGGTTTGGTTCAGATTAACATTATTGCCCGTAGTTTAAAATACAATAATAAAATACACCTCAGGTTCGTTTATTTATAAATTTAATAATAAATTAATTAATCATTCACTTAAATTTTATAATAATTTTACTTAAAAAATTGTAGATTTTTTAATTTAATCATAATTTAAATTAATTTAATAAATTTAATTTTTTATATTTAAAAATTTTATTAGTAAAATGATAGATGATGCTATGGTCATAAAGGCGATATTTCATTGTTTGTCATATGTTTATTAGTGAAGTAGTTGTACATATTGAGTTATCGTATCCGTTGATTATTGAGTTGATAGACAGCATGATAGAGTGCAGCAAATAGTCGAAAGGTGTATAATGAAGATGTAATGTCGAAATTTTTAAATATAAATAATTAAATTAATTAATTTTTTAAATATAACAAAATAAATACAATGTATAATAATTTAAAAATATAATATTTTAAGTTTTATATTATATTAACCGATCCAAAACCATGTATTAAAAATATTTTTTCTCTTGTTGGGCAATGAAAAACATTGATTTGTGATTTTAGGGGAGAGAACTTGTAAAATTTTAAACTTATTATTAACACTAATTTCGGAAACACGCTTGTCCGTAGGTAATATTTCTTTTACAGTAAAATATTTGATTGTTTAATAGGTTTTTTAATTTGTATTTTTTAAATTACGAAATATTAATATATTGTAAATTAATTTAAAATAACTATTATATATTTGTTTTTTTGAATGAAGTGGATGATTGTAATCATGAGCCTCATTAAAAATTTCTCTAAAATTAGTTGGAGAAAAATAGTACTCATAAAAACATTTTACATAGCCAAACATGAAGAACAAAGTAACATTCATAGCCAAATAATATAGTAAAAAAGACAAAAACACAATGCAAGGTTAACTGTGATCAGTCAACGCAACAGCACTACTAATTGTATTTGTCACAGCTATATTATCACGAAGGAGATCAGCTAGGCAAGATGGGAATCAAAAAATTTGTAGTAAGTCATTGGAAGCTCCTTAGCCAAGTGAGCTAGCCTATCGGCCACAAAATTACGAAGGAGGTTAGTAATGTGCATTCGAAACAAAGAAACAATACGTCTTGAATCATTGGATATCAAGCACTCGTATACCTCCTTGTTATCTGTTTCTATAATAACGCGAGAATAACCAAGAAACTAAGCTATCGACAACCCCTCATAAACGGCCTATATTTCAAAAACTGAACAGATATTAATCTTTTTAAAGAAACTAAAACACTAACACATATATTAGTTTATCCCAACTCCACCACAAATTGTAAAGCCCGTAGAAGGGTTACTAGAGCCATTTATTTATACAAACAGAATTGAGTTATCAAAATTCTCTTTTTAATTATATCATTTACACTTTCCTCTCTGGTAATCTTGGTAATGTGAAACTTCTAACCTTTTTTACCTTTGTTTTTAATAACATTTATACATTTTACTTAAACAAAAAAAAACATTACAGACTATTTAAAAAACAATAATAAAGATTAGAGTGAGATATATTAATTGACCAAGTGATAAAGATGCTCATGTTACTTTATTTATTTATTTTTTGACGATCATATTGTTTTATTTAATATAGGTTTAAATCATGTCATTTACTTTGAAAACACACTTATCTTTATTTAATCAAATTCTCTAATTATTTCACGTACTGTTTAAGTAACATTTCAACCATGTATCTATTTATTTATTTATTTATTTATTATTATTATTATTATTATTATAAGTTGAGGAAAATTGATATCCGCCTATTATATTCTGTCTAAAATATTACTTTTTATAATAATTCTACCATTCTCTTTTATTATTTTTTAAAATTTTTGATACACAAAACTAGTTCATGGGTTTAGTTTAAAGTTTAGAGTTTAAATTTGAGTATCATAATTTAAATTAAAAGTTAGATTTTGATTTTTAATACGAAAATTTATAGTGTTTTTTATCAAAAGATGAGATTTTATAATGTGAATATGTAAATTTTTTGTAAAATAAATTTTATATTGTCTATATATCGAATTTTACCCTAAAAAGGACATACATATACATACGGTAAGACGAAGGGTAGAGAGGCAGGGGCGTGGGTCAGAGTAGACAGCATGATGAGGTTTTTGCATGCGTCTCGGTTTCCGAGCTTTCCCTTCCCTCTTTTCTTTTATTTAAAACAAATAAATATTCAAAGTATATCAAATTTTCGCAAACAATTTGGTAGCTATATGTATTATTAAGTCTCTTAATTAAGGTTCTAATGTTACAGATTTGAACTCTGTTATTATAAATGTAGCAGTTGAGTTGAAAGTATTATCGTTATAATAAAAAAAATTAGTATCAATTTGGATTAATGATAAATGAATATAAATGATTATACTAAAAACATATAAACTTTTTATCTATATATTTAAAGTATTTCTATTAAAATAAATATTTAAAATATACCACATTTTTCATCTAGTTAATTAAGAATTTTTTGTCAGAGTAGATATATAAAATATACATATTTAAATGTATGGTATAAATTATAGTAATTATTTACAATATGTGTGTTTATTAAATGTTTTAGATATTTATATTAAGTATATGATATACTTTGGGTAAGAGAGTAATTTTAATATTTTTAATAACTTAGAGAGATTACAAATTATTGTACGTTTAAACGTACTTATACTCAAAACATTTTTAAGGTGTGCTTGATTTGAATGATTAAGATTTCAAAATAAGATTAGAATTTATATCTGATACACTAGGGTGGAAACTTTTAATTTCCACATGTGTCTTAGATTTATGGTTTAGTGTTTTAGTTTAGGGTGTATAGTTTATGGATTTATGTGTAAGGGTCTAGAATTTAGAAATAATTGTTAGAATTTAGGGGTTATAGTTTAGGGTTTATAGGTGATGGTTTATGTTTTAGGTGTAATCACCTATTTTGTCCGGGACGCTAACCCATTTTCTTTTTCTTAATAATGGGCTTTAATACTTTTGATTAATTATATATGTATATCACATGATTGAAAATAAAAAAGAAAAAGAAAGAAAAAACAGTATATGTATATATATATTATTACTATTAGAGTTATTAATATAATTAATATAATATAGTGTTATCTATTATTATTACTTATTATCCATTATCATTATCATAATTATTATTATTATTGTGTGCGTGCTAATATTACCTACTATTTTATGTGTTATTGATATTATTATTGTGTGTTATTATTATTATATTATTATTATTAAAAGTTTTCTGCGAGCTGTTATTATTATTTATGTATTATTGTACATATTATATCATATTACTATTATACCTATTAATATTATTATTAGTATTATTATCATAACAAAAAAATAAATAAATATAAAACATAGGTAGATAAAAGGCCCGATTTTATTGAAAGAAAATAATAATAAGTCCATTAAAGGAAAGTCCATTTACAGCGGCCCGTAGGCCCAAAATAATACAAGCCCTAATGATCAAGAAAAAACCCTAACATATTTGTTTCTTATGCAGCCGCCGCCATCATCTGTGACCGTTGGATCTGGCCGCGATCCAACGGTCCAGATCACGCCCAACCAAATAAACCCTAAGGAGGCTCTCCTTATCCAGCGCCGCACTCTCATAGCCGTCAGATCAATTGTAGATCTGACGGTCCAGATCCCTTAAAACAGAAACCCTAGAAGGGTACCCCATTCGTCACCGCGCCGCATGTCCCTTTACCGTTCGATCTGGGCGAGATCAACGGCCCAGATCATCTCAAGACAAAACCATAAGGAGGGTGCCTGCCCCTCATCTCGCGCCGCACAACGTCGGCCGTTAGATCAAATCGATCTAACGGTCCCAGATTGACGCGGAGAACGTTCCAGATCCCCACGCGCACACGCGCCCGTGCCGTCTGACCCTTAGCCTGCCACGAGCACGCTTTTGCCGCGACCAGCTCGATGCCCCTCCCATTTTCGGCAATGTCGACATGCAACAGCAAAACAGAGGTGGTCAGTGACCCATAAACAGCAACAAAAAAAACAATAAAGTGAAGGCATTTAATCAAAGCAAAAAGGACGGCAGAGGAGAAGTCAACCCTTTTTGTCTTTCTTTCAAATGTAATCCGGATATAATGAACGAATGTAAAGAGAAGGAAAGGGGGGGGATCAGAGAGCAATACAGATATCAGTGAGCATAGAGAGAGAAAAAAACGAGTAAAGAGATTGTAAAAAAACCCATTCGGGATTTTTTTCATTCATAAAGTAATAAAAATCAGAAACTTCAGAGGTAAATAGAAAATTTCTTTTCTCAACTTCATTTTCAGATTTTGCATGCAACAAAAAAACGCAAAAAGAAAAAGAGTTTAGGGGTGGGGTATACCTTTCGCGGCCCTCCGACTCCCGTCGCTCCAGATCTCGACGGTGATAAACCCATCGGCTTCCATTTCAGGGCGGTTCGGGGTGAATCGTTCGGGGTTTGGACGGGGAAGGTTTCGTTTCAACTCGGGCGTGTAGTGTTTTCAGTTTCTTTCAAAAAAAAAAACCAAACGGAAGGGTGGCCGGAGGAGAGATTTTATGTTTGTCGGCCGCCGCCTTTGTTTTTTGGGGACGAGTTCTGGTGAACAGAGAAGGGGAGAAGAAGGGTTTTTCTTTTTCCTGAAACGGCAAAAAGGGGGAATGGGTGAAAAGGTTAGGTTTTTTATATGGTCTTTTGTTTTTTAAAATGGTTTATTTGCGATTTGAATCCTTCTGTGTCACCGAAATGTTTTCCGCAGTCCCTCAAGCTTTCCGGGTTCTCGCAATTTCGTCCCTATTGGTCTGGATTGAGTCTTTTTCTTACGGGGGGTTTATTTCGATCACACCCCTTTAATCTTTGATTTCCATTTAATTTTCGTCACTAGATTGGCCAGTTATTTACGCGTTCAGCCCTAAAATTTATGTGTGTTTGCATTTCGACTTTTTTGTTGATTGTGTTGATTTAATTCGGATCTGATAGTTTTTTTTAATGATTAATTAGTCCCATAGTTGTTTTCAATGCTCCATATTTTGTGTATGTACTCAACATGATATTTTGGTAGATGCGTGCATATTTCGTATAACGTTTCAAATATTTCTCACCTCATAATTTTTATAAGCATGTACTTTCACTTGTTGCTACATTCGTTTCATGTTTTTGATTACATCGAGTCCGTATGCTTTTTGTTGTTTATTTTGATAGTGTTAAAACATGCTATTCATTTTATGCATCTTCCATATTTAATTTTACGTCTCGTTTGTTGAAATTCTAAGTTGCATACGAACTTATAAAATGCAATGCGAGCGTCTTTTTATTCGGGAACGAACGAGGCCAGTACCAGTCGTAGTGGTGGTGGTTCGGACGTTCCTTCTCGAATATTAAGACCTTTAAAACTCACTCGCTCGTATAACCAAATTTCGATACGATTCGTCACTTTAATTCGCAAAATTTAATATTAATTAAGTGGTAATGTTTTTGGTACCGATTTCCGGGCACGACGGGGGTGCTCATCCTTCCTCGCGTGTAACCGACTCTCGAACCCATTTTTTAAAGAAAGAATCTCTGGTTTAGTTTTCGGTGTCCGGTCTACCATTTTTAAATGGCCGGTGGCGACTCCTCTATTTTTACAAATCTGACTAATTTTTTCAAAAACCAAAAATTAAAACCCGGTTCTTCTAAGTGACACCAGTGTATTTTTTAGTCGCAACATTAGGGTTTATATGTGATGGTTTATGTTTTAGGGTAATAAGTTGAGGATTCAAGATTTAACTTGTAAACCCTAAATTCTAATTATAGGCCCTAAATTATACTCACAATCGCTAAATTTTAAACTACTAAACCTAAACCCCTAGAATGGGTTCATAAACCATAAAATGAAGGTGCTTGTAAAAACTAGAAGTTTCCACCACTAGTATATCAAATAATTATCCGATTAAATTAATGTATTCGTTTTCACAACACTATCTAAGGCCTAAGGGGTAATGCAATATTATCAATAATACACACTAGTTGAGAATATAATAGTAATGCCATTTAAAAAAACGAAAAAAGTTAAATAGATACTACCATTACACCACACTATTATATTAAAAAAAATAGTAATGACATTTTTTTAATAAAATAGTAATGTCATCCCTCAGGCAATATCTAAGACTCCCATGAAAACATACATTGTTGGACAATTTTATCCTTGTAGTCTATTATTTTGTCATCTCAATCCTTATAAATTATACTTGTTTATAAGCTTGTTTACTTATCTAACTCAGTCTAAATATAACTCAAATAAAATTTATTTTTTAATAGAATTAGTTGGTTTTATTAAAAATAGAAAATATTTAAAATTACAACGAGGGTTTTACAACTACGAGAGTAAACTGAACACATAATCCAAACAATTTCTTATAATCATAGAAACAAAAGTAGTTATTTAAGATCATAAAAAGATCATACAAGGAAAAGGGTAAAACTCAACCAAAAAGGCTCAAACGAAAGAGAGATACGAACAACATCATTGATCGACGGTGAAGAATAAAAAACCATGAACACAAACATAAAGTTGCATATAACGATGAGACATGTTGACAAAACGTTCAATGCCACAATTCAATCGCGAATAAGAAACAATGATTGTGAGTGCGTATCCAAATCCAGCTCGATGGTCCAAAGCGTGAAAGATCAATAGGATAACCAAATAAGCGTCATCTTGAACAGTCGAGAGAGGCAACGTCAAATCCAACACAAAAAAGAAGAAGCAAATAACGGTCAAATGATCGAAAAATAAGATAAAAATCGAGTAAAAAAATAACAAAAAAGTGTTAAAAAGATAAAAGAAAATGTGTCACAAAGACAAAATTATTTTTAATAAAAATTAGAGAAAAGCAAAGAAAGATTTTTGAATATGCTAGTGTGATGCAAGGGTAGACATTTGTTCAAACTTTTTTAGTTTTGTTTAAGAAGACACACACAGTATGATAACACTGGTGTTCGAACCCGGATCACCAAAATGATGAACATCATCCTTTGTCACTGAGACACAAGGGGTTGAGCAATAAAGAACAAAACTGAAATATAAACAAAATAAACAAAAAAAATATCAACGATTAATATTAATATTGGTATCATCGTCTACCAAGAAAAATGAGAATAATGCTCCTACGCTTAGATAGAAAAATATAGTCGGCTTAAAATTTAAAGGCACTGAAAATGTGATTATAAAAATATATTAAAACGTTAACATAAAATATTTGTAATTAAAAGTAAGCAATATGGACATGTCATGAGTTGCCTACTTGCATATATATTTCTCTAAAATAAATCTGGCATCAGCCGGTTCAGCCCGCCCTGCTCACAGCCTTCTCCATCTTAAATAAGGTACGGAACATAAAAGTCGCATTGTATGTATTTATATATTTGTTTGTTAGTTTGCAAGAAACAATTTATGTACTATTCGCAAAAAATAAAAAATAAAAAACAATTTATGTATGACGATAATTATTTTATAATTTGTTTTATGTTATGAATATTTATCTATGTGGATGTCTATCATGATTAGAACTTTATCAAAGGAGTTTGATTTATTTATTATTAGGAATATTATCTCAATGAATTAGAGTTTAATGTATTATGTACTTCTTATGCCTATAAATAGATGATTCATTGAAGGCATTGTATATAATTCTATATTTGAGAATAATACAAATCTCCCTCTTTCTCTCATCTCTTTGTTCATCTTATTCTTATTCTTGTTCTTCTTTATTTTATTTATAACACGTTATCAGCACGAGACTCTAATCAACTGAGGTCTTCATCGTTATAATTCAAAAGAAGTTACCGGGAAGAATTCGATTATAGAATAAACCAAAGATAAGTTTTTTTTTCTCTCCTTATTTTTTTAGTTACCGATTGTCTTTCTCTTTATATTTTAACTTTGTTTTAATTTTTTTTTTTTTGAAAATTTTGGAAGTATGTTTAATTTTATTCGAACATTGGAAAGAGATAAATTTGTGGCTTCTCACAAACCAAAAGACGAATCGACAGAGACGAAGAGGGAACGATGGAATCGATTAAGGTTTGTTAAGCGAAAGTATTTGTGGGTTTTCATCTTTGGTACTCAACTGCTTATGCTTTTCATACTTAATTATTATTATTTGTGTTTGTATATTTGTAAATTCATGAAGTTTGATGATGGTGCATGTAAAGCATGTTCGATTTACTGACTATACTTTATAATTATGAATAACAAAGTTATGTACGTAGAACTATGGTAGTTTTTCATATAAATTAATTAAAATACGTACTCTAGGTTTAAGGTTTTTTTTAGTAACAAAGATCTGTACATTAATGAAACACCTTTGTTGGTTTAGTTTTTTTTAAAGAGAGAATTATGACATAGATCCTCTGATTTCTAATATATTCAATTCAGCCCATACATATAGATCTTATTATTATGGTTTCATATATGTTTATTTTTGACACAATGGTTGAACTTTGTATTAATATCAATATGTGTTTATATTATTTTATTTGATGATATTGATATTTTAATCATGTATTGAGTTTTACATGTATTTAAATGACTTGGAAAGAGACACGACATTATGAGAAGATGTTTTGGTCATTTGCTACGTCTCCATTTTCCTCGAGAGGAAAACTAATATCGGTAAATTCTTATTTTATTTTTTTTATTCTTTAAATTATGATTTTAATGTGCGATAAATCATGGTGAATTTCAATATATAAAAAGATTGTTATAAAGTCTATAGTTGCTCGAAAGCAATTTTTCTTCTTTGTCGAAAAACTCGACCATAGACTTCTCCCAATTTCAAGTTACGAAAATTCTTTTTGATCCAAAAAGTTTTATGGGAGGCATTCCTTGAAGTGAATGCAAAGCATGATGTTTATTCCATGCGATTATCAATGATGGGGCATTCCCTGAAGTGAATGCAAGCATGATGTTTATTCCATGCAATTATCAATGATGGGGCATTCCCTGAAGTGAATGCAAGCATGATGTTTATTCCATGCAATTATTGATCTGTTTCATTCCCTGAAGTGAATGCAAACATGGTAAATCATTATTCAATTAGAGACATAATTTCGATATAATCCAAGTATAATTGGCTGGACATCCCGTTCTGCGAGGCTACTGGTCTCAAAGGAGGTTTTTAAAGGACCTTGTGGACAGGTTTAACAATGCCGCGTACGAGGATTAAATCTTTGTTCTTTATGATAAGGATATGTGAAAAAGGTTTTAAAGGCCCACTGGCTCTACTCCATTCCTTGAAGTGAATGTGAGATTATATTATGGAATGAATAAAAAATCACATTAAAAGTAGTGATCGTGGTCGAGACTATGAATATACACATGAAAAATATAGTCGTATGAAGAATACTTCTACCCGCTGGTAGCAAAGTTATAAGGATGAAAAGAGTGATAAAGATCATTCTAAGGAAGTGAAATCCTTTTACCAATGTGATGTTATAAACCATTGATTTCGTACTTGTCAAACGCCAAAGTATTATGGACTTTATCCATAATCATGAATGATAAATGAAATAAAATATAAACAAAATTTGTTTATGGTGTTATTGATCCAACTCAATTGGATATTGTTAATTTTCTCATAACCTTTGAAGGGAATAATTTACCATTTATTTTATTTCCCTTATAACCTCTAATAGGAATAATTGATTTATTTTATTTTATTTTTATGTTAATTCGTTTTATTTATTATTTATTTATGTTAATTTGCTTTATGTTTATTTATTTCATATATTATTTATTTACGTTTTATGTTAATTTATTATTTGAAGAATATGATTATACAATGAATTGTGGCTATTTATGCCTAGAATTGTGGCTATTTATGCCTAGCAAATAATGCAAGTACTCATATTGTACTTAAGCATAAGAAATAATTTTCCCATTTAAATGCAAGGGAAAATATGAGTAGTATTTCTCAAAGTACTAAAATATCAATACTTCGGAAGAGCACTTGAAAGTTTATCTCTGATAGATAATCGACTTGATATGATGTGCTATATTTTATATTTTTCATTCCTCGAAGTGAATGATACAAAGTACATATTTTCATTACCTGAAGTAAATGAAACAAAGCACATTTTGAAAGGTGCACAATTATGCATTTCTCGATTAAAATGCAAGGGAATAATGTGAGTACTATATCCGGAAGTACTAATATCACAAAAGGCTCTAGTTGAGCAAATATGTTATTGTCAAATGGAACTTTATTCCATATTCACAGTGCGTTATACTCGTCAAAGTCATAAAGAGAGCAATATGAGTTCGCAAACTATCCCTTTGGGAATTATAGATAACATATGTTATCAATTGACATTTGAAATAAGCCAATATTGATATAAGTTTTGGTAGCCAAAAAGTCAGTTGAAAGCTCTAGAAGAGCTATATATTACTACCAAAAGATAATTTCAATTGAAAGCTCCGAAAGAGCTAAATATATTCCTATTTAAAGGAACAATTTTAATGGTCGTACTAGACATGTACGAGTGAGATTGAATTACATGTTATGGTAAACAAGGAGTTTACAAATTCAGAGATATATGCACACATATATATATAGTTGGCATGATCGGTTAGACCATCCTGATCAATGGTGCAGAAATTATTGAGATTTACATGCACATATATTAAAAGAACCTGTAGTTCTTGTGGTGCTTATTCTCAAAGGAATGAATTAAATTCCACTTATTAAAGAACATGAAGTTCTTGTGTTGCTTAAAGGAATTGATTAAATTCCACTTACTAAAAGAACCTGAAGTTCTTGTGTTGTTTGTTCTCAAAGGATATATATGATCCCACTTACCAAAAGAATTAGAACTTAAAGTTCTTGTATTGAAGTTGAGACTGTATGTCTTGCATATCTGAACGAAATATGGGCCCATATATCCACAAATGTGGAAAGTTTTATATGATTTTAGTAGATGCATCTACATTGTTTTATCGACTTACAACCAGAAGTTTGTGAGATTGATTCTAAAAATATTCAGATTATGCAGTTAGACTATTCGTCTTGAAAAGCTAGTGGATTTATATTTTAGGCTATATCAGTTGTTACAAAGCCTATTGATTATGAAAAATATAGTTTAGCAAAATTTCAATTGGATGCCTCCTATTTAATAGCTAAACTATGAGAACAAAAGAGTTATTATTTATATGTGTTTCCATATAGCAACACTTATACGCATCAAGCCAACGAGTTGTAATAAACTCCCCGTTATGATTGGTTTTTGGTCAGAAACCATACATTTCCCATTTTGTGATTTTTGAATGTGCGATATGAATTGCTCCACCACAACGCACAAAATGGGTAAATAAAAGGGTTGAGAATATATATTGAGTACGAGTCTCCTTTTATGTTTAAATTCTTAAACATTAATTGGAGAATCATTTATGACATGATTTTTCTCAACATCATAGGGAGATAATAATCAGCTGGATAGAGGAAAATGAATTATCATTTTCTAGATCCTCGTATATGAACTAGAAGTTCATAAGATAATTCATGTTATTACATGTCAACTGCCAGACATATTTACTGACCCAATGAGAGTAATTAAGTCTCATATACCAGCTGAAATGCTCTAAGTTTAAAGTACATGTTAGGGCGAGATAATGTAAATCATGCCTGAAGCATGATAGTTGAAATGGTTCTAATGATCAAAACTCTCGTAAATAGAAAGTAATATGAGATGGTCATATATTGGAGGCGGTGCTCCTGAAGAGACCCAAGACATAACAAATAATAAAACTCTTGAAGAGTTTCAGGTACCTGGAATAAAGATTGAAATCTTGAAGAGATCTCGATGAGTTATGTCATTACGAGAATGGAACCAAAATATTGGAAAGTTGTCGACAACGATTTTACATAAAATACTTCTATAGAAGTAAAGAAAGAAATCGAGGATCTTTTATAAAATCTATCCAGAAGTATAGATATTGAATTGGCCAATGTTGAAAGACGCTTTGAACTTCTAAAATAGAAGTATTTGGACCACCAGTCCAAACACCTAAAGGTGTAATGCAAGTGAGGCACAAATAAGTAGTCGTAAATACGACTTAAACTGTGATTTATGAAAAGTTTTAATTACTTCATGGTGGATGCAATTACTTTGGCAGTTTTGAAAATTTTACATGCGTCTAATTATTTGTGGATCCATATTTATCCTTGAAGGATCTAAAATGCTATAAGCATTTGGAAATTTCTGAGGAAATTTATTTAAACATGTCTCATGAATATTTTTGGCGCATTTGGTATAATCGCCTTAGTGAATACTAATTGAGAAAATACTATAAGAATGATCAGATTTCCTTATGTATTTTATAAAGGAGTTTGGATCAAGATCCATTATGATAATTTTAGAACTCCCAAAGAGCTTCAAATTGGAAACTCATGAAGTACTTTCAATACAAGTACTTGAATCTTGACATCAAGTTTATCTCGACCTGAAGATCGAGCATTTTTATATATTTCTTTTGTCTATGAATAGGCATAAGCTGAAAGAATCTTAAAGAAGATTCAATATGAATAGAGCATATCTATTGAGTATCCCAATAGTTGTAAGATTGTTGGATGTGAATAAAGATAATTATATCTTTTCTTGGTCTTGAAGCACTATATATTAGTTGGTTAAGAAATATCTATGAATATACAAAGATCATTACATTTAGATCTTCAAACATTCGTTGATGCCTCCTCAAATGTCGTAGAAATAATTGTTATGCACGAGGCAAGCCAAAAAAAATGTGTTTGGCTAAGATTATTGACCCAACATATCCAAAAGATATGTGGATTTACTTTTACAAGATATGATAAAAGCTATCTTGTGTGAAGATAAAGCAAGATGTATATCTCAGTTTGAAAGTTGATACATCATGGAACATATTACTCCAAAGTTTCATCCTTCGCGATCTTTAGAAAAATGATATTCAAGATTAAATTATGAAGATTCAAAGATCTTCTGTGATGTTTTCATGAGGGGGAGTAAATACGCGTTGCACTCTTTTTCCCTTAACCGAGGTTTTGTCCCAATGGGTTTTCCTGGTAAGGTTTTTAATGAGGCAACAAGTTATGCGTATCAAAGATGTGTGTACTCTTTTTCCTTCACTAAAGAATTTTTTTTTTCTCCCACTGGGTTTTTATCTTAGTAAGGTTTTAACGAGGCACATTATCTTCATAGACATCCAAGGGGGAGTGTTATGAATATTTATCTATGTGGATGTCTATCATGATTAGAACTTTATCAAAGGAGTTTGATTTATTTATTATTAGGAATATTATCTCCATGAATTAGAGTTTAATGTATTATGTACTTCTTATGCCTATAAATAGATGATTCATTGAAGGCACTGTATACAATTTTATATTTGAGAATAATACAAATCTCCCTCTTTCTCTCATCTCTTTGTTCATCTTATTCTTATTCTTGTTCTTCTTTATTTTATTTACAACATTTTAATATATTTACTTGACAATATTAGACATTACATAAAGCTATACATCGACAAATGTATTAATTGTATTAATAACACATAATTGTTTTTCAAATAGTTTTTTATTTACTTTGTTCTTTTCCTTTTGAGTTAATTTTTTTCAAATATTTTTAATAAAATAATTATATTAATGATTTGTCTAACATATATCGTGTATTTAATAGCATTAATTAAGTAAAAAAATTATTATTGCATTTAATATGAAATTTTCAATAAAAATTTCATTTAAGAATATTATTTGATTATTTAACTCATTTATTCCCTAAATACTAACCATGAACCTTAAACAAAAAACTCAAAACCTAAATCTTAAGCACCAAAACTATAAACCATAAACATTAAACCAAAAACCTTAAACACAAAACAAAAAACTCCAAACGCAAATCCAGAAACTTTAAACAAAAAGCCCTGAACCCTAAACAAAAACCACAAAACCTTAACTCAAACAAAAACACATAAAACATAAACACTAAACTTTAAACCTAAAAACAAAAACCGTGAACCATAGACCCAAAACCCTAAAAACAACTAAATGTGAGAATTAATATTATTAAACGAGTTAAATAATCAAAGAATCCTCTTAAATGAGATTCTTATTAAATGTTTCATATTAAATGCAACAATATAATCTTCTACTTAATTAATGTTATTAAATATACCTTAACTTGTGCAAGCATAGGTTGGACAAAGCCTTATATTTTTTTTTGGGTTGCCCTACCAATTTTTAGGGCTTCGCCTTAACTAATTCGGACTGACTCGCGTCGCACACTAACATGTAAAATTTATATATACAATAAAATAATAATATGAATTTCATATCAATATTTTTAATTTAATATTACGTGTTAAATTTGTTAAAAATATATTATCATATTAAAATAATAACATGAATTTCATATCGAAATATACTTTAAAACAATTTTTTATCTGATCAATCAAACATCATACTTTTACATTCATATTAAATAAATCAACCAAAGTAATGTAACATTATTTTATCATATATCTATAGTGGTACATTCCATCAATCATTATTTCATTTATTTCGTAAATACTCTGTTTTGTTTCAATATCATAAAAATCTTCTTTAAACAAAAAATTGCATATTATGTGAGATGGTTAACAATTTAAAGCCCTCCAACAATCAATGCTATCATAGAAAAACGACTGGATTTAAAATATCTTGAAATAAAATATTTTTATTTTAGATTTTAATAATGATAATATCAATAACAACATTTTTTTTTTGAATAAATAATAACAACAGATGAAATATTGAAATGTCAAAACTTTAGAAATCTTAATAAACCTCAAATGCCCCTTCGAATATCTAAAAATTATCTAAATTTCAAATAACTCAGATAACTTCAATATATACCTAAAACAATTTCAACTCAAAACAAGTCAATAAATGTAAAATGATTAAGATTTCATTGACACAATAATGTCTCAAACCTGTCATAGTCTGATTGCAACCTTATATAAGTGAGTTGTTTTGAATTTCTATTTGCAATTATTAAAAAAACTTAAATAAAAAACAAATGCCCAAATCACACATCTTTTGAATTTTATGTGTCTAAAATATATTTTGTTAAAAATATGTGTCTAAAATTTACACCGTTATAATTCTAGGTGTCTGGTAGTTAACTATCGTTTAAAAATTTGTTAACCAATCAATGCTTAATACGTGGCAATAATTTGAATTTTTTAATTTTTGAAAAAAAAAACAAATTGTTTTTAATTTATTAGAAAATCTCGAATTTTTTTAATTTTTACAAAACAGTCTCAAAATCCCTAAAATTTCTCAAACTTAAATCACCACCACTTCCGCCGCATATTGCCCCTTGAGCATACCCTTCTGATCGCCGAACCTAGCCGATCATTTTTCTCAACGTGGCATCGTCCGAGACTATAAATGGTATGCTAGCCGAACGTTGATTTCACGTTTAACCATAAATTAAAATATTTAGAGTTTAAATATATTTAATCTCATATCCTTTTATATATTGTACGAACAATAATATTAATCGAGCTTTACTCAGTAAATTATAATACTATAGATGAGAACGAGAAGAGGAACAGAAGAGAGGACAAGAAGAGGCTGCGATGGGATGGGGGTGGGTGCGTGACTGCGATGGAATATTTGTGAGGGAGCGGAGAGTGGGGACTAATCTATCAGGCGTTAGCAGTTTTTTTTTTACAAATGATAATTAAAATATATTTATATATTTTTTGAAAATAAAAATATATTTATATTTAGTTTAAAAAATCGACCCATCTTATTCAATGACGGGACTATCCCATCGTTCGAGTTAAATTAGATTAGGATACAAAATTAATTTTAATTTTAACGTTTGAGTTATATAATATATATATATATATATTACGTAAGTTTTTATGAAATTTAAAATACTGATGATAAAATAAGTTTATTAGTATATTATAAATAATTAAATAGGTGTTTCAAAACCATGGAGCTCTCGACGCGGCTTAATTATCTGGATCTAATATGCTGGATAATAACTCTATTTGCATGAGCAAATTTTTACTCAATATTCTCGAGCCTAAAATTTCGAGCTCGGCGAGCTTCGAGCCCGAGCCGAGTCCAATTACACTATTTCCGAGCCGAGTCTGGTCATAACCTGCATGCACAAAGGCAATCCCGAAGAACATGAAGAATGTCTTCATAGCGTTGTGGACAAAACATACATCAAGCATCATCAGACATGTATTCGGGTTCATCGAACATGTGTTCTGGTAATTTACGTCCTTTTTTATTTTAAACTTTAAAATATTTTTCAATTTCATATTGTATTTTATTATTTTTCATATATTCGGGTTCTTGAAAACTAACATATATGTTAAACGTTGTTTTAATTTTTAAAGCTCTATTTAACCCTCCGTCCCACTAAAACTGTCACATGTTGACTTTTTTCTGGTCAAAATTTTTCAACTTTGACTATAATTTATTTAAAAATTTTAATTAATTAAAATTTATAAAAAATATATTTAAAAACTACTTGATTTAAGGTTTTTAAAATATATTTTTAATATTTTTATCAATAATAAATTTTAAATTATAAGAGGTTAAAGTTGAAAAAGTTTGACCCAAAAATTGTCAACATGTGACAGTTTTAGTGGGACAAAGGTAGTATTATTTGTGTACATGTTTTTATTCAATCTAGTATTTTTAACTTTTTCAAGTGAAATGTATGTTATCTCATCTCATTTTTCTATTACAAAAAATTACATGACATCCTAAAACATGATAGATAATACATAATATTCACAACATTGAAAAGCTTATTAAAAATTGAACTAAAAAAAATTCTTTTAATTACCTACCGTGATAGTAAAATACAAAAATTAAAAGGTCAAAATTATATCATAAATTTATTAGTATATCCGCCCATATTGATTTGTTTCATACACGTAATCAATAGTTGTGATTGCTTAATTTAAAGCCCACAACCCTCCTCAAGATTGGGAGTATAATCATTATCTACCGTCCATCATGCGGACGAACTTTTGGATCATCGTAACAATAAGTGACAGAACCAAAAATTTATTTAATGGGTGTTATTTTTTTTGAATGATATTTAAAATAAGTTAATTATTTATAAAGAATATCAATTTATATATAAAAAGTACCGGTTATATGTATATTTAACTTTTCTATGTATAAATTATGTAAAAATATAATTTTTTAAAATTTTTGGGTGTTAATGAACACCCCACCTCAGTTATGCATGTGGCTCCGGCCATGATCGCGACCCCTAACATCTGCTACGTACATTGATACATACGTAACATACCACGCCCATCGTATAATTCAATTGAAAAGGTAGCAGGCAGGCAGTATCATCATGATCCATGGAAATCAAATCATGCATATTAAAACAGCAGCACGTGATACGCACATCACACGGTGTTAATGTTCTGTTCTTGTACACTTTACGTTTTAGGCAAGAACTAAGCA
This sequence comes from Hibiscus tridactylites, assembly GCA_958450335.1. Taxonomy (NCBI): domain Eukaryota; kingdom Viridiplantae; phylum Streptophyta; class Magnoliopsida; order Malvales; family Malvaceae; genus Hibiscus; species Hibiscus tridactylites. Next base: position 6,723,179 of record OY288277.1, on the reverse strand, counting down.
TGATCCGACACACAAATCTGGTGGGTTCATCAATTTTGAATTTTTCTGCGATTTCATGACCTGCCACCTATCATAATTTCCCACTTCAATATTCATATCCACATCCAATTTGTGTGTGGGTAATATTAGTATATAAGATTAGATTTATATATTCTTAATAAGAAATCATTTTACAAACATTTTAGTAGTTATTATTTAATTGAGTAATGAATATTGTCTTCATAATATACAGATACAATCTAATTTGAATTGATCGTTCAATACTTTTTATATAATAATAATAATAAATTTATAGATCAATAATTAATAATTATATAAAAAAATACTTTTTAAAGAAGGAAAATTCTGCCATGCTAGACGAGTACCAATGAGTATCACTAACGATGAGCACCATTAATTCAATTTATAAAGATTAAAAATTTAAAGGACTCACCGTATAATTATAAATTATTTAAAAAAAAAAGTAAATTAATTAAAATATATTATTTTATTTTTAATTTCTTTTTAAACATAAATCAAAATACTTATCTACCTCTAAATTAAAAAAGCATGGCCCTGTTTGACAATTAGCAGATAGTTGATAGCGGATTACATTAGCTGATAGCTGATCGCATATTCGCATTAGCTGATTTGACTAGCGGATTGTATTAGCTGATATATAAAAGTGTTTGGTAAAATTAACTGATAGCTGATAGTTGTTAGATTATTTAAACAAGTAAAATGGCATATAAGAACATGATTATATTCAATACTTGTTTGAATAGTTTATTAGTTATAAATATTTTGTATCTAATTAATATTAATTAAATCTATAAAATTATTTTTAATATAACTTTTCAAACATATTCGAATGATTTGTATATTAATTTATCATTTATATAATTATTTTAATATAATTTAATTAATTAATTAATTTAAATACACATACAAATATGTGATAATAAAAAGAAGGGTAAACTACATAAATAGTCCCCCGACTATGCTCCAATTATCTTTTGCATCCCCCGACTATCAGAAGTTACAAACTGGTCCCCTGACTTAAAAAAAATAACAAATTGATCCAGTGCCGTTAAAAATTTAACGGCTGGTGACGTGACAGTTAACAAAAATTGGCATAATAACACATTTAGTACTCAACTTTTACACTTTGTTTAACTTTGCCCTAATTCTAAAAAATGACCCTTAACATTTCAAAATTCTATCAATTTAATCCATTTTTTCTCTCCACACAATCCTAAACAAGCAAATTGGATAGTGACGATGAGGATGTTTACCATGACGATCAACTGGAATTCGATTCCGGGTTCGGAAACGTTATTGTAGTGGATAATCTCCCAGTTGTCCCTCGTGAAAAGTTTGAAAAACTCGAGTAAAAAAATGCATCATCATCGGGATAAGAGCAGCACAAAGCATTTCGCAGCCTTAGTTGCTCGAAATAAAGAACTTGGACTATTGATTGGAGGGGAAGTCGTTCGTTTTGTGCAGCATGTGCATCGGCTTCTTGCGAAGGAAATCAATCAGTTTGCAGAGCTTCTTCTTGTCTGCATCTGGTAAACCCTGATGAGACTGAAAAATGCATTTATTAGAAAGTTTGATGCAAACAGAAAGCGAATCAGACGCTGTAAAAATGAGGATACCATCATACATACTTTCAGGTAAATATCAATGGCTCGATATAGCCCGTCATGGATGGTACGAGCATGTGTAGGTAAAGTCTCTGCAATGGCCATGAACTTTGCAAGCTTGAGGTTTGCATCAGGAGCCTGCAAGATAGTTATCAACTAACTTTGAAACTTTAAACAATGAAGTTTGTGATGGTGAATGAGGACTATCCGATTCGAAAACAGATGCATCATCCATATCATCTTCACTATCATCTTGCTGACAAAAATTTACCAGTATTCTTTGAACCGTTTCAACATCAAATAAGGTGTCACCTGCATGCCGAAATGATGGGATCAGAAGCTCATCAAGGGTTGCAATATCCAACTGGGAACCAATCCTTCGCTCTAGATCCAGCCTACAACCAATACTGCAATCAAGCATCACTGCACTTCTAAGAAGTCCGAAAAGGAAACTAATAGGAACACCAAGTTTCTCAACTGTGAATATGTTCGATGATTTTGATAAGTACATGAGAGTTCTAGATGAATGGGCTCCTCCGGAGATTAAACCCTACACACCTGGGGTAATATTATCATTTATCAGTTCAATGTTTTTGTAGTAAATACATTTGGTTGATGTTTTCCTTGCAATGGCTATATACCCACATGTAGTAGGAATGTTGATTAGCTTTGTTCTCATATATATTGTCTTAGTTCTAACAATGATGCTAAGCTGCAGATTGAGTTTGAAGCTATGGGTTCGTACTAAATATACACATCTAGAATTTGTGAAAGATGGTTTGGTTTAATTAAGATACCAGGATCAATGCTGAATATTTGAAATTCTTCTGTACCACCATACTTGCATTAAGATTTTAGGCGAAGTTCATTGTAGTTTATTTTCTATGTGGCATTATGTTGATTTTATCACTGTAAAAAGTCTGTTTATAAGTACTATTTAACCATCTTATGTCACAGACTCAAGTCTTAAGCTCTTATTACTCAAATCCTATGTTCTCTCTAAACTCCTTACTGCTAGATATTTATATGTTTATTACTTTGTTGACGATACAGGAAAACCTTCAGAAGTGGCTTACTTCTTATGTTGATTTTACTCGAGTTTTTCAAACTTTTCACGAGGGACAACTGGGAGATTATCCACTACAATAACGTTTCCGAACCCGGAATCGAATTCCAGTTGATCGTCATGGTAAACATCCTCATCGTCACTATCCAATTTGCTTGTTTAGGATTGTGTGGAGAGAAAAAATGGATTAAATTGATAGAATTTTGAAATGTTAAAGGTCATTTTTTAGAATTAGGGTAAAGTTAAACAAAGTGTAAAAGTTGAGGACTAAATGTGTTATTATGCCAATTTTTGTTAACTGCTACGTCACCAGCTGTTAAATTTTTAACGGCACTGGATCAATTTGTTATTTTTTTTAAGTCAGGGGACCAGTTTGTAACTTCTGATAGTCGGGGGATGCAAAAGATAATTGGAGCATAGTCGGGGGACTATTTATGTAGTTTACCCTAAAAAGAAAAAAGTAAATATGATTAGCTTATAGATTGGTGAGAAAATATTTAATTTAGGTTATTTTGAGATTTTTGATAACTGGTAAGAGTAAAAGAGTCTTTACAACTCTAATATCAAACCTCTAATCTCAAAAGGCTTATATTATGAGCTTTAACATAATTAGCGGTTTCACTCTAATCTGTTGTTCACCAAACAATTATATTGGCGAATTTAACTGATCAAACCTCTAATTATACTTCAAACTTTTAATTTTTAAATAATTTTTTTACCAAACAATGCCCATATTTTTTTATTTATTTAAAATTCAAGCCACCACTGTCGTGGTGGCCACCACCCCTAAATTGCACGTTGTGCCATGCTTTAGCTGCTAAAGGCCATGAAATCCATGTTTTCACTGTCCCGTCCGATTAGTGTAGATTACACAGATTTTTAGGCTTAGTTTGTGGTTGCTTTTAAAAAGTGTGGTGAAAAAAGTGATTTTCAAACTAGCTGTTGAAAAGTAGTTTTGAAAAACTGGTTAGTGTTTGTCATTGAAGTCAAAAATTGATTTTCATGAGATAAAAAGTCTATTTTAGACATAATATTAAAAAGTAAAAGTAAATTTGAGTGATTGTTCAAATTAATTAATGTTATGATTTATGAAATAAATCAATTTCAATTATAATAAAAAATATTTTTTATAAAATTTAATTTAAAAATATAAATTACATTCTAGATTATATACGGACATACCACTTACACATTAATAATAAATATAAAATAAAGTACAAATAAAACAATTTTATTCTCAAAATAAATATTATAAAATATATAATATTTTACAATTATGTATGCATAAACATTATTTTAACAATAAATTATAATTAAATAATAAGGGTAAAAAAGTAATTTTATTTCCAAACTAGCTTTTCCACCCAAGAAGCTATAAAATTCAGCTTCTTGGTTTGGGTGGAAAAGCTAGTTTTAAAAGCAACAAAAAACAGCCTGTTTTAACTAAAAGCACTTAAAAAAGTGATTTTTAGTTGCGAAACGCAACTAAAAACAGGCCCTTAATCCTCACTTGAGCATTTTGAAATCCATGTTTTTACTGTGCCGCCGCTACCCCTTTATGAATCTACATTATTTTCTTTCCGTGGTGGTTTCAAAATATAATTCATGGTTCGGTCAATTGTTCTTTAGGGTAGAGGGCTAGCGATATGAGGCAGCGGCAAAAGCAGTAGCGGCAATAGTTGAGGCGGCGGTTTAAATTTTAAATAATAAAAATTAGGGTTATGTAATTTAGGAGTAGATAAGTATTTTGATTTATATTTAAAATAAAACTAAAAATAAAAAGTAATATATTTTAATTAATTTACCTTTTAATTTTTAAATAATTTATAATTATACGGTGAGTCATTTAAATTTTTAATTTTTATAAATTAAATTAATAGTGCTCGTCATTAATGTACTCATTAGTGCTCGTCGAGCGTGGCAGATTCATCATTCTTTCTAATTGTTATATTTAAAGAATGCAACTATTTACTAATTTCCAATTCCACCACATTATGATTATGTTTGACGCAATAATGAGATTGGATCATGATAATTATTAAGGTTAATTATTTAACAATAAGATTGAAAATTACAACTGTGAAATTGATAAGCTTCATTACACTGAAACTATCGTTATCCCAAAGCGGTATTGACTATTGAGAGTCAATAATTCGATAATAGAGTATATATTATATTGTAAATACGTATAGCATTTACTTCCACTTTATGTACATCATATCTGATTATCATCGGATTTCATTTTAATTTTTATATAATTAGCATTATATTTAAAATAGAAATGTATTTTTAATAATTTTATTTTCATATAACGTTATGATTAAATAAAACCATAAACAGTGGATATCAAGTGCCCTTCATCAATTAATAAATAAAAATATTTTTCATACAATATACCATAATCAGTCTTAGTACAAATTAATCTATTTTAGTATTGGGCCTGGATGAATCTTGACAACTTTTTTTTTTTCGAATTTGATCAAGCCCGCACAAGCAACGAGATCCACGTCTATCACCGAAAAGGACTAAATTAAAACTCTAAATAAACTCTTGGATTCCGGTCAAAATTATAACATAAGAATTAGAAGAAGCTTCAGAAACCGCAAACAACGCACGTTGCTGCATAACTGCCCCTCCCACGCTTGCCTATCTCTCACGTTCAGAATCAGACGGTCTTTGAAAGTTGAAAACCAATTTATTTTCCTATTTTCAGAATCATTTCCTAAATCCAGCAGTATATATATTCACTGCTCTGAAATCTGAAACAATTAAGAGAATAACTCAAACATGGAACATTCCTGGTGTCTGATCTTTTGCACTTGTTTTCTGATTGTAGCAGCCGCCATGAATGGCACAGTTGAAGCTTCCAAGCAGTACAGTGTTGGTGATCATATTGGTTGGCAGCAGCCCAGTTCTAACGACACCGATGTGTATATCCAGTGGGCGACCAGTAAAAGGTTTCATGTGGGAGACTCCCTCTGTGAGTTTCAAATACTTCAACATTAATCACTGCAACTTGTTTTACTGTCAAGTTTCTGATGCTTTATATTCTCTACTGCATGCAGCTTTTGAGTATCGGAATGACTCGGTCCTTATGGTGGATAAATGGGATTATTACCACTGCAACTCAAACAATCCCATCTATTCGTTTAACGATGGAAACACTGTTATTAATCTCGATAGGCCTGGATTCTTCTACTTCACCAGTGGAGTCCTGGATCACTGCAAGAATGGTCAGAAATTGATGATCCAGGTGATGGGTTTGCACCAAAGAGCCGAACCTCCACCTGCCGGTGCGAATCCGCGTGAGGTTGGGATTGCACCGGAGCCACATCCTAGTTCAGGAATAGTGGTTAAAACGACACTTACACCGGTCTTTCTTGCTCTTATTGTCACTGTTGCAGCTTTGGAATGATGCGCACCGGATACCTATTTCTTTCTTTGTTCCGGTAGTTTTTATTGTTTGTTTCTTTATTCAGTGAAAGACTATAATGCATGTTACCTTCGTATTTGGATTCATTATTTACCAAAGTCTTATTGTCCATATTGATTTAAATTATTGAATCATATGATATTTAAATTTAAGTAGAATTAAATTCATATTTTTCAACGTTAAGATTCAGTTGATATTTATAAAAATCAGGCTTTACTTTATCAAAGTTAAATAACCTATTGGTTACATTTAATTTAAATTAAATTAAATGTGATAATTCAAGTCGGGCAACTCCTGCGTTGCCGGTACTTGCCACGAACATCTTAATCAAAGTAATCCTGATCAACGGTTACGATTCATTACAAACAATCAGGACCACCCTGAAATCGTACACTATCACTCACTTATTAAAACCCCCTGCCTATAAGAAAATGTAATCTACTGCATCCACTCTGCGGAGTTTCCCAAGCCGTCATTTTTTGGTTTTCTCTGTTATCTTCTTCCTTATCCTCAAAAGCTCCTTTTAGAACCCAGTCATATCAGACTATCAACCGCCGGTTTCCAGGTAAATTTTCCCATTTCTCGTCGCTCAGTAAATGTTTCTTATTTGCATTTATTTTTATGTTTTTCCAATGCTCTGAGATTGAGAAATCTGAGTTTTTGTAGTATATATGAAGTTAACTATTGCTTAGTTTTATCAGTGTTGGAACTTACTTTTTTTAGCCAGCGCAAGCTTTTATATTAGCTTTGTGGGTTTTTTTTTGTTGATATGAGTTGATAAAAGAATTGATAGAAGTTCATTTTTTAAAGTTTTTCCCTATTAATTTATATGTGGTTGTTGCAGGGATAAATACTAAAATTTTATTGTTAAGTGGCCACTAATTTGATTTATGTGTCTTGTGTTTTATATAATATTTCAGGTTCTTGAAAGAAAATGGCATCATCTTTCACTACCATGTCATCAATTGCCTCTCTAGGATTTCCTGGCAGTAAGAAAATGGATACAAAGTTTTTGAATTCTTCAGAACGACTGTCATCGTTTGATTCTATATCATCAAGTTCCTTTCTGGGCAAGAAACAGAAGGTGATTTTACGGAGAGGACAATCTTCCAAAATTCGGGCTATGGCCAAGGAGTTGCATTTTAACACGAATGGTTCTGCTATCAGGAAGCTACAAGTATGTTTCAGTGAGTGATTTGTTTAGTATGATATCCTTTGCCGACTTTTTTGATGCATGTTTACTTTTTCCCCCCATTTCAGACAGGTGTTAACAAACTTGCAGACCTAGTTGGTGTTACACTCGGTCCGAAAGGAAGGAATGTAGTTTTAGAGAGCAAGTATGGCTCCCCCAAAATTGTTAATGATGGTGTAACTGTTGCTAAGGAGGTATGTTTTATACATTGAAGCAATAAACAACACATAGTAATCAATTGTCAGTCTTTCTTATTTTGGTTGCATTTTCCCCATTTTGTATTTATTCATGATTTTTCATTTCGCTTTCATAGGTTGAGTTGGAGGATCCTGTGGAGAACATTGGTGCTAGATTGGTGAGGCAGGCTGCTTCAAAGACCAATGATTTGGCCGGTGATGGAACAACCACATCAGTTGTTCTTGCACAAGGTTTGATAACCGAAGGTGTTAAGGTTTGTGCGATCTTTCTACCAATCATCTCATTGGAAATTACATATCCTGTCTATTGCTACATTGCTTTTTTTTGGTTATTCTCTCCAGGTGGTTGTTGCCGGTGCAAATCCTATTCAAATAGCAAGAGGAATTGAAACAACTTCTAAGGCCCTGGTGTCTGAACTTAAGTTGATGTCAAAAGAGGTAAAACGGTGATTTTCTTTCTAGCACGATTCACAAATTTTGAACCTTATTTTATATGTTAAAACAGAATTATAACTTTAGAAATTTTCTTAATGTACCGTTGGTTCTGATCTGCAGGTTGAAGACAGCGAACTAGCAGATGTGGCTGCTGTTAGTGCAGGAAACAACTATGAGGTAGGCAATATGATTGCTGAAGCTATGGGTAAAGTAGGAAGAAAAGGCATAGTGACACTCGAGGAAGGTAGCAGTTCAGAAAACAACTTGTATGTTGTTGAAGGGATGCAGTTTGACCGTGGTTATATCTCTCCTTACTTTGTTACCGACACTGAGAAGATGACTGCCGAATATGAAAATTGCAAGGTACTTGGAAAGTGTTATGGTTCAACTCTAAAGCAAGACGTTCCTCTCTGCAGATGGATCCTGAGGGATTATAGTTTGCGACTGCGAGGTCTCTGACTTCTTAAAGTTGTTTTCTGCAGTTACTCCTGGTTGACAAAAAGATAACAAACGCAAGAGATCTCGTCCACGTTTTGGAAGATGCTATTAAAGGGGGATACCCGATTATAATAATTGCTGAAGACATTGAACAGGAAGCTCTTGCTACTCTTGTTGTAAACAAACTCAGAGGCTCACTAAAGATTGCTGCACTGAAAGCCCCTGGTTTTGGAGAGCGCAAAAGTCAATATCTTGATGATATTGCAATACTCACCGGAGGTTTGTGCATTATCTTATGAAAAAACATAAGTGGGATATCTTCATTGTTCTCTTGTTAAAACTTATTGTAGTATATATTTAGGCACTGTGATAAGAGATGCAGTCGGGCTGTCATTGGACAAAGCTGATAAGGAGGTCCTAGGGCATGCTGCTAAAGTGGTGCTCACTAAGGAAATCACTACGATTGTTGGTGATGGAAGCACTCAGGAAGCAGTGAATAAGAGAGTTTCCCAGATCAAGAACCTTGTTGAGGTGCTTTGAATTTGAATCCCCCCGTCCTGTTAGTATCTTCATTGTTCTTTTGTTTTTGCTCGAGTGTTGAGTATATTACATATGCAGGCAGCAGATCAGGAATATGAAAAAGAAAAGCTCAGTGAGAGAATTGCAAAACTCTCTGGTGGTGTTGCTGTCATTCAGGTTAGATGCATTGTCGAAGATATAGTTAAATATATAGTATGCTATCTTTTTTTTATGTTGTTTAATTAATTATTTGTGTTTCTAGGTTGGAGCGCAAACAGAAACCGAACTTAAAGAAAAGAAATTGAGAGTGGAAGATGCTCTTAATGCAACAAAGGTTTTTTGCTTGAAATTTCTTATGAAAGTTGCTCAAGATGTTGTACTTTGAATTTTATTTCCTAACAGCTATTCTCACGCTTAAATATAATTTTCGAAATATTAATTATATTCAGGCAGCTGTTGAAGAAGGCATTGTAGTTGGTGGAGGTTGCACCTTAGTGAGGCTTGCAGCTAAAGTTGATGCCATTAAAGAGACTCTCGAGAATGACGAACAGAAGGTGATGCATGCCTTGGATTTTAACTTGTCTGCTGGACTGCTGAGTGCTGACATATTATATGAAATGGAACCTTTTGTTTGACCTAGTAATTGTTGGCAGATTGGAGCAGATATTGTTAAAAGGGCATTGGGTTATCCAATGAAGTTGATTGCCAAGAATGCTGGGGTCAGCGGAAGTGTTGTCATCGAAAAGGTATTGTGATGGATCATATCATGCTTAACAATGTTATTATTAGCTCTCATTTTGTTTATCCATTTTTATCATTAGGTGCTGTCAAATGACAACCCTAAGTATGGTTATAATGCTGCAACCGGAAAATATGAGGATCTGATGGCAGCCGGTATTATTGATCCTACAAAAGTGAGTTTCTCTCTATTTCTTGAGACTATTGTCCCTTTTTCTCCTTTTCAGAAAGGAAAAAAGGGAGTGATTTTATTTACACGATTGTTGACTGTTGAGAGAACTCTGATTCATACATAGACTTACCAAACAAGAAAAATGGTGGATTATGGTTTTCTGAAACATAGGTGGTAAGATGTTGCTTGGAGCATGCGGCTTCTGTTGCAAGGACATTCTTGACTTCAGATGCTGTGGTTGTGGACATCAAGAAACCTGAACCTTTGCCTGCTGGGAACCCCATGGATAATTCAGGTTTTTACAGTTGATTAGAAGTTCAACCTCGCTGTTTAAGTTGTATCAAATGATTTGGTTAACCGATTCCTTCGATTATTTTTGCGACAGGTTATGGGTACTAAACTATCACGCACATCGATTATTCAAATCGATCCTTGGCTTCATGTAAGCAAGTTACTGCAAATTCTTTTTATCATGAAAGAAGTTTTGTTTTGTATTGTATTTGATTATGCGTTCAGAGTATTCTTCCATAGATGTAGTCAGAAACACTGCTGAAGCAGAAAATTTCCCATTGTTGACATTGTAGAAACTTTGAATCTCAGTTTTGAGTTATGCATGGAGAAAAAGATTTGAACAGATACTATATTATGATCACATCATAAATTCAATCAAGGTTATTTTATCTTAAATGCATGCGACATGATTAATAGTTTTGTTAACAATCCACGGATGCACATGTTGCTACTGCCTATTTGCAAAATGTAAAATTTAAGTTTTACAAATATAATAAGAACCGCCTTTTTTTTTTACAGTAAAGACAATACAATACCGAAACAATAACAATAAAATTTAAACAATAATTTGTTTAACAATTTCATTTTATTTTCCTTTTGAGAGTTATTTATATCTGATTGCAGGGCACTAATATAGCAAATGATTTTTTATATGCACTAATATAGCAAATAAAAGCAAGCAGTTAGGAGTCGAATTGAATAGGACAAAAACTAGAAAGGATGGCGGATCTAGAATTTTTTTTGAGGGTGGACACAAGTCTAAATATCTTTTAAGTTAGGAACAAGTCATTAAAACTTTTAATTTTTTGGGTAATCAAAAATTATAAAATTTAAGAATTAATTTATAAAAAATTAAAAAAATAAAGTTAAGTGTATAAATTTTAAAAAGTTTAGGGTGGATTAAAGTTATATGTGGCCCCGCCATTGGTCAGCAACACAGCACCATCCGCCACCGAACACTGTTCTCCGGCGGGGTACGCTAAATTATTTTTGGTGTTTTTCGAATTATGTTCTGTTCATAAACCCAAATCCAAGCCTATTTTGTCCCCTTAGGCCTTTGATTGGCCAGTTTGGCATTTTCTGCTGTGTAGTGTTATTTTCATTTTATATGTAATCTGTAAAAACGACAAAAGACGGTATTATTAATAAAATGATAATAAGCCAAATGGCCCAAAATAATGAGTTTTAATTTAAAACTCTCAAATGGCCCAAAATAAGCCGTTTTTATTTTCTTTATTTATAAAATCACGCGACATCGTTAACACTTCAAGACCATACAATAATTAATAATAAAATGATCTTAACCACCAAATCAAACTTCATTCGATTTGGAGTTTGGTTAAAACCTAAGATAACGTCAATCACTCATCCCCAATCTGAGACTTCGAGTTCTAAGGTAATTGAACTGTCCCGATCCGTGACACACCTAATTGTATTTAGAATTTCAGATGTTTACATAAAAAGTTGATGTGTTAATAATTTATAGTTCTACAAATCAATATAATTTAAATATAATTATTTATTACTGAATAAAAAATATATATAATTATTTATTATATATATTTAAAAAGTCACATTAATTTTTTTAAGTACAAGGCCCTATAAACCAATAAGACATAAAGTTTAATATTTTTTTATCGATATGAGGATCACATTTGTACAGAATTTCATTTATTTACTTTTATATTCAATGTCCTATCACCTATATAACGTGAATATAATATTTTCAAAACGATAGACCAATTATTTTCATTACGTAAAGAAAGAATTACTACCATAGAATTAAACTAATTACTTTATTCGCACTTGTTAAGTTAACAACACAGAGAACCAATCATGTAGTTGAACCCGAAGCTCATTATTTATACACAACCTGTAAGGTGACGACTTAATGAATACGTATTTTAAGTCAAATCATAAGAAGAAGAAAAAAAGAGCAAAATGTGAGTTGATTGAATTAAATCATAAGAAGATTTTAATGGTGTAATTTACCGTTTTTATATGATAATGCTAGAGATTTAATTTGTGAATTTCTTTATAGATAATAGTAGCTAGTTCTATTAAAAGAGAGATTTAATTTGTGAAATATCTAAAAATTAGAAGAAGCTCTACAAAATAAGAATGGGCTAATTCAAGAGATTACTCCAAAAATTGTTATAGTGCACAGATTACTCACTTAAAAATAAAAACATGAACATACAATAAAATGGTTAAAAAATTAACCAAACAATTCGGACAAATAAATACAAACAAGTGTCATCGTCGACGGTAAATTATAAAGAACATTAACACAAACATAAAAATGCACATAACAATGAGGGCTCATTGACAAATTTATATTATCACAACTCAATTATGATATGTATTCGGTGATTGCGAACACTTACCAATATTCAATATGAGTATTAAAGCATAAATAGATCAATAAATAACACAATTAATATGTGTTAAGAGTCAACGATAAATTTAACCTTAAGAGAAAAAAAATTATGTCACAAAAGTCGATAAAATCATGTAACTTTTTATATGAAAATAAGTGACTAAATAACTTAAAATAAAATAACATAAGATATTAAAAATGAAAATTAACAAAAGAAATTAACATTAAGACAAAATAGGCATAATTGAAAGAACGATAGTGGTACCTTTTTGGAGAATGGAAATCCAAGTCATCCATAAACAGTTAAGCAGAAAGACAAAAACATTGGTGTTTGGTCTATCAAACCGTTTCCCCAACACACAAGGTTTCTCCATGTTTCAACATCAACTGTGTTTATCTTTTTTTTGTTCGACTTTATGTCTATATTTATTTACCATCAAATTGTCCTGTCTGTTGTTTCTCTTTAGAACCCCCCCACCCCCACCTTCTAACGGTACTTTCTTTCTTATTTTCGCATACATATGCCACTTCTTCAATTTAATCTGTATAGAATTTCAAATTTCTTCAACGGTATATTTTTAGAGTATATGGTGTATGGTTTAAAATTTAAGGTTAGGATTTGAAATTTAATTTTGTAATATTTTTTAGTGTTAGAGGCATGAGTATAGACACTAAAAAGGGCATGATTTTTTATCCCCTTTTATATTGGTCCGTTATAAAGCCAGCCGCATTTTATATAGTTGAATAATACGATCGAATTACTAGGACTAGAATTAGTCAGCATAAAATATAAAATTGATAAATTTAAATGTTTAAAGACATAATATTCATTTTTTATCAGCTCTATTAAAACCATATTAATTGGTGAAATTATTTTCATCAATATCAAAGATATACAATTTAAATCTATATGACCAGAAGCCAGCTAGTATAATGAGACAAGATACGAGAGCTTTCATGTAAGATAAAATTTTTAGATTTTGACGGTGTGATTATAGCCCATGATGAAATCTGTAATAACCGATTTATATTAATTAATCAATAATTTGAATACCAGTGGGATAACCAATGGATCTAATAATAAAAAAAATTGGAACCCCTATGCAAATTTTTCAATATTTCCAAACTTTGCGTTATTTTTTTACAAAGTTATTTTCTAATAAAACTGTAAATCTATACGTACATTAACACCCTAACATATATATATATATATATTGGGTTAATATTTGATGTACATGCAGCTAATTTTTTTTTCACAAACATATTTAATTTTACCTTAAAAATAAAATTTAAATTTTTAATTTTAAAACTATAAAATTTAACCCCTAAATTTTAAATTCTAACCATAAGTAGGGATGGACCTAGATGGGGGCTGGAGGGGCAGTCACTGCCCTAAAAATTTAAAATTTACATATGATTTGGAAATTTTGTATGTATTTTCTTATTGAAAATTTATTTCCACCTCCTAAAATTTTATAAGTTCGCCCCTTAGAATTTTATAGGTTCGCCCTAGTGACAGAGGTATGTGGGGGTGGGGAGGGGCAATTGCCCCCCCCCCCCCCAATAATTTTTTTCCCAGCTTTGTTCTCCTATATAAATTTCTTTAAAAATTGATTTATTTTTTTAATTTCCCTACTTTCAAATATTTATGTTTTTTCCCAACCTCAAATTCTAGCTCCATCCTTGTTCGTCTCCTAACATAAAATTATGAATCTGTCTCTGACAATAAGCATTAAATTATAAACCCTACAATCTAAACTCTTAAACTATATACCATGAACTAAACTCGTAAACACTAAATTAAACCTACTTGTAAAAAACAAATTTTCCGTCCTAATACATGAAATATCTTACCATTCATTTATTCATGATTTAGGTTTCGAAATTAAAAAGGTCAGAGTGACTAGAGAGGATGAAAATGACGTCATGGATTCCGACGAATCAAAGGGTATATTCAACAATTTAAAATCCCTAGAACAGAGATCTGATCAGTTTTTTTATTAAAATCAAATTCTCAGTTACAATGAGTAAACGATAAGTTTCGGCATTGACCTTTCCTGTTAATGTTATGTTTGTCTTATTAAATGGGAAAAATGTTTTTAAACTAGATGATGCTTGAAGTTGTTAGTATTTTATTTTAATTATTAAAATAAAAAAATTAAAAAGTAATTTTAGTGAAAAAGTGAATGATGTTTATTTAGATGACCCGAATTCAATCATTTTATCTATAATATATGTATACATTGTCAAAGAGTTAAAATATGCACGAATAGATAAAACCATACTACAAAAACACACAAATATATAATAATTCAGAAGATATTAATAACACAAAAATTACATATGTGCAAAAGATTTGGAAAAACTTGTCTGGCTAGATTCTATGAAAAAACTAACAACCATAACTAAATTGAAAAAGAATAAACCTTTAAATTAAAAGGAGGAGAAGAGAAAGTTGATAATTTTCTATGAGAAAGTTGTAGGTGTGTACATTTTTATATATTTTTGACAGAATAGAGAAAACCTAAGTATGAGACTCGTATGGTACAAAAACTATGGAAAAGTGATAAGTGACCCGTTAGCCAAAAATAGGCAAACAAATCGAATAATTCCCCATACAGAATTACAGCAACCCTAATGTAGAAAACAGTACAAATTATTCCCACAGGGAACTATTTCCAAAGCTGCCTGCTGTTAAATTCTCTGCAACCCATATCTGATCACAGAATCCTCCATAGGAATCCAGTGGTGGATAAACCCACCCATCTACCGAGTCAAGGAGTATTATCTCGTTCCGCGAGTCAAACAACGAGTCGAATTTCCCATCTATGTTGGGTAACTCAACGATTTCACTCAGATCCTCGGGTTCTTCCGACGGAGATGAAGATTCGGATACCAAAGACGATGACGACGAAGAAGATGATAGGGTGTTGAAGTTGACCATCGAAGCAGCTTTAACGGCGGCGGCTTGGATGTCACGGGGAAGTAATGAAACCGGTCGAGGAAGCGACTCCACGAGCTCAGGGAAGTTGAGAACGGCGGAATCCCCTTTGATGGTCAGAGCAGCAACATCGTGAGCACGAGCTGCCATTTCTGCGGTGGGGAAAGTGCCGAGCCAAATGCGAGATTTCTTGCGGGGTTCACGGATTTCCGACACCCATTTGCCCCAACTCCTCATTCTCACACCCCTGTAAACTGGGTATTTCCCCTCCTGCCTAGGTCTTTTAGCTAATTTGCTGCGAGTTTCTGAAGAAGACGAAGAAGATGTAGGGGATGAGTTTGAGCTATTATTATTATTATTTCTGCTGCAACTCTCGGGTTCTGATGATGAAGAATGATTTGGTTTTGTCATTGGTTTTTTCAAAGAGAATGAGAATCTGCAGGGCACACAATTAAAGGCTAGAGAAAAGTGAGAGAATTACATTGAATATATATAGAGAAAGTGGGAATGGGAAGGTTAATTGCGATATAGAAAATAAAAAAGAAAGGACGCTCCCTTCCAATGTGACCCTTAACCTACCGTTATTTGAAACTTGCAAACAAAGTGCAATGAAAATTTAAGGATATGCGAATCAAGAGTGAGATTGGTAAGATACAAAATAGAAAGGGTAAAGTACACATATGTGATATGTTTACTAAATTAAGTTGAAATAAATTTTTGGCAGTTGTTTGAAAGTTACAAAATAATTATTAAATATTTTAGTTGTGTATACATTCCGACATTTGTAAACTTATATATTTTTTATTTTTACATATTTGTATTTGTATTTAAATTTAATAATTAATTATTTTCAAAAAAATTAATAATTAATTAAATTGTATTTAAAATAATTATATAAATAATAAATTAATATATGGATCCTTCAAGTATGCTTAGTAATGTTATATTAAAAAAATTCATAATCAAATTAATTATATAAATATTGAATATATTCATGTCCTTATATGTCAAACAACTATCGGCTATCAATTAATTTTACCAAACAGTTTTATACAATCAACTAATCTACTCCGCTAGTCAAATCAACTAATGTAACCAGCTATTCGCTATCAGCTAATGTAATCCGCTATCAGCTATTAGGTATCCGCTAATTAGGGGTGGGAGAAAATACCCGACCCGAAAACCCGACGACCCGAAACTAAAATACCGGGTAATTCCCGAAAAAAAATACCCGACCGGGCTGGGTACCCAACCCGGCAAATTTCCCGGGACACAGGCCGAAAGTTTTTCCTTACCGGGTACCCGACCCGACCCGATTATATTTAATATATATTTTTTATATTTAAAATTATATTTTTATTTTATGTTTCTTAATATTTTCACTCTAAAATTAAGTTTAAATTCCTATTTTTTTCTATGTTTGTATTGTATTCTTTTAAGTTTTAAGTTTAATTTTTTTAAAAAATATTTTTGTGTTTAACATGTAATTTTTTATTATTTTAAAATAAAAAAAATAGGAACCGGGTACCCGATTACCCGTGTACCCGAATTTTACGGGTACCCAGATATAATGGGCCGGGACACGAGCCGTTTAATGAGGTACCCGGATGAACCGAATACCCGGTTTTCTAGGTACCCGACAATTCTCACCCCTACCGCTAATTGCCAAACATGACCTATATATTTTTTAATAATTTTTTCAGATTTTAATTAATAATATTATATTGAGTGTGCCGTGTGGGACCAATGAAATAATGGGTCAGCTCTCTAGGATTAGCAAGGGTGAACTGAAAGGTCGTGGATTGTACACGTATATACAAATCCAAGCGTCCCTGCTGCAACGTTCCAATTCCAAACACTGCAGCTCGTCTCATAATGACCTTTCTTACCTTTTTGGGACATCTGTGGGAGGTCCTCTTTACTCTCTGTTTTTAACCTTTTAGCCCTCCCTTTTAATATTTTATTCAAAACCACACCAATCATCGCCATCGTTCAAAACAACTCAGAGATTTCGTTTATGGGACCCTTTCACTGATTTAATCACATCTATTTTCATCACAACACATCCAAGATATTTTTTGCCCCAAAATCCTTTTTTTTATATATATATTTTTCATTTCTCAATTATTTGACACTCATATCTTTCTATAATCTGGAAACTTCTACACATATGGGTTTGTAATATAAAATTGTTTTCATTATATATAATTATTTTCTTTAAAAACGTAATTTAAAATATATTTTTATAAACCACATTTTAATCCCTAAATTTGTTCACCTTTTCACATTAGTATCTAATTTTGTATTTATCTTGACACTTGAAGTTGTATACTTTTTCGTATTACCAATACCTAAACATTTTTTCTCATTGGAATATGAACTTTTGTTTTTTTTACTTTTTCTTCACATTAATACAATTTTAACGGTTTAATTTCTATAACTTTTATAAATTTAGAAAATTTTAAATTTGTAATTATTATATATATTTTTATGCTTTTCTATATATGATTTATATTTATTAATTTTTTAATATTTTTATTTTTAGGTCACTATGTGATACAATATCAAAGTGTTATTCTCTCCTTTTAACATTGTTACAAACAAAGATATTAACGAGTGAAAAATAAACAAATTCAGATAGTAATGTAGACAAAAATTATTAATATGCTAATATGAGAAAATAAACGAATTCATGTCTTGATATATAATGTGAACAAGATATTAATTACCAATAAAAAATAAACAAATTCAGAAGTTAAAACGTAATTTGTTTTTAATTTAATTTATTGATGATATATACGTTCCACTAACCAGTAACCAACATATTTTTGGGCAGTCCCACAAATTTATTTGTGTGTTGGCATTTCACTTCCCGACCTGATCTTTTATTCTGATATTTCTATAAACTATATATTCCATCTATACCCCCTTATTTTTTTCGTTTAAATATGTTATCAAATCAAATGATTAAAAAGAACAAAACCAATATCTTACTTCTATATATCGAATCTTACTGCAATATAATCATATGAAAAAAAATCGTATTAGCATTTAATAATATTTTATTCGACTCGATCGAACTCTTACCCTAGTCAAAACCAAACCGATGGGTTTTATATGGTTTCATTTTAAACGTCAAAGGCTCAATATCTGGGCCTTTCCTTTTTGGGTGGAGGAGTGCTCAATATTTCCAGATGTTAATGAACGTATTAGAAATGGGCCTGCTAGGCAGGCCTGAGACTGTTCCGGAAACCTCATTCCTCTAATGGAGTCTGAATCTGAGTATTGGGAGAATTGCAAATTAGCAGGCACTGACCGGAAGAACTGAAAACGGAGGCAAGTCAGTGATCAAACACACGGTAAAATGAGTGCAGGTAATTCGATAATATGGAAATTAGCTTCCTTTTGCTTTCTTCTTTCGAGATATATTTTGTTTCTTTGATAATTAACCTCTTCAAAATTTCCAGCTTACCAGTATATTCCTTCAAATTGTCAATACCCATCGTTTTGAAGCTTATAAAAGAATCCATTTCGTCGAGGTTATATCGAGTCTGTTGTTTTCTTGAAACCCTTTGTTTTCGTTGGCTTAGTTTAAATTGCTGGTTAGCTGTTCGATAAAAGTCCTCTGAAGATACTAGTTTTGTACTTCCCTAAATTGTATATAGCCCTTTTTTTAAATAGAATCAGTTCGTCCATTTCTTTAATTATTATTAGTAATTGTGATTTGTGAAGTGGTTTGGAGCAGGAGGTGCATTTGGTGGGAATAGAGGGGTAAGACCAGTGCCACCCGAGAAAGGCATCTTCCCTTTAGATCATTTGCATGAATGTGACTCGGTGAGCAATATTGCTTTTTGGTTCTTGAAGATATTTAAAAGTAGTATCTTGTTGAAACAGGAGTTTGAAATTGAGCTTTTGAATGGGATGTCTCGTTTCTGTATTTTTGTAGGAGAAGAAAGAGTACCTCAATTGCCTTAAAACTTGTGGCCATAAATCTGAAAAATGTAGAGAATTCTCCAAGAAATACTTGCAGTGTCGAATGCAAAAGTGAGAACTAATTTTCTCTTGTTGCCACTTTTGTACTTATGCATGGTTTTTGTTTATGGATAGATACCCATTTCGATGTTTTTCCCCGTCAATGTTATCTTTTTTTCTTTCCCATTTTTTGATATATTTGCTCAGAATCTTAGGTTGCTGGTTCAATTTAATGATCTACAGTATGTGGTTTCAGTCCCTGTTTCTGCTAAAGATGTCATATTTTATGCTGCCAGACTCGAACAAGATCGGATTTAGCAACCTAATTGTAGGAAAAAGTTTCTATTGAATGATTTGAGCAGAAATTTGTAAAGATGTTCCATTAGTACTCAAGTATCATGGTGGATGGAATTAGTTGTCAACGGCTACTCATTGAATTTTTCATTGTGTAAAATAAAATTCATCTAAGAAGCAATATGTATATGCGTATAATTTTGTATATTTGTATAACATCTATCTATGATAATATGATGATGAGTTTAAATGGAAAGTGGTTGTTCTTTTTTACAGGAACTTGATGGCAAAGCAGGACTTGTCGGAACTTGGATTTGGGAAGCCATCGGAGGTGGAAGCTTCTGTCGGAAACGAATTATCAGAAAATTGATGGTTTTTATGTTCATTTGCTAATCATCTGACATTTTTTCCCTGAACGAGTGTTCCTTGTTTAAGTGGGATATTTCTCCAAAAATATATTTAGAAATGAACGAAGATTATAAATTAAAGTATTTATTATATTTACATGGAAAGTGTTCAATATACATGTTTGTAGTAATCTCTTCTATTTTAAGAGTTTGGGGTTTAATTTGTAGGGTTTAAGTTTTAAGATTAGATTTAGATTTTGGTTTTTAAGAAGTGAATACGTAGGTTTGTGTAAATGCATATCACTTTTATATTTTTATTTATTATTTTGCTCAAGCTTAAGTTTATCTGATCAATTTTAGATTCAATGAGTTCGATTAATCACGTCTTTTGAATAAAAGGGTAAACTACAACGGAGGTTACTCAATTATAGGTAAGGTTACATTTGACCTAAAAGTTACATTTGGCTCACTCAATTATATGTAAGATTATATTTGAGTCATCTAATTATTAAAGGTTACATTTAGATCACTCAATTATGGGTAAGATTACATTTGGGTCACCCTTCATATTTAAAAAAGTATATCAATTTGTGTATTAGATTAATTAATGATTTTAAATGAAATACTCTAATGTTAACGAGGATATATACGTGATTTGGAAGAAAAAATGACTAAATTGATGTATTTTTTTAAATATGAAGGGTGACCCAAACATAACTTTACCCATAATTGAGTGAACTTTAATAATTGGGTGACCCAAATGTAACCTTATCCACAATTGAGTGATCTAAATATAATTTTTAATAATTGGGTGACCCAAATTTAATCTTACTCATAATTAAGTGACCTCTATTGTAGTTTACCCTATAATAAACAACATAGTTCTTTTCTTCCATGGTTACAAACGAGAAAAGTGAGCGGATTTGAGATTTATTTAAGGAAAATACTTTGATATAAGTTTGCCTAAGTTTTAGTTTAGGCAAAGTATGTTAATTTTGAGATTCAATATAGTTTATGATTAAAGGTTTTATGGTTAGAAATTAAGTTTTAGACTTTTTTAAGTTTGTATTTTTTATTTTTTGAATTTTTTAAAGCTCAAGTGATTTCAAAATGTTGTAATCAAATCAATTGTTTTTGTTGCACTCTCGGTTTTCCAGGAGTTTAACCCAACTAATTCGAATCAACTCGCGTCGTACACCTGTGGTAGATTAATTTTCCAACGAAAATTTACTGCATAGGCAAAGCTTTGAACTCAAAATTTGTTTAAGCTATACTAAGTTACTTATCACTTGGACCAACCAGAACTCAAATCAATTTTAATTTATTTCAAAATCAAACATTTTCAGTATTTTCCCTTTTTTTATCAATATTTTTCATTTTAAATTCATTTGACTTTTTTTTCCTAACGCAAACTGTAATAAAATTAAAAAAGAAAGGAAAAAAAAAACAGAAAGCGGCTGGCGGGAGACAAAACCTAAGACAGACAACAACAACATTTACTTGTAATTACACAAAAAACACGCACAAAACTTTTAAACTCTCTACCTACTTACCTCGATGAATTCGCTACAAGTCCCGAGACATTAATCTTTCATTTGCATTTGTTCCTTTCTTTTCTTCTTCTTCTTCTTCTTCCATGGCGTCCCATTTGTTTCTTCAACTGCCCCATTTCTCCTACTACACGTAAGTTCCAGTTTACATCGTCCATGGTATTTACTCCTTGAAACTATTACCTTTGAGAGAGAAACAAATATTTGGTTTTTGTTGCCTTTGCCTGCATCCAATTTATGGTAATCTTTCAATTTATTGCATATGCCATTTACTTTTAACTGATTCAGAGCATACATTTTTGTTTGATTGTTTTTGGTTATATGAAGTTGGTTGACATTCTTTTTCCCACCTCATGTATTGTCGAAGTTAGAACTTAGAACCCAATAATGTACTGTAAATTACTCATTTGATTCATGTAATATTCATTTTGGATACTTTAAAAACAAACTCTTTAATAACCAAAAGGCTAAATGAATCAAAAAGGAAGATGGGAAGCAATGTAATATTAATGGACTTCTTGTTGGTTTGAGGAGTTGAACATGGTTATCTGTCACAGACAAGCTTTTAAATCCTCTAATGGATGGAATTGGAAGCCTAGTTCAAGTGCATTTCACGGTTCGAAGTTCCACCGAAGGCTGCTGGGGAATCATTTCACGGAAAATAAGAGCAGTTTACTTGGATTATGGTTTGCTGGTTACACTTCTTCAAAGGGTACATTTCAAAGTGTAATGTCGGCAGTGTCTTCTTCCCCTCCTTGTGATCCCTCTGATACTGGCAACGAGGCTCTTTTACCCGAACCTGATTCTCCTGCAATCGGTTTCAATCGGGTGAATTGTCTTGTTTGGGTGTTACATGAAGCTGCCAGAAGCTTTTCCCTTGCAGTTGAGTCACTTGAGTTGGATGGAAGCAGTGCTGAGCTTGCAATGGCTTGGAATGGGAAGGATATGCATCAATGGCATAAACGTATCGCTCATCGGGTATATGCTCAAAAGCCCCAAATAAATAAAAACTGATTATGAGCCTTTACAGTTTTTTTGTAAATAGTCTAGAAATGGTACATTTAAAGTAATGAAATTCATGTTGTTGGCAACTACTTATAGACAGGTTAACCATATGGTGCAGAACTTTAGTGTTATGTTTGTTCCTTGATCAACCATGACTGATTAATATGATTCTTCAGGTAGCTGTTTATGCTATGTTGAAAACGGTAATCGAAGTGGAGATATTGCTCTCTCAAGAACGTCATAACAATGCATCCCAAGCTAGAAAGATGTAAGTTTTTGTAGCAGTTCTTTTAGTCTATATTATTAGTATTATCATAAATGATATTGAAAGTTCTAAAACATCAAAAATCAGCTCTTTTTGTTTCAAAGATGTTTCTCTGACTTTGGCCAAGTCTACTGTCTTGTCTCCTTAATTATGCCTGGTGATAGTGGTGTTAGCAGCTCTTATGTTTTGTTTTGCCATTTGCTTCAGCTTGATTGCAGAGACAGATTCGTTAGAGGAGTTCATTGAAAATCGGTTGAAATTACGACAACCGGAATTGGTACAATGGTTCAGAGTGGTGGAACTTCCAAGGATGACAGGATTTTTCATTCCATTGTTAAAGAAATGGTCTATGGAGTATGCAGGAAGGTTTGCTCAAAATACTCCTTTGCTTTCAACCAAAAGTACTTTTTCTTCCCTATAGGATTATTGACACCCTCCCTTCTTAAAAACTCCATCCCTATGGTAAATGTGAATTAGATTCACATGTTTATTTTCCCCACATCCAATAATTTCACCTTTGAATAAATTCATTGATTATTCTGCAACCCGTGACTTGACCTAAACACAAGAATATTCAGTGGTGTTGCAGGAATTATTATGGCTATTAGCTGTTGTGCTGCAGTAGAGAAATTATGTTCTGAACATATCTCTTGTCCCTTGTCTAAAATATCAGTAGGCGGTGTTAGAGTGGAGCTTATGGATCTTTCACATGGTATTGTGTCGGTCGACAAATTACACCAGTTAGCTACTGAAGCAGGATTTGAAACTCATTTCCTGTCACATTTTGGTGCAAAGGTTCTGTCTAGCAAGAAGAGTGATGAGATAGAATTTTGGATAGGGTTGGCTCAGAGGAAACTCTCAGTAGCTTTCACCAAAGAAACCATGATTCCAGGCAAACTAGCATTTAACAGCAAGGTTTTCCTCATGATTCCAAATATTTTAGTATTTTCAGCGAGTATGCCCTGTTAGAACATATTGCCAGCGGTTTAAGTTGTTATAAACTTTGATAGGTTCAAGCAGATAGCTTGGCTACATTAGGACTTTTTGCATATCTAGGGAGGAAGACTAGATTGCTTTTTTCACAATTGCGAATAAATGATCTTGATGAGCTGGTGAAGGACTTCCTGAGGTAAAATGTGTCTTGATTTTGTTGACTCCTGATTACTGCGACTCACCGTTGTAATATGCTATAAGAGTTGTAGTGCTTCGGGTGCAGCTACTTGGAGTGCGGCAGCCTTTTCATTTACCCGGAGTTCTCTTCCATATCAGTTTACCAATTCTTCATGGAGGTTAGCTTTATATGCTATAAGAATTCTTGCATTTCATTGAACTATGAGAGTCAATCTCTAACTGACATTTTCAGACACTAACTAATAGGAAATGCTAAAATTATACATACAGGTAGTTACTGATGAAATTGGATGGCTTGATTTTTATGGAAATTGTTCTTTCACTAGCAATTATGGAAAAAGGTCCAAGCAGCATGCAATACAAGCAGAGAAAGAAATCATATTATCAAATGTTTTTACTGTTTGCTATGATGTTTTTTCTGGGTTTGCACACTTCAGCCGCTCGACTCAGCAGCCCTTAGATTCTCAATTGTTAGCATTCTTGCTCCAGAGGTAGCCAATAATATTTCTACCATAATATTTGAACTTATCTGATTGTTTTTTAGTAAATTGGACTTTTAAGATATGTTATCTGAAATTTTCAGCCAAAGGCTGTTATCTTTATGTCTGGAAGATTACTGGGCTGCTTACGATAGATCGGGGTATGTTGGTTGTTTCATATGGCATTCCCATGGCGTTTTCCGTAGTAGAATGAACTTTGTATTGAGCTAATATTGAATCATCTAGCAGGGAACCGTTAAAGATTACAGACTCGGGTGCCTCTAAGCATGGACCATCTCCTGGTGCTATTGGCACAGCCTGGTTTTCAGTGGCCATGGAAGCACTGACAGAGGAATCTCAAATTGATGAATTTGGAAATTTTTGTACGCTGAAAAAGGTACGGATTCCATATTCAGATATGCGATGTTGTCATTTCCTTTCACCATAAATTCCATTGACAAACTTGTTGTAGAGTTGAAGAAAAAGAAAATGGTGAAATCTTGTATGACTGTAGGTAGGATAAATACAGTCCAAGCAATATTACTGTGACAAACAAAGTGATTAAAGTACTTCTAATGTGTTCTTTGATCAAATATCAGTCAAGGAAAATATCTTTAAAAGTTGCAGAGTCATTTGTGTTTTTGCATGTCAAAGCTGCAATAGTATTTTGTGAAACCAGACATGATCATATGAACAGCTATGACAATACCGGCTAAGACAAGCAACAGAGTTCTGTTCAAATGTGGACAAATATATTATATATGGACACCTGTTACCACTGCTTTACAGTTTCTATTTGGTTGTTGATAGCTGCCGCACTTCAGTTCAGCCAGAAAAGATCCGGTAACCTTCGCAGAGGGAACTGACATCCCCAAATCAAATGCCCTGCATGAGAGTTTAATTAGAAAATACTGCACCAAATTGATTGCTTCAAGTTTCGTAAGGCCAATAACCTTGGTTCTTGTCACTGAACACTCATACCAGATCTTCATACTTGGAGCATTAATAGTAAAATAATGAAAATTTTGCAGGATGTATGGTTGGGAACTCAGTTGCCATTCGTCGACATCACAGTTTCAGTGGAGCTACTCGCAAAGCAATTGCGAGGCCAGAAGGTCACAGCCAGAGAAAAAAGGAAGTTAAAAAGAACATTGAATGACATTGCTACACTCATTCCTGTTACAATTCTAATGCTGCTTCCTGTAAGCAGTTTAACTCTTCTCACCAATGCTTTCATCACTCATAGGATGAATAGCTTATATCATTTTGTTTTGCATATTTTAATGGCCAGGTATCAGCTGTAGGGCATGCAGCAATGCTAGCAGCAATCAACAAGCACCTACCATCTTTGGTAAAAAGACCTCATTGTTGTTTCTTCTTCTATTTTTATGAACAATTTACACTAAATCCTGGTTTCATTTACTGCCCCAACTAGATTCCATCACCATATACTTCTGAGCGTTTGGATGTTGCGAAACAACTGAAAAGAACCAAGAAGATGGAGGTTACATCGTGGAGCAACCTTGAAGACCCTACCTCTTAAACATATTTTTTCTTTGTTTAACCACATGTGTCTTCGTATGATTTACGGTATGAAAGTAATCGTGTTCGAGTCGGAGTGTATTCGAGTGAAACAACCTCCCAACAATATACCTCTTAAGCCTAAATAAACTCAAAATCCCGGTTCCACATTTGATTGCACTGGCATTACTCTGAGCTTTCAATTTGTAGTTTGTACATACCGCATTGATATGTAGATACGCTCAGAAGTGAACACAACTTTGGATGTATAAATACTCATATTATCTGATTTTTCTTTGTTAAAAAAATCATTTAGAAGACGGAACAAATTTTCTTAAGAAGAATTACGTTTAATTTTTATTTTCAGGCTCTTTAATTTTCTGATGTTTTTTTTTTAATCTTTATGGATATATATATATATATATATTTGATTCGTATCAATTTTAAATATTTTTCATGTTAGAAGATACGAAATAACTCACATTCTGAACTTAACAACTTTGAAATTAAGCTTCTTCAAATGTACCGGAAAAAATAACCATTTATCTTCACTTTCTGGTTTTCGGAAGTACAGCATGATCCTACTGGGGAAATATTCTCTCTTTTCGTACATTTAAAATTTAATCATTTACCTTTATTTTCACGAATTTAATACATTTAAAAAATAAAATCCATTTTTGTTAATGTCACTAAAACTTTATTATTAAATTTAGATCCCTTACTACATCCAACAGTTAAAACTTGTTTTAAAATCTAAAAAGTAGAGACTAAATTTTTGAAAATAAAAAGATAAAATTCCAAACGTACAAAGGGTACAGATCTTGGAACGTATTTTGACCTACTGAAAAGAAAAATTCAACATTTGACTATCAAAAAAGCAAACAAGAACTCTGGAAAACCTCAGTTTTCATGATAACAAAATGCATATTTATTTGTAATTCCTTATGGAAGAATATAAATGTCGGTAAAATTTAAAGAGTTGGTGTCATATGCAATCTATAACAATCCCTGGAAATGCAAAAGGCTAGTAGCAAAAAACCCAGAATTAATTTCACATGGAACATAGATTTATAAAAGCTAACATTTGCAGGCATTTTAACAGGTCAAAATATAGAAGTCTGAAAAAGGACAATTCAACTTCATTGCTTCATAGAGCTCTCGAGTCTAGACCTTCCGTTCATGTACATTATCTCAGTCTAAATGCTTTGCCGTGGAAATACGCATTTCTAGTGGTTGCATTCACAAATACACAGCACAAAAACTCTACAATTCCATTAAAAGAAGAAGAAAAGAGGAAATTGTGAAACAAAAACCCAAAAAACATTTTCCCAACAAGATTGTAGCTTATCCTTTCTAATTTAAGGGTGTTCCTCACTTATATTACATGCAATGCCATGGTCAAAGATGCATGTAATATCACAGCTTCATTACTTGAAAAGATATTACCATCATTCAGGACCATACCTTACACTGTCCTCTTTGGATCACGAGCTGCTGCAAGATGGTCCTGCAAAACAAAAGCCAGACACAAGATTATCAGGTTATAATCCACAAATAGCTAACCAAAATAGAAAATGCTAGAACTTAAAAGCTTACCAAAATAAAATCAAATGCTCTGGTATCCTCCTTCTTGGAACTGTTCATCATTGAACTAGTCGTTTGAGTTGGAAAATTTGACTGGAAAATATCAGGCAGAGGTGATCCACTGGAAACATGATTAGTCCCAACATTTTGTGCATTAAGATTACCAAAGTGTTGTAAGTTAGACATCGTAGCAAGCAATTGCTGCTGAGCAAAGAAACTCCCCATAGCACCGTAATTCATAGGCTGAGAAGAAAAGGCTGGGTTCAACATTATTCCAGGAGGAATAGCATATGGCATGGTTCCTAAAGGAAACATCGGATTTGTAGTCATCCCAGTGGCTTGAGAACCAAGGATACCGCTCAAAGCATCATTAGAAGGTTGATGACTAGAATGAGTGTTGATGTTGGCAAATATGTTTTCAGAGGCCTCAGATGTGATTCCTTTCTGCTTCGAATTAGATAGATTCTCAGTCAACGACAAGCCAGCCATTAAATCATTAACAGAGTCTTCTTTATTCTCTGGCTCAAATGGAGCTTCAGAAGTGGTCCCAAAGATATCAATTAGTTCAGATTTTTTATTTGCAGCCACATTATTGCCATTGACATCTGACTTGTCATCTATTGTCATCCCAGAGAAGAGATTGTCCACATTTTCTCTACCCTCACCAGTGTGAAATGAGACACCTGCAAAGGGATCATCATCATCTTTCTGTTCAGTGGCACCAAGATCAGCATCTATACCATCTCCAAATAAGTCATCAATAAGCGGGGTTGTGGTCAGATTTGCAGTATTTTGATTATTTGGGTCTTTTGAGGAAGTATCTTGTCCATCATAATCATCTGGATAACCAGTGTCTATCAGGTCAGGCATTTGAACGGGAGTGGTCACAGGCTTTAAGGACCTTTCTGAATTACTTGCCAAACCACCTGCCTGTTGCCCATTCAAAAGGATCAACACCTGTTTACCAAGATCACAAATATATGTCAACTGCTGCATCGATTTCATTCACAGAAAATAATATCTTGCCAGCTATAAATCAGCATCAGAATACATAATAACTAATCAAGATCAGGACAATTAAAGTAAAGATTAAGCACAATGATCATGACTAAAAAAGCAACTGACACCTAATTTGATGACTGCAAGAGCCAATCCTAAAAATCTTGATTTATAGGCTTGAACAAAAGAATTAAAGATAAACCTGCCCTCAATAAAAAAGAAAGAGAACACAACATGAGGTCAAACTTCATTTTTGGACAGTTGTTTAAGGGGAAAACGAGCTAGCATCTAAAAATTATCATAATAGAAGATAAAACTTCCTTTTTTCTAATTTAAAAGAGGAAACTAATACTCTACATCAACTTAGATTTGCATAATATAAGCCATTAGTAAAATGCATGGCCTTCATGAGCCCAAACATGAAGGAAAGATCAATTGTTCTTCCTACCGTAAACCCAAAAACAACCAACATTCAAAAAGAACTTTGATTGAAGTTTTCCATAGGCCTAAAGCAAGTTCTCAAGCATAGATTAGTTGAATTTTCTTTTATTCCCCATGACTTCAGTTTATTTTATTTAATCAGATCTTGTTTTAGCTGCTTAGCAAAACAAAGAGAGAAAAAAAACCATACAATCATGGCACCAAAAATAGCATTCTGGACTGGACCTTAAACTGTAAAAAGAATGATGTTTTTTCAGGTTAAAGTAAAAAATGGAAGGTTGACTAAGATAATTACCTTGTTGGCCTTTTCTCTGAGAGAAGCTTGGGGAGACTCAGAACATCTCAAAACAATATCTTTGTTCTCCGTGAAATAAGAAGCCACAATTATGAAATGCTCATCTTCCAGTCTCCTCAAAATGGAATCAAGCACACACATAGCTTTCATGCGAACCTGACCATAAAAAATTCTTGTTAAGGTTAAAAGATTACTAAAAACACAAATACTCCCTTCATTGCTTTGGAAGAAATAAATACAGAATTATCACCAATATGAAACATGATCACATAATGAGAACAGAATAGTTCGATTGCATGATTGACAAGTGGTCAAGATATCATGGGTTGGGTGCCTGCGTAGAGCTAAGTAACCCCCACCCTGTGGCCTTGTCATCAAATGATTTAATACATACAAGCAAAGAGTTACCTGCCACACTGGAGATAGAAGCTTAGATTCAAGAGCATGGCTTAAAGCCAATGCATCAAGCTTTGCAGCCTCCACGAGGAAAGCCTGAATAGCATCACGAGTAGGTTGTAGACGTACACCACCAGATGTAACTATGGTTTCCAACAATCTCTCTTCACGAGTTTTAGACTCTGAATGATTTGAGCTAGATTCCACACTTGTTTCTGCCTTTAATACTCTTGAATCCTGGCCCCAAGGTCCACTAGCAGTATTCCTAGAAACCCCTCGAGTTTCATTGCGCAATTCAACTGGATCATACCTATCAGAATGGTCAGTTTCTGTAGTCAACGACCTTCGAAGAGTAGGACTTTTGTAGTTTCCATTATCATTCTTTCTAACTGAATGGCCCTGAGTGAAACTACTAATTCCCTGTTTGATAGAAGAACTTCCAATATCAACTACCTCACTTAGAAATGATTTCTTCTCATTCGATGGCATTTCAAAGTTTGTGTTGCCAAATCCTTCAATTCGTTTGTTAAAGTCATCTGCCGGAGGAGGCTTACTAGCATTATTTTCCTCTGCAAATATAGCAGAAATGGCTTCATGAGCTGTTTCCCGCACGGCCTTATTAAGTGCATCCCCCTTCAAAGGATCTGGCTGCCCCTTGTAATGAAATAACTGGCGTACAGCTACTGAGTTCCTCTGCATCTCTCTCCTAAACTCCACACCAGACTTTCCGACTGCATATTTGATCAGCCTCAAAGCCTGCAAAAATCGCACCACCCACTGAGTATCATACTTTAATAATTCAAAATTATGAAACAACTTGCCTACACGTTAAACACGCAACATTTACATACCAAAAACTTCGCTAAAATTTTATGACCAATTACTTACTACTTGACTAAAATTGAGGTGAAGTTCTCAATTTTTAATAACTTTATCAGATTTTTCTTCCCGTTAAAACAGCAGATATCATTAGAACTGTCTAGATTCCATCATTCGACAAAACAAAAAAAGAAAATTCAAAGCGAATTGAATGAAATCACCTTCTGCTTGACAATAGGACTTTTGTGATCGAGTCGTTTAAAGATAAATTCCGACACCTCTTTAACAATACTAACATGCGACGATCTCAAGAACTCGCAGATCTCTTCTAACTTATAAACGGGTGTTACTTTATCTTCATCCGAGGTTGCCCCGTCGATCATCCGCGATCTCCAGTACGACTCCACCGCTCGCCTGCTGGAATCCATTTAGAAATAAAATAAAAAGGGCCAAAAACACAGATTATTTGATTGAATTTCAAGGTTTAAGATCGATCTATTTGCTTGATCGAGACTGACAGGAAATTGAATAGGATTCAATAAGGACTTTTTCTTTCAATTTTGCAATTTGATTTCTTTTCCTTTAATGAATTAGGGAAAGAACGAGAAAAGATGAAGAATCTGAAAACCTCGAAATCTGGACAACACTGTGTGAATGATATTCACGTTGTTCATTAAATTATTCCAAAAAGAGGTTTATTGATTCACGTTTTTAATTTGATCTTTGTCCATTTCTGTTAGTACCGTTTATTTATGTTTGGGCCCGGCCCTTTATAAACTCTGCTTTGAGTTGGTTTGCTTATTTATTAACAAAAATCAAACGGTGTCGGTCCATTTATCTTTCACGATTTCAATATGGAATAATTGATCGACGGTTAAAAGTGATAAAAGTTTTAATATCAAATTTTCAACGTATTATTAATTTTGAGTTCAATTCTTAGATAATATCTCTCCTCACTTCTATAATTGTACAGATTCGAATTTTTATCTTTGTTTAAAAAATATAATACTTGTCTATTTAAAAAAAATGTTTAAAAAATATGTAATGGGTTGTACCATTTTATAATCACCACATCAAATTGATCACTAAATTACAAAGGGGAGGAATAAATTAGAAAGGTGGGGCTAATGTTCTACATTCAAGAACCCTATCACAAGTATAAAAGACGCGTAAATGAACAACCTTATAGTAATTGTCCTCTTCCAATTACAGAAATAAATAGAGTAAAGAGTAGTTCCTTTCTTTTCCTTGTTTTATCTGAAAATTAAGCTAAGGAATCTGAACAATTTCAATTAAAATTTTGTGAAGCGACTGTGGCTTCGAGAAGAATGGGCAGTGATCACTCCCTTTGATCTTAAAAACTCCTTCCGGTGGATTTTCTCTTACTAGCTTTTCTTGTACATCCGGCGAAAGAGCACGATCGTCCAATGTTTGAATGTAGAAGCGCCTCCCGGCTCCGTATTTTTCAGGGGTCAATGACAGTTTCTCCATGATGGGACCTAGTGGGGTGGATCTCATGGACACCATGGCCAAAGCAACATCCTGTAAGGAACCAAATACCGTGATGTAAAATCAATCATATCTTATTATGTCCTTGCAAGTAACTGCATTCGAGTTTTCGTAACCATGATGCAGACGAGCAAACAGAACAAGTAACATATACAACATGAAGTAAGGTTGTAACGAACCTTGGTTGGCGATTGATTGAAGTACAACCCTTTCATCAGCTCTTTCTCAAACATGAACCCTGTAGGAGGCTTGTCTTTGCCATTTCCATGAATCAAAAACTGTGACTCTTGCATAAAACGTTCAGCAGAACCAAGCTGCAATAAAGAAAAGTTTCGGCGTAAACCAGATAACTAAGAGCAACAAAAACTATGGGAGAACTTTCACTACAAAATTTCAGTAGTAATAATGTTTGGTTGATATCAGTCCATGACAAAAGAATAACTAAAAATTTGCTTTAGAAGTCTACAAATTTTGGTTTATTTGTTAGCAGAATTCTAATGTTTCGAGAAAAATCATTTAGAAATAACATAAGAGAAAGTTATCATGTATGCTCATACAACAGAAGTTAGATAAGATAGCCAGGGCTCAAGCATCAACAGAATACCTCTTCGGCAAACACGTCGAAAGGTCTCTGACCGTTAGACACCATTGTAGCACAAAGGTAAATTGCTTTCGAGATCTTTCCTGGGAAATGTTCCAATGCATAAGAAAGGCAAGCGCCTCCGCTGCTATGACCCACCAAAATAACCTGCATATATAGTTCATTAATCAAGACGATTTAGCATAACAGATGGCAAAGCTTTGGTAATATCCAATGTAGCTTGTTACCTTCTCATCTTCAGGAAGGTTCTCTAGATACTTAATCAATGGTTGCGAGTATTCTGCCAATGTAGTGACCGTGTTTGTATCCGTGAGATCAATACCGGAACCTGTGAGATCCAATGCAGTAGGCTGAAGACCCACTTCCTCCAAATGAGCAATTGTTTTATACCAACACCAAGCTCCAAAGCCTTCTCCATGTAGCAGAATAATCTTTTTGAACTTGATCTTTTCAAGAGATTCCAGTACCTGCAGGTAAAATGATTAGAATCAGACATAATGCGGGAGTTATAAGGCTTAAAACTGTTATACAATTACATAGAATCTCATCACTGATCTTTTCACCAGCCTTAATGGTCCATGTTCCACATCCTTATCTTCATAGCACAATAGAATAAAACATGACTTTTGAAATTGCCTTCATAAAACAAAAAGTGATTTTTGAGGGCTTATAAAGGTTTAAACTTTACAGAGATCGTGACAAAAAGGTGCATATCATGAGATCCCTTAACTTTTGATTAAAAAAACAGAACAGATCCCTTTATTTTCTCAACTAAAATTATATTAAATACTCAAGAACTAACTTGGATATATAAAATTGCATAATGCTAAAAGCACAGTGAATCAAATCAACTAATGTTTTAACAGGTTCTCCTTTTAAGTTTTCGAGTGAAAAGCAAAAGCAGAACTTATTGTCTTTTTTTCTACCAGGCTAATACTGTTTTCCAAGCTTTACAATCAATCATAAAAACCCCACAATTTCATCATAGATCCAATCAATTAAAACAGTAACTAGCATAATGATTACCTATGAAAGCACAATTAGAAAAGCAAAGTTAAGTAATTTAATATTGTTATTTAGAATAAATAAATAAATAAAACCCACCTTTTTTTCATTATTGACTAATGGATCAGTGTGCCTTCTAGAGCTGGTAGAGCCAATTCTCCTGGACATGGATCCATCAAATCTCTGAGATAATTGGTGCTGATGAAGAGCCATAGACAAAGCTTGCTTATGCAAAAACTCTTCTTCTGCAAGCATTTTCCTTTGAGACCTTCCCATTCTCTTGCTTCTCGATCCATTATCTCTCGTGTCTTTCTTTGTCCTGCAAATCAAGCTATTTCCCATTGTTCAAAGGGACTCAGAAAAGGTTGGAATTTTCTTTCAACACAACCCCGGAAGCTTAAAGGGCATTTTCTACCGGAAAATGGAAGAAAGTCAATAAATTTTCCAGGAAAGAGAGGTCTTTTAATGAATTAAAAAAACACCCTTCATTATATATAGTAAAATGATTAGTTGAAAAATGAGATAATAAGAGAGAGAAAATGAAAGTAGGTAAACAGAAGAAAAAAAGACTTGGGAAGAAGTAGGTAATTAAAGCAAAATCAAAATCAAAATAAACAAATGTGTGAGACAGCTCTTTAAATCAAAGGGCCAACTAAATTTAAGTGCTATTTATTGTTTCTGGATTCTCTGATATGATCTTGTCTTGCCACGGTAGGATTTCAATGCTTTGCTCTTCCCGGTAGAAAATTGTAGACATTTATTTTGGTTGACCCCTTGGATTTATTGTGGAGTTTTCCATTTTTTTCTGCTACTATAAACGATTATTTATATTTTCTATTGATTTTTATTTTTATCATAATTGAGATATTAAAAAAATCCATTATGGTCGTAATTTAAATTCCTGTCTAGATGATCAAAGGTGGTTTAATGCTAAGCACCTAACCTCTTATTTAAGAGCTGGTTATGGAGAATATTTGCTGTACTTTTTTGTATTAATATTTAATAATATTAATTCATTTATAAAGACAGTGAACCTTTTGAACTCCTTCAACTAATTCATTGTATCCGACAGATAATAAATTTTACGCTGCAATACAAAAACAAAATAAATAACATGTTTTTAGACTTTTTTATTAAAAATAATAATAAGAAAAGTTCTATAAAAAAGAAGAGAAGGGTTTTGTTTTTATAATGAGCAATATCATTGATTAAGGTTTTAAGTTTACACCAGCCTTGGGGAGAAGAGAAATATTTAGTTCATATTTTTGAGATAAATCTATTTGTTACGAATTTTTTATATATCCAAAAGGAGGGGTCGGATTATTCCAAATTAATTATATGTTTCACTAAGATGGTCAAAGTTAACAAATGTCCGTTTGTTAACATGGAGATGGAGTGAAATTTATATGCCAAGTGGCACAAGTTTTCTTATTAAAAAAAAAACAATAGGCGTCAGCGATTTAGACTTGGAAAATTATTTTACAGTTAAGAAGATTATAAATATAAAAAGCTAATAATTTAAGGATTAATATTCTATCCACTGATGGAAACTTTTTATTTTTAGGGTATAAGGAATTAGTTTAGGATATAGTGTTTAGGGTTTAGAATTTAGGGATAATTGTTTCAATTTAACATTTAAGATTTATAAGTTAGGGTTTAGTTTTTAGGGTAATATGGTGAGGATTTAGGTTTTAACATATAAACTCTAAATTATAACCATAAACCTTAAACTGAAACAACTATCCCTAAATTCTAACCTCCTACACCTAAACCCTTAAAACCTATACTCTAAACTAACTCCATATACCCTAAAACTAAGGCGCTTGTGGAAACTTTCGGTTTTCACCGCTTGTGTATAAAATATTTATCCATAATTTAATATATTCAACTCATCAAGTGTTCTGGTAAAAAAAAACGGATGTTGCTCATTCTAAGAGACACAAATTTAAATTATTTTATCTACGATGTGTATATACATTGTCAAATAGTTTAAAATATGTATAAACATATACTACCTTATAAAAGTTATATTTGCAACGGGGAACTAGAACAGAATTCAATAAGTAGTTTTAGTGGAAAAGTTGATGATGTTCATTTTAGGAGACCTAAATTTAAATTGTTTTGTTCACAATATATGTGTATTGTCAAACAAATAAGAATATATATAAACAAATATAACCTTATAATTACCATAAGACTATTTAAAAAATATAGAGAGAGAGTTCAAATTTGGTTTATGATCATAAGAGCAAGGATATATTGAAAACCTTGAAAATTGTTTATAATTATGTCGTTATTATTTTGTTAATTATTTTATTTGATACAATTTTATGTCTATTTCCTTTTTACAATAAATTTCTGCATATGCAAGTATATTTATTGATTTGTGTTATTTTTTTGGTTACCTCGTAGGTTACAAACAACCTTACAATCAAATGTGTTTGAAATTCAATTACAAGTAAAAAATTTCAAATAATACATTAATAAAAAAACATTTATCGATGCAATAATTTTTTAAACAAAAGATCAATATAATACTTGATCTAAATTAATCGGTAAATATAATATTTTTTTTGGATATATATATAAACTTTTACTAGCAAATCATTTTCAACATTTTAAGCCCGTAACTTATGGTGTTAATAACTTAATATGGAGCAAATTAGAGGATAGGGATATCACAATCACTGACTGTTTTCTTTCGGTTCACTTAAACCATTGCCAACGCCATGAAAATGACTCTTTCCAATCCTTTTCAAACAAAAGACTAAAATAAATTAAGAGTGATGTAAATGTTCAGTTCTAACTATAAAATCCGTGCATCATGCCTCATACTGCGCATACGTGTTTCTCGTTCAATATTGGTTTTTTCTCGCGAATTTATTTTATATTTTACATGATATACAATTTAAAATTTGTCATATAAATAAACCTATTCAAAAAAAATTGTCATATAAATTGAACCCATTAATTGGTCATTTCAAAAGAAAGAATATTGTTATTTTTAAATTATTTGGGTTCAAATAGTTTATTCATGTGATGTATGTGTCTTATTAAAAATGTTAAGATTAATGAACATAAATTTTCTGTAATCACACCATAATATTTATATATATAGATATATATATATTACTAATTACATATAAAAAAATAAAATAAATGAAACTTTGAAACCATCCATAGAAACTCTTCGTTTGCCATTGCTGCAGGCAAACGGCTGTTGGGGCTGAACACTCATTGACATAAATAAAAAAAATATCTATAGGCAAAGTGTCAGTTTAAATGAAAAAAATAATAAACAAACGTCGGTTCACAACTAAATCAGTACATGTTTGGCGAAAAAATAATAGACAAATTTGAATGGAACTCTATATATGGATAATTTAGAGTTTTACATTCAACATTACAGACAAATTGTTAAGTATAAAATAATACATCGCCAAGAATTAGCACTGTTTTTTTTTTCAAGGATCCCATTAAGCGTTTTTTCTCTCTTGTTTTTTCCTTTCTTTTTGCTATATGCATGAAACATAAAATTTTGGTAGGGACGGACTCAAGATTAAACTAAGAAGGCAACAAGTTGATTAACTTTGAAGTATAATAAGATTTTAAACAATAATCAAACCATGAAAATTAAAAGAGTTAGGGTTTAAGTTTACTAATTTTAAAATTGCAAGGTCTTAAAAATAATTAAACCAAAAAATGAGAGGTTAAGGTTTACTTTCATTAATTTTAACTAGAGTCTTAAACGTAATAAATCATAGAAGGAACAAGAATTTAATAGTAATGTTTTTAAAATTATTAGTGAACTAAAATGTTAGTCAACCATCAAAGTTGGGGGAATTGCTCCTCCTACTTACTATGTGAGTGTGACTTCGGCTCTGCTTCTAGGTATAAGTTTAATTAAGGTGTATTGAACCTCCCAGTTCACCTTAATCTATTTACAATATTAAAATTAAAATTTAAATATTATTTTAAAAATTTTAACATTTTATCTCATTAAATCAACCGTTAATTAATATTTTATTTTAAAAATTTTGAACATAATATAAAAAGTATACGATTAACGCACCATACATTATTGTAGGTTTTTAAAATGTTGAGAATAAATTGCGTTTGGGACAAATTT
Organism: Hibiscus tridactylites; assembly: GCA_958450335.1. NCBI lineage: Eukaryota > Viridiplantae > Streptophyta > Magnoliopsida > Malvales > Malvaceae > Hibiscus > Hibiscus tridactylites. The sequence continues at coordinate 6,685,410 of OY288277.1, read as the reverse complement.
AAGATTTTATTGATATAGTTGTGTGAGTGTCCGCATTTCAATGACCCTAATTTAATGATGCTTGACAAAACTGGTGTCCGCCTTTCTGGTGCTTGACAAACCACCATCTCTCGCGCTGCTCTAAGTTAATTACTTAGATTAATCACTTAATTACATTAACAACAACAAATCCAAGTTGTGACAAAAGACAGTTCATGATCCATCCGATAAAGCTGTACTCTTCTAAAATCAAACAACCATAGGTTTGGCGGCCTTGTAGTTTATAATAAAATAGATATGGAAGGGAATAACATGAGATTTTTCGGTGTTGGATTTTATTACCAGTTTGATCAAGTAATATTCTCCGATTCCATACTTTTTTTTTTATCTTGTCGGAACCGAGCAAGCAATCACTAGACCAATGTGTTGAGGTCTCAAAACTAAGCCAGCCCCTTTGCGCTAGCAATGGCTGGCAGGCACAGTCTCCATCTATGCCACCAGGGTCACACGCATTTCTAAACCTATTTAAGACATTTTACAAACTAAACTAATTGGAAAGGATAAACATAGATTTGAGGCGTTATAGAATAAGTGTAAGATTTAGTTGATTAATGCTACGCTTAATTACAGAGTTATTTATGTTTAAGTATATGAGTGAGTAATAAACTAATTCCACTTCAAACTTAAATTTGTACTAATTGTTCTGTATTATAATGAACAATTTTAAAATTTACGTACTCATATAATAATTAAGTTTTTTTTTTCTTTACGTTATTATATGTATCAAATGTGGCATGATTGTTTTGTTTGTACGTTGATACAGGGACACATGTACCAAATGTTACATGATTGTTTTTGTTTGCATGTTGATCAGAAATTTAAATTGTAGTTGTGACTACATTTTTTATCGTGTTGCGTTTATCACGGTTACAGATATAACGTATAATGTTGTTGCGGTTAGTGCGATCGTGAATTTTTGTAAGAATATATGCTATTACGGACATAAGTACATAACAGTTGCAGGAATCACGATTTTCAGACAATGCCGAAACATTTAGATAACGATTGCGGACCGCTATTTAAATCCATGATGTTGATACAAAAACACTTGTAATATAGATAGTGGGAGAGCCTCTTATCCCTCAGAATTTTAGTCTAATAACATTTTAGGTCTTTATTAATTTAAATTTAAGTTAAATTAGACTTTTGTCTTTTTCACTTTTTGAGCTTAATTGTTTAATGCGTCTTTATTATTTTGAACTTATATAATTTACCCCTCATAATATTTGATCATAGTTTTTCCCGTATGTTGATACAGAATAGAATTATACTTTTTTTTAAATGAAATTAATAACTTATCTAATATTTTTAAAAGTAAATAAAATTATTTTTATTGAGAAAGTGGTAATTTAAATAAATATAGTTTATTCGAAGAAAGATGGTAATTTGTTTGCTTAAGCATGTAAAAACCTGAAGTTTTAAAAAACAACTACCACTAAAAATATTCACCCACTTTTGAAAAATTAAAATAATCACCCACTTAAAAATCTATTTTATTATTTTGGTTAAATTTATCTTACTTTCAATATGTAATTATGTTTTTTTAAGTTTATTGGGCCTAATCGAAACCTGCCCATGAAAGCAAAAGAAAAAAAAATGAATCTTAAGAATCCATCTAATTACAAGTTAGAACCAGTCCTCCCTTTTCTTCTTTTCATGGCCTGCAATTTCTTTTAGGGTAAACTACAACAGAGGTCACTTAAATATGTATAAGATTATATTTGAATCACCCAATTATTAAAAGAAATATTTAAGTCACTCAATTATGGATAAAGTTACATTTGGGTTGCCCAATTATTAAAGGTTACACTTGGGTTACTCAATTATGTGTAAGGTTACATTTGGGTCACCCTTCGTATTTAAAAAAATACATCAACTTAGTCATTTTTTTCCAAATCACTTGTATACACTCGTTAACACTAGAGTACTTCATTTAAAATCATTAATTAATCTAATACACAAATTGATATGTATTTTTTAAATATAGAGGGTGACCCAAATGTAACCTTACCCATAATTGAGTGACCCAAGTATAACCTTTAATAATTGGGTGACCCAAATATAACCTTGCCCATAATTGAGTGACCCAAATATAACTTTAATCATAATTGAGTGACCTAAATGTATCTTTAACCATAATTGAATGACATCTATTGTAGTTTACCCATTATTTTATACCATACTTGACAAAGAAGTGATCCAACAGTCTCGATTTAAGGCAAGAATACACCATGTAACCTCCCTAAAAGTCTAAACTGCAGCTTGACCAAATTGAAACAAACTATTATGTTCTTTTTGATCAATTTAAACAGAGATTATTAAATGTTAAATATAGAAAACAGAGTAACCAAAGGCAAAGGCAGCAGCACCCACCACATGACCGGCAAATTTTAACTTCGCTGTTCCCATAAAAGAGTATTCGGCACCCTCACTCGCTCAAAACCTCAACCGCAATGCTAGACCGAGCCTTCTCCGCCCGCCGCACTCAGCCTCACTCTGTCTTCGATGTCTCCACCTCCTCCGATGTCCCTTCCATCCCCGAATCCCCCGCCCTACTCGCCGACGAGTCCAAAACCAAGAAACCACACCTCTACGTCTTGGCCACCAATTACATTTCTCGCTTGGGACTCGCCAAATCTCCGTGTCTATGCCTCTCACTCTGTCTTCTTTTCAGCGTTTTCTTGCTTTTCTCTCTGATGCTTAACTCTCGCTCCTTCGTTTGCCTTTCGCCATATGAACCGGTCTCTCGTGCCAGCTTCTTCGGCCTCGATGGGCTCGAATCCGATTTCGGATCTCTCGGCGTTCCATGGTGTAAGTATTGCTTTTATTGTTTTTCTTTTCTTGGGGTTCTTGATCGGATCTGCATTTTTCTTCCTTTGATTCTATGTTACCTTCATCTCATTAGCCGAACGAGATGCCGTTTCGTTGCTTAATTGTGGTAACTGGTAAATGCACTTGGTTTGCTTAATTTTCCATTTTAGAGCCATGAATTATGATATCTCCATTTTCTTTTTTATTATTGGAATCTTAACTGGTGATTAGATCAATTCAATCTTTTATTTGTTTCTCAAAATTAAAATGTTGAAAGACTGGATATTTTGACAGTACTATTAATCTTTGGTTTTTAATGAGTTTAGAAGCTTCCCTAATAAAGAAGGCCTGTTGATAATTTGAATTTACTTGGGAACTAATTTTGGAATTGGTTCCCCTCTTGAATAACTTTTCCCAGAACTTTAAAATTAGTACTGGAGTCTGGAAGCCAATTAAAAATCAATTTGAATTTGCCTATTTGGCTCTTAAATCTGTATTAAGTTCTAAGGAAACCGTGAATCGATATTCAACTCTCTTTATTGAGTGTTGCTGATTATCAATAACTAATCTTTGGTTTTCTTTTGCTCACGTGTTAGTTTTTATTCTTCATATCAGACTTGAGACTATTTTCATTACTTTTATGAATATTTACCTCTTCATTTCGCAATCTATGTTATGCTGATTTGCTTGTTTCTGGTATTTGTTCTGTTGAATGTCATTTTTTTATTTAATAATTTTATTTCATGCTAAAGAGCTGATTTCATGTTAAATTATTCAATCTTAACTTCCTTGGTTTGCACCCATTTAATTCGTATCTTTGGCAAAAGGCAGATCGAAACAAGGAAAAACCGTTGAATGGACATCCAAAGATCTAGTCAAAGGCTTGGAGGAGTTTGTTCCAATATATGAAACACGTCCAATCAAAAACAACATGTACGGAATGGGTTTTGACCATAGCTTTGGGCTTTGGTTCATTGCCAGATGGCTGCAACCAGATTTAATGATTGAGAGTGGTGCGTTCAAGGGACATTCCACCTGGGTTCTGCGGCAAGCAATGCCTGACACACCAATTATCTCAGTCACACCCCGGCATCCTGAGAAGTACTTGCAAAAGGGGCCTGCTTATGTTGATGGAAATTGCACGTACTTTGCTGGAAAAGATTTTGTGGATTTTGGACATGTTGATTGGGAAAAGGTGCTGAAGAAGCGTGGAATTTCTGATTTCAGCCGGGTTCTTGTCTTCTTTGATGATCATCAAAATGAATTGAAAAGGTATTTAATGCATCCAACTACCGTTGATCTTCTTCCTTAGCAAGTTCAAAGTTTTAGGTTTCAGTAGAGCTGATTTAAGGATGCTTTCGTGGTCATGCCTTTCATGATTTTGAGTTTATTATGTTCATGTTGGTGGAATGAACTTCAACAAACAGGCTAAAGCAGGCATTGAAAGCTGGCTTTAACCATCTTGTTTTTGAAGACAATTATGATACGGGAACTGGAGATCATTATTCATTGAGGCAGATATGTGACCAGTTCTATATAAGAGGTAGATGCTCTTACACCATTTTTATCTGTGTTTCTTTTATTCCTTTCTCAATTTCTGATATCCTCACATTTGCTTTGCTCGGGCCCACATCCACTTTAGTCTTCTGTCTGAATTTTTTCCTCGAATCCCATGCTTGTACTCCCTCTGCCATACCTTCAGTAAGATCTCAGTAGGTAAATGCTTAGGTATTCTAATAGTTGGGAACTTAGGATAGTTATTTCTCCATAAATCTTGTTATTCTTTAGAATATATCATAGTTTTCTGTCACATGAATAAATATTTGAGCGGCTTTCCCTTAATTTGTCCTCTGTTATTGTATAATTTCTCCTCCTAAATGTGTAATCATTTCTAATTGCCCACCATTTTGTTCATCTCCTTGTTGTTTGATTGCTGCATAGCCAATTGTGTTGTGAGCTCTAGGATTGCAGTGAATACCATATGTTACCAGACCAGACTAAAAGGGTTGGATGTTGTTACTAGGCCATTATATCTTGATTGGTTATTTTTATTTGCTTTGCCTGGAAATTTATAACCAGTATAACTCATGCTAGTAAAAACATTTATAAAACAGAACTGAGATTAGATAGATTTCATGAGTAAAAGGACCGGAGTTTTAAAAAATGTTATGATTACACTTTTAAGAGTAACAAGATATTATATTCTGGTATTTCTCATATGGCTCTATTGACTATTCATATTAGTAGCTTGTATTTTCTTTTGTTGTTTGTATTTAGGTGTTAGGTTAATGGTAAATTATGCTCCATATGTACATGATCTCCTGTTGGCACAAAGAGAGAGATTTCTGGTGATGTCTTAAGGAACTCTGTCTTTTATGAGGCTTGGTATTTCTCTTCTGGCTTTTATTTCTTCTTAAAACTCTATTTTCAGTTCATTCTTTAATTCATGATAACTTTTTGCATAATGTTATATAAGTATGGTATGCTTGAATCTTTTTCTTTTCGGTTACCTAATTGTGGACTTTGTTCATTCAGGAGGCGGCCATAGCTGCTTTAAGGACAGTGATGAAGCTAGGATTAGATCGAAAAGAAAGAAATTCTGGGAGAAGGCTGTGGATACAGATGAACTGTGTGGGGCACATGAAGCATGGTGGGGTGTTAGAGGAGAGATGCGGGATAACTTTAACCACAACAATACACAAATCTCTTATGACGAACATTTTCAAAATAGCAGGTTTGTTGAGTCGATCCTCGATGTTTATTGGGAGCTACCACCAGCAGCTGGTCCTTCCCTCACCCACCAAACTCGCTATGATCCTGCCCGTGCACCAACACCTATTGTTGAAGATGGCCAGTATCACATGTTTCAGCAGCTCGGTTTAGACAGGCTCGAGAGATCTGTATTTAATGGATATACGCAGATGGCGTATCTGCAAATTTCCAAACCGGAATCATGAAATTATCGAGGATCAGGCATGTTTCAGCTTCGGTAGATGAAACTTGTGTCAATATTTTCCATTTCCCTGTAGCCCATTCCTTTTACTATTTTGGCATTCACTGTATTTTAGAGATGGAGTTAAGGTGTAGCAAGCAAGCGCCATTAACTGAATTGTGCAGACCTTGTAGCCCAGTGGGTTTCTGCACCTTTGAAATTCTAGACTTCCTTTCTCTTGTACAACATTCAACTTGTACGAGAAGACCCAAATACAAACATATAGTAATTCGTTCATTTTTTTGCTATTCACCATTCATGTAAGTTAATAATTTTGATAAAATATTCTAGTCGTTTTTATTCAATCAAATTTGTCATCAATGAAAGAGACATGTTATCAATTTCTGATACAAAATTATGTTCATCCACATAAACAGCTTTTCTATTGTTATAGTTGATGAGGTCGGTACCACAACATACAAAACAGCCGGCAAACTTAACCCGAGACCCGAATTAGATTACTCGAACTGTGATCCGAACATGATGACCCGAAATTTGATCCGAAATCTAAGATAAATCAAACCGAATTTTAACTAAATCGAAATGGACCCGAACTTTTCAACTGAACCGAATTTGCTCGGGCCGAAGACTACCCGAAATAAAGAAAAGATATGAATAGAAATTAAGAAAGATGAAATATGAACAGCTGCACAACTCACCAAAAAGTCAAATATATTAACTTTATAAAGCCACAATGCATAAAAAACTGACCGACCGATCTCCTATTGACCCGAAATTAACCCAAACCGAAATCAACTGAACCGAAAATAACGAAATCAATATTAACCGACCCGAAAATCAACCGGCTCAAAATGACTCGAATTACAAGAGACACAAAATAAAATCGAACTGAACCAAAATTGAATTTAAACTGAATAACATCAAACTTAAAATAATTCGAACCGAATGACCCATTTGCCCTCTCTAAACGCAACCAATGCCATTGCTATGTCATATCGGTTGAATTCAGCTATCTCCAAATCCAACCCAATTTTAAGATTGGATTTTCTCATAAAAATATTTTTTTCATACACAATCCGCAGGTAGGTGCTTTTCTGGAGTGGTAAAGATTTTGAGTTCCTCTAAAAATTTATTAAATGGGCCCTTAATTTATAATCAGTAAGAGATATAAATTATTATTTTTAAATAAAATTTTAATAGAAAATTTATTATTAGATTATTTTATTGAGCAACAAAAAGTTAAATTATAAACATTTAAAACTCAAACATTTTTACTTAAAATGTGTAATTCTTTTTGCATGTTTTAAGTTTTAGATAATATATATATAATTTTTTTACAAATATTTAATTTAAGTTCTTTATTTTTGAGGCCTCTCTCTTGAGAATTTGTGCGGTCGCTTCTATTGCATATATTCAGAACTTCACCGATGCTTTTGTCACTATCGTTGTCCCAGATTTTAATGATCAAAGTATTATGGACATGGGTTAAGCAGAATATGTTGATGATCAACTAACAAAGGCTTTTTTTTATGATATGGTCCAATCAATCTGCAAAAATATTCCCAGATTTTAATGCATGACAGATGCATGTTTTAATGTCCTAACCATATTGTTTGATAATAATTCCTGATATCCCCCCTCACTCACTCACCAGTGCCATCTTTATCAAAATTAAGATTAACCCTTTGTCTTCATTACATGTTTCTTTCACGCAGTATAATTAGGTTCACATCATTATCTTATGAATAAACATTTTGGATTCAAACTGTCACTTATGTTTAGCCTTCATTAAACCAGATTTAACAGCAAATTGATTATGTTGTTTACTTCCCTCTTCATAAAGTTTTCTCTCTTAATTAGTGTGCTTCAAAGAGAAAAACTGGACCGGCACAAGCAGCTGTTTATAATAACAATATGAAACCCACAGGGTTTTGAATTACGGTAGAAATACTTAAACATCTTGCATTTCCTGCACGCCCATATCGTCATCGATGAGGTGTTTGCTACCGGTTTCAGACACTTTTGCCCTTGATTGAATTATTTGTATATATATACAGATTGCAGACAGCTAGGTCCTCACCAGTAATTAAATTCTATCCATATCTGCTGTCTTAATGGAAATCAAGAGCACATGAAATATAATCATTTTTTACCCAACGTCAAACCCAAAAGATATATAGAGAGTTAGAATCAACTTACAAAATGTAAAACTCTTTAAGTTTTACACGTTTTCTGGATCGTTAGATGGAGTAATAGATGGCTCAAATTAACTCCTTACTCTCTTTTTTCCAAGCGACAATCTTCACATATTTACTGTTAATCTCATCCATTCGTTTCACTCATCAAACGGTTCAAAAAACGTGTAAAACTTTTTTACACTGTGTAAACGGATTCTATCCCATACATATATATATATATATATCATTTAATGGAGTTATTGTTTCTTGTTTTAAAGTGGTACGAGTGATGAATGTGTAAGCATTATTCTAGTTTAGGTGCTAAGGAATCATTTTTGAAGAAAAAAAAAAGATGGCGGAGGTATTCAAAATAAATTCCATATGCTTCGGAAACAAATTGAATTTTCTTCTGAAAGAGACGATTCGAAAACACACACCATGACCATAATTTTTGGTTTATAGTATAGTATACTATCGTAAACTGGTTCGGGCCGAATTGTGACAACTTTGTTATTTTAATTAATTGATTTTAAATATAATTCAATTGTTAAACCTTTAGATTCATTAGTACGGGAGTGTTATTTTAATTTAAGCATTGCTTTAAGTTTAAATCGCATGTATACTATCATAACACTTTAAGGGCGTTTGGATCACGAAAAAAAATTATTAAGAGAACTTTTAGAGAGAGTTTCAATCTCATGTTTGGTTGTAATGATTTTTATCGCGAGTAGTACTATATTCTCAATTGTAGGCTTTTTTAAGTTTATACTTGGAATTTTTTTTTGATATTTGACAATTTGTTGTATTTAGGACAAAAATGTTTTGGATAAAATAGAAATATTTTAATCATGTATTTTTTTGAGTTAAATTGTTACTTTGAATTATTAAATTAGACATAACTACATACAAATATCAATTAGATATTGCCAAAAAATGTAAACATACATACATACATACATACATACATACATACATACATACATACATACATACATACATACATACATACATACATACATACATACATACATACATATTGAATGTGTTAGTGTGATTACAACAATGGCAGATCTACTTAAGAGTTGGGGTGGGCTTAGGCCCACCCTGAACTTTTGAAAGTTCACACATTTGACTTTAATTTTTTAAACTCTTATAAATCAGTCCTTAATTTTTTAACTTGTGCCCGCTTCGAAATTTTAAAATTTGTATGACTTGTGCCCACTCTAAAAAATATTCTAACTTGTTCCCACCCTGAAACTAATTTCTGGATCCGCCATTGGATTACAAGGTAGTATATGTTCAATTTTCTTAACCCTTTAATAAGGCACACATGGTGCTCGAAGTCGGGTCACTTGGATGAAGTATAGCATCCTTTACCACTGTGACCGCTCCACGGGTTCTAAATATACATATTTTTAATAAAATAAATTATATATTTCGAACGTTACAATATCAATATATATAATTACCTAATCTCACAATAAAATGTGAATTTAGAACAAGCACATTTGGCTGATTGGCCAAGCTGGCAGCTGCCCATCTTTATTCACACATTTCTTTTAGGTCATGGGTTCTAGACCCACATTTCCCACATTACCCGACCTAGTCGGGTACCCGTCCCAAGATTTTTTCCGGGTAGTTGAGTCGAGTCTGGGCCAATTTTTTTTGGTAACCGAGTACTCGACCTAATACTTTTAATATATTTATTTTTTAGTTCCTTAATATTTTTACCTAAAACTAAATTTAAATCTCTAAAGTATTTCTATGTTTGTATTATGCACTTTTAAGTTTTGAAATTTTCAAATATATTTTTATTAGTTTGTTGATGCAAGATTCGAAAGAAAAAATGAGATTAATATTTTAAAGCCTTTCTGGTGATATATATATATATATATACACGTCCAAATATTCATCTTAAAACTAACTTCAAATCACTAATATTTGTATTTTGATTATATATTATGAATTTTTAAATTTTATGTATTTACTATGTATTTTTTTTAAACTTTTAAATTTAAAAATAAAAAAGTATAAACCAGATAACCGTTACCGATTTCTCGGGTACCCAAGTTTCACGGGTACCCGAATAGCGGATACCCGGCTAGAGCGGCATATGTGTACATGAAATTGGAGCAAATCTTAATTATTCGTTTCTTGTTTTGAACAATTTCTACCTATGAAGAGGGAAAATGAGAGAATTTATTCTTAATAAATTTTAAACCTACGATTTAACGGAAAGAGTAGAGTGTCAACTAAAAATTTTAACCACTTGTTTTATACATTATTGACATTATTTATTTTTTTATTAAGAGAAAAATGGTACAATCTATATGAATAACACCAATCACATGGACCATTTTAATTAAATGTGAGTTGGTTTTAAAAGGTTATAAATAGAAATTGAATAACTTGAACTGATTTTTTCTCTACCTTTTAGTGAATTGACATTTAGTTATCATCTAAGTTCGCCCACCTATAAACAAAACCCAGACTCAATTTTTTTTTGGAAATAAATAACCATGGTTGAACTAAAGCGGAATTATTAACTAACAGTGAGTATATTATATTAATCAAAGCAATCAAGTCATTAAAATCTAATTAGTTTCTAATGCACCAGACAGGATCCTGTGCGTGGAGATTAGGAAATCTTTGCAGACTATATAATATTCATTTTAAACCCCAAAAAGCCGAGTCTCACCGCATTATTGAATTCAAAATTAACCCCAAAAAATCAACAGAGAATTATGGTATTGAGGAAGCAGACCCTCATTGCTTGCAACTAAAGAAAAAAATATAAAATAAAATAAAACGGATAATTAACTATAAATAAAACATTGTCGATTGTACCTACCAAATGGCAGCTCTTAGTGGGCGGCATTTTTTTTCCACAGTAATGCAATGCAGTGCACTCAGCCTTCCCTTCGAGACACCCAATTGTGTGCTAATCTCTAAAGCCTCTGATTTAATTAAAACAAACAAATGCATTTTGTGGGGCTTAACAATTTTTAAAAAATACAGGGGAAATATTTTCACCAAAAATATATATGGGGGAAATCTTAAAAACGAAAAGTAAAAAATTAGAAGGTTTTAAGAGAAAAAAAAGAAAAATATTTAATCTTACTCATCTATTTACTCATACTTTATCAATACACAACATGCTTAGTCGACTGAAAATGTAATATTCTATTGGTAGTTATAGTATAGCGTTTTTTTATTAAAAAGCTAACCAATATATTATCATACGTATTACCATATAAAATGTTAAAAATATAATTATTAATGTTTTAAATTTAGAGAAGATAATTTACTATTAATGAGATTGGAACTCACAATTTAAGTGAGAGACAATTGAGAGATTTGACTGTTGCTCTAAAAATTAGTGACTAATGTAAAAATTTTAAAATTTTATTTTTTAGACATGTAGAATATAGAATATAAAAAAAAATTTAAAAAAAGAATTTTTTTCTTTTTGATTTAGTAGGTGGTGGGGAAAAAACTGGATTAGGACGGCGGTCAAAGACTCAATGATTACAGTTTACCCCCGTCAACCCCAACAACAAAACGCCATAATGTTTGGCCAACTACACCATATGGTGACGTGGGAATATCTCATCCGATCATATATTTTAGCTGTTGTAGACCATCGGATCATGGTGCACGCGTGGTAATGGCCTGTTTCTTTGGGATTTACACAATTATTACCAACCGATACTGGCGTGGTAAGAAAAACATACACCCCGACAACTTTGACTGCAATACTCAGTAAAAACAGTCAGTAAATAAACGAAGCGTTTCCAACAAGAAGATAAGTTATTCGTATTATGATTATGATTATCTTATCCTTTTCAGCTTTTCTATCTCCATCAGCTAGGTAAAAAGTATACCCTTTTATTCTTGTGTTTGTGTATAAAGAAAGTTTCATCCGGTAATTATTTTGGTTAGTATTTAAATGTTTTTAGCAAAATAATTAAGTGCTTTGGTAACTTTAGGCCTTGTTTGGCAATTAGCGGATAGCTGATAACTGATAGCGGATTACATTAGCTGATAGCTGATTGCATTAGCTGATTTGACTAGCGGATTGTATTAGCTGATTGTATAAAAGTGTTTGGTAAAATTAACTGATAGCTGATAGCTGTTTGATTATTTAAACAAGCAAAATAACATATAAGGACATGATTATATTCAATACTTGTTTGAATAATTTATCAGTTATGAATATTTTGTATCTAATAAATATTAATTATATTTGTAAAAATTATTTTTAATATAAATTTTCTAAACATATTTGAAATATTTATATATTAATTTATTATTTATATAATTATTAAAAAAATTATATGCACATTTAAATATTTGATAATAAAAAAATATAATTAACTTACAAATGTCACCATATAAATTAGTAGTAACAACAAATAAGTCCAATATTTAATATGTTATTATTTATATTAAAAAATATTATTATTTAATTTAGGTTATTTGGAGATTTTTGGTAATTGTTAAGGGTAAAAGAGTCATTACAACTCTAATATCAAACCTCTAATCTCAAAAAGCTCATATTAGGAGCTTTTTCAAAAATAGCTTTTTCACCCCAATCCGCTCTTTCAATCCGCTATTTACCAAACATCAATATTAGCGGATTTGACTAGTCAAACCTCTAATTATTTCTCAAACCTCTAATTTTTGTCCAAACCGCTGTTTACCAAACAGGGCCTTAGTTTTTTCCCCTCCCTTTGATTACGCAAATGAAGCCACAGTCTTGGCAAATTGTCATTCATAAGATATCGAATTGCTAAAACCATTTGCATGTTGATTGTTACGTGACAACTTTCCATAAAAAAATATTCACAAATTTCAACACAATCAATCCGTGTTTATTTTTTGGTTTATGTTACGAACTTACGATGATGCAGAGACATGCATGCACTGCTCTGCTTTGAAATATAAAATATTAATATTACTCTGTTGGCACGACGCTCACTTCATCTTCTCGTGCTATCCCTTTCCCGCTGCCCTGTTTTCCTTTTTTTTGTTCTTTGCTGTTCGCGGTTTAGTTTTTGTAAAAGTTTATAGACATTTTTAACTAGTTTTTTCAATTCACAACACCAATACGTCATAATACTTTAATATTGTTTAGGGTAATTAACACTTTATCTGACTAGATTAATTGATTGTTGATAGATTTTTTATGTATATTTATTGAGTGATTATGAGCAAGCACATTTGAGTGGTTGGTCAAATTTATATTTTGTTAGATCATGAGCTTTATTAAAACTATAATTTATTAAAAAAAGGGAAAACTGCATATTTAGTACCTTAGCTATGCTCGCGTTTTTGTTTTGGTAACCAACTATTATTTTTGACAAAATAGTACCTAATGTTACGTTTTTGTTATGTTTTGATACCTCCACTGTTTAAAATTAATGAAAATGGTGATGTGGCTTGGGTTAATAACAATTTTAGTCCAAAAACTTATACAATCTATCAATTTAGTCTAAAATTCCATCAATTTAAATATTATTTTATTTTTTAGATTAAAATTGTAAATTCCCCACTTTTCTTCTTCATCTAGTCGAACACTATTTTGGGTTTAAAAAAACGCTAGGAACAATCAAAACTTTAGGATTTGGGCATCAATGGGGGCTAGTGCGGGGTCCATTGGAAGACCCAAACTCCACGATTGGGATACCAACAAGAATATGAGGGGTGGGAAAGGGATGAGATAAAATGGGATCGAAGCTTTGTAAAATTAAGATGACATTTTAAATTGATGAATTTTGGACTATGTAGATAATATATATAAATATTTTGGACTAAAATTGTGATTAAATCAAGCCACGCCATCATCTCTGTTAATTTTTTAACGGCTGGAATACCGAAACAGAACAAAAACATAACGTTAAGTATTATTTTGCCAAAAATAATAGTTGATGTATCAAAATACTAATGTGTGTATAGTTAAGTACTAAATATGTAATTTTCCTTAAAAAAAATAGGGATATCATTGTTTGGCTATGCTAAACTCGTGTCTTTGATAATTACCACCTATACTCCATTTTTTGAATTTATTTTTTCATTATTATTTTTTAATTGTGATCCTTAACAATGTCAAGTGGACTGTGTATAAGTGTATTACATAAAACGTAACCAAAATATTTATTCAAAAAAAAAAACTAACCAAAATATGCTTCGTCAGTCGTTAATTTATGTGTTAGAAATGTATCATTTCCATAAATATTCTTGAAAATTAAGTTAGCAAAAACAAAGTATAAACGCGTAAAAATGCCAATTAAGCAGCTATAGAAAGGCCAAAGAAGCTTCTTTTTCATGCTTCATAAAAAACTAGCTCCTCCACTACATTCTAACCAGATTGCTTCTCTCTCTCTCTCTCTGTTTATTCTCACATTAGCTTTTGCGTTCTTCAATTTCTTGTTGTATGTATTTTAAGAAAAGAAGTTCATAAGAATTTCTTACTTTGATGTCTATACCTTTAGAACATGATTACATAGGCTTAGCAGAGACTTCTTCAATGGAAAGAAGCTCTGACAAGATCTCATCTTCTTCAATTCCCTCCATCGAAGACAAAACCAGCAGAACCACCAATGATGCTTCTCTGAATCTCAAAGAAACCGAGCTGAGGCTCGGCTTACCGGGTTCTCAGTCTCCCGAGAGAAAGCTCTCTCTTTTCGGCAAAGATTTCGAGAATAATGATAAAAGCTACGGTTTCGCCGGTAGCCCTTTGAAGAACTTGGTGTCCGGAGCTAAAAGGGGTTTCTCAGATGCCATTTATGGGTCTAATGAGAAATGGGTTTTCGATATGAATGGTAAATCTGATGTGGAGTTGGCTAAAGGGGCTGTCTTGGCCTCTCCCAGAGGCGGTTTGAACAGCAAATCCAATTCTCAGCAACCAAGAACATCGGTGTCTGTCTTGAAAGAGGTTGTCGGTGTTCCCCAGTCTCCAAAACCAGTTCAAGATAAGCAGAATCTTGTTTCTCCGGTAAATGAGCATGCAAGTGCCCCTGCTGCAAAGTATGTTTCTCTTCAAACCTGTTTTGTTTTTGTTGGGAGTATTTTTTTTACATAGCAAGAAAACTTGTTTTTTTTCCTGTAACAGGGCACAGGTGGTAGGATGGCCACCAATTAGATCATTCAGGAAGAACAGCATGGCCTCTAATTTGGCAAAGAACAGTGATGAAGGTGCTGGTTGCACTTGCATATATGTGAAGGTGAGCATGGATGGAGCACCATACCTGAGGAAGGTTGATCTCAAAACCTACAATAACTATATGGAGTTCTCATCAGCTTTGGAGAAGATGTTCAGCTGTTTCACTATTGGTATACATTATTGCATCTTTATTGTGATAAATGTTAAGTTTACTCTTTTGAAAAAAATGGTCCTTTTCTGAACTCTCAAAGAACTGATTTTTTATGCTAGTTCTAAGATGTAATTTATCTTATTATCTGATATCTGTTCTATGCATGAGCTTGGTGAGTTTTGAAGAGCTTCAACAAAAAAGAAACACTATTTAGTTGAGGATGAGTTAATTTTGTTTTGAAACATTTTAGCATACTATGATTTTTGGATCAAGTGTTTGTTGATTTATGTGTTTCAGGGCAGTGCAATTCCAACGGGCTTGCGCAAGAAGGTCTCAGCGAGAGTCGTTTGATGGATCTTCTCCATGGATCCGAGTACGTGCTGACATATGAAGACAAGGACGGTGACTGGATGCTCGTCGGCGATGTTCCATGGGAGTAAGTCCTTCTCCACCTACATAAGCACTTTCTGTTTTATCTGTTTATGTAATTTGTCATTGCAATGTATCAGTGCACTTAAAAATACAGCCATATTGTCTGATTTCTTGCAATCAGTTATTCTTTCTATTTTAATTCTTTATGATGATGGATTCCTTTACCTTGTTATATTTGTTACACAGGATGTTCATTGATTCGTGTCGGAGACTACGGATAATGAAAGGTTCAGAGGCAAAAGGACTAGGTATTCCTTGCTGATTAAATCAAAATAGCATTCTTTTCTTTAATCATGGATCCAGCTTTAATATCTTTAACCAGAAAACTAGATTTTGTTTAGATTCATTATTTCCTTCGATATCTAGTGAGTCTATTTTGATTGCTTCCAGCTCCAAGGGCCATGGAGAAATGCAAGAACCAGAATTGATTCAAAAGCATCTTGAAGATCTGCTGGAAGAAAAACAGGTCTTAAAAACTCCATGCAACTTTACTCAAAAAAACAATATATATATACATATGTTTTCAGATATTACAAGTTTGATGTATTTAGTTGAATTAAGGGGGGGAAAGGGTTTTGTAATAGGCAAATTATGGCATTGAAGACATATCCAATTATTTCAGGCCATCTGGTTTACCTTTCTTTTGTTTAATCTTTATCTCAGTGAATGGATTGATAATTGATTACCAATTGCCAAGTGCCAATCTGTTTCTTTATTCGAAAAAGAAGGGCAGGCCTGCCACGGCCTCCGTTCCAACAGTCCTAAGTTGTAATCACATTCACTCGGACAAAGGAATGGAAAAGGTAAGAAAAAAGGCATTGATTTGTTGCAATGAATTTAAAGCTTGGGTGACAAGTGAGGTGTGCTTTTGTTCTTTAACTCAATCCCATCCATTTAACCTTTTGCATTCTGTTTACAACAAATAAACAAATGAATTTAAAGGAACTATATAGTGTGTGCAAAATAAATAGTAATCGTTAATCAGTATAACCGTTCATTTCATAGGTTAATTAACTTAACCGTTAAGTTTAAACGGTTTCGGTTAACCGAACCGCTAAAAAAGACGATTATTTTAACTAAGTATAAAGTTTGTGTTTAAAATTTCTCTATTTTTTTAAAAAGTTAATATAATATTTATCGGAAAAATATATTTATTATTCTCTAAATGAAATAATGAACATTTGAAAACAATTATCAAATATATCTTTATAGAGATTTTTATGGGTTTTTTTGTTGTTGATAAAATGTGTTTTATTTCATTCAAGTAGTAGCTGTGTTACAAAATAATCAATCTTTGAAGTTCATCTATACTAATACGAGTATACTCCACTTTGCACGTAAGTGTGAGTTTACCATGTCTGTTCGATTTTTATGTTTCGTATGGAGTTTAATTCTAATAATATTTTTGATGATATCTACTAAAATTTTAGGAGTACGAGTGATAACTCTAAAACATCCGTGGTTCTTTCTTCCCGCACAACATAAATGTGAGCGCCACACAATTTAAAAGATATTTGTTTCTTTCCCTCTAATATTTTCTACCATGGTCAAATACTTAAATTTCATCTCATCTCATGTAGTCATATTTAAATTGTTAACACTCTACATAAATTATTAATGATTTTTTACTTAATATTTAGTGTGCTGATGACAAGGTAATTTATTTCAAATTAATAACGAGGTAATTTAATTTAAATCTAGAAAGAAAAATTGTTCTGAAAGTGTGTTTCCTTATACCTTCGGTTTATTATTTTTTATATTATAATAATAGCAGTTAGTTTTACTAGATAAATAGAAAATTATAATAAAAGTTTAAAATCTCGAGATAGATGATTCTACAAAATTCAAAATAGTTTAATCATGTTAATCAATTATTTCTCTTAAAATCATCAAAGAACAAACATTATCCCTTGAATAATACAAATAAGTTTATATAAGAAAATGATTAAAAAACTCAACAAACTACTCATAAAAAGTAAAAATATACAATCAAACATAATAATAATAATAATAATAATAATAATAATAATAATAATAATAATAATAATAATAGAGGAGACTGTAGAGAAAAAAAGAAAGTGTTACTAATGGATCTCAAACCCATGACTTAGAAAATAAAAATATAAAAATGAAGAGTTTAACCAACTAATCAAATGTGATTGCTCAACTAACACTATTATTTTTAGTATAATATACATAAAAATATGAGTTTATTTATCATAATGAAAATAAGAGTTTGAGTACGTTTAAACACGTAATTTCATTTGATTTATTAAAAATAAAGATTTTAACTTTGTGAGGTGAGCAGGCCCGGCCTTGTAGATAGCCCAGGAAAAAGGCATTAGCATTGAACCAAAAGTGTGAGGCTCTCAAAGTCACGAGCTTAACAGGCATTGGCATTGATCACCACGTATGAGTGCACCGGCAGCAACGCCGCTCTCGTAATCCTGACGTTGTTTCTTGCATCACCACCAACACTTACATCATTTCTATATTATATGAATTTATATATACATTGCGGTAGAAACTTTCAGTTTCTACAAGCGACTTACTTCTAAGTTTTAGAGTCTTAGTTTAGGGCGTAGGTTTTTAGGTGTAAGAGTTTACAATTTAGGGATAGTAATTAGAATTTATGATTTAGTGTTAGAATTTAGGGTTTAGAAGTTGTGGTTTAGTTTTAGGGTAATATGGTTTGTATTTACGTTTTAAGTTATAAACCTTAGATTATAATCATAAACTGTAAAATTTAACCACTATCCTTAAATTTTAAACCCCTACACCTAAACCTTTAAACCCTACACCCTAAAACTAATACTCTAAACCCTAAAATTAAGGCGTTTGAAAGTTTCAACCGCCCGTATATAGAATAATAATCTTATATTATATTATATATCATGAGCAGTTTACTATATAACTTATCAATCAAATATTGCAGTTTAAATCAAATTTGAAATTGATTTTAAATTCAAATAAATATAAACTTTTACTGTAAAGTGTAGTCTTTACTTTTCTTTTTTCGTAAATTTAAAAATAAGAAGTTTACTTTATTTTATAAACAGAAGCATGATACAAAACTATTTATCTTTCTCATTTTCTCTTCGTAAATTCTATTATCTTTGGATTCCGTTATCGCCTATCGGCCCCCAATACATGTATTATTTTTTCTGAACAACTTTGGTTTGGGTTGATTTATTAATCACTCTCAAACTCTCACAATTAGTCAAAAAAAAAGGACGCGAGTACAGAGCTTGGGCCCAATGTTTTAAAAGCATGTGGAAGTTAAGTATGATCCAGTAGCCCCAACGTACAGTAAGCATAAACTTGGACCGTAGCAAAATGAAGCAGGTCTTGTCTTAAATGTGTTTCAAACAATAACATAATAATCAAGTTTGTAAGCAAATTAAAAGTTATTTAATATGTTTAAAGTTAATTAGACTTCACTTGTCAAATAAGATGTGAGTTGTATATATATATCAAATTACCCATTAGTTAGTTTTTTTAATGATATCTCATCTTTAGACAAGAGATAGTATATTCTCTAAAATACGTAGTATGTATTTTGAAAATGAAAAATCAATATTTTAATCTATGGATAGATTCAAGTATCTGTTCCACATTAACTGCAACAGTCAAGACGCGAAAGAGCTCGATATTTTGTCCATTCCCTGGTTTCAAACATGGCAGATGGAGGCATGATTTTACGTTTGTGTCTGATTTTGCTTTGACTAATGGAAAACTGTTAACTATAACCCAACAAAAACAATGGTCCTACCTTCACTCAAAAATTGACGCCCACTAATGATCAATTATTGGATGAGAAAAGCTTTAATTTCTTCCGTCCATATATTTAATCGGGGATTAAATCTCAAGCTATCGTACATATGAAAAATAAAAAAGTTGTCTGGTTGAGTCTTGTCATTTCAGTTCAAAGTTTGCTTAAAAAAAACAGTCGATTAATTGAGCTTCAAGTGCCTTAATAATTAAAACCTAAAACAGATGTGTTTGGCTATATTCTACCATAGATAATAAAAATGGTCCGTGAGCGTGAGTGAGATAAAAATCATAGTAGCTCAGCTGTCGAAAATGCGATTGCAACACCCAAAAAGTCTCGAAAGATTGTGGGATGAGAAGTAACTGTCGGATATTATAAGATCGTGTCTGCATGTGCTTGAAAGCGACCTCAGTTGTTCCATAATAAAATTAGAATGATTCAATGACAATAAAAGAATAAGGGTCTGTCTGTTTTTAGATAATGTTTTTTATTTTTATTTTTTGTTTTTATTTTTAGAAAATAAATTTTATTTTCAATTTGTTAAAGATTAGAAAACACGTTTGCCCCAGCCGGGACGGAGCCAGAATTTGAGATTGAGGGGTAAACTATAAATGTTTGAAAGTGATGGAGCAAATTTATAAATAAACATTTTTTTAAAAAAAATTAAATAAGGGGACAAAGGTGATCCGTCCCTACACCTTTAGTTAATAGATATAAAAAATTATTTTTAAAAATGAAAAAAAAATGTGAAAATGTGTTTGGTATATAGCTTTTCAAAATAGAAATAAAAAATAATTATTAAATAATTGAAATAAAATATAATTAAAAAAATATTATTATGATAATAAATAAATAAAATATGAGTAAATAAACCACAATGTTAAAAAATGGCATTATAAGGATTCGAACTCGTGTTAAAATTAAAAAAAATTATTTTTATATATATCATTTTCCTGAAACATTTTCAATGAAAACATCTTTTTTATGTTTTCAAATTTTCACATATTTTTATTTTATTTTAAAAAAAAATTATTTTCTATTTTTATAACCAAACGTATTTTTTTATTATTTTCCATTTTCTAAAAAATAAAAAAGAAAACGGACTTTATTCTCTATAACCAAACACACACCCTAAGTTTCGTGAACAATTTTTTTGATAAATCTAATAAAATAGAAAAATAAAGAAAAATGATATTATCAATCGCACTTGACGAGCTATGGCCCTTTGCTTTTCGTTCATTTTTATTATATAAAGAGATTGAAATTTCATTTGGGAGAGGGAGTATAGGCAAAGTGAAAAAGGATTCAATCCTCTATATTTTGATTAATTTATTTGAATTATCTATATTTTAAGTTTGCTTTTAATTGTAAGATACATTACAAACATGTTTATATGCATGAGTTCAATTAATTACCTTGTCAGTAATTTCATTTGGCTTATAAAGATTAATTAATATAAGAAACTAAAAAAAAATATATTAAGAATGATTTACGTAGTGGAATAGATTTGGGGCATACAAAAGAGCCATCTCCGTCCCGAAACGCAAAATTCAAATGCGGTAGCGACTAGCGAATCCCAAGTTTGTGTTGGCGAAAGAAGAGCGATGATCTGACGCAAAACCAGTTTTAAAATCGCAGAAACTCTGAAAAACATGTACAGTTTTAATGGTGTCATTCATTCAATTTCCAGAGCACAGCAACTTATAATTAATGAAAGGCAGGCATGAGTTGACGTTTGTTTTCAAATTTTCCTTTTCACTATTTAAAACCACAAGCACCACAAAACCCCAAACTGCCCCCAATACTCCTGCGTTTTTTTTGTCAAATATAGACCAAATTATCGGACGTCCTCGGCCATTTCGTTCTTTTTTGTCATCCCGGTCATGATTAATTCGGAACCTATTCAAATAATTTATTTAATTTTAGTTTGTAAAATTTTCAACAAACTTATGTATATATAATATTTCAAAACTTAAAATTTACTTAAACGATATTAAACGGTTTATCACTAATACTAACCTAATTAGTGGTCACTTCTGTTTTCTTTAACCTATCTCAAAAGAGACCAACCAGTCCGACTTCCACTCGTTGTCCATATTGGGACCAAATCTCTAAGAATTTTAAAATAAGAAAAATGTAACACATACTTTAGAAAGAAAGAAAGAAAGTTTCCTTTTTCTTCTAATTGTATTCGACATAATCATAATAATAAAAATGTTGCCCCTCAATTATTATAAAAATTATTTTAATATTTTTCAAATTTTCTAAATGATAAATTTTAAAAAATCCAAACATCTCATAAAAAATTAAAAACATAAATAATATATACTGTATATTTTATATTTTTTTAGATTATAAATTGTATAACTTTTAAAAAGTTCATAAAATTTTGCAAAAGTTTAAAATCTCTATTATTTAAAAAAAATATTAAATGGAGCAAACGTTGATGGACGGTTGGTCAGAGCTACTCATTTGTTCCATTCCTCTTCCTTTAGGTTTCGAATTCTAAACCCAACAAGAGCATTTCTTCCCCTAAAGTCCCCCCCTCCCCTTTCCTCTCTAGATAAAAGTAGAACTAATATTTGTCAAAAAAAATGACAATAACATCAATCATCACAACCAAATATTACAAAGTAAAAATTCAAGTGGTATTTACAAAGTCAAAAATATTTCAAAATAAATAATTAATGTTGAGACTCATTAAATTATAATTAAAAAAATATTTATTGTAAACTCATATAAAGACTGTTTGGTAAACTACTTTTTAACCAAAATCGGAGGTTTAAACCATTTAAATATTTGTTAATTTAGATTTGTTAATTTGAATAACTAATATAATTTAAAAAATAATTTTATAAATAAAAAATTAATATATACATATAAATCTAATAATCATTAAAATTATATTTAAAATATAATTTCATAACTTATTAATTAATGTATATATAAATCTAATAATTAATAAAATTATATTCAAAATATAATTTCATAACTTATTAATTAATGTATACATCTAAATTTAATAGTTATCAAATTTATATTTAAAAGATAATTTCACAAATAAAAAAATTAATATATACTTTATTCATATATGCTTAGTAATGATATTAAATAAATAATATTTACAATCTAATAAAAAAATAATATAAGCAGTTTGATATCGCTTAAGCATGTCTCGAGTTCAAGCCCTTGTGTATGCAGAAAACTCCCGCTGGGAGACTCACCCACCAAAATCAGGTGTGCTGCACGAGCCGATCGAGATTAGTCAGAGCAAAGCTCTAAAAACCGGAAGGGCAACAAAAAAAGAAATAATAATATTCACAATCTAATTAATATTAATATGTGCAAAATATTAATAACTAAAAAATTATTCAAACAAATATTGAATATAATTATGTCTTTATATGTCATCTTACTTGTTCAAATAATCAAACAGCTATCAGTTACCAGTTAATTTTATTAATTGCTTTTATGTAATCAGCTAATCCAAGCCGTTAATCAAATCACCTAATTGTATCAGCTATTAGCTAATGTAATCTGCTATCAGTTATTCGTTAATTGTAAAACATGACCATAATTTTAATTTTAAAAAAATATGGTTTTTATTTTTTTTATAAAATTTATTTTTTAATATATATTTTTATTTAGTACTTATATATATTGAAAATAAGTCAAAATAATATTTTAGTAACAATTAACTGGGCAAATGAGATATAAAAGATTTAATTAACATGTCATGTTATCCCTTTAATGTCATGTAATAACGGAGTGACCAAAAAGTAATCTTCTAATAATTTTAACAATTATTTTATAACTTTCGAAACTACAATAATAAAAAACATAAAAAAAAACTATAGCTCAAAGATTATTTGGGTATTTTACCTTAAAATAATATGTTTAAAACGGGGAAATTGGGGCAATATTACACCCAAAAAATTATTTTAAAATCTATAGCACTCCCCAAATTATTTTCGAATCTATGACATTTTTTTCAATAAATTTTAAGGGCGGATTGAAAGTAATCCGATCTCAACAAAAAATTTTAAAAAATAAAAGCTTAAGGAAAGCAATCCAACCTCAAAGAAAAAAAAATATGAGGGCTTGGGAAAACAATCCGACCTCATGGTAAATGTAATAAAAAATAAAGATGATTTGCTTCACAGTTGTTTGAGAGTGTTTAGAGTTTTTTTCGCATGTAAAATCCCATACACATCCTTAATGTGTTTACATGTTATTTTTACCGTAAGTTGGACCCCAAAATATGAGGTCGGATTGCTTTTCCCATGCCCTCAAATTTTTTATTAATTTTTCTATGATGTCGGATTGATTTCCTTAAGCCTTTATTTTTTTTCAATTTTTGTTGAAGTCGGGTTACTTTCTATTCGCCCTTAAAATTTATTGTAAAAAATACCATAGATTCGAAAATAATTTAAGCAGTGATATAGATTTCAAAATAATTTTTTTGGATACAATATTGCCTGTAAAAATTGCATATATTACTTCTGATGAAATAATATTATAAGTCTTAAAAAAAATTCGATATTCCACATTTAAAACTGTCAAAAAAGATTCGATATTTCCAACTTTTTAGCATTTCCCCTGCTAATAAAAGTTCATGTAGCGATGGCCAAATTTTTAAATGAAAATAGATTGAAACTTCAAAATTTCTGCCAAATTCAAGTCCTTGATGCTGACTTTTAGGTCCCTTCAGCACGTGAAATGTTCGTTCAAGGGCCCCTTTCATGTCAACAATAACAATTTTTTTTAAAAGAACATCTTCGGATAATGAAATTACTATTTTCCTTCTACTAAGATGAGATATCTCATAAGTTATAAGAGGAAAATTTTAATTACCAACGGGGGAAATACATGTAGATGTTGGAACTTGGAAGAACCTTAATGATTTAATTTAAAAACGAGACGATTTAATATAATTAATATTTAAATTGAGATTTGAAATACAAGTTAAAAAAATGGAGGGCCACGATCCATCCCCTCTCAAGCATAACGTGGTTCATCGCTCGATTATAATACACAACTTTTTTTGATTAATTTAAACACATATAAAAAAGGTTAACTTATTATTTCGTACTTAAATTTATTCAAAATTAAAATTGTAGTTATAGAACCCAACGAGTGGTTCCACTGAAAAAGAGAATGTTATTCATCTTAGGAGGCTCGAGTTTAATTCGTTTTGTTTGCAAGGTGTGTGTCACATTAAAGGGTTAAGAAGAATATGAACATATACTACCTTGTAATCACTTTAAGACTATTCAAAAAATATAGTTATAAATTTTATTGCTCAAGTTGATATTAAATTTGATAATTATAATTGGACTGATACTTATATTTTATTTTGTCAATTTTAATATATGAACTTAACATCTATCACGCATTTGGATATATAAATTTGATTTTTGTCACATATTTTAACACATTCAACCATTAACAATAAAATAAAGTTTAAGTATCAAAATATATGATAAGAACTAAATTTTAGATAAAAAATTTAATTTAATCTATATATTCAAATTTCAAATACCCAATAACGTACTAAACCTACCTAAAATGAACTAAAATATTTTTTTTTGAAGAGTTTTCGATATGAGAGTCAACTTGATTTACTAGTCGAGGAATGGAAGAGAAAGAGATTTCATAGTATTTCATAAAAAGGTGATGACATCTTAAAAATGTTGTTGCCACTAGGTTAATTTGTTTGTTGGATTCTGCTTATCATTATAGAAATTATTTAATTTAAAAATCAAAATAATCAAAATAAGGAAGATATAATACTGGGACTACTCGTTATCTTTTTAGAAAAATAAAACAAACACATGTAATTTATTTTTTAACATAAAAATACAAAAGTTTGAAGGGTGTATTCTACCGAAAATATATATAATTTTTTTAAGTAATTAAGAAAATATTCGGTGAAGTGGCCAAAGTAGTTTACCAACCTCTTACATGAAAATAAGATATTTTGGGAAAAATATATCATCGGGCTTTGCTTTACTTATCACATCAATCATAGTCTCATTTAATAAAAACCACTCATTTTACTATTTTTTCTCCCATTATTTTTTTGGTGAAAAGATGTGTGATTTCAATGAGTAAGAAAACACCTTGCATGTTAGCATATAACTCATTAAAAACCTCCTCAACCTAAATGGAAAAAAAAATACATATGCTAACATTCAAACATTCAAATTACATATTATTAGGCACATCGTTATTCAATAAAGGAACAATCGTCGGAGGAGGATCTAACCAATAGACGATCTCCAAACTAACATCGTCCACAAGCTTTGTTAACGCATCTGCCACACGATTACCATCCCGAAAAACATGTTGTATTCTTACCACCTACAAGCGACACAACAAGTCTAAATAATAATTCCCCAACATAAATGTGTTCAACGCAGATGAATCAATCCGTAGAACTTCCACCGCCCCTAGACAATCCATTTCAAGAATTACATGCCGATAGCCGGCTTTCCAAGCACAACACAAACTTAAATATGCTTCCGCTTCAATTTTTTCTGCCTCTAAGCAATCAATTAAACCATTTAACCTAATTATTTAATTTTTCTCATCATTTTTTTTTCAACCAACGAATCTTTAATATTTTTTACCATATCATTTAAAAATATTTTTTTAAAAAGTTATTACATTATTAAATTAATGACATAAAAAATAATGGTGAAGTGTGTGATTTTTATTGGATGGGACATGACTAATGTAATAAGTCAGACCCATAATATAATTTTTCGTATTTTGAAAAGGGGATGAAGGCCAAGCGTATTTTAACTTTTTCGAGAGCAGTTTATTTTAAACCTATGGTTTTCTAAAAATTGTTATTTTACTTTTGTTTAGTTTCTATAGCAATATTTCTATTAATTGAAGAAAACTTTAAACTCTAATTAACATCGTTAATTTTAGAATGGTAAAATCATATATGATGTATCGACAAACAGGGACGGAGTTAGGATTCAATGTTGGGAGGGGCAAGAGTCTATTAAGCTATTAAATTTAAAAATTGGGAGGGGCAAAAGCCTTATTTGATTAACATTTAAACTAAAAGGGACTAAAAATGCAATTATACCAAAAAAATTGGGAGGGGCAGCAGCCCCTCCCACACAGTACATAGTTCCGTCACTGTCGACAAACAATTACATAAAGAAATTTAACCACCGAATGACTATAAAAATCGCAAATCATATACGAGCAACGTGAAAATTTCTACACAATCACAAATCTATTGCAGAGGTAGGCGAACAACGTGTCATAAGGTAAAGGAAACGTGCCATAAAAGTATAGTAAAGTGTGTCACAAGAGTAGAGCTGAAACGTGCCACAAAGTCAGACAAAACATGCACAAAATATATTAAAAGAAAGAAGCCAAACAAAATAAATTTTTTATTAAAAATTAGAATAAAAATGGAAGAAAAATAACAAACAAAAACAACAAACGAGAAAACAATGATAAAGATAAACACCGACAGTCGACAACTAGCATCAAAATTTTTAATAACCACATTAAATTTAAGATTCAAATAATGATATTTATTTTGATGCCGCAATGTTTTTTACAAAAGAAATAGTGTCGTTTGCATTTTGTGTAGTGAACAAACTAACGAAGATAAGATGTGAGGTGCATTGGAGTGGCTTTTTTTCTCTTCATCCCCACAACCCTCTTTTTGATGTAAGAGCTGTATTGGCATCACTTTGTTCACAGTTCACATGTTGAATTGAGAAATAAAGAAAGGGTAGGACTTTGGGGAAATAATTGCTGCACGCAAACACTAAATTGCTATAGAGCTATGGTTGTTGTCCTTCTTGCCTTGTCTACTTCATGGCAATGAATGCAAATTCCTTTGCAATTAATTATGGGCCCTCCCCCCCTTCCAAAACCCTCCATTTTATTTACTTTTCCGAACATACTTAATTAGTGGACATGTGAGATTGGTTTGTTCATTGAAAAGGCAAGGGAACGAGGGTGTTCTTTTGAATTGGCATAAACTATGATATCCCAATTTTAACACTTAGGGTTCCTTCTATTGTTGGAATGATTTCCCCTCCGGGCTCCAACCCATTATGTTCTTACTCGACATTATTAATACACTTCATAACAAATGTATATTGTCACGTACTAAAAAAGCGAGTAACATTAATCTTACATTAAAAAAATAAAATAAAAATTTTGAGATATAAAAACGGTAATGATCTCGGGACAATAAATATGTATATGTATGTATGAATGAAGCTACATTGTAATATTGGAATCATTGATGGTAAGGGAAGAAAAGGACAGTATAAATGGAGGGTGACACTCTTCCTCTGGCAGCAGCAATAGTTTTTTGTTGTCGGATAGCTAGCACTCGTGCAGCTTCCATGGTAACTCTCTGACGAGAAATATCTGCTCAATCTTGTCCTGTTTGGGGTTGGGATATGGCAAAATTTGCTATCTTTTAGACCCCAGGTTAGCCTGCTTAGGGGCTCAGTCAATTATACATGTACACTTCTCGATTCCCATATATCATACGGCTGACAGATATTGGAAGTTCTAAAAAGAGATCAATTAAAAAGAGGTTTAAAAAAGACGTGTACACAAATTTTTACAAAAAAAATTATAAGAATTCATATATATGTACTAAAATTTTTATATAAATAGTAAAAAATTTGGTATATACCTAAATTTTTACCACTTTTATGTACATATCGAAATTCCTACAAAAGTTGTAAGCATTTATGTATATACACTCAGTTTCACTATTTTTGTAAGTATTTGTATATAATTACATAAATTCTTACAAAAATTGTAAGCATTTGTCTATATACCAAAATTTTTACTGTCTTTGTAAGAATTTTAGTACATATACATAAATTCTTACAATTTTTATAAAGATTTGTGTACCCATTTTTTTAGCCGCATTTTAACTTTTTATTTTTAATTTCCCGAAAACTGAACTGTATCTATATAGTATGCAAAGTGCAAACTTAAACGATGAAGTAAAAGGAAAAAAAAAACTTGAACATGCCGATACAGGTTCATTAGTATACTATTTGACACAATAGTTAGCACGTGACCTCTTTTTTCCGTCAAAATAAAAAGGATGATTTTTTGGATGTAAAAAAATGAATATTTTCGTTATTTTCTAATTTCTATTGCCATCGGGAATATCAAACCAAGAGAAAAAGACGACAGAGGAAAACGAAAACTCAAAGAATAAAAAAAGTGGTTTAAAACTAAACGCCCACGTGCAGTGTGGATTGTCGTAAACCAAAAAATTCAATGCTTTTCTGCAGCTTGTGACTAGGGTTTGTGGAAAGTTCGTGACCGGTAAAATGTCCATCTTTATTAATATAAAATTTCCGACTCAACTTTAAATAGGTAAATTACAATTATATCGTTAATGTTTTATGTAAGTAACGTTATGATTATTGATATTGTTATTTATTTTAAAATGATTATTTCACCATTAATTCCTATTAATTTGAATGTCGTGACATAAACATTGTTATTTATTTTAGAAATTCTCTAAAAAATGAATTTATTAAGACATATTTTACAATAATATTTGTTAGAGTTGACTCAAATTTTATTTTAGTTAGCCCGAATATTCATTAAGAATAATAATAAAGTGGGGTCTAGCTCGGCGAAGCCTTGTAAAATTTTACTTCACCATTTAGATATACGTTGAATAGTAGTAAACTAAATTTGAGTAAAATTATATTTTTTACCACACAAGTTTTCTTTGTAAAATAAGCGATCTATCTCTATAAATAGATATTAGGGATTAGTGTTAACATCATCAATTATAATCTCTTTCGACACAATGAAAATTTACCTCCTTCTGCCCGATTTTTTCATTCTTAAGTTTTTCACATAAATCATGATGTTTATTTTGCGCTGGGCCGTATCTGGGCCCGGGCAGGAGGGACAACCGCCTAGGGCCCATAATTTTTATAGTGTATTATACTTATAAAAAATATTTTTATATTAAATATAGGGCGCAATTATTTTCAATACTTGTTATTAGGGGCCCAATTTTTTCTAATATTTATTATTAGGGCCTATTTTTTCTCAAAATTTATTATTAAGGGCCTATTCTTATAAATTAATTTTTTTCTTCTAATATTTGTTATTAAGTGCTTAATTTCCCCCGATGTTTCAGATGAAAATCCTCTACCCTTTCCGGTGCCCCTACTTAGGCCCCACACTCAAAATTAGGTTTAGGGTTTTAGGTTAGGAGTTATGGTTAGGGTTTAGGGTAGGGTGTGTATTTTAGGGTATAAAGTGTAGGGTTTAGGATTTATAATTTAGGGTTAGGGCTTAGAATTTAATTTTGTTGTGTTTTTTAGTGTTGGGGCATAAGTAGGGACACCGAAAAGGGGCATGGGATTTTTATCCCAATATTTCTTATCTTAGACACTCTTAAAATTAATTTTTTTCTTTCTAATACTTATTATTAAGGGCTCATTTTTTTCAATTCTTATTATTAGAGGACTAATTTATTTTCAATGTTTATTTTTAGGAGCATACTCTTAAAATTCAATTTTTTCTTAATATTTATTTGTTACTAAGAGTGCAATTTTTTCAATACATTTTATTAAGAGCTAAAAAAATTTCAATATTTTTTATTAACGACCCAATTTTTCAATACTTTTTATTAAGGGACTAATTTTTCAATACTTGTTATTATCAAAATACTGTTAAAATTTATTTTTTTCAATAGTTGTTACTCCCTCCGTCCCACTTAAAATGTCTCTTTTGTGTTTTGAAATTGTCCTACTTAAAATGTCTCATTGAAAAAATCAACTACTTTTACAAGGTGCATTTCCCTTTCTATCATTTTTTTTAGTTTTCCAACAAAATAAAATTTAACTTTTCAAGGGTAATATTATCTTTTCAATTATTTTACATCACATCTCTTACACAAACTTTTTCTTCCTAAAACTGCGTGAAAAGTCAATAATGGACATCTTAAATGGGACGAAAGGAGTATTATTGATGATGATTTAAATATCAGATCGCAACAGATTTGGATCATGAGCCCAATTTTTTAATTCGTTCTAAAACCACCAAAATTTTATAAACGGGCCTAATTTTTCGTTTCTTTATTTTTCATCATTAACGTCTCTATAATTATAACAACACCCGACATTCAAATTTGAGTAAAGTGTAACCAACTAGTTTTGGTGCTTGAATGGCTATACGATACTTCTTTGCACATCTCTTCTCATTGCAAACAATATGTTTAATATATTAAGATGTGATTAATAAAATACAAGTTGTTCTCTATAACGATGCTTCAAATATGGGTCTCTCCTATTGTGAGGCTGCGTTCTCTTAGTTTGAAGGTAAAAAAAATTGGAGATTGATCGTTGTTGTCTAGCTCCCAAATTAAGATACATTCGTCCCTGACGGCTAACATGATTCTAATAATACTTAAAATCTAAGTTTTTAAGATTATAATAATATAATTTTTTGTTGAACATCCTAATATAAGTTGTTCTCTACAAACAATACGTTTAATACATTAAGATATGATTAATAAAAGGATAAATATCCTATACACTGGCGGTGAAACTAAAAGATTCTACAAGCGCCTTAGTTGCAGGATATAGGGATTTAGTTTAGGGTTTAGGTGTAGGGGTTTAGAATTTAGAGATAGTTGTTTAAATTTAAAGTTTATGGTTATAATTTAGGGTTTATAGGTTAGGGTTTAGTTTTTAGGGTAATATGGTGAGGGTTTAGTTTTAACCTATAAACCCTAAATTATAACCATAAACCTTAAACTTAAACAATTATCCCTAAATTCTAAACCCCTACACCTAAATCATATACTCTAAACTAAGTCTCTATACCCTAAAACTAATGCACTTGTAGAAACTTTCAGTTTTCACCGCCCGTGTATAGAATATTTATCCTTAATAAAAGGGTAAACTATCTGTTTGACCACTAATCTATTGGGAAAGTTTTAAAATGACCACCATAGAAAAAAACACGTCATTTGACTAGCCAAACTATTAAAATGGTATCAATTTGGCCACCTGCCGTTAAGAGGCTAACAGAAGGTGATGTGGCAGTTAAAAAATTAAAGGTATAATTACACATTTCGTCCTTACTATTTACACATTCTTTCAATTTAGTCCTAATTTTAATCTAATAAAATAATATTTTTATTCCCATCAGCTCCTTAGTTGCATTCGGATTCGCCCACCCAAATGCCATGTAATTCATCATCTTCGTCGCCGCTTCTAACCCGATCTCGATCCAATTTTCCTCCACATTCAAACTCCACCGAACCCTATAATCACCTGACAAGTTCTTCCAGTTATCGAACATCGTATACACCGGACTTGGATCTGAATCCGACCCGTTTTGGGGGAGGGTAACGTGACCGAAGTCCGAGAAGGTGGTGACGTCCCAGACGGAGAGGGCCTTGATCTGGTCCCAGGTGACGTTGGGGAGTAATTGGACCAAAAACGATGCGTTTCTGTAAGTTGTTTGGTTGAAGCGGTGATCGGAGATCGGGAACCCACGGGTGATGTTAGAGAAATCGACGGAGACGGCTCCCCAGAAAACGACGTCGGACGAACCGGCTAGTATGTCAAATCTGGTGACTTGGAAAGAGCAATCATCGAGGATCTTGAGATGGCCTCGCAGTTGGTGCTGGACCATCGTGAAATTCGATTCGAACCCGATTAGGGTGCTCGTGTTGGAGCATTTTCGACCTGAATCCGCATTGCAAAGGAAGAGAAATGAATTGATTAGAAAGAGCAGGAGCAGAAGGGATGATTTGGAATTGTACATTCGGATCGGATGGCAAGTGATTAGAAGAATCCGGATTATGATTAAACGGAAATCAATATTTAAGAGAAACCAAGAAAAAAAGGGGGAGCGAGTTATACGGCGGTGGTGGCTCGGTAGAGAAGCGAGTCGTCGACTCGTCGTGTTTTATTGAAGTTTTTTGTTTGGCTTTTCTAATTTTCTGGGGCTTTTTTCTTTTGAAAAAAGGAGGCAAATGGCAATTTCGTGATTTTATTCCCAACATTCTAAACCTTAAACATATGATTTGTATTTTTGAACAAAAAAACACATGATCTTATGATATTTTAATATATTTAATACCTTCCTCCAATAAGGTGTTGACACGTGTCACCACCTAATTAATTTATTTTATTAGACTAAAATTAGGACTAAATTGAAAGTATGTGTAAATAGTAAGGACGAAATGTGTAATTATACCTTTAATTTTTTAACTGCCACGTCACCTTCCGTTAGCCTCTTAACGGCAGGTGGCCAAATTGATCCCATTTTAATAGTTTGGGTAGTCAAATGACGCGTTTTTTTCTATGGTGGTCATTTTAAAACTTTCCCAATAGATTGGTGGTCAAACAGATAGTTTACCCTTAATAAAATACAAGTTATTCTCTATAAGGATGCTTCAGATACGGGTCTCCCTCATTGTAAGACTGTGTTCTCTTTAGTTTGAAGGCAGATGCCTCTTCCAATTCAAAAAGAAAAAAAGAGAGAAGAAAACTTATACAAAATCTACTGTAATTTACATTAGCATGATGCATAAAAACCGTATGAAATATAACAAAGTATGCCGAATTATCAAATCTAACAGTGATATTGACATGTGATTGGAGCAAGTAGAGGAAAAGAACTGGTGGACCATCCTATTACAGTGAAACATGCTGCACCATATCCCTGTCATCATAATTTTTGTACTTTTAAAAAATGAATAAATAAATAAAGAGGAAGCTAAAGATTGATGTAACCAGCAGGAAAAAGGCGTATGGATCATGGTATGTCTATTCCTCAATAATTTATTACCATATATCTTGTTTATTTCTGATTTATTTATCAGATGTTACACGCAATCACCTCTTCCTTTTTCCGTTTAAAAACCCACAGCTTCAGACCTTCACAACTTGAAACTTCATTTCATCTGTTCTCTCCATTTTTGGTCCCCCCCTCTCCCCTTTCTGCAAGGAGCAAAGCTAGCAGATTTCGGCAATGGAAGATCACAAAACGGAGGAGTCTTCACTTTCAGACCAAAGAGAAATGTCTCACTCAGAAATGCCTGAAAGACACAAGGGTGGCTTCATTACAATGCCGTTCATAATAGGTACATACATTGTGTTGCTCAACTGTTTGTGTGAACTCTTTTTTACCATGTCTCTGGTGAATCCTTTTGGCCTTTTGCTTTATCTTTTTTCTGGGTTTTGCCATCTTTTCTGGGGTGATTTTGAAACATCTAAATGGTGAGGTTCTGACTCTTTTTTTTTTTTTTTTGAAATGTAGCCAATGAATCATTTGAGAAGGTGGCAAGCTATGGGCTGGTTCCCAACATGATACTGTACCTGATCAGAGATTATCACGTGGGAGTTGCTAAAGGCACCAATATTCTGTTTTTCTGGCAAGCTGCTACCAACTTCACACCTATATTGGGTGCTTTCGTCGCTGATTCATATCTGGGTCGTTTCCTAACCATTGGCTTCGGCTCCATTTGTAGTCTCCTGGTAAGTGCTAACCCTTTTTTTTATGTTGTTACTTGTAAGTTGTAGATGGTCGTAGGGTTTTCTTGTTCATGGTCATTGTTTTCCTGTGTAGTCTAGTTGGAACTTGGAAGTGTAGCTTATAAGTGAAAGAATCAATAATTGTAATATGTTGTGGAGCACTAAAATAAGTATAAATTAATTAGGAGATAATGGCCAGCTTTAGCTTAAAGAAGAATGTCCCTTGGGATCATGTTTTATTTTATTCCATTTGCTTAGTTAGCGCCTGTCACGAAGGGTTTGTCTCGGCAGCCCACGTGAATATAGGAAACATCTGACTTTTTTTTTGGGTTCTGAGCCTTCTGCTACCAGTTTATCATTATTGGGGATAAAGCCTGGTGCTAAATAAATGAGTGAGGACCCTTCTCTCTCTATTTATTCAGTTTCTTGTTCATACACAGTCTAAGCATCTGCCACTCCAGCTAAAAGTCTTGGGTGGTTGAGGTGGATGAAATATGCAGTCTAAGTTCATTTAGAGATTAGCTAATGGAGCTGTGGTCCATTTTATTCGTCTGGTTAAATATAGTATGATCTCAACTATTTTGATTTATAGGTCTACTTTTATTGATAAAAATTTAATAGGTTTAGACACATTATTCACATTTCCAATACATTATCAAGAATTTCCCTAATTTTCAACATTTTCATCATATAATGTGACAAGCTTCAACCACTGCTTTGCTCCCTTTTATTATGAATTTCCATGAGAATAATCCAGACCTCGAACTCTTTAGGGGATGATGCTTTTATGGCTAACAGCGATGGTTCCACAGTCTAAGCCTCCATCCTGTGACATAATGACCCAAAGCTGCAGATCTCCAACAGCTGGTCAGATGACTCTATTGTTCTCGTCATTTGTTCTCATTTCCATTGGTGCTGGTGGTGTTAGACCATGCTCCTTGGCATTTGGAGCCGACCAATTGGACCGAAGAGATAATCCGAAAAACGACAGGGTCCTAGAGAGCTTCTTTGGCTGGTATTATGCTTCTGCAGCTATCTCTGTTCTGATTGCATTGACTGGCATTGTTTACATTCAAGATCACCTTGGATATAGAGTAGGATTTGGAGTTCCAGCAATCTTAATGTTGATCTCCGCACTTGTGTTCTTCCTCGCTTCTCCCTTCTATATCAAGCAGATGGCAAGCAAGAGCTTGTTTACCGGCTTTGTACAAGTAGTTGTTGTCGCTTATAAAAACCGAAATCTGACATTTCCTCTTCCAAGCTCAACTGGAAGTTACCATCACAAGAGAGATTCAAATATTGTTGCACCAACTGACAAATTAAGGTACAAACTACAAATGTATTGTCCTTTATGATTTAAATGTTGTGCTTGAATGTTTTTGATTAACATGTCTTAAGTACTACGTTGTTGTTCTGCTCTTAGATTTTTAAACAAAGCTTGCATCATCAAAAACCCGGAACAAGATGTTGCCCCGGACGGCTCAGCCTCGAATCCATGGAGTCTTTGCACCGTAGAACAAGTTGAAGAGCTAAAAGCACTCATTAAGGTCTTACCATTATGGTCTACAGGGATCATAATGTCGATAAATTTAAGCCAAAACTCATTCCCTGTGCTTCAAGCTAGCTCTATGGACAGACACCTTACGAAAAAGTTCCAGATTCCCGCAGGATCTTATGGAATGTTCAACATCATCTCCCTTGCGCTATGGGTTATTCTTTACGACCGTGCGATTCTCCCGATGATATCAAAGATCAAGGGTAAACCAATAAGGATCGGTGTCAAACTAAGGATGGGAATTGGTCTATTTCTTACCTGCATTGCCATGGTAGTTTCAGCCATTGTTGAGAACGCAAGACGAAGGGAAGCAATCCGGGAAGGGTTTCGAAACAACCCTGAAGCAGTATTGAAAATGTCTGCCATGTGGCTCGTGCCACAGTTTTGCTTGAATGGCTTAGCTGAGGCTTTCACTGCAATAGGGCAGACAGAGTTCTTCTATTCCGAGCTGCCCAAGAGCATGTCTAGCATTGCTGCTGCCCTCTTCGGACTGGGACTGGCCGTGGCAAATTTGCTAGCTAGTGTTGTTGTGAGCATAATCGAGGACATTACTTCGAAAGGCGGTAAAGACAGCTGGGTCTCGAGTAACATAAACAGAGGTCGCATTGACAACTACTACTGGGTTCTTGCCGTATTGAGTTTCATCAATCTGTTTTATTACTTCCTCTGTGCCTGGGCTTATGGACCGTCTGGTCGACAAGCAACAAAGGTTAAGGCCTTGCCGGGAAGATGAGTTGTCTAATATATAAGCACCATTGTTAAAGGACTTGAAGATTGCAGAAGATTACACTGATGGATCGTTAATTTGACAGAATGTTTTTGGAATTACAGTTGCAGTTCAAATTTGGCTACATATAAATATGGTGTTGGTGTTTACTGTTTAGTAAGTAGGAAATACTCCTATAGTTTTTGAAACCAAATCACATCTGTTATGCGTATCATTTACTTGTGTGAAAATTTCTTCTCTTCTTTTACATTGTATTTATGTATCACTGCTGCTTGATGCCCAAGTAATTTATAATATATTTTGTAAACAATCAGTCTGAGAAAGCATTTTGATTTTGTTCAGTTCAGAAAACAGTGTTTTAAATAGTTTTATTGCCCATTAAATATTCTTTTTTCTGTTTGCAACATTCAATGCACATTCCAATATTGTGTTGCCACTGCACCAAAACTTAGGATAAAAAAGCTTTGTTACTTTTTTTTCCTGCTTCAACACTAAAAAAATACTACTCCCTTCGTCCCATTTAAAGTGTCTATTATTGACTTTTCACGCAGTTTTAGAAAGAAAAAGTTTGGGTAAGAGATGTGATGTAAAATAATTAAAAAGACAATTTTACCCTTGAAAAGTTGAAGTTTGTTTTGTTGAAAAACTAAAAAGAGGATAGAAAGGGAAATACACATTGTAAAAGTAGTTGATTTTTTTCAATGAGACATTTTAAGTGGGACAATTTTAAAACACAAAAGAGACATTTTAAGTGGGACGGAGGGAGTACAAAATTAAATTTTAAACTCTAATCTTAAATTCTAAATTCTACACCATATACCCTCAAAAATACACCGTATCTTAAATTTCCTAAACTCTAACATAAAACTCTAAACTTTTAACCCTAAATCTAATTTTAAACGCACGTCATAAATAAAGGCACCGAAAAGGGCTGCGAATTTTCATCCCAAAACTTAATATTGACATCTATCAAGCTTTAAGTTTGTTTTTAGGTTTTAGGGCTGTTTTCTTTGTTTTCCTGTCTAGTTTCCTTTGTTTCGTTCGTCGGTTCCCCTTGATTTTTGCCGGTTATGTTATTAAGGGTGAACCGCTTTTTATGTATGTTTGCCCCCTCTAATTTTATGGAAGTTATTTCTTTGATAAAAAAAGCTTTAAGTGCGCTAAAAATTGTAAACTCATAAATGTTCTATTAGTGGATTTAGGCGGATAAAAGTCGTTTGCCCTTTTTCGGTACTTTTACCTATGTCCCAACACTAAAAAAACACTACAAAATTAAATTTCAAGCCCTAACTCGAAATTTTAAATCTTAAACTCTACATTTTATATCCTAAAAATACACCTTACCCTAAATTCTCTGAACCCTGACCATAAGCCCTAACCTAAAACCCTAAACTCTATACCGTAAATCTAATTTTGAGCGTGGGCACAAGTAGATGCACTGAAAATGACAGATAATTTCCATCCGATTTAGGCTCCCTAATATTGTGTTTTTATTTGGTAAAAAACACTTTGGAGATTTGAAGCTATAAACAAGGGTAAAAAAATTATTTTTTAAGAAGAAAAAGTATGTTTGAAAACAATACTTTCAACCCAATGCAAAAAATATACTAATAAGTTTAATTTGTTAACATTAGCTTCAAAAAGTGCTTTGGAGCAAAAATATAACATTTTTAACATCAATTTGTTATTATATAATAGGTTTAATTTACAATTTATAAACCTATAGTTTTTATTAAGATATAATGATATGCTTATTAAATTGTTTGTGGGTTTGAAAATTTTATATCTATCATGTCAATATTATATTTGTTCTTTTAGAAAAAAAAATCATTTAGAATATATGCTTCCATAGTTTAAATTATATTTCATATAATTTAAATTGATATATTTTATTATGTCTGAGACAGACTGATTACACAATTTGATGAACCCATAATTCAAGTACATGTTTCAAATAAGGATAAATATTCTATACACAGGCGGTAAAAACTGAAAGTTTCCACAAGCGCTTAAGTTTTAGGATATAGGAAGTTAGTTTAGGATATAGGACTTAGGGGTTTAGGTGTAGGAGGTTAGAATTTAAGGATAGTTGTTTCAGTTTAAGGTTTAGGATTATAATTTAGAGTTTATAGGTTAAAACCTAAATCCTCACCATATTACCCTAAAAACTAAATCCTAACATATAAACCCTAAATTGTAACCCTAAACCTTAAATTGAAATAATTATCCCTAAATTCTAACCCTACGCCTAAACTCCTAAACTCTATACCTAACCTAACTCCCTATACACTAAAACTAAGACGCTTGTGAAAACTTTCAATTTCCACTGCCAGTGTATAAGATATTAATCCTTCAAATAAATAGAAACGAGAAATATACAGCAGAATATTATTCCGACAGCTCATAAATGACAAAGTTCAGTTTACGAAATGTTCTAGCAGAATTGAATGAATACAGGATTCTGGTTTCAAACTCAAGCTTAAATATTATCATTCTCCTCCAGCACAAAATAACTCAGAAATCCGAATTACGTTATAACATCTGCAATTGCAAGAGAATAATGGCTTCAGACAAGACTATGGAGAAAGGAATCCATCAGGATTCTACTAAAAAGGCGATACAAGTCTATGGATGGTATGTCGGATATGGTACTTGTGCACTCCTAATGTTGTTGAGAACAGGCTAAGTAAGTAATCACCGCGGCGATACGAAGATACCTAATGCACAAGTGAATATGTCAATGATGTGGCTTCTCCCACAGTTTGTTGAATACGCTCGGGCAGTTCGAGTTTTTTCATCGGGAGTACCCGAAAACCATGTCGAGCAGTGCTCTGTTTAACATTGTAAACGAGACTACTTCGAGAAACGGGAAATCCAGTTGGGTCGCAGATGACCTTAACAAGGCTCGTTTCAACAATTACTATTTGCTTCTTACATTATTCATCATCAAAACGAAACTTGAGATGGGAAAGCAAAGAACATCACCGACCTCGCAACCAGCTCCACAAGGAGGAAGGAGTGACGCCTTGTGGAGGAGGTGTGAGCAACTCTAGCATAGTTTCCTTCTCCTTGGGGGTCAAGGGAACACCTCTAACAAGGTCCAGCGCCATGACGTGCACATTAGTCTTTTGTCTGTGCTTTTTGTAAGCCCACACCCCTGCAGCAGCACCTGCAACAAGAAGCTGTCCCCGAAACCCTTCTATTTTAGGTTAAATACGAAATACGGGTAAAGATTACAATTCACATCCTAAGTCATGAGATTTTGGACTAACCGGTGATAGCCACAAGGCTGCAGTCTGCAGATCAAACTTTGGGGCATACAGTACCGTCTCACCGTAATCCTCTTCAAGCTTTTTATAAATCTCTTTGTCATTCTTTCCCGCTCGAATCTCATCACGAATTAACTGCAATAACAAAATAAAAGTTGGAATTCTCTTTTAGAAAGTTACTATATGGTAACCATAGACGAATAAACAGGACTGGACACTAAGAATTGAAGGAACAGAACAAGGATATCTTCAGTAGAGAAAGCTAGCAAATGGTTTATTTTGCAATCCAAAAGAGAGTTCATAATTTTAATTATTCAAGAGTAAGCAACACTAGATTTTCACGGAATGCAGAGAGTTGGGAGTTTTAGAAATATCAGAACATGTAGAAGTTCATTGACACGCAGAACAAGAAATGTTCGAATTGTGAATAAACAGATTAGAAGCTAACAAAAAATATGATGAGATCACTGTGAAATTTTGTTAACAAGCAGCGATTTCATCTGGTTGAAAAAGCTGAAGTAAATAACTTGGCTTTTTACATAAGCATTTGTAAGAGAGAAAAAAAATAGTGCACCTTTCTGAGGAGAATTGCGATATCCGCTTGTGAATCTTCAATGGACTGACTCCCACATTCTGTACAACGCACATTGTGGCTGATATTTCTTGCCCTGGCTTCCACAACTTGTGCCTTCTTCACTTCATCATCTTTGTTTTCCATTCTCTAAATAAATGACTGCAATCTCGAACAAACTACCAAAATCACCTATAAAATGAAAGCATCACCAGCATTAGAATTTGCCGGGCCTTTCTTTTCGTCAGTGAGGCATTTTATCGAACACTTGGCTTGAGAAAAAGGGAGAATAAGAAAACATAGCAGACCGACACCATTTTCCTTAAGCTTTTTCTTATGATCGAATGGTTCAGTTTAACCCAAAGCCGAAAATTACCCAAAAAAGATTACTTAAAGAAGGGGTCGATTTGGTATTAATAAACAGACTTTTTCCAACTGAAGCTAATAGCTTGCAATTTCTAAAAGTAAAAAAGAAAAGGTTTTAGTTAAAATTGAACACGTAAGTTTCTCCGTCTTTGACATTTTCATCAATTAAATTTCTCAAACGTTTTTCAGTTTTGTTTTTCATTTTCTATATTTTCTGGGGTCACCCAAACAAGACAGAAAGTATATATTATAGTAAGAAGAAGAAGAAATGAAGACAACAGGAAGTACCTTATCGACTTGTTAAACTCAGTGAGTGGTGCTTGCGAGTTGTATAAAAGGTTTGGCTTATCAAAGGGGAGGGTTTAAGCTAGGTTTTCTTTCTCTTCGAACCTTGAAGCTAGTTGATGGAGAGGTTTGCCATAAACAGATTATAAACCGCCACGTGCATTTTAATCGTCTGGCAAAATATAAAAAAAATAAAAAATTATTATTCTTTATACTGGCAGTAGAAACTTTTTATTTCTACAAGCGTCTTAATTATAAGGTTTAAGGTTTTAGTTTAAGGTTTAAAGTTCAGTGTAATGGTTTAAAATTTGGGGTTAGAATTTTGAGTTTAGGGTTAAGTTTTAGGTTTTAAGGTAATATGGGTAGAAATTTAAGTTTTAACCCATAAACTATAAATTTTAAATCTAAACCAAAATTCTATCAACAAACTATAAATTCAAAACTACTATACTTAAACCCATAAACTTTAAATCCTAAATGGAGTCTCTAACTCCTAAAAGTAAAAAAAAATTCACAATCACTTGTGTATAGAATAATTGTCCAAATAAAAAAAAATCTAAAATTTATACAAATATAGAATGTGACATATGAATTTTGATTTAATAATTAATTTATCTCGAATTAGCAAAACATATAAGCACTCAAGAATGGAGGTTGTATCATGGGGTCATGAACTAAACTTGGAATAATATTCCAAGTGAAAACCCATGTCGTGTGTACGTATAAACAATGTAATGGTATTAAACAAGAAGAAACAACAAGAAAAAAGGAAGCGCTCTTAGAATATACATCGGGCCTCTGGAGAGTGATAACTTGATGAACATGTTTCATTTCATTACTTCATCTACGACATTGTTTAGCAAAGTCGGTATCTTCGGATTGCTACTCAGAAATAAACGACTTTGATATTCGGCAGCTCCCTGCAGAATAACAATTCAGTTGTGGACTTTGACAGAATCTGGCTGCAAACGCTCCCCTCAATTCGCTGTAACCGGCACGGGTATTGAACATGGATACTTCAAGAAAAATGAAGTCACAGAATCTGACTTAATATACTATGTTCCCCCGGTTCAGAAGCTGACATACCAGGAAACATTTCTGATAGGAGAAGACCAGGGCAGGCACTGGTCCAACACCCATAGCAAAGGCCAAGACAAACCACCTACAGAAAATATGTGACATAACTCTTCTAAATTGCCAAAACAGGATACAAACATTATTACTACAACAAAGTCCAATAATGCTCTGCCTTTCTCTAATAGAATTCAACATTTAGACGCCTAATTATAATGCCACAATTCACAAACAGCTACAGAAAATAAATCATATTAGGAATTTTGATATCATATATATGCTGCTACCAATAGCATGCACCAAACAGTAAACGAAAAGCCAAATATTTTCTTCTGAAAAACTTGCGATGAGGAGAGCCTTCCTTCCCAGTTTATCCATTGAAAGCAATGCAAAAACTGACCCTGAAGACGTATAAACGGCAAATTTAAAGAAAAATTCCACGCCATGATGTACAAGTTAGATACATGGTGAAGTAGTCACTTATACCTAACAAATTGACAATTTCAACACATATGTTTGCATCCTCCTAGGGCACCAGCACTTGTAAAGACAGCCTAAGAGAAATAGAAAACAGCATTTACACCAGATAGCTGTTAGAGAGCAAAAGGCAGAGATCCAATGAAAACACTGCAAATGGAGAAGTTAATAAGAAAGAAATACTGCAGATATTACAACTTAAAATCTTGCTGACAATTATTAGCATGTTTGCAGTTCACCTTTACGATAACAGCGATAAAGTATCTCGGAGGAGAGCTTGACTGTAACTGCCTCCTCATCCCCTCTTTCTTTGACAATTCAGTCATTGCACCTTTGACATGTGGCCCTCCCAAAAGTTTCTCATACACAGCTTCAGCATCAGCACCTCATCCTCCCCGAAGCAAGTTCATAAAGCATATGGGAGGCTACTGACACAGAAAAATCTACTTGAAGATAAAGCTCTTTTTTTCTTCTTTTTGTCATATAGCTCAGAAATGAACCTATCTGTTAGCATATTATATATTCTCCTCTGGTCCATCAAAACAAAGTTGTTTTTTTTATTGTTTATCATTTTCTTAGCTACAGATACTTCTAATTCACTCATCATTTCTTACCAACCCTTGGTTTCCTTAGCAGGGAATCCGATAAATAGAGCACTCATATATCCTAAGCATGTAGCGAATAAGACGAGCTACAAATTCATTGCTCCAAGGTCATGTGAAATACTTTCAAGAGTTTCATTAACTACTCTGCGTCAATAGTAGCAAGCATTAAGAATACATTGTCTGCAGGAGGGTTTCCATTATCTTTGCCCACTCCATTCAATAATCGCAGCCCACATAATAAATCAGAAAACTCTCAGTACCTACTGAAACTAATAAAGGGAACTTCGAGCCATTCCAAAAAGATCAAAAGCATGAAGAATTAACGTTGTCATTTTAGCAGGATCAATCAATAGAGAAAGAAAGAACAGTAACAAAAATCAAAATGATAAATGAATAAAGAAACAGAGGAGAGGAAAACGGCGGCAGTTACTGCAAGATCAAAATGAAAAGAACTCACCATGTTTAGGAAAAAGATTCAAGAACAAGATTGGAAAGGAAACATTTGTAAGTTCCAAATCCAAAAACTAAAGAATTTATAGATACAAAAGCTTACGTCCTTGTAATATATAAAGAATAGTGCAAAATTGAACTTATCAAGATAAAACCTATCAAGAAAAGACATTTCTCATTTCTTATACAAAAAAGATAAAGAACTTATCAAGAAAAAACCTTTCTCATTTCTTATAAAAAAAATAAAGAACTTGGAAAAGAAAACTTATCAAGAAAAGACCTTTCTCGTTTCTTATTAAAAAAAATAAAGAACTTGGAAAAGAAAACTTATCAAGAAAAGTCCTTTCTCATTTCTTATAAAAAAAAGACAAAGAACTTGAAAGTTTGAGAAAAGACAAATCAAAAATGAAAAACAGACATGTACTAAAATGCGCCGAGAAGGAAGACGACTGGTGATTGTTACTAACTCAATGGCGTCTGGTTTAACTTGCTCTTCTCCTCTCTATTTTTTCTTCTTCAAATTCTTGGATGTTTAAATTTGATGAAAGAGACGAGCACTGTGCATATGGAGGGAAAATCTGCTTCTTATAGCGGTGCCGGATGCTTCTCTTTTTAACCGCTTACCTTTAATTGACAAAGCTATTCTATTTATTTATTTATTTATTTTTAGATCTGCTTATTTTTACAACTACTCTAATAAATTTGATTTATTTTTTTTGATCAGAAAAGTCAGCTGGATTTTATTTAAAAAAGATTATTACATTAAAATAACTGAACCGACAACAGTTCAGTGTTAAAGAGAAAAGATAAAGCGCGAGGGTAGATAAAGAAAGTTTTGTGGAACCAGGCCGGCTGAGAATCGACATGCAGAGCTTCGGAAGATTTAGGAACGGTGTCGATTCTGCGAGGAAAGCGGGGTGAGGATGAAAAAAACCCCTATCTGAAAAAGCCCCAAATTTTTTTAGGGGTGACCGATGGACTGCCTGTCCTTTTCCGTTTCCAACAGGACGGTCGTCGGAGCTTCTTCAACCCAAACGGCGTCTTGGTGAGCTGAGAGGCCAATCTTTGCCAGAACATGAGCCGCCCTGTTTCCGTTTCGGTGAGTGAAGCTTAACTCGCATCTGTAAAACTGGTTTATGAGAGATTTTCCGTTGCTAATGATTGCACTCAACTGCGAGAAATCTCGCTCTGGACGGCGGAGCTTTTCAATGACGGTGCGGGCGTCATCTTCCAGAATAATTTGGGAAAAA
Organism: Hibiscus tridactylites; assembly: GCA_958450335.1. NCBI lineage: Eukaryota > Viridiplantae > Streptophyta > Magnoliopsida > Malvales > Malvaceae > Hibiscus > Hibiscus tridactylites. Next base: position 6,640,750 of record OY288277.1, on the reverse strand, counting down.
CCCATATCGAGAGCAAATTCCAGACCGTGAACGGCAGCAAGGGCTTCGGCGACAAATGGGTTTTGGGTGCCATGTTGAATTCGACAGCAAGAACCCAGTAAGTGACCATTTTCATCTCTGATTAAAATTCCAGAGCTGGACCTTTTTTCTGAAACATTGTAGCCTGCATCGAAGTTGATTTTTACCAATGGTGCTGTAGGTGGTTTCCAAGTCGTTTCGATTTCCGGCATAGACTGGGGAGGCTGTAAATGCAGTGTGTTTAATTCATTTTCGTAGCTTTTGATGAAGGTTAAGATCTCAGCTGGTACTTATTTTTTCCCTTCATGGTAAAGCTTGTTTCTGCTGTACCATATAGCCCATATAGTGATTACAACTTTCCTGTGTTTATGCTTTGGATGATGCATCAATATCCATGTTAGCCATTCTTTGAAACTCACTGTGTTTAGCTGTGTAGGCCATGTAATTCCCAAGTTCCTCCATATATCATATGTAAATTGACAGTCACGAATAATATGTTCAGTAGATTCTATGCTTGTGTTACACCTTAGACAAGATGCATTCTGAGTTATTTTTCTGAAGCATAAGTTTTGTTTGGTAGGTAGAAAACCATGTATGAACTTCCAAACACATATCTTTATTTTTGAGGGACAAGGTACCTGCCATATTGCCTTGAAGATGTGCTCTGATGTGTTGTTGCTTTCTTGAGTAAGGAGCTTTTTATATCCACTTCTAACTGTGTAGATGCCCGTCGGCTCTTCTGCCCAAACTTGAAAATCATCTTCTTTTCTGTAGGGTAGAGTGATACTTAGGATAGCTTCATTAGTTATAACGAACGAATCGATATATAATATGATTATACGTTAATTGAAATATTAAATACAAAGAACACCGAATGAATTTTTTTGGTTGCCTTCTGATTTTTAAGGCCTAACCCTGACTAATTTAGACTGATTCGCGTCGCACACCTAGTTTTGGTAGGTGAGTCTCACAGCGAAGATTTTCTACATACATAACGTCTCGAACCCGAGACCTACTTAAGCGATACTAGACTGCTTGCCACTTGAATCAACCCAATAATAACACTAAATAAATTTCTAATAATAAATCTCACATTTTGTATAATTGTCAATAATATTTTCAGTGACAGAGGAAAATGGTTAGTGGGAGGGGCTCTTGCCCCTTAAGATATGGAAAAAAGTTCACTTTAATTTTTTTATGAAAATTGAATTAATTATAAATTTGTCTTGTTATATTTTAAATGTGTTTAACATTTAAAACAAATAAATAAAAATATTTAATTAATAAGAATTTCATATTACATAAAAATCTTAATTATCAGAAATAAAATCACAGTTTTTTTATTTTATTTTTTAAAGATTAATCAATAATATTTAAATAGCGGTCTGCTACCGTAATAACGGTAGTTATATTGTGATAGTGACATTATTTGTAATTGTTATTGTGAAAATAGCGGTCCAAAATGACCATAGTAATATTTATTATATCTGTAACCGCGATAAAATACCGCGACCGAAAATATCGTCGCAACCGCAATTTAAAAAGTTTGGACAAAAATAATTATATTCAAAGAAAATAAAAGAATTTGGGATTCTTAAGATGTTTAATAGTAAAAATGCTTGAATTAATTTTACATATATTATATTCTACAATTTTTGTGGGATTAAAATAAAATTTTATATGAGTTATAGTATATAAATATTTTTTAGTTTCAAAAACAAAAAATCATTTCTTATATAATTGCTTTTAAAATATTAATATTTGATAAACACATACATAAATGGCCACCATAAAACCAAGTGAATCTAACCATATAATCCATATTATTTTTCATTGTGAGAACTTACTTTTTTTAATTAAATATATACAAAAAAAATTACACCATTCAGCATCACTCGGCTATTAACTTTTAAAAGTTTCAATTTAATCAACCATTAAATAACAAAATTGTGTGATTACATAACAGATGTTTGATAACACACCAAAACGTCATTTTAGATTCCTCCGACGTCATTTTGACTATTAATCAAAACCAAAAAAAAATCTTTATATTTTCTCTTATTTTCTTTTTTCTCTCTTTCTTCCTCTATATGTTTATCTAAATGTTCAAAGCAACTAGGATTCTCACCACCGACGGTTATCGACGATCACTGCATTGGCCGTTGTCAACAGCCGCTTTCCGTCCTCTTGAACATGAATATAATATATTTAATAAAAAAAAGCATCCCAATCTCCACGAATCTAGCGTTGAACATTAGATTTTTCATCTAAGTTGATATTAAATTCTCCAAATATCGAAACCATAGTTTGAATTATAACAGCCTAAGAAACAAAAAACACATTGTCTTTAGTTCCAACTGGAATCCATGAATCCCATATCCAGTCTTCCAATTGTCCAAGAAAGTCACTTTCTGCACCCTGAATCTCTCGTGAATCAAGCTTTTGCATAAAGCAGAGTCTTGAATGAATGGTAATATAATATATATTTTAATAACCATGGCATTAACTGTATCATGCACGTAATGTCTTGGACTGTCACAAAAAAAAGGGAAAAAAAAATAATAAAGAATTTCCTCACGAGGAGATACCGGCCGAAGAAGTCTTTCTTTGGATCTGTCAAACACAGCAAGGTAGCTCTTAGTATAGCATGCAGAATCAGCAAAATAAATAAATAGCAATGTTTACTTAGAATAAATGCAATTAAAAGGAATGATGATAAAAACTTTTGAAACAAATAAAAAAAAAGCACCTTATTCACAAGCAAGTTGACTTGCTCTCTGTACATTTCCTTCAAGTCTACAATATCAGCACGGAGTTCCTCCAACTGGAAAGATGATGCAGCCACTTAAAAGTAAGTACACCATGGATGACAACAGTATCATATAATATTTTCATAACCAGAATAGTGTCAGAAATACAGTAATTCAATGTGGCAGGATAATCAAAATGTTCTTGCTTCTCTCAAAAATTCATTTTCATTGTAATATTTAGTTATTTAGTTCAGCAAAGCTCATATTGACTCCCCCCCTTAATATACTTGTGATACCATACATGAAAATAGCATCTATATGCTTCATAACCCATCCTTGAATATGAAATCTTGGCTTCCTGTTGTGCCTTGTTTGTGGGAGCTTGCCCTAGTGTAATTCCAGATTCGTAGTTTAGCTCTAGGTTCCTTATTGTACCTCTGTTGTAACCGGACTGTATTTTGGTTTGATTATTAATCAATATTCCACTCTTTCCCCCCTTCCTTATGAAGGGGTTTTTTAACGAGGCCCCATTTCTTTTCAAAAAAAAAACAGTTGCCATCAATGAGAAAGAATCCAAATGAAAAGAGGCATGTACCTCCTCATCTCGTTCACCCATTAGCTCCAGAGCAGCAGTGTGTCTCCGCCTCAAGGCTTCTAGCTCTGCCCGGATTCCAGGCAATGTGGAAGCCTCTGCCTTCAGCTTTTCACACTACAGCAAATGTAGACAAGGTTAAAGGAATTGAACTGGAAAAGAAAAACAGAATATTATATTGATGAATAAAACCTCAACGTATTTTAACTAGAAAGCAGATAACTCACCTCTGCAGTCATTTTGACTAATTCCTCAGATAGAGAGTCACGGATAGACTCCAAGGAACTCTGGAGTAAAGACAAGCAAAGCCAGTTTGAACACTGTGACAGATATATTTGAATTCAGGAGCTCAAAAAGTAATCCATACCAAACGAGACATATAGGATGCCAGTTCACCCTCCTTTTGACGAAGGGTAGATTCAAAAGTGCTTGGTGTCATGCTCTTCATGTAGAGTGGACTTGCTGTTGCCTCTCCAATATTTCTTTTGTCAGAGAAACCATCAGATGAGTCCAAAGATGCTTGCAGAAAATAGCTCTCCTCCATGCTTTCTAAGCTGCTAGCAGTAGAGAGTTTCCGAGACAAGCTTCCTTCACCACAGTCACACAATAAGAACAGAAGATCATAAAAGATTAACTACATCGTAACAGAAAGCACCATACCATTCTCCAAGGTGGATTTATGCCTTGCAATTGGAGCTTGCTCTGTAGATTGCACACGCACTGTCCTTTCCAAGTCTACTCGAGCAGCTTTCTCCCTTTCTACTTCCTGTAACGAAATTAAAGGCTTCCTTCCGTAAACAGAACCGAAATATCAAATCTAAGTACCAGCAGTTAAAATGGCTCCTGCGGTCATATAGGTGTAATGAACTCTCAAGGAATGCCACATGTGACATCAGCAGATAAATTGAAAAAAGGAATATTAGATGATATTCTTTTTTATCCTCAGAGTTGAAAGAAAAAGGAATTCATGAAAACAACTCAATATGAATGGGAAATGGCGCACTTGATCAACTCACAAGCAAAGAGAATGAACACGCTAATGAATCTAAAGCAAAACCTGTTGCAGAAGCTCTCGGTGCACAAGAGCATCTTGTAACTCTTGCTTATGTTTTCGTCTTAGTTCCCTAATTTCTTCCTCAAGCTGGTTTGTCCGACCTTCTTGTGTATCAGCTTCCTCCTTTGCTGCTAGGTATTCCTGTCTATTCTCAGCAGCTCTCTGTCTCTCTTTATCAAGGGACCTGCTTAGCTGTGTTTGTTCTGCTCTTAGACATGAAATCTGAAGCAAAGAAAAAGTTAAGCTGATAACCAGAAATGTTTCCACAAATAAAACATACGTCTGCCATAGAAGTAGAACCTGAGCTTCAAGAACATTAATTCGTGATAAGGTTTGAGATAAGCGTTCGTTCACAGATCGCTCTCTCTCTTCTGCAGCTGCTGATTTCGCCTCTGCTTCCTGCAAATTCGATAGAATAGATAATTATGAGAACATATAATTTCACATGTGATATCATAACATGCAATAACATTCTAAACACCTGGAGGCGAGAGTTTAGAGATCTCTCCACAGCAGCCCAAGCTTCTGCTTTTCCGGAAGTTGTTTCCTATTAAAAATAGAGCACAAACCAATTTTTAAAAGAAATGAGACCATAGTCCTTGAAGCTTGTTAAGAATGCACTAGAACAACATATTTCACCTGCATTGCTTCGATCTGCCTTAAAAGTGGTCTTGTAGACTCAGGCACTTGTGTACTCAACTCCTCACACCGATGCTCGCTTGCCTAGAAAAAAAACGATAAGTTGTGAACTACTGGAAACAATATCTGAAAGAAAAGGTATCAAGGAAAGATTTAATATCTCTCTAAAACGGCATAAACTCAGAGTACTTGATAACGTTTTTGAAGATCTTCAATGTCCTTGCGAAGCATGTCTTCTCTAAATACTGCCTACATAGACAGAAACAACAATAAATCATACCTTTTTTTATATATTAGCATGATAAAATCTGAAAACTTAATTAATACAATGAAAAACCTGCTGCTCCTTTCTGCTTAATGTTTGCCTTAATTCTTCAAGTGTCTGTACTAGCATGAATTCACGTTCTTCGGCCTCTCTTAGACGGCTCTCCAATTCAGTTCTGGCTTCATTGTTGGCATGTGCCTCTGCAAGTGCTTCAGCCTCCCTTGCTGCGTTCAAAGCATTTGTATAGAAGTCCTTCTGAGCTGCAAGTTCAACTTGATGTTTTTCGATAGTTTCCTGCAGCAACTTCTCTGTAGCTATCTTGTCCTTCTTGATGCTCTCGACCTTGTTCTCTTCAACCTGAAAGCAGAACAAGGAGCATAAACTATCAACAAGTTGAAAGAACTTATTTGTAAATAACAGAATTCATTCTATGCAATTGAAAGGAAATAAGAAATTCTTGGACAAAATTAGGCCCAAAAACGATATTAATAATAAAGGTCATGACTCATGAGTAAATACCCCCAAAGTCTAAAACTTATTAGGAGATTTCCACTTCCTCCCAGGTCTTAAGGGAATTGAGTAATATTTTAATTTGTTCAGATTACTCGGACAAAATGAAGTAAAAAGGAAACATTAGTAAAACATAACAATGTTTCCGTTTCTTCTTGTCCCTTTCCTTTTTTTAAGTTCTGATAGTGAGGTGAATAAACAAACACCAGTAAAGCAGAGCATCAACAGCATGTCAATCCAAGTACAAGGCTAAGTTAACTGAAGACAAGATCTAAAAACATAATAGCATCCTACAATTCTATGAAGTTCTGTCTACTGAACCAAAGATCTCAAGGTTGAAACCAAGTATCACCAAATGAAAGAAGTGCAATTACAGAATAATGAAGGCCTATTCCAAGCAGTTTTCACATTATATAGTAAGCAACTACATTATAAAAGAATGTAAGTTATTACTATGGAAAAACCAATTAACCTGGAAGATATTGTTTTTAGAGCAAGGGAGGTTAAAAATTGAGCATGGTATAGAGTTTAATATCTTGAATCCAGAAAAATAATAGGAGGAACTTTCCAATTCCAAGGCATGCACTTGCCTGAAGCTTTGTAGCCAGACCTTTCTTCTCCTCTTCAAGCTCTCTAATCTAGTATGAAAAAAATGGAAGGAAACATAAAAATAAGAAAGTGAAGAGAAAGGAAGGAAAGTACCAGAAATCTAGAAAAATCAAACAATCACAACACATTGCCAAACCTGAGCCCTTAATTTCCTGATATGAGCTTCTTGAGTAGCCTGCTTCTTTGAAAGCTCTTCACCTGAGAGGATAAAATATCTTGTAATAAGAATGCATAAGAACAAGGAGATCAAATTTGCTCAAGAATCACCAGACACCAAAATAGATGCACTCAAGAATATCTTTTTAAGTAAAATCCCATACATGGTAAATTATAAGCTCCGCAAGTAAAGGTTAGGTGGGCAAGGAGTTAACAGTAAACATACAGAGAACTTGATCCATTCCCTTTGAAGAATTCTCTACACACAGAACCTACACCCTGCACATATAATCCTCCTCTAAAATGCATTGACTTAAAATCCTACTCGACTTAATAGCGAAGTGTGTCCTATACTCTCCATTATAGGCGGGCTCTCTTTCTGCAGAAACTCCAATTGCAAAGAAATGACACAGGGACTATTCAACAAGTGCCAACAGATCTAAGAGAGGAAAATTATATGATTGTGAACAAGGAATAGAGCTACAGTGTGTAGCATTAAACATAAATAAGAGTTTTCAGAACTCACCTTCAGCCATTACCTGTTTAATTATTTCATCTTTTTCCTTCAAAAGAGCAGCAGCATCACTTTTTTTGTTCTGCTCTCTTCGAAGAGTATCTCTTTCCTTAGTAAGGGCATAAACCTGGAAAAACACACACCAAGAGACAACCGCACTTAAAAACATATTTAGTAAGGACAACATTTTCCTAGAGTATCTGTCCAGTTATCATCAACTGCTACTAGAGCATAGAACACATTGACACCATTCTCGATTAACTGAAACTTAGATGAATCAAATCTCATACAAGAAACTTCATAAAAGCGATGACAGTCATGGGCTAGCAAAGTTAAAATAAGGCAAACTATTAGTGGGGCCAACCTTTGAACTTATATTTTTATTAAAAAATATAATGTAATTTCACCTATTTGGACCCCCAATTTTCAATTCATTTGAACTTTGTCCTCCCTCTTTAATGGGTAATTATACTCTCCCCCCCCCCATGTTGATTCCTAGCTCCGTCATTGCCATCACTGATGACGTAATAAGAACGAGAGAGGAAAGTGTCACTGCAAACTAGAGATCAATGCATGTAATAACCTTATATTGTACTTAATCTCGTACGTGTAGTCAATAATACCAGTTAACCAAGAAATTAAGACAATTTAAAAGTGCCAGCCTTAACTGGTAACCTATTTCACAACTAAATTATTGATTTATAAAGTTAGTACATGGTTAGAAACACTACAAAATAGAAATAAAGGTTTTCTAGAATCAGTGTTTTTTCTAGGGTGAAATGGTGCTGTAGGCAGGAAGCAATTTTTTCTGAGAGATTGCTAGGTGAATGCTAAGGCAAGACAGCATACTAGAACTTTAAAAGCATGCATAGCATCTAAAAATATTTTATTTAGTCCAAAGGAAAACATCCCAATAATAAGATATGAGGCTTCTAACAGGGAGGTCCTAGATTTTAATTTCAGGGGGCAAAGGTTTTATGTAATGGAATAAGGCTAAGGCCTCGTGTAAAGCCCCAGAGATAGTCGGTCTTCCTACATTTCCAAGGATATGCTATTGGTGTCAGTCCATTGTGTTCACTCATTAAGGAGCAACAAGTTTAATCATAAAAAAAGTGATTCAAACTTCTGCAAAAGGTTCTAAAAGTTCTCAACGACAATACCAAAGGATAAATATAAACAAGGACACTAATACAGAAATGAAAGAAAATAAAAGAGGTGATGAAGACTGGAACATACCTTCCTTTCAAGGGTTGAAACCCTTTGATGATATTCTTCTCGCAATAACTCAATTTCTGCTTCATCAGATTTTCTCTGTTCCAAACTTTCAGCTGTTAAATTGCAATCCTTTTTCATTTTTATTAGAGGAGAGGAGAGACAGTGAAGTATCCATCTAATATCTAATTAGTAGTTAACACTTATTTCTTAAATTAGTGGATGATTAATGTAGGAGGGGGGAAATGTAGTAGAAAGTGATTGACTTGTATTTAGAAAAATGAAAGAGAAACCACCATCTAAGCATCAATCTTTTTATCATGGATCAGCCATGGACAAAATTATATGAAAAGCCAAGTCTTCAAGCTGAACCTTCTAATCGATAACTTGGGACTTTATTCATTTTAATCTCTATTGAGATGTTCGTTTTTATTCAAGAGACTAATGTGTACAAAGAAGTAAGCACTGAAAAACAACAGACAGCAGAGCAAAACATATCTGTCACTCTCACATAGACAATGCCAAACCATGGTAAAATATCTAGGGAAAGAGAAATGACCGTACATACCTTCAAATCCTCGATTACAGCTTTAAGTTGCTCATTCTCATTCATTAGATTTGCAATTTCATCAGCTTTTGCCTGAAAAAGAAACAAATTGAAAATGGAAATTCAAGAACCATAAAACTTTAACGAGAAAAAATAATATAAAACAAGATTTTATTTCTTTAGTGCCCCATCTCTTGGACAAATGTAGCATAAGATACCATGATAAATGCATAAAATAAATAGCAAAGTTCATAGACAAATATATCAGAGGAACATAAGCTACCCTTCTAAATTTAGTGGTAAAAGCATCTTCAAATAGGAGGTAATGGCTGACACCTAAAGTTTAATCACAGGAAATCCATGTTGCAGAGAATGACACATACACCACCGTCCAAAACCTACCTACCGAACACTCCCCTTTTATCTTAAAATAGAAAGAAATGCAGGAAACAAATAATCCTTCTGGTGTTATGGAGCATCATCATAAAGGATCTAATCTTTGTAGTGTTATGTATTTAAGAAGGAAAAAGTGATATGCATATGAGAAAGGGAACGAGAAAAAGATGTTTTCTCAAGAGCTTCACCCAATCTTAGAATGGCATCAGTCAATTTCTGATAGAAACGGCAGCATGCATTAAGTCAATCCCACATGTGCATACTTCCTACATAAAATAATGGATAATGTGAAGTACCTGAGCTTGCTTTGCAGCACCTTGTAAAGCAGATTCCATCATTTTCATTTCCTTCCTCACCTTCTCCAATTCATGCGTAGAATCAGCTGAGGCAGGCATTATAGTTGCAGAGCTCAAGCGCCGTTCTTCTTTAACATCAGTTTCACCATTATTAGTCTGCTCACCCACAGTATTTGAGACATTTTCAACAAAAACTGATTCAGAAACCATCCCTTCAGCCTCATATGAAGGAAGCACATTAGGCAATGGAAATTCCTGAGCACTGTTAGTCTCCTCAACAGAGATAGAATGCGAACTTGGGGGCACTGACTCTTCAGAGCCACCAGCAGCAGCATCTAGCCTATTACTTGGTTCCTCAGATTTAACCGGAGAACTTTTCTCTAAAATCTCTTTCGTTTGTGTGTTTTGTTCATCTTTACTTTCACGTATGTCTATAGCATCAGTTGACTTTGCTGGCACAGGCTCAGCCAACTCAACTTGGTATACTACTGCACTATCTAATTTCACTTCCCTAGAGTCAGGGCCTTCGGAAATGGCCATATCAATGCTTTCTTTCTGATCTTCACTGTCTTGGGTATCTGATGACTCAACATTCTGAAGCGTAGTTTGAGAAGGCTCGGCAGAAACTGGTTGTGTTTCTGATTCAGGTTCAGCTTTACCAGGGTCTGAAATCACAGAATTGGCTCTCTCCACAGCCTCTGAATGTTTGTTATCTTTTTCTAACTTGACATCTTGTTTATCATCTTCAAGAGCTGTTTTCTCATGTGACTGGTTTGAACTGTCAGTTTCAGTCTCTTCTTTTTCCACAACTTTGTGTGGATTCTGTGAAGATTCAAGTTTTTCTGAAGATTCATCAGCAGTCTCCTCACCTTTTCTGTCTGAAGACCACAATCCTGAAGCTGGAATGAATATAGAAAGGAAGTCATTAGTATGATAGGTGCAAGACCCACATTATAACAGGAAGTCTAAGCAGCTATCGGATAGCAAAAAGGCTTTATTTTCCAATTATTCCAAACTCAAATAAAACAGCAGACGATTACTCTTAACTGAATTATTTAGGTAGATAAATTACAATGCAAGCCTTGTATTTCATGATGTTTATTCTTGTTTTGACATTTATATCTTCAACAATAAGATTTAGCATGAGTAAGTAGAGGCAAAATAGTATACAAGTTAGACTCCCTAATTGAATTCCCACAAAATGGAATAAAGCAGCATGCTTTTATTAACAAACTTTACAATTCTAGCTTAAATGACCAAATAGTTCACACAAAACTTCCTACAAGGAAATAACAACAGCCATTGTTATTCACTGAAATGAACCTAATACCTTAATCTGAAATATGTGGCAAACAGAGGCCTGCCCTCGAAATTTGCATTCAAATATATACAGATTGCACTAAATAATAACAATGTTAAACAGAGGGGGGAAAGTACCTTCATTGCTGCTTGATTCAGACTCCTCCTCAAAACCGAGAGCATTATCGAAGTTCTTCTCAATATTCTTCACGCTCTCCTGGAATTTATTAACTGCCCCAGCAAGATCAGGAAAGCCTCCTAAGGAGACCTTCCCGCTAAACCAAGCCATCCTTTTTCTTTAACTCAATATACCAAAAACAACTGGATCTGAAAACTCAAATCCACCGTTTCAAGACATCAGAAACCCTACATTGAAATGCCGCCAAACAAATATTGAAAAAGGAATCAGAAAAAAAAGGCATGATCCGAAATTTTCAAATCACAATCTAACAACGTATAAATCGCAAAATGTGTATCGGGAACGAATTTACAAAATTACGATCCATTCCAAGAAACCAAAAACGCTGAGAAATTGAATGGAATTGTGAAAAATTAGTGTTGTAACTGATTAATTAATATGAGTAAATTAAAGAAAGTGAAAAAGACACCTGAACTAAGAAGGATACGCAGTTAAATCAATTTGAAATAAATTATGTTCTAAATATAAGACGGGATTCAAATTGCTGAATCAAGATATTAAATCTTGGGTGGGAATTGAACCTGATAGAAATGGGCGTGGATTTGAAATTTCAAAAAAAATGAAAATATTGGTTTACCATTGATCGAGAAGAACCAACACAACAATGGGTCTGTCTGCTCCAGTGCTCCATAACCTGTTCTTTCTCTTTTATAGTTATGGTCGATTAATCCAAGATTATAACGACGTCGTTCCGAACCAGCCGAAGGTCTCTTTTCTAGTTATGGTCGCATTTGCAGTTCTCGCGAGACATTTATAGACAGTCAAACGCGGACTTACGCGAGGGCTTAAGGGGCCTTGGGCCACTCCAATATTTCGAAAACTTATTATTTAGCCCTTGATGTTTTTAAATATTTTCATTTGACGCTATATTTGAAAATGTTTTTGTCCCCTAAAAGTTTTTAAAATTTCACACAATATAAATTTATATGTATTTATGAATTAAATTAAATTTTTATGTTAAAATATATAGTTTAGATATGTAATTTTTTTTACAAAATATAATTCCAACATTGATAAGATAGAACAAAAATATCTTATTGATATACGTAACCTTTTTCTTGGGTTTTAATTTTTATTTCTCAAATCATGCTACTCTTTATAATATTTTCAAATGATAATAAAATGTTAAAAACTTACATCGTGAGGAAATCATAATTTGATCTTCCTCTTAAATTTTTAATGTTTTTTTCTGAAGTGGCAATATATGTCACTGTAATTTTATTGTACTAAAAAACACATTGTTGTTCAAAAGAGGTACTATGGTCAGCATGTCATCCACATAAATTTTTATATTTCTTCTTATCTAATGGTGAAAAATTTTGTTAACTAATCTTTGATATGTTATCCTTGTATTCTTTAAACTGAACGGCATTACTTTATAGCAATACAGGCCACCTCTATAATGAATGTCGTTTATTCTTTATCTTCTTTCGCCCATTGCGATTTGGTTGTAACCAGAAAAAAACATCCATAAAGCTCATGAATTTATGCCCCGCCGAGACATCCACTAACTTGTCGATGGATGGCAATAGGAAACTATCTTTGGGACACGCCTTGTTGAGATCGGTGAAGTCTACGCACATTCGCCATTTGCTATTGGATTTCTTCAACATAACTACATTCGCTAACCATTGCAGGTACCTAACTTCTTCGATGAAAATCGTCATAATTTTTTTTTGTTTCCTGCCTAATGGCATGCACTTTCTTCTTTGAGATTTTTTTTGGTCGAACATGTTTCACCGCTGGATCAACACGTAAAAAGTGTACGATAACACTCAATTCTATCTCCTCAATAAGATGGGTGGAGATAACTCAAGCAACCCAAGCGAAAAAAACGGCAAAGGATGATAACTTGACAGATCAGCCAAAGGCAGTAGCCATACAACAATTTTAGCATAATTTTCGACAGCAGTTTTGGGACCAACCCCCTTGTTTGTAGCGGGACAGGGTGCACAACAAACGAGGGGCATCACCGTTAGAAGGCAGCAACCAACAATTTCTAAAAACGCAAGAAAAGATAAAGAGCATGGAAGAATTTTTGTTCCAATACTAAACAAGCAATTAAAATTACACCCAACCAGAACTTGAACTACCATCAAAACCACCACTAGATTGTCGTCCACGACTCTTGTTAATTTTTTCAGTCAACACACATAATAAAATTATGTTTGCTCCATAAAGTCATGTACGTTCATACATGATTTTTTATATTTAATTCTTTAAAGTAAAATGTTCAATTTTTTTTACGATCGATTATGATTCTTAAGACGTATTTATCTTAAAGATTCAATTAATTTTAATGAAAAATACTAATGATGATAAAATTCATTACTATAATAATGGGATTGAATAATATAACGATAAGATTAGAATCAGTGAAAGATTATGTGTTTGGGTCCTTAGACTCATACTTCACTACTTTTGTTTTTTTTTCCTCAGTTTTCTAGTGGATTTTTTTAAGAATAAAATAAATTTAAGACAGTTGCCACCAACCAAAAGTAAACGCATGTACTTATGATTGTTGTAAAAAATAGAGTAAACTACACCAGTGACCACCTAATTATATGGTTGGTGTCGATTTGACTATTATATTTTTAATTTTGTCAAATATACCACTTAACTATTTAAATGGTTCCATTTAAGCCACTAGCCGTTAAAAAAGGAAAAATTGACGAGACTGTTAAAAACTTGGTATAATTACACATTTGGTCTCTTATATTTATACAATCTATCAATTTGATCTTAATTTTAATTTAATAAAATAAAATAATTATTTAATTAAGTTGTCACTGATGTAGTTTACCCTAAGAAATATTCACATATGAAAATTTCATCTGTTGTTGCTTATCAGCTTGCCTTAATAATGAATATTAGACTATAGTGTATGATGGTGTGTTAGTTGTAGACTGGTGGTTGCTTTTTACTATTTTTCTGTGCGAATTATTTTCATTTTCAACTGTTAAATTGTAAAGTTACTGTTGTTTCACGCTGATTTTTTTTATTTAAAAAATTGACAATGAGAAATTTAAAACTCGTAATTTTATTTTAAGGAATGTAAAAATATCTACTTATTCGAATAAATATCTTTTTATTCATATCGACATGAAATCAATTCATTCTAACAATTTTTTCATGTGAAAAGTGCAACCTCCATAGATGGAGTTAGTTCAATTACTAAGAAGGGACAAATTGGACGTGCATACTCTTTGCCCTTGAATACTTAAATGACCTCAACAAGCATTCATGAATGGTGAGTGTGACGAATATAAATCATCAACTTTTTTAATGTTTTTATTTATGTATTCATGCTAAAAATTAAGTTTAAAAATTATAAAATTTGTGGTACGGTGTATTTTTTAATGTGTAATGTTTAAAATTTAAAATTTAAGGTTAAGTGTTAGAGTTTAATTTTTTTAATATTAGAGCACCAAAAAATAGAATTTTTTTTGTCCAAATGTGACATAACGGTTGCAAACAATCAGCTTTATTCCATTAATCTTGTTAGCAATTATATTCCATTTAGTATTTTAATTATTTCGAATATTGCATATGACACTCTTTTGGTGGTAGGTTTTCACCCGACTTACAAACCCACCATTTTCACCTACTCTTCACCAACTAAATGTCATTACAAATTGAATATTATAAGAACTTTGAAGCATCCCCCCCCCCCCCCCCCCCCTCTCCTCCTTTTCTTTGTTTGTCGGTTGTAACTTTTTTTATTAAATAAGCTTTCTTCTTAATATATATACAATAAAAGAGTTTTATGTTTAATGCATTGATTTTAAATTAAATTTAAATATTGTTTAGGATATACTATGTCAGATACCACCAAATTATTAGGGGTGACTCATTTTTACCACCAACTTTTCAATTGGTTCAAATTTACCACTAAATTTTATTTTTTCGACTCGTTTATACCACCGTGTCGTAAACTCTTTAACAACGTGATGACTTGAATGCTAGACCAAAACAACATCATTTTGTCCCACTATTTTGATACTAAATGGGCCAAAACGGTGACATTTTACTGGAGGAAAATATATAAAAAAATATGTACTCAATAGATTTAAACCTAATACCTTCATAATCAAAGATAAACTCTTAACCACTAAACCAACTTAACATCTTTATTTATTTTTAACAGATATAATATATATTTCAAACTGTAATTTATCATATACTAAATAATATTACTCTATATAAATATATTAGAAATATATATATATATATTAATATATAAATAATACATAAAATAAAAATATATAGATATTTTTATATTATAAATAATATTAAATAAATAAATAGATAAATATATTATTATAAAAACTAAAAGACTAATTTTTAAGACCCTGAAATTTCTAAAAAGCTTAAAATCCAGCACAACCTTAAACCCATAAACTCTAACCCTAAACTATAAAATTAAAATATATAAACAAATAATATATTATTATATAAACTAAAAATGATTAAAAAAATCTGAATTTCCAAAATAAAACAAAAAAAAACAAAAATTCACCAAAACTCTAAAGCTTAATCCATCCATTTTGGCTGCTAATGGCTTTATAGTTTTATGATTTATAATTTAGGTTTTTAGGGTTTATAGGTTAGAATTTAATGTTTTGGTGGGTTTTGAGTTTTTTTGTAAATTTTAGAAATTTTGGGGTTTTTTGAAAATTAATTTTTTAGTTTTTATAATAAATATATTATTTTTTTAATATTTAATATTATTGATAATATAAAAAATTATTTAATATAAATATTTTATTTATTAGTTATATATATTAATATATTATATATATTAATATTATTTATAATATATTTATAGTATTTATATAATAAAATAAATTGAATTAATCTCAACTGCAGTTTGGAATATATATTATTTGTGCTAGAAACTAAATAAAAATATTAAGTTAGCTTAGTGGTTAAGAGATTATCTTTGATTTTAAAGGTTTTAGGTTCAAATCTTATTGAGTGTATAATTTTTCATATTTTCCTCCAGCAAAACAATGCCGTTTTGAGAAATTTAGTATCAAAACGACGTCGTTTTAGTGTAGCATTCAAGTCATCACGCCATTAAGAATTAACGCTTAACAGCGTGGTGGTATAAACGAGTTGATAGTGTATACAATCATAAATTTTATGTACACTAAATATAAATAAAATTAAGGGTTATATTTGTTTGATGCAGCAACGCATCACGTTATTAATAATTTAATATGTCACCATTTGCAAATAAATATAATTTTTAGAAAATAATTATAATTTAAATCTTTATTCACCCTTGTCATCTCAACAGGAGGAACATCATTTGATTTAGTGTTCCGTAAAATTTTGCTTTTACGTATACATATATATATATCAAAGTATTACAAAAGAAATCATATGAAAATATGATTAATTTATAATTATATTTAAATGTAATTGTAGTATTTAATTACAAATCTTTTAATAAATTATATTCTATTCATTAACAATGTGATACATTACTGTTTATTCGCAATGCATAACTCGTGAGACATCACTAAATATAAGATTTTTTTGAAAGGTATGATGTATGATTAAATTAAAGGGGATCATACATCGGAGCACAGATACGGACCTCGTTAAAAAACCTCCCTAAAACCTAGATGGAGGAAAAAGAGTGTACCATATCTGGCTTGAATACATAAACGAAACCAGTACCAAATGAGATTACAATATCAACCACCTAACAACAGAAAGTTGAAATAGACACCACCAGTACTAAATCACCAGGCCCTGCGCTTGCATCAACAGTAACACGTAAACACGATAGTACCTGTGTTCAATGAAGAAAAAACACTGACCCGGACGTAACAACCCTGCAATCTGGACGCTAAGAAGACCTTCACTCGGCCACACCTCGATCAGAGTCTGAAAATTAGCCACCCCTGCTTTGCTAATTTGTCTGCATCAATGTTGTGCACCCTCGGTATCCAGCGAAAATAGATCCCTCTACTACGCGAGAGCTCAACCATTCAACAACTACTTCTTGAAGGGGAGGGGGAGGAGTCAAGAAACCCACGCACCAATTCACAACTTGCTGACAATCCGACTCAACGATTAATCTAAACTTCAGCGCCCAATGAGAAGCCAAAAATTTCCTAACACCACTAATCAACGCCTCAAATTTCAGGAAGGTCGAGGGGGACAGGTTGATGATTTCGGAAAAAGTAAACAGTACCTCACAATTATCATTCCTCAGAAGTCCACCGATGCCTCCAGCCGAACCACCAATTACAGCGCCGTCAACATTCAATTTCAAGAAGCCCGCTGGAGGGGGGCACCAGCATTCGGGCAGGGGAGAACTGACGCCACGAGAGCCCTCAAGTGCCACCAACGAGAAGTCTGAGAGAAGATCATCTAAAGACAAAACAAGCTTTGGTTCTTGGCCTTGTACCAGGATGCAAGGCGAAACTTGATCAAAAAATCCAATTGGACCCAATCAATTTTTTTGTTGTTGAAGACAACTTCATTCCTAAAAATCCATACCGACCATATCACAGCAAAAGAGACAAGGGAGAGCCAGGTTTTGTCGCGTGAATCTCCAATACCATTCCATGCCTCAAGAAATAAGATTGGATCACAAGGAAGGGCCGTCACCACACCAGCAAGCCTGCAAAATGCAATCCAAACTCGCCAAACGCCCGAGCAAGAAAAGAATAAGTGAGCACATGTTTCTTGCCCAGAGTTGCATAACGGGCAGGAAGAGCTCCCAAGGTTCTGGACACCCCTTTTAGCTAATTTAGATTTCACCGGAATTCTTCCCCAAAGAAGCCTCCATAAGAAAATTTCGACCTTTGGGGGAGCGAACCCAAGCCACACAAACTTCTTCCAAATTGGGTTAACCGGACCACTCGGGGATAGAAGAGAACGAAAAGAATAGATCGAAAAAGAGTCGTCGCTCAATCCTCCCCAACTAACCCAATCCTTGTTTGAATGAGTAGGCTTGAAACCCGTTAAGCAGCTCATGAGAGGATCCCAAAGAGACTTCTCCCAATCTAGAAGAGGACGTCTAAGAGGAACAGACCAACTCCACTCCGAATTTGGATCGAAACCAAAATCGACGATTGCTCCATTTTTTGAAGTAGAAAGAGCGAAGATACGGGGGAATTTATCCTTTAAGGTAAAATCACCAAGCCAATGGTCAGACCAAACCATAATGGATCTACCATCCCCCACCTGAAGAGACATATTAGCCTTGATAGCTAAGCTCAGCGAGTCATTGCCAAAGGACGACTTTACAATCCCCTTCCAAATCCATGAGGATTGTCTCGGCTTGGGAATCATAGGAAGTAATGGAGAGAGTGGATTAGGTGTTTTAGCGTGCATCACTCTACGCCAAAGACCATGTTGTTCATTCCCAAATATGATGCTCCATTTACATAGTAGACCCCTATCCAGTCGATCTAAATTCAAGACTCCCAACCCCCCGAAATCTCTCGAGTTACACACATGTAACCAACTAATCCAATGAATGCAAGATTTGTCTTCATCCCCCCCCACAAGAAACGAGCCATCAACCTGTTGATTCGGACACTAACTTGAGAAGGCATTTTAAAAAGAGAAAGATAATATACCGAGAGGCTAGTCAGACGGATTTGAGAAGAGTAAGATGACCGCCAATGGAGAGAGAGTTGGATTTCCAACCACCCAGTTTAAGCGAGAATTTCTTGATGACCGGGTCCTAGAGAGAGGCGGAATTTCTCGGCGACCCAAGAGGAAGGCCAAGATATTCGGTTGGAAATTTATCAAAAGAGCACCCAATGTCTTTGGCCCAGGTTTTAACCGTTTCCTCCTCCATATTAATACCAAACACTTTGCTTTTCATCAAATTTAGTTTCAACCCGGAAGCAAGTTCAAAAATACGCAGAATGCGTTTGACGTTTCTTAATTGATCTTCCTCACCACCACAGAAAATAAGAACGTCAGCAGCAAACTGAAGATGGGAGACTATGGTCAAATCACTCCCTCTGCCGATATCGAAACCTGAGAAGAAACCCATGGAAGTCGCCTTACGGATAAGAAGATTCAAAGCCTCTCCTACAAGGTTAAAAAGTAGTGGAGACAACGAGCATCCTTGTCTGAGGCCTCTCCGAATACTAAACATTTTCGAAGGCGAGCCGTTAACAAGTACGGAAATAGAAGCAGAAGAAACACACTTAGTGATCCAATCACACCATTTGTCGTCGAAATTACATTCTTTCAAAATGCGGATCAAGAAGTTCCAACTCACCGTATCGTACGCCTTTTGGAAATCAAGTTTAAAGGCAATCCCTTTTTTACCTGATTTAGAAACAGAGTCCAAAACCTCATTAGTAATCAGTGAACAATCCAAGATTTGTCGTCCTGGGATAAAGGTGAACTGTTGCTTTCCAACAATGAGACCTAGAACTGAAGATAGCCGTTTAGCGAGAACCTTAGATAGTAATTTGTACATTCCACCTACAAGACTAATAGGCCTGAACTCATCCAGATTAGTAGGATTCTTGACTTTCGGAATAAGAGTAATGAACGAGTGGTTTATGTCAGCTTCCCATTCACGCCCATGGTAGAAGTCATCAAAGAAACGAAGGATATCCGCTCTAAGAACCTCCCAAATTTTTTTCAGAAAGCCCAGGTTAA
Source organism: Hibiscus tridactylites (assembly GCA_958450335.1). NCBI lineage: Eukaryota > Viridiplantae > Streptophyta > Magnoliopsida > Malvales > Malvaceae > Hibiscus > Hibiscus tridactylites. The sequence goes on along the minus strand of OY288277.1, from coordinate 6,621,045 downwards.
AACCATCAGGGCCAAGGGTGCGATTACTATCCGAAGAAGCCAACCCAGCCCAAATTTCCTCCTCCCGGAATGTGCACTGAAGGGAACTGGACTGAGACTCATTTAATTTGTAGAACCTCAGGTTTAAATCGATCACATCCACAACAGAGATAGTATTATAAGAAGCAAAAAAAAATGATCTCTAACCATCTTTTTGACCAGTTTGGGATCGCTAACCTCCAATCCATCTTTCTTTAACATGTTAATCTGGTTAACTCTTCTCCTCTCCGTGGCCATAAGATGAAAAAATCGGGTATTACAAACCCCTTCAGAAAACCAGCGCAGACGCGACTTCTGCAGCCACTCACTCTCCTCTCTGCGATAAGCCTGCCATAACTCTCATCTAAGTTTCTTCAGAACCTCATAAGAATCTGATAAGGCTGTTCCAAGCTGCAGTTGGGATTCAATCATTTCAATTTCAGCAACCTTCCCACCCTGCAAAAGAGAAGCACTCCCAGCCCAAGCTTTCACCGTGAATTTCGTTGATCTCAAAAGGCCACCAATACCCATATTACCATTACCTCTTTTAGACTCCTCCACGGCTTTTAGAACCACATTCTCAAAACCCTCCAAGCCTAACCAATAATTGAAACATTTGAACGGCTTCGGGCCCCAATTTGACTTTTCGGACACTAAGATCACTGCATTATGATCGGAGAGTGATCTCGGGAGGACTTTTTGAAGAAGCCCAGGTAACGCCCCATTGAAATCAGCTGAAACCAAGAATCAATCCAAACGAACAAAGGTTGGAGGATCCCGGTTGTTACACCAAGTATATTTACCACCCATCAATGGGAAATCAATCAGAGCAACCTCCGAAACAAAATCCCTGAATGCTGAAATTAGAGGCCAGTTCCATGATAGACCTTTTTTTCTCTTCTTTATCCAAGAAGAGGTTGAAATCACCCCCAAGCACTAGGGGATGTTCTTGGATGATAGAAATTGTCTGAGTTCCAACAGGAAAGCTTCTTTCTCAGAATCAACCGATGGACAATATATGTTGATGAGGCCGCAGTGAAACCCAGTGCGAATGATGGTACCAATCAACATTATATACCTCGGAAAAATAATCTTCTCTTCTAACTGGAAAAAATCATTGTCCCAAATACACAATAGCCCACCAGCCGAGCCCGAAGCAGGAGAAAAGGCGAAATCAAAAAATACCTGAAAACCAAACTTTCCTAACCTCCTTAGAAGACAGAACTTCGACTTTGGTTTCTTGAAGGAAAGCAAATTGAGGTCAAAACCTACGGAATGTCTCTCTAACAGCTCTAATTTTCTTCAAACGTCTGATCCCCCTAATGTTCCAGGTAATTGCTGTAAAATTTATAGATAAATATGAAGAAGAAAACCCATACCTGGAATAGAATCAATCTTGGCTTCTCAGCTCATTTTCGAGGCTGACAACCTTTCTTATCACCGCTTCTTGACCGCCCTTAAAGGAAATTTCAAGAGCATTACACATCTCCCATACGGACTCTACCTCCAGTCCTATCACCGAGTCTTCGTAATCCAACACCACATTTGGAATCGAATCAGCAGATACGACGCGAGGATCATCGAGAGAGTCTCTAATTATCCGTCTCATGTGTCTTCTCGATTTCGCACGAAAAAAACTTTTGAAAACTTCCGGTTGAGAGAGCACCATTGGATTACGCACAGTGTTAAGATCATTCCCAGAGAAACTTCTAACCCAACCATCCAAACTATTGGGGACAATCTTTACAGAGTTAGGATGGGGGCAAGCCTGTTGGACGGACCTGGGATGGGTTAAAATAATGGGCCCAGAGGTTGAATCAGTGAGTGGTACTTTCAAGGGGACAACATACCGCTCAAGCCCAATATCTACCATACGAAGCGTGGATGAACCCAAATCATTGTTAGAGACAGAGTTATCAACAGCCTTTTCAAGATCACCTGACTCCGACTTTTCAGGAGAGTCAACCCAAGATTCCACATCAGCATTTTTCTTATCCCCAAAACAACCTCTGACATTCTCTAGAATTGTGTTGGAGGAGAAGCCACAATTATTGACCTCGTTTTGCGGTGCATGACAATTCATTTCCCGATGAGAATGATAACTCTCGTCCCCTGGGTTGCCTCAGTCGGGAGAAGCCGGTGAACTCTGCCGGCCAAAAAGGTCCCGGAAATTGGCTTCATCGTCAGAAAAGTCGTCTGAGGCAAATCGAAAACCATCGGTACCGTAATTTGCGTTTCCACGATCGAAGGAAACAGCCTTCTCCTCAAAGTCCCCCAACGTTATCTTGACCCGGTATGGGAAGCCTAAAGAAGAGATAGTCACTTTTTCAGGGATCATGGTTGTGCTGGTCGTCCTTATGAAAATCTTTCCCGAGTCAAGCCTCTCCTTATTCCTAGTCACCGGGTCTAAATCCACGAAGTAACCCCAACGGTTCCCCAAGTTGGAAAAAAACTTCTCATTCCAATAGTAGAGTGGGACACCATACAATATCAGTGAAACGAAATAGTGAGGAACATCTTGAATAAGCAGGTGATCAATGTGTGCGAACTAGTAGGAAAGAGCCTCCCTTTTATTTTCCCAAATCTCCTCCATCTCTGAAACTGAGTTAAAAATTATAACTGAGGATTCGTTATCCACTCCCCACTTAGTAACTGACAGAGAGATATCGTCGTTTGTTAAAGCTCTTTGGACAAACTCTTGATCGAACCCAGCCTTCAGCACACCGACCATACATTGTTTTAACCGGAAAGTCTCCTTTACGGGAATATGGAAATCCATAAGGTTCTTACCATTCGATGATATGATTCCCTCGCAAACCTTTTGTCCAGACTTTCGAACTGCACTAGTCTCTCCCTTCTGCTTACTCAGTAAAACATCCATGTATGATCTTGCATCCCTTTCCTTGAAAGCGTTACTGTTAGCCTTGAAGTTCTTAGGAACGCTATTACCCTTGGATACATTCCTACCTCCATGTGACGTACTGCCAGCACCAAGAGATGGTCAGAGAAACTTAGCTTGGGACACACTGACGGTCAGACCATCAATCCTAGATTGGTGTATTTTCCTTATCGCTTTATCCATGTCTTCTTTTGAAGCCATGGTAACAAAAGCAAAAGTGTGATTTCTGTATTTAGGCTTACGATTAGCAGTGGGTATAAAAACTCTAAGGACGCCTCTATGATGGCTGAACAATTCTCTGAGAGCGGACCTCGAAATTCTCTTGCTTAGATTATCAATGAAAATGGTCCAATCTACCTTCTTCTCCGAATCTGAGTTGACAGCCGTCGTTCCGAGCTTCGAATCTCCGATGCCCAGGCCTTCTGCCGCGTTCTTCTCCGCCATATCCCGCCTTTTGCTTTCAAAACATGAATAACTTCTCATTAAATATAAGCTTTATATTTAATACACTAACAAATGCCTTAGTTTAGGGTTTGAGTTTCAGAGTAATATGTTGAGAATTTAAATTTTAACTTATAAACCGTAAATTCTAACTTTAAACCCTAAATTTTATTCACGGTCACTAAAATTTAAACTACTAACATAAACCTCTAAACCCTACACTTTAAACTGAGTCCCTAAACCTTAAAATTAAAGCGCTTGTGAAAACTAAATTTTTTTACTGCCAGTTTATTAAATAATTATTCTTAAATATATTCCATAAAGAACTAATCAATTATCTCAAAACTTAAATGTATGTCCAATACAAAATAGAATAAATGATTAATGGGCTTTTACATAATTCTATACGTAAAAGAAAACCTGCAAGCTTAAGAAAGATTAAAGGAGTGTGGCCCGATGAACGATTATGATATTAAATGAGACATGTCCATATATTTATAAAGGAAAAAAAAGAAATTGTCTGAATTTTAACTTAAAAAAAATAAATTCTTATAATTAGAAATTGATGTACCATTTGGGACTTATAGTTTGATGTTTAATTGTTTAATTTATCCTTTAATGGTACCATTTTTTGTTTAAAGCATTTAATATTTTTTTCGATCATAAAGCATTTAATGTTTAAATACTAATTATTCTACTTTTTCTTTATCATCCTCTTAATATGTAAACTTTGATCCTTTCTTTTGTAGCCTTTTCAATAATCTCATCATTCTAATATATCTTTCCTACCATAAATTTATTAAAATTGTCACACCCTTTCCTATCTTTTCTTTTCCTTAGGATTTCATTTTATTTTTTCCCTTTCAAAAACTTATATCTTCAAAAGAAAAAGGTTAAATTTTATAGGTATTTATATTCTATATATTTTTATAAATATAATCATTTTACTTTTTCAAAAGGTGTATTTTTAGTTTTGACTTTTGAGTTTAATTTTTCCCATCAATCATGTCAAATAGTTCGACTAAACCTATTTTTGAAAATATGTGATGACGTGACATATATATATTAATATTTTTTGTATAATCAAACGATTTTTGGTATATTTAAAATCAGACAATACGAAGAAAATATATATAATTTGTCCAATTGTACAATAAATATAAAATATATATGCCATATATCTAAAAAAATAAGTCATACCCTTGATACAATTTGGCCTAAAGGAAATAACTTTAAAAATTAAGAAAGAAGGATATACATCTTGGTTCTTTCTTGTAAGATACCATGATATTCTCCTTTTGCATTCCCCAATAGAAAGAAACCTAAAAGAAGACTCAAATCAATTAATACTATGTATGTATGTACATACATATATATATATATAGAACCATGTGATTGCTTCATATTTCTACCACTCTCAACTACCAAAGCAGCAAAAGTTCATATATGCCTAAGTTGAATTGTAGATGAGCAATTGAAAGAATGTTAATGATTAAGGCAAATAGTATATTCAATTTTGTTATAAAATAATTTTTATTATCAATCAAAGTATAATAGTTGTGAGAAACATTTCAATAAAATATATATACTAAATTAATTTTAAAATAAGTTTATAAACGGGTAAAAATTAAAGCCTCGTATTCAAGTTTACAGAAAAAAGAATGAAAGATTAATAGTATGAATATGGACACACGCATAATTTATTTGTTTTTAGCAATAAAAAAGTTGAAGAAATAAAAAAGAATATTACTTTCATTTTTCTTCCGAATACGTTTATATTGATGTAAAAACAAAATCATAATATATTTATTAAATATGTCACACCTGTATCGTTCTATATGGTGCCCGACACATTCATTGATACGTAGTTAATAATTGTAAAATTTGACTCTCCACAACTTTTTCAGAACTAGTTAAACCGAAAGTGGATCATTTGCCCAATAAGATTCTACTTGCTAAAAATTGTTGTTAGAGAGTGGTCACTTTCTTGCTACCCAAAATTATTATTATTATTATTATATGATGAAATTAAAAAAAATACGGGTTAAAATCGCTTCGTCTACAAGGTGCATGCATATTATCAAAGAGTTAAGAATATATATGAACATATACCTACTCTGTAATTATCTTTAGACCATTAAAAAAATAAGTTATTTTTTTCCACATTTATATTTAACACTTAATATATCTAATTCGACAACCTAAAATTTATAACATTTTGAAAACAGAGAAGTTTGTTACTCAAGTTAAGCATTGATTCCTTGTTTGTTATTGAATAATTGCAGGATTGAATTAATCTACAGTAATATTCCCCCCCCCCCCCCTAAAATAAAAACCGAAAGAAAACTTCATTGAATATTTTGGATAAACTACATAATCGGTTAGTGAACTGAGTAAAAACGATTTTTATTTATTGAAGTTTTAGAAATTGTAAAACAATCAACAAATAAAATTGACTGCTATAAAATGCTTCTTAAACTTATAAAAAAGTTATAAGTATTTTATAATTGTGTAGCGAAAATTTTACATCAGTTTAATAATTTTAATAATTATTTTATAATTTATAAATTTTCAATAATAAAAAGATTATTTAATTTAATTTCCATCCGTGTACTTTACCGAAAAAATGATAAGTGAAACTTATTGGAAATTAGTCTGTTTGGTTCTAGAGAATGAAGTTTATTTTCATTTTCTTGAAAAATAGAAAGCGGTGAAAAAAACATGTTTGGTTGTAAAATTAGAAAATAATTTTTAAAAAATAAAAACAAAAATAAGTAAAACTTTGAAAACATAAAAAATGTTCTCATCTTTTTCATTGAAAATGTTTTGGGTGAGTGAAAAATACGAAAACAATAGATTTTTAATTTTAACTTCATTTTAATTTGGGTTTGAATACTTCTAATGCCATTTTTTAAAACTTTAGTTTATTTACTTATATTTTATAATAATAATAATAATAATAATAATAATAATAATATTAATATTAATACTTTCTAACTATGTTTTATTTTAATTATTTAATAATTATTTTTTCATTTCTATTTTGAAAATGTAAATACCAAACAGATTTTCAATATTTTCATTTTTGAAAACAAATTTTCATCCCTATTAACTAAACACTTTTTCTAACTTTAGAAGACTAAAAATGAAAATTATTTTTTAAAAATAAAAATATAAAATCTTTTCTAAAACCAAACAGACTTTAAATTACCCATATTAAAAAACATAGTAATTTTGTTATTTTCAACCCAATTATAAAAACTACACTATTACTATAAAAAATTAATTTTTTTCATGTTTGAAGCATGATAAAGGGTTATTTTGAAAATCCGAAGAAGTTTGGAGTCAAATACATGAATTGCATTCACTTACTTCAATCCTTTAAATTATATATATAGACACAAAATTATTATAATATAATAAAAAAGAGTAACAGACAATTTACATAGCTCACGAACTTCACAAAAATATTCATAATCAATAATCATTGACTGTACGAGTTTGACATTTACCAATCAAGCGAAGCCGCTCCCTTTCTATCATGGCTCCGCTCAGCTACAATTCTTTATCTTTATCTTTTAGATGTTGTTAAGGAACCAATCCTTTTATAATTATTTTATTACATTTTAAATATTTATCAATTGCTCGGTTTCAATTCTTTATTTCAACAATAAAAAACGTGATAGAAAGCATTTGTGACCATAACTACTTTTATTTTTTATTCGTTAATCTTGAAAGGGAAGAAAAACTCAAAATATTTATTTTGCCAATGAACTGTATAAATATATTGTATTATTAAACTTGCAATTATCTAAAAGATAAATTATACTAGTGACCACCGAATTATTAGGACGTACTTATTTTGACTATCAAATTCGTCAATTATACCACCAAATTTATTAAATTAACCTATTTTGACCACCGTCGTTAAAAAATTAACGGATGAATGACGTGTCAGTTAACAAAATTTTGTAATAAAAAAATAAAATTAAAAAGAATTGCGCTTGTAAGGAATTGAACCCACACCAATATTATAGAGGAGTGATGCTCCGGCCGTTAAGCGTACAAAACTAAAATGCTAAACCACTAAATCAACCTTATAACATAGGAAAATGTGACTACTTATAATATATGAATTGAGTAACAATTAATGATATATATAGGGAAAACTACCCCACTGACCATCAAACAAATTGGGGATACCTATTTGGACCACCAAATAAATTGGGGATACCTATTTGGACCACCAAACTATAGAAAACGTCAATCAGACCACCGAACTTATAAAATCAACCTATTTTGACCACCGCCGTTAAAAATCTAACGGTGGAGTTAGGGGTGAGCAAAACTCGACTCGACTCGAAAAAATCGATTTTTTTTTCAATTTCGAGTTATTCGAGTCAACTGGATTAACTCGAAAAAAAATTCGATTTTGAGTCGGTTTGGAATTTGCCCAACTCGAAAAATCGAAAAATCGAAAAACCGAATTTTACAGTTTTGCAATTTAGTCACTGATTTCATTTTTCTTCAATTCCTCCTTCATTTTAAGTCCATTTTGACCAAATTTGAACCACGTATTCCTAAACCAGCGTAGAATATGTATTTATCTTCAATTTATATTTTTGAAAATAAATTTCATATTTTTTCAATTCAGCCCCTTAACTTTGTATGATTTCCTCATTTCTTCAATATCTCCTTCGTTTTAAGTAAATTTTGACCAAAATTGAACCACATGCTCCTAAACCAATGTAGAAACTAGAATATCTATTTAGCTTCAATTCATATTTTTAAATTAAATTTTATACTTTTGTAATTTAGCCCCTCAACTTTGAATGTTTCCCATTTCTTTAATTTCTCTTTCGTTTTAAGTCTATTTATTTTACCAAAATTAAACCACATGATTCACAAACACTATATAATATATATATATATATATATAACTTCAATTCATATTTTTAACAAATTTATTCTTTTTTTAATTTAGCCCTTTAACTTTATATTTTATTCAATTTGATCATTCAACCGAATTTTTTGTAATTTTTTTCTTTACATCAATTTATTGACTCATTTATACCCCATCGGTACTTTATCCTTAAAAGTTCCTTATTTAAAAATAATATTATAAATATATTTTAGAAGTTTAGATGATATTTTTTTATTAAATAACATTACAAATCTTACTTATGCATGTGAAAAATAATATGAAGAAATATATATATATATATATATATATATATATATATATATATATATATGCATATCTTATATGAATAGAGAAAGTCGTTTAGATTGGAATCAAATCGTACTATAACATGATAAATAATTACAATTAAATTTGTATAGAAACTCGAAAACTCGACTCGAAAAAAATTCAAATTAAGTTCAAGTCGTAAAATATGACGCGTCAACTCGAATAACTCGAAATTTTTTGACTCGACTCGACTCGACTCGCTCGAACGCTCACCCCTAGGTGGAGTGACGAAACTGCCACGTGGCAATTGACGGAAAAATTTAAAAATTACACATTTGGTCCCTATTATTTACACATTCTTTCAATTTAGTCCTAATTTAAAATTAATAAAAAATTAAATTATTTAATTAAGTGATGACACGTGTCAACACCTTATTGGAGGACTTTAATTATTTATATTTCATTTTATTAATTTATTTCCCCCCTCCAATCAGGTGGTGACATGTGTCACCACCAATTTATAGGAGAAAAATAAATTTCTCTTCTTTGCGTTTAGCAGGAATTGAACTTAAGTCTTTCAAGTGTAAAGCCAATGGCTTTGCCACTGCACCAAGCACAACTTTGTGCTATAATACTCCAGATATAATATATAACTCTTATTAGTTTCTACATTTATAAGCCAAAAGCTCAAACCCTAAACATTAATTTCACATATATAAATCCTTAACCCTAAACTTTAACCTTAAATATTTCAAATTAATTTCACGCTAAAAATTTCAAATTAAACCCCAAACCCTAAAACTTTCAAATTAATTTCATACTAAAAATTTCAAATTAAACCCTAAACTCAAACACAAACCTTAAACCCTAAAAATTTCAAATTAATTCCATGCTAAATATTTTAAATTAAACCCTAAATATTTCAAATTAATTTCACACTAAATATTTCAAATTAAACCCTAAACATTTAGCGTGGAATTAATTTGAAATTTGTAGGGTTTAAGGTTTGGGTTGAGGGTTTAAGGTTTAATTTGAAATATTTTGTGTGAAATTAATTTGAAATATTTAGGGTTTATGGTTTAATTTGAAATTTTTAGCGTGAAACTAATTTGAAATTTTTAAGGATTTGGATTTAATTTAAAATATTTATCGTTGAATTAATTTGAAATTTTAGGGTTTAAGGTTTGGGTTGATGGTTTAGAGTTTCATTTGAAATATTTAGCGTGAAATTAATTTGAAATATTTAGCATGAAATTAATTTGAGATTTTTAGGGTTTTGGGGTTTAATTTAAAATATTTAGTGTGGAATTGATTTGAAATGTTTAGGGTTTAAGGTTTAATTTGAAATGTTTAGGGTTTGGGTTTAGGGTTTGAGATTTATATATATGTGTGAAATTAGTGTTTAAGGTTTGAGCTTTTGGCTTATAAATGTGGAAACTAATAAGAAGTATATATTATATCTGGAGAATTGTAACACAAAGTTGTGCTTGGTGTAGTGGCAAAGCTATTGGCTTTACACTTGAGAGACCTAGGGCCGATTCTTGCTAAATGTAAAGAAGAGAAATTTATATTTCTCCTCTAAATTAATAAAGCCCTCTAATAAGGTGTTGACATGTGTCACCATTTAATTAAATAAGTTATTATCTTATTAATTTAAAATTAGAACTAAATTGAAAGAATGTGTAAATAATATGGACCAAATGTGTAATTTTTAAATTTTCCATCAATTGCCACGTGGCTGTTCCGTCACTCCACCGTTAGGTTTTTAACGGCGGTGGTCAAAATAGGTTGATTTTATAAGCTCGGTGTGTAACCCCCTCGTCCCGGTCTGGCCGAGTGACCGGTCCGAGTGAGCTACACGGGGAAAACCGAGTGAAAACCCCTAAAGGATTCCCCCTCGGTTAGCAACCCTAATTTTTTTTATTTTAATCTTGTCTAGAGGAGTATTATAGTCCTAAGTGATCAAACAGCGGAACAACGTACACGAGGCAATCAGACGAAACCAAAACAGCATTTAACAGCCAAATTTTAAACTTTACTGCAGGTGGTATCGATACACCTAAGGGGTGTATCGATACCCCTTGACCAGGTCAACTGGTCAAAGTCAACCCGTGGAGACCGTATCGATACGTCTAGGAGTGTACCGATACCCTCTCCAATTGTTGACTTCCCACGGTCAACGCTAAGGGGGCCGTATCGATACGCATGAAGGCCCGTACCGATACGGAACTGGACAGTAGCTCCAGTAGCAAAAATAGTATCGATACGACTCCCCGCGTATCGAACCGTAAGGCCTTGAATAAGAAGGTCGTATCGATACGGGTCTAGCCGTATCGATACCCCTGCTCTGCAACTCTTCATTTCACTATTTGGTAACATCAAGTAAGGTTCTAGATGCACATTTAGACACTCCTAAGCACACACAATCATACATACAACAACCACAATTGGATTTTAGCTTACAAGCATTGAATATAACAAGGATCATACCTATCTAGACTTCATGCAATTTCACAAGAAGCATACTTAACAAGCATAGGCATCATACACATGGTAGTCAAGCTTAAGACATGCATAGGCCAACATCATACAAGTTTAGGCATGTAAATAAATAGACCTGGCAAACTTGACCCGAGACCCGAAACCCGAACCGAATTACCCGAACCGAAACCCGATTTTGACCCGAACATATGATTCGAAGTTGACCCGAAACCCGAACCGAATCGAACCGAACCGAACCGAACCGAAAATTTTTGTTGAACCGAAATGGACCCGAACCGAAATAGACCCGAACCGAGTAGACCCGAACCGAATAGACCCGAACCGAATGCTACCCGAACCGAAAGCTGAACCGAAAGTTGAACCGAATATCGACCCGATTTTAACCCCATTTTAACCCGAATATCTATTGTTAACAATATAATAAATAATAAAATGAAGTATAGAAATTTGAGATCTTAGTGACCAATTTTATAATTTCATCATAAAATATAGCATAAAATTAAAATTGTAGACTAAATTGACAACTTGGAAGTGGAGAAATTTGAGAGTCCAATGATCAAATTTATAATTATACCATATAAATAAATAGGGGCCAATTTTGGCTAAAAATTAAATCTTTGAAATTAAAATGAACGAAAATATCAATATATTAAATTAATAGACTAAATTACAAAGATTAGTCAATTTCAACTAAAAGTAAATTTTTAGAGACTAAATATCACTACGGGGAGGGGATTTGTATATCCGAAGTCTAAACCGTGTGAATACTTGTGACTAAATTAAATTAAACTGAAACTTAAAGTTGACTAAAGTGTAACATTTTAAATGCAACATGACCTAAAAAGTAATTAATCTTTAGCTTAAAAAATTGGTGGCTTATTTCCCTCCAAAATTTTGTCTTTTCTCTCTTTATTTTTTCCAATTGTCTTTTTTTTCAATCTAGCTTAAAAAATTGGTGGCTTATTTCCCTCCAAAATTTTGTTTTTTCCCTCTCTATTTTTACCAATTGTCTTTCTATTTTTCTTGATTTAATTGAGTTTCAATTTAGATTAATTTAATTAAAATTTCACATTTAGTTTTAAAATTATTTTAATTATGTCCGTGATTTATGCTTTTAGATTTTAGTTAATTCAATTAGATACTAAGTTTAATAAATTAATTCATTTCATACATTATTATTATTATTATTATTATTATTATAAACTTTGATTCAATATAATTATACAAAAAAAATTATATGGATACATGAAGTTTTGATTTAAATATTTAATCAAATTCAAATGCATAGATTGACAAGTTGAATTAGAATTAATCTCATACATCAATAACTCTAAACTAAACCATAAATATTAAACCTCAAACCTTTAACCCAACTCAAATTGACCCGGAAATTTAAATGTTGACCCGACCCGAAATTGACCCGAAATTGACTCGATTTTAACCCGAACCGAAAGTGACCCGAACGACCCGATTCTGACCCGAACCGAAAGCAACCGATCCGATATTGACCCGACCCGAAAACAACTGATCCGATTTTGACCCGATCCAATACCCGAACCGAATCCGACTCATCACAGACCCGAATTAGACCCGAACCCGAACCGAACCGACCCGAACCGAATCTAAACCGATTTTAGATAGACTCGAAATGACCCGAACCGAAACGACCCGAACCGAACCCGAACCGAATGACCCGATTGCCACCTCTATAAATAAACCACATAAGAGACATAGGTCATAATCCATGGAACAAAAGCATAACACAACATGAATTAAACATATTCAAATATAACCTCCTAAGGAGTTTGACCCCAACTCCTAAGCTCTATACCCCATTGTCTAGGCATTATTACAAAAGTAAACCATACTTAAACTTGCTTGAGAACTCCAAAAGCTCCTCCCTCGCCCGCTCGCCTCCCGAACTCTAACGATCTGCACGTTGGAAACAAAAGAGCATAAGCAATCTAGCTTAGTGAGAGGGGCTCTACAATTCACAATATGCAGTTTTCCAAAACACGATTTATATGCAAGAAAACAATGGATGCACAAGGGTCTATCTCAACCACAACATTTGGTTTGCACAAGCACAACCAACATACACTTACGGTGGGACTACACATCACCGTTTCGACTAGTGGATTTCCAATGGGACTACACATCAAAGTACTACCCTACTAGCCACTATCGGTGGGACTACATATCACCATAGTTTAGACCACCATCACGTGAGGCACGAACTCAACACGACTACAACATTAACAACTTGAAATGCATCCAATGATCACAATGTATACACAATCAACATGTCACAACAACATAAGAGTAGAGAGGCTTACACACGGGTTTAGGTGACCTCTCAAGGTTCCACCCAACCCCGAAGGAGTCCATATCGAGCACAAAGTAAGAACCAATAATTCTACTCACCGATGCTACCCAAGAGAAGATTGAAGACCAAGCTCAAGACTCCGAAATCCCCGTATTTGCCCCCGAAGCTTCACCAACCAAATTTCTCGTTTCTAAACATTCCAAAACCAAGCAAATAACTCCAAATCAGTCCATGTTCTAAAATACTCAACCCGAATTTCATACCAATTACAAGATATCAATTTTTCTATTGAAAACAAACCCAAAGTTCCAAAATCTGAGCAGCCCTCAAGTACCCCTTAAAACCATTGATTTCAACCTTCAAACTACTCCCTAAAGCTTTCAAAACAATGCTTACATATACCTTAACCATTGGCCCTCTCATTTCTACATAGAACACCCCCATATCTCAACCCAAAACCTCCCAAAAACCTCCCCACAACCCCATTTCGGGAATTAGTATAAAATTCTTTAAAAATCACATATATTGAGTCTCATGGACTACAAACAACCCTCACACTAACAATAAACCAAAATCTTTAGTCAAAGGCCATAAAGGCAACACTTTTATCCAAAATCCTTAAATTTCCAAATCTCAAAAACATGCATAAAAATGAAAACAAAAGGTGTCAACGTGTAGAGAATAACGTGGGTAAGTCAAAAACGAAGTTACCTTCGCAAAACCTTCAAAGATGAGCAAGATTTTGAATGGAATAGTATTTAGGAGGGGTGGGGTTCATGTTGTCGTTGAAAAGGGAAGAGTAGGGAGAGGGAAGAAGATGACTCAATAATATTATTTTAGGTTAGTTTAAAATCAAAGGTCCAAAGACCTAAATGCCCTTAATGAATTAAAATAACTACAATGGATGACACCCATGGCTATTTGGGTTTGTTTAGAAAATGGCCCAATTAAATTTTACATGTCTTAAAACCCGGGGCCCAAACCTTTATTTTATTATTTAAAATTTGGAACCGAAACCCGAACTATTTTTAAACTATTATTTTCTCCCGACCCCCGAACCCGGGTGTTACACGGTGGTCTGATTGACGTTTTCTATAGTTCAGTGGTCCAAATAGGTATCCCCAATTTGTTTGGTGGTCAGTGTGGTAGTTTTCCCATATATATATATATATATTAAAATCTAATAAAATAATAAATATGATTAATTATATTGATATCTTATTATAGAAAATTAAAATATTAATGAAAATAATAATTTCTAAATTATTAAAAATATTGAAAATATATTAATAAATAATGTTTTTAATAAAATAAATAAATATGATTAATTATATTAATATTTTATTATATAATATCAAAATATTTTTATTTTATATAATAAAATATCAATATAATTAAGGGTAAACTACACTGGTAGTCACCGAACTTTTAGGGTGCTTTCAATAAGGTCACCGGACTTTTAAAACTTTCATTACAGTCACCCAATTTTTAATTCACTTTCAATAAGGTCACTGCCGTCAACCACCGTTAAAAAACTGACGTGACATGTTAAATTTAAGGGTAAAATACACTGTTAGTCACTGAACTTTTAAGAGGCTTTCATTATGGTCAACGAACTTTTAAAACTTTCATTACCATCACTCAACTTTTAATTCGCTTTCATTACCATTAAAAAAAGTTATGTGACATGTTAAGTTTAAAAATAATTTTTCCCACCCTATTTTATCTCCATGTCTTATTTTCTTCCATCCGAACATGTCTATCTTTTAGATACATTAATATTTTCCTTTGAACTCCTCATTATCCAGTGCATGACTCAGTAAACGTCGGGCCTGAAGCATAAAGAGGATTTTTATGAGCAAAATTTTAGTTATTTCTTTATGATTCCATCATCAGATGTCTCCCAATATTTTTCTTGTTCTCACACATGTCGCATGCATGTCTAGATACATTAATATTTGCCTTGATGTGTTACTAGAGAAGTAACGACCTTCACCAAAAAATTACAATTTGATTCATATGGAAGAAAGAGACATGTTTGGATGGAAGAAAATAAGAGGGGAGAGAAAATATGGTGGGAAACGTTTATTTTTAAACTTAACGTGTCACATTAGCTTTTTTTTAACGGTAATGAAAGCGAATTAAAAGTTGAGTGATAGTAATGAAAGTTTTAAAAGTTCGGTGACTATATTGAAAGCCTCTTAAAAGTTCAATGACTAACAGTGTATTTTACCCTTAAATTTAACATGCCACGCCAGCTTTTTTAACGGTGGTTGACGGCAGTGACCTTATTGAAAGCGAATTAAAAGTTGGGTGACTGTAATGAAAGTTTTAAAAGTTCGGTGACCTTATTGAAAGTGCCCTAAAAGTTCAGTGACTACTAGTGTAATTTACCCTATAATTAATCATATTTATTATTTCATTAATTGTTGCTCAATTCATATATTATATGTAGTCACATTTTCCTAAGTTATAAGGTTGATTTAGTGGTTTAGCATTATAGTTTTGTACAATTAGTCCCGATTGCGAATCCTATTAATTCACCTCTTTAGTTTTCACCAACAAAATAATCCTTTTAATAAAATATGTTAGTAATTCATATCATATTATTGAATTTGGCTTAGTAGCTGGAACATCACTCTTATAGGCTATTAACGTGGGTTCAATTCCCCATAGGTGTAATTCTCTCTCATTTTATTTTATTTTATTGTTTACATTTAATTAGATGTGACACATGTCGCCATTTGGTTAGTTTTATTTAATTAAATTAAAATTTAATATTAAATGTGTAATTTTACAAATTTTCGTTAATAACCGCATCACCCTTTCATCATCCATTCGTTAGTTTTTTAATGGCAGTGGTCAAAATAGGTCAATTTTAATAAATTTAGCAGTCTAATTGACGAGTTTAATAATTCGGTGGTTAAAATAAGTATGCCCTAATAGTTTAGTGATCACTGGTATAATTTACCCTTACCTAAATTGAAAGTATGCGAGGCTGATGAAATGAATTTAGGATTGAAATTTTCATTTTATTTTTTAAAATTAATAATGTGTTTTGGGCACATTTTAAGCGATCCAAATAATCTCTAGATTTGTCCATTGTCCACAAAAAGAATATGTATTATTTAGGACCATTAGGTATGAAATTTACTGTAATAAAGAAGAGTAGCTTTGATCATCTTCATAGGTAGCCTAAACGAAGAGTGAAACCTGCCTCTAGGTTTGGATCAAAATGATAAACTACTTCCTTATATTTGCAAACAAACAAAATAATAAACAACTTCCTTATAATTGCAAACGAAATTATATTACGAAATTTATTATATGTATAGGGTTTGATTTTATGTGTCAAAATGGTTATTTGAACCCAAGCTCACAAAATAGTTCTCTTATTATTATTTTCAAATGTTTTTTTTAAAAGAATTAACAAAAAAATGATATAAATCTAGATATTATTTTAATGGAACTCTAGTTCAAATGTTATGCATAAAGTAAGACTTTTTAAAATAGATTTTATTTTTTTTTCTCTCAATTTTTTAATAAACTCAAAGAGGGTCATGCCATAGATTAATTTATTTTTCTCGGCAGAAATTAACGCATAACTTTATGTTAGGGGCGAACTTATAAAACTACATGAAAAATTATTTTCAATTAAAAATACATAGATAATTTTTAAAAAATTTCTAAATCATTTATAAATTTTAAATTTGTAGCCCCATGGTCAATCCATGTCTCTCAGCGACTTGAGTTCAAATAATGATGTTTGTAAAAGAAAAAAATATCGTGATCCATTATTTTTATACAAAAAAGATTTAATTACGTGTCTTTGTCAGTATAAAAAATCAACCTGAAGATCTAAAAAAAACCGTCTTACAAGAGCCAAAAGAAAACCATCTCTATTATTTTTTTTAATAAAACCTGGAGAGGAAGAAAAAAAAGAAAAAGAGAAAGAAAAGATGATTGTCGATTTTAAAGGGATGATTAGAAATGTAGAAAAATAGCTAGGTTCTCCTAGTTGTGCCTTTATTTTTTATTTGATTTAATTATTAGTATTAAATTTATTAGTCGACTACTCCGACCACAACATTTAAATTTAAACTTTTAATATATTATTTAAAGAATCTAATATTTTATATACTAGACCAATTAGTTGTTAGATTCTGATTATAATTCACGAAAATAGAATTATATAAGCATCTGAATTTGTAATTACTGGTTAACGATCTTGAAGTTAACTTTGGTAAAAGAAAAATAATAGAGTAATAATTGTAGCCGAGTGTTTAAGCCAGCATTCAAGATGGAGCCAGCCAATAACATTATATAAACTGAAAATACCGTTGGGGAGCTCAATTCAAGCTTTCAAGAGCTTAAAGTTAGTTGGGTCTTTCACAATTTGCATATACAAATATCTAACAGTCAACTCACCACCCTTTTTATCTTCCAGAACTCAACCATGGCAGAAAGCTGAAAAACCCTAGTAAATATTTTATCCTTGATGTATGAGTTCATTTTTGTTTTATATACTTAAAATCGACCAGACCCCACATTTGATTTCTCTCTCTCTCTCCCTTAAATCAACCATTTCATCAGCTGAACCAAATTCTCATATTGCCATGGGCGTCGTCGACATGACTAACCCACCCACCAAAGATTTCTTTGCTTCTCCCGCTCTCTCCCTTAGCCTTGTAAGTATTTTTAACTTCTCAATATCATGCATATATCTCATATAATCATATTTCTGCTCTACGTGTTTGTTTTTATAAAGGCCGGGATATTCCGGGATGCTGGTGCGACGGCGGCGGAAGCTGCGAGTATCGAGGTGGAGGAAGGAGATGAAGGAAGTGGCGGCGGTGGAGAAGGAGGATCGGGGAATAAAAAGGATGACACAGTGGAAATCAGTAGTGAGAACTCGGGTCCTGGAAGATCAAGATCGGAAGATGACTTGTTAGATCACGATGACGATGACGACGAAGACGGCGATAAAACCAAAAAGAAGAAGAGAAAGAAGTACCACCGTCACACGGCGGATCAAATCAGAGAAATGGAAGCGTAAATCTCCCACTTCCCTTCTCTATTTCCCTTTTTAATGAAATTTAAGTCCCAACAAACTTGAATGCAATGATATCTAGTAAATCTGAAATCTAATTAATTTGTAATCAATATTAAGTTACTTTGAGTAATCTTAATTCTCATATAAGTACATACACTACCCTGCATGGAGCAGTTAATTGGGAAATACTTTTAATATTAAAAAAGTTAGTGACATACTTACAGAAGAAAGCAAGATTATAAAGTTAAAAGATGACCCAAAATTTTATGGTGACTTTAGTTACCTTTTCTACCTTTGTTTTTACTCGAAAGATATGCCACAAAAGCCATATTCTTTGTTTTTTGTTTTTTTCTTTTTCATGGTTCAAGAATTGTCCTTCTTGTTCTCATATTGCTTGACATTAATTACTATCTTGTATGATCGAAGTTTATGATGAGATTGATTTGTTATTTTCCTGTCTAACAAATTAAAGGAATGTTATTGCATTGTATGAAGTATGAAGATGAAATGTGTATAAATTTTTGTCAGGCTGTTTAAGGAATCACCCCATCCAGATGAGAATCAGAGGCAGCAATTGAGTAAACAATTAGGCCTTGCTCCAAGGCAAGTCAAGTTCTGGTTTCAAAATCGTCGGACACAAATCAAAGTAATCCCAGTTATTCTGTTTTCAAATTTCCATTTCTTCTACTTTCAGTTCCGTGTAATCTTTGCTGATGGAGTAGCCAATTTGCAGGCTATACAAGAGCGCCATGAAAACTCATTGTTGAAGCAAGAGCTGGAGAAGCTGAGAGATGAAAACAAAGCCATGAGGGAGACTATAAACAAAGCTTGTTGTCTCAACTGTGGCATGGCTACCACTGCCAAAGATGGCTCCATTACGGCTGAAGAACAACAACTACGTATCGAGAATGCTAAACTCAAAGCGGAGGTCTAGACTCTAGAGAGCTAATAAATAATAATCCATCTCTTTCTCACTATTTTATTTAGTGTTCATATATATTCAATTTTGAAACATGTGCAGGTAGAAAAGCTAAGAATAGTGATAGGAAAATACCCTTCAGGTGCATCAACGACTGGTTCATGTTCAGCTGGAAATGACCAAGAAAACAGGAGCTCATTGGATTTTTACACTGGGATATTCAGGCTTGAGAAGTCGAGAATCATGGAGATTGTAAACCAAGCCATGGAAGAGTTGCAAAAGATGGCTACCGCCGGTGAACCGCTGTGGGTTCGAAGCGTTGAGACCGGGCGGGAGATACTCAACTACGATGAGTATATCAAAGAGTTCTCCGTTGAAAATTCATGCAATGGGAGGCCAAAAAGATCGATCGAGGCCTCTAGGGAGACGGGAGTTGTTTTCCTTGATCTCCCAAGGCTGGTTCAAAGCTTCATGGATGCGGTGAGAAATAAATATGCATATATGCAGAGTAGTTGACTGTAATTTTGATTTTGTATTTCTATCTGTTTCAACAGAATCAATGGAAGGAAATGTTCCCATGCATAGTCTCCAAGGCGGCTACCGTTGATGTGATTTGCCATGGCGAAGCTCCAAATAAAAATGGTGCTGTACAGTTGGTAAGTTGCCTTGTCTGTCCACAAACCACAATGCATGTGGCAGTGTCCCTTTTGTGTATATATTTTCTCTTTTTTAATCAGATTTAAATTATTTTTATTTGTATAATTTTAAACATGTTATAATTTATAGTATAGTTATGATGTAACTGTTTATATATATATATATATATATATTTGAATAGTCTTAAAATGATTATAATGTAATATTTATCCATATATTCTTAATTCTTTGACAATGAACATGAAAAATAACAAGTAATAAATGCATATATTAATTAGCTGAAAATAGAATGGTATTCTATATTTTAGTACTATTAATTTATTTTTTTAATATTGTATTTTTAATATTTTTGTTCAATCAAAATGGTAATGCATAATATTTATCAGTTTATTAAATAATGATATCTTATTCATTATATCAAATAAACAAAAGTATAGAAAAGAGATGGGTTATCAAGCTGTGCTATCTTCATATATACGTTTTCCCTTTTTTTTTTTTAGCTTCGTGGTCCCCGTGAAAAGTCGAAGCCTTTATCTTTCTTTTTCTTTTGTCTCTAACCTAATAAACTCAGCTGAAGGTCAAAGCCATTTGACACCGACCCTTCTCGTAATTAGCTATTTATCTCAGTAATTAGATAGTCCAAAAGATGAGTATAATTCACTCATTTGCTTAAGTTTTCAGTTCTGAATTCTGCTTTAAAATACTTAATTTTCCTAACCTCATTTACACCTTGTATTAATGGTTTGGTACTTTGAAAGCAGATGTTTGTGGAGCTGCAAATGCTAACACCCTTGGTACCGACCAGAGAAGTGTACTTTGTCCGGTACTGCAAGCAGCTGAGTGCTGAAGAATGGGCAATTGTTGATGTTTCTATTGACAAAGTTGAAGAAAATATCGATGCATCCTTGGCAAAATGCAGAAAACGTCCATCAGGTTGCATCATCCAAGATAAATCCAATGCCCATTGCAAGGTTTGTGTGTATATCTTTCAGGGGAAATTGATGGTTTGCCAGAAAATTTAGATCATTTTAGCTGATTTTCAGGTGATTTGGGTGGAACACCTTGAGTGCCAGAAAAGTACTGTCCATACCTTGTACCGTACCATTGTTAGCAGTGGTCTGGCCTTTGGTGCAAGGCATTGGATGGCAACATTGCAACATCAGTGTGAAAGGCTCGTTTTCTTCATGGCAACCAATGTTCCTACTAAGGATTCAACTGGTAAGCTTAAGTTGTGTCCATTTTGTTAACAATATGTATGTTCTTTTTTCGGTCAGCAAAGAAAGTTCTCGGACTAATGCTTGAAATTTTAGGTGTTGCAACACTAGCTGGGAGGAAGAGCATTCTGAAGTTGGCCCAGAGAATGACGTGGAGCTTTTGTCATGCAATTGGGGCATCAAGCTATCATACCTGGAATAAAGTCACTAGCAAGACAGGGGAAGACATTAGAGTTTCTTCCAGGAAAAACTTAAATGACCCCGGTGAACCTCTTGGGGTCATCGTTTGTGCCGTCTCTTCCATTTGGTTGCCGGTCTCTCCAACCCTTTTGTTTGATTTCTTGAGAGACGAATCTCGTCGCAATGAGGTACTTATATCAATTAGATTCATAAAACAAGAATCGGTGTGAATACTCATTTGATGATCTTTCCTCTGCAAACTTTAGTGGGATATCATGTCTACTGGAGGTCCGGTGCAGTCCATTGCGAACTTGGCCAAAGGGAAAGATCGTGGCAATGCAGTAACAATTCAAGTACGTTCCTTAAACCCTCTTTCCCCTCTCCAAATCATATATAACATTCTAAGTTGCATCATGTTTTCTGCTCAGGTAATGAAGTCAAAAGAGAACAGCATGTGGGTACTCCAAGATAGTTGCACCAATTCTTTTGAATCCATGGTGGTCTTTGCTCCTGTGGACAAAACTGGTATACAGTCGGTGATCACAGGATGCGACTCCAGCAACATGGCCATATTACCTTCAGGGTTCTCAATCCTTCCGGACGGGCTCGAGTCAAGGCCATTAGTGATCAGTTCTAAGCACGAGAAGAGCAATGATACCGAAGGAGGATCCTTGCTTACAATAGCTTTCCAAATCCTAACAAACAGCTCCCCATCTGCTAAATTAACCATGGAATCTGTGGAATCTGTCAACACAATAGTATCTTGCACATTGCGAAACATTAAGAAAATCTTACAATGTGAAGATGGTTGATCACACTACCCTTCTTGATTAGGTAGACATAAACTGTAAAGCTCATAGTTTTTCCCCCTTCCCCCCACAACTTAGAGGTTTAAGCAGATGACCTATTTTTGCTATGTGGGTTTGTTTCTATTCCTTCTTTGGTTAGCACAGATGGTTTGAACTTCAGGCATATTTATGGAGGGGACAGAGCTGGATTTCAAAACCATTTTAGATCTAAGAGTGAAATATTCCTTATGTACATAATTACTATTCATCAATGCAATATTGTGGCTTTCTTGATTGCTTTACCAACTTCAGAGCCCTGAAATATGTTGAAATATCCACTGGTTTTTCAAGTTATTTAGGGTTTTACACTGCTAAAACTATCCAACCAATGAAGGTCTCGGAACTTTCACACCAAGCCATTGCCAAGTCGCTGCAGTTACAAAAGCAA
Source organism: Hibiscus tridactylites (assembly GCA_958450335.1). NCBI lineage: Eukaryota > Viridiplantae > Streptophyta > Magnoliopsida > Malvales > Malvaceae > Hibiscus > Hibiscus tridactylites. The sequence continues at coordinate 6,598,409 of OY288277.1, read as the reverse complement.
TAAGAATTACTTACGACTCAATGCCAACACATAAAACTATGACCTTTAAAGCATCACATGAAGGCTGCAACATCATGGAGATGCTTGCAGAAAGGTTTTTTAGGACAATTTTTTTATGGCCACTCACAAAGTTAAGCATTATCCCTTCTCCTTTTAACAAAGTGTCAAACATGAAACATCTTTGCATTGCTGCTTAAGTTCTCATACCAAAACAAGAACAGAATAACTCCAAGTAAATCAATTTCAACTTAATTCATGCTTAAAACAACACACATTACAGTACTACCATAAATTATGTTGTTTACGATTTCATCACTTTCTTCATTAGCCTCTGAATCCAGGTTTTATCACTAAAACATCAACTTATTAACTAATTAAGTCAAGAAACCCAACTCCAATAAAGCAATCAAGATTAGAGCAGAGAACAAATGTCATGACAAACTCAAAAAACAACCCACGTTCTTGAAAAACAACAATTATTACAGTAAGGGGGAAATGAGTAGTTTTTGAAAACACTTGGAAAAGATAACAAATTTACCCAACACAAAAGGAGCACACGCCAAGGGCTTAACGCTAAGCCTGCTGCTCTTGAGACTGGCTAGATTCCAATGGAATCCCAAGCTCCCCTTTTTCTTCCTTCTCCTGCTTACCATTCCTACTTGGCACAGGCACCGCAATGAAGGTCTTGGTCTTGCTAATTGGCCTGCTCTTTTCAAGCTGCACATAGTCACCGACTTTGAATTGGTTATCGGCGTCATGAGCCTGAAACTTCTTCTTCTTCCTAACGCGCCTCTTGTATTTTGGATGAGGGGCTAAACGCACCACTTCCACTGATACTGTCTTGTCGTTTGTAGCACAGACGACCCTACCTTGCAAGGATTTCATTGCCCTGATCGGAGGGGGGAAAGCCGGGGCTTTGAGAGGTTGGAAAGAGAGAGAAGAATTGGGTTTTGAGAACTGAGTGAGGGAAGTTGAGCCATGGAGAAATGGGGACGAAAGCTTGAGAGAATGGAGAGAAAGAGTTACTGACATTTTGGGGTGTAGTCTTCGGAGCAGAAGGAGAAGCAGCAGATAAGAAGTAGCGATTTTTTTATTCTTATCTGTTATGGGTTGGGTTAGAGGAGTTGGATGCTTCATATATTCAATGGGCCGGATAAGCCCAGTTATTTCTCTGAGCACGACCCGTTTTAGGTTAAAAAAATTTAGACACGATAATAAATCTTACTTTCACCATTTAAATATTTCTCATTTTATTTTTTAGTTAAATTTGGTCATCATATTTAAGAAATTAAATTGTTATTATTTGAACATAAATATTGATTGAAACATTAAATTTTTTTTATAGAACTCGTTAATTTTATTAAAAAATTAAATTATAATAATAATTTATAATTATAAACGTAAGTTAAACACATAATTCAGATATTTTTTTAATAATTATTAATATAAAAAACTAATTAATTTATATCATACAAGAACTACATAATAGAAAATGATAAAAATTTAATTAAAGAACTCGAACAATAAGTGACGAAACTTTAGTATATATTCAAATATTTTAATATACTTTATATAAAGTATAAATGATAAAAATATTATATAACATATATATAAAACTACCTCATTTATGAATTATTGATATATTTAAATTTATGTAAGTAAAAATTTCAAAAATAAAATGAGTATGTCACAGCTTATCAATCTAATTTCTCATTGATTTTTTTGAGGCGATGAACATGACCATTACTTTTCTTTTTGGAAAAACTACACTGGTGGTCTCTAAATTATTACCGTTTTCTTATTTTGGTCCTTAAATTATGTTTTTCGGTAAAATCATCCTTTCTGTTACATAGTTCTCCTGTTTTGGTCCCCCGACGTTAAATAGCTAACGGTTTTGCTGACATGACATTTTTTAAATATTTTTTAATCACTTCTCTCTCCTCTTAAAAAAATGTCACGTCAGCAAAACCGTTAGCTATTTAACGCCGGAGACTAAAACAGGAGAACTATGTAACAAAAGGGATGATTTTCCCGAAAAACATAGTTTGGGGACCAAAATAGGAAAATAGTAATAGTTTGGGGACCACTGGTGTAGTTTTCCCTTTCTTTTTTGAAGATCATAAAATGGATAACCTTATCCAGGCTAGATCGACGTGGCACGACTTAAATGGAACTTCATATCTCTCTCGCGAAAGCCCAGTTTGCCACGTGTCAAGTTGAGACCCACTGCAAAGATGAAAAACCCGAACACCCCCACAGCCAACTGAACTCCAATCTGTTGAACCAAGGCAATGGCTTCTCTTGCAACCTTAGCTGCTGTTCAACCAACGACCGTCAAGGGCAGCTCTCTCAATGGAACCAAGCTCTTGGTCAAGCCGGCTCGCCAGAGCTTCAAACCCAAAAACTACAGGTACAGCCACGGAGGCACCAATCTTAATTTCTTACCTGCAAATCCCTGCCGTTGAATTTATGTAGATTCTTTTTCATTATTTGACAGGGCCGGTTCTGTGGTAGCGAAATATGGTGATAAGAGTGTTTACTTTGATTTGGAGGATATTGGCAACACAACCGGGCAATGGGACTTGTACGGATCCGATGCACCTTCACCGTACAACCCACTCCAGGTTTAGTTCCTCAGTTTCATTAATCTAGTATTTGAGAAAGATTTGCAGCTTTTAATTTCCCCCTTTTTTGAGCTAAAAATATTAGATTTGCAACTGAATTATGATGTTTGGAATTGCAGAGCAAGTTCTTTGAGACATTTGCAGCTCCATTTACCAAGAGAGGATTGTTGCTCAAGTTCCTCATCTTGGGAGGCGGTTCCCTCGGTCTTTACCTCAGCGCCACCGCTTCCGACGACCTTCTACCGATCAAGAAAGGTCCACAACTTCCACCAAAGCTCGGGCCTCGTGGCAAGATCTAATTTACACCTACTTTTTTGAGCTTTTCATTGTATGTAATATGTATCTTGTTTTAGTTTTCAAACATGTAATCCTAAAATCCGACCTTCGTTATCGATCCAATGACATTATGCCTATTTCTCTGCTAAATCCTTGTAATATATCAGAAAGCAGATCTACTACAAATTTAGTGATATACACTGTTTGAAAATCTAGGAAATGTTGCCAAAATTTACAATTTCACAAACAAATAGAACAAATAGCCATTAAGAAACATGAATTCTTTCAATGGCTGTGAAACAAGAAACCCTTTTCCTTGTTTCTGAAGGTATTAATATATGGAATGACTTTAAAGTCCATAGTTTTAGTTTACTTCCCTATTTACAGAAGGAAGTTATAGAAATACAGAATGAAACAAGCAGCCCACCATAATCCCAATATAGGTTGAAAACCTATGGTTGTAGGTCAGGTTTTCTCACACTTTATATTCCTATATCTATAACACTCTAGCTCTCTATATCTCTATCTGCTTCCAATTTTCGTCGCATCCTCGGTTAATGGCGTGCTGTAGGGCTTTGCGCTCCGCCCAAGCTCTCGACATAGGAGACCTTATTGCTAGTCACTACGTTTGTTTTTTGGTTTCCATCAACGTCTTTGGATATCTCATCTGTTGCGTCTGCCTTTTCATCGGAGTCGTTTTGATCTAAACTCCAAGTAAGTAAATCTGAGAGGGTCTTCGCGCTCACTGCATTCGTGTCAAATCCTGGACTCACCGAATTAGGCTGGCTTTCGTCCTTTGAACTTTTCCGTTTGCCTGGTTGTGGATTTTGGTTTTGAGACGGACTATCAGCAAGGAGGACATCTTCGATTCTGGACAAGACCGTAAAGGCTAAGCTCTCCAGTATTCTTGAATAGCTCTCTAGGAGAGCCTGCCCTACATCCTGTGATCCGAACAAGAAATCCTTAAATAACTTGAGCTGACATTGATATCATAGGATACTAAGAAAAAAGTAATAGTACATGACAATGATTGCATTGCTTAAACGAAGAGGTTCGTTCCGATGTGTTATAATGCAGTTCCGCACAATTACTTACCTGGTTGTATTGGATCTTGCTGATGTCCAGTGAAGATTGAGGCAGTCCCGGGAACCGATGTTTGATGATGAGTAAGATGGTCTCAGCTCTCTCCTCAAATTGTTCTCTCTTCTCAAAGCTAACACCAGAACCCCAAGTTGATTTTCCATCCTTTTGGGTCATCTTCCTCTTCCATATGACTATAGATGCCTCAAGTCTATTCTTGAGGTCTAAAATCTTGTGTTCGGACGATAAGTCCATAGTGGCGAAAAATTGATCCGGATCAAAGAATTCAACCGTGATACTCCTATAAACCGCATCACCGAGACTAGCCCTCCCATTCTAACAAAACATCAATAAAGAGTGTGATCAGGAAGGGATTATTGAAGCAGATTTTGATGCAACATTGTATTATATCAGAAAATTTTCCAGCTTTACCTTTGGGAGGGCTTCAATGTAGTTCTCAGGGACCTCCATCTCTGAGAGAACTTGAGCATTAATGGACATTGCTGCTTTAAGTACTTGAGTCACAGATTCCTTTTGGCTCTGCAGATTTTTTCTGCACTTATCTGACAGTCCACCTTGAGGAATTTTAACAGTAGGCAGCCACCATTTATCATCTTTTCTCTTGTTTTTTCCTTTCTCCGAGTCCGGGGCATCTTTTGACAAGTAATAGAATTCATTTTGATCCTTGAAGTTATCTAGACAATCCTGACCATTGTAAGTTATCATTAAATCAGGTACCAGTCTGTTGCTTAATTATAATCACAGATAAAATCTAAGGCTCAAACTAGCCATGTCCTTACGATCAGCATTGTATCAAGTTTCCGCAGGGCCGGAATGTTCATACAGAGATCTATTCGTTGCTTTGTGACCATTATCTGCAAAAACAAGAAAGGAAAAGAAAATGCATGCATATTGAATATGTATATAGATATACTGCCTTATAATTGCTCTGATGCAGGTAAAGAGAGGGAACGAAAGATCGGATACCTCCATGTTTTTTCCATCCTTGCCCTTCTGTTGGGATGCAACAAGTTCAACAATGTGATCAGCTACAGACAATAGCCAATCTATTTCTTTTCTCCACCTTGCTTTCCTGTCAGGTGTCATAGGCTCTAGGCGCGATTGTTCGCCAAACACGGAAGCTGAAGGCCATTTGGAAACGAAAATCCGAACCAGTCAGCATACATTGATTCTCAAATCTCAATTAAGCTATCATATAGGAACAGGAGAGGCTACAAATAGGTTAAGACAAGGAGTAAATACCGGCAAGGTTTGTAATGGCGTTTGACAGTGCTAAAGCTGATGAAACTCCCTTTCCTCCACCAGACATATCCTCACCTAGGAGTAATTTTGCAAACTTTTCCTTCATCTGGTCCATATCTGAATTAAAAAACATTGCAGGATTTGGAAGGAACCAGGTGATACATATGTTATCCACTTGTACCATAAAAAATACATTAATGAGAACAATGTCTATATATACATATATAGATAGATACACATGAAACTTGCCAGTTAATAGCTGTTTTTCTCTGATTTGGAAGGCAGCAATCAGCTCTTCCATGGTCGGATTCGTCTTGGGACACCTTTCGGTGGAAGGTTTCGATCCCTTACCTAAAGGATCCCCATTACAAGCACTGTCAATGCTCAAACTCTTTGAATGTCTTCCTTTGTTCTCAGCTGCACCCCTACTAAACAAATTAGAAAAAATGTTGTATTGTTCTTGAACCATGTTCAATGTTGTTCCAACAAGAAGTCAAGGTAAAGAACAAGTAACAAAAGTGGTAATGGAAGAGGGAGAAAGGAAGGAAAGAATTAAGAGTCCCCTCTTCCAGATGATATTAGGGACAAAGTATGCTTATTGGGGAATTTACTGTTTTGTTGGCTTTTTTCCATTTATGAACAATGGATTGAACGTGGGGTGCATGTTTTTTGAGTTAAAAGGAGAGAACAAATTTAGATTATTCTATATATGTTGAAGGTTCTAGTTTCATTTCATTTATCTATGGTGTATAAATTGGATGGTTCATTTTCAATTTCAAAGTCAAAAGCCTGCTAAAAACCAGGAAGGATACAACAGAACGCAAGCATCCAAATTACACACACATATATAAATTACACAGTATAAAAGTAAATTTTACACATTTTTTAATGGTTAGATGTATAAAACGGATAATTGAGATTTAAAAAAAGTGTAAAACTTAAATTACACTGTCTAAGTGGATTATATATATATATATATTGATGAGTTAATATCATTGCTCTTTCTATACTCTTAATAAGGAGTGCATGTTGGATATCCGATCCAAAATTTCAGATATCTAACTTTTTGAATAATGAATTTTCAAATCGTATATCCGAATATCCAAATTTATAACTTGATTTTTTTTAATTTGGACATCCTATCATGAAAATTTTGAAATTTCGTATATAACAATAAACAAATAATTGAATATAACAAAATCTGTATCCATGAAAATTTCAATTTTTCATGAAAATTTCAACAAATAATTGAATATAAAAATATATTGTACCTTTAGTTTCCTAAATTCTAACTTTAATCTTCAAAACTCTAAATCATAATTTATTTTTTAAGTGAAATACTAAAAAAATATAATTTAAGGGATAGACAATTTTTATTCATATTAAAAAATGGTGCTGAAATTCCATTGACACTGAAATTCGAAGTCCATTTAAAAGGAATCGGGGTCAGAAAGCTTTGGGTAGGAAGAATAGGAGGGAAATGGTGCAACTGCTGCGATAATGCACACGACTGATAGGATCGTGAAGGTCACCGATGTTCAGATTTTAAGGAGGCCATGATTCGAAAGGATAGGCACATAAATTTATTATTTTTAATTAGAAGTTTAGAAGATTTTTTTAAACCAGAAAGAATTAATAGAAGATTGAGAAATACGAAATTTAAAATTTACTTTTTAAATTTAAAAAACACGTCTATTAAAAAAAACATGTGAAATAATAATTGAATGGCTATTTCTACCCTCAACAGTTATTATATTTCCATTTTCTGCACAATTCGAAAGCTTGTTTCTCAATAAGAAGGAAACTCCCCAGAAAAACAAAAACATCAATTCCACCGCAGATCTGATCGGAAACTTTCAGATTTATTTGCCTCCATTGCGAAGTTCTCAAAACCCTCCTTTGAAACCTAATCGCCATGCTTTTATCCAAAAAGCCCACTTCAAAATTCCTTCTGCTCACTCTCACCTTTGTCCTATTACTCTCATTTCCCATAAACATCAATGCCTCTGATCCCAGCAGCTCCGAAGATGATTCTGACGACCTTGAACAGCTTTTAGCCCTGGATGAACAAGAAGATCAGCTACAACAAGACCATTACCAAGAGTCTTTCAGTAGATTTTCGGAAGCAGAGGTGCTAAGTAAAGCACAAAGGATAGTCCTTGAACTCAACACTGACAATTCCAAGAGGACTATCGATGATAACGAGTTTGTTATGCTTCTGGGGTATGCTCCTTGGTGTGTTAGGAGTGCTGAGCTTATGCCTCATTTCGCTGAAGCTGCTACTTCTTTGAAAGAATTGGGAAGTCCCATTGTGATGGCCAAGCTTGATGCTGAAAGGTACCCCAAGGTGGCTTCTTTGCTTGACATTAAAGGGTTCCCTACTCTGCTTTTGTTTGTTAATGGCATTCCTCAAGCTTATACCGGTGGATTTTCAGCGTATGTTTCTCTTTTCTTCTTTGTTGAATTGTAAATTAATCTAGAGTGGCTAATTCGCTTTGGAGAATTTATATAATTGACAATTGTGCTTAATGTATTGTCGGGTTGATTTCTGTTTTCAGGGAAGAGATAGTGATATGGGCGAGGAAGAAGACCGGTGTGCCTGTCATTAGAATAACCACGGTGACTGAGGCAGAAGATTTTCTTAGGAAGTACCATATGTTTGTGATTGGTCTTTTTGAGAAATTTGAGGTATGTTTACTTGAATCGTTTTACAGATATGTCTAAATATGGTTATGAGTTTTATGCTAAAGCTTGATTTTGGGTTATAAAATTTCCATTATTGCACAAGTTCCACTATCCTGTATCGTGGTCCTTGGTAATATTGAACTTGCTATCTAAACTATTGGTATTCTAGGTTGACTCTTCTGAAGTTATTCTGCATGTTCCTATATGAAAGTTCAGAATATGTTGATAGCATGTAGCCTGTAGGTACAAATTTTATTGCAAGATAAGTCATCATTCAGGTTGATTGTGTTTGAATCGGATTTCTCTAGGTTCTCATTTACCATAATTTTCATTAGTCCATTCTTTTCTGTTGTATCAAAATCTTCTTTGATATGGAAAATAAGAGATCACAAGCAGTCATTTAGGTGCATTATTTTAAAACACTTGGTTCCCAAATAACCTTAGTTTCAATTTTGTTTTCAGATGATAACTGCATTTACAAACAATCTCTTTTTGCTTAATCACTTTGATGTCAAGTGGGACTGCAATTCTAGACTTCTCGATCTTTCAAATTCATATTGTTTATCCTTTATTTTGATATATCTTCTTCTACTCTGCCATCTTCTAAGGTGCATTGCCTTCAAGTGTCTCAAATTTGCTAATGCACTTGCGGAATGTAATCATCATGTTGTTTTTGCAGGGATCTGATTATGAAGCATTTGTAAAGGCTGCAATGACTGACAATGAAATCCAGTTTGCTGAAACAAACAACATTGAGGTTGCAAAAGTTCTCTACCCTGATATTAAAGCTATTAATTTCCTTGGGATTGTTAAAAGTGAACCGGAAAGATACACTCCTTATGGTGAGTTCATAATCTGGAAAACTGCTTGTTGTGAATGGTTCGTTAGTTATTTACTTTCTACATTTACGTCTCCCTCCTCTCTCTTTTTTATCAGACATGTCTCCTTCAGTTGAATGGTTCATATATGAATATGCAAATTATTTGGAATTTGAAATTTACGATCAGTGATTGTCAGGAGTAAGATCGCATGAAACTGTTAAATAAGCTTATGGACTAATGACTTCCTCTGTTCTTGCCTTTTTTTATTTTGTGTTTGAATGTCAGTCAACCAGAATTATTGACGAGATTAATAACATATCTGTCTGATTTTACAGAAGGTACCTTTGAGATGAAAAACATTTTGCAGTTTTTGGACTACAAGTTTCCATTGGTTACTAAATTGACTGAACTAAATTCTGTCAGAGTTTACTCCAGTCCTGTCAAGCTTCAGGTTTCCATGCTTCTCGTTCATGGTTTTCATTTTCTTTTCCTTTCTTTATATTACTATTTCATATTTCTCTTTCCAAATACAAATTTATTGAAAGCACTGGTATAGCAGTGAAGATATTGATTGCAGATGGGAATTATATGTAAAGTTTTTAGGTTTTGCACAATGATTGTAATTTTCTCCAGGGTATATGTAAGATTTTGTTTACAATTTGGTTAGTGTTACTACATCATTTACCCTGATGAGTTGATTCGGGTGTAACTGGAACAATGTCTGTGATTGAATTTTAGTTAACTAGTAAATATTCTACCAACACTAATGTGCTGGGAAGCTAATTAAGATGTGACAATAACACAGAAGTCAATGTGGGTAAACTTTCTAATATGTACCCTTTCTTTTATCTTTTCCTTATATGGTTATATATTTGGGCCTTCATACAGTTGCATAAAGTTTTCACCGTTTCTCTTGGATACTAAAGTAGTATCGTGAACTTACGTTTCCTTATCCATCAGGTTTATGTCTTTGCAAAAGCTGATGATTTCAAGACTCTTCTTGAGCCTCTTCAAGAGGTTGCAAGAAAGTTCATAGCAAAGGTATTTAGATTGACACCACTTTACAGTATGATATGTTGGTGCAAATAGCTTTATACTTTCCTTTCTTCTCTTATGGTGCAGATAATGTTTATTCATATCGATATCATTGATGAAAACCTTGCAAAGCCCTTCTTGACCTTGTTTGGGCTTGAGGAATCAAAGAACACTTTGGTGAGTTTTTCTTTCTTTTAAATGATAAGGCTTTAACTACTAATGTATTTATTACTTAGAGTTTGACTGAATCTAAAATTGATGCATTTTATTTCTATATGCATGATAGGTGACAGCATTTGATAACAAAGGCAGCTCGAAGTACTTGTTGCAATCCGATCCAACCCCAAGCAACATTGAAGTAACAATTCAGCTTTATGGATTTTACCTTTAAGGAAATATCTATTCAGAAAACTAATACGGTGTTCTGCATTGGCCTTTACAGGAATTTTGCTTGGGGCTTCAGGACGGTTCTATCTCAACATACTTTAAATCACAGCCAATACCAGATAATGTGAGGGTCAAAATTTACGTTTTCTCTCACTTCTCTTACATCATGCTCGGTGGATATGATCTAATTGTCATCATTTGCATCATGTTGATGCAAGAAGTTCCTTTCTCTGCACTTCCGAAAGATATCTTCTATCTGAGCGGCTGAAATGTGAATTTAATGTTTATTATATTTTATCCGACTCCTAACGTACTCTTGAATCATGAAATTTGCAGAATAATGCAAGTGTACTAGCTGTCGTGGGAAAGACATTTGATGACTTGGTGTTGAACAGTCCCAAGAATGTTCTTTTAGAGGTATCAATTTCTTGGACCTTCCGTGTTTTTTTTTACTGTATGCCAACGAGATGTGCAACCTAAATATTCTCATTGAAGCTGCATCTGAAAAATGAAAATACAGGATAACTGGATTCACTGCACACATTGCATCCATGCCCCTTGCTCTCATATAATTAGATACACATTAAGTCTAATTTGCAGCATTTTAACTATGTCACCTGCTATATATTCATTTTTTAACTCTAAAAAGGTCTTATTCCATTGTTACAAAACAGGTATATACACCATGGTGCATCAATTGTGAGACGACAAGCAAGCAGGTTGAGAAATTGGCTAAGCATTTTAAAGGTTTGGACAATCTCGTTTTTGCAAAGATTGATGCTTCTGCTAATGAACATCCAAAACTTCAGGTATGCTCTTTCACCGACCATTACTTGGGGTGCTTGACCGGGCTGAAACTCCTAAAAGATACTCGTGTTTTAAGTAAACATACTTCATGCTTTTTTGATAAAATTGTTCTTTTTTCTGGGTATGTTAGGCCTCATATACTTCATGATTCTTAGTTTGAGTGTCATTAGGAAACCAAGGAAGCACTTCGATCACATATGGGAATCCTTTTATCGTTTTTCATTACATTCAACATGGGTTACACATTGATGACTGCAAGGTGATTCATACTCACATTGTTTATTGTTTCAGGTCGATGACTACCCGTCGCTCTTTTTATACAAAGCCGGTGATAAAGACAACCCGGTAATCATTATAAAAAGTTCATTTTTATTTGTATCTGACTTTTTTAGCACCATCTGACATAGCCATCCATTTTTTGCTTTGCAGATCAAACTTTCACCAAAATCTGGTTCAAAAGAACTAGCAGCCTTCATCAACAAACAGGTGAGACCCAAAGATCAAGCGGCCAAAGATGAACTATAGGAAATATATAGTTTAGAATACCTAATAAAAACAATTATGGCAGCCCTTAAGGCCTCCCTAAAATATAGGGGAAAAGGGGCTCTTACCTAAGTATACTGTCCATCGTGGGAAAGATATTTGATGTCTTCGTGTTGAACACTCCCAAGAATGTTCTTTTCGAGGTAACAATTTTTTGGACCTTTCATGTTTTTTTACTGTATGCTAACGAGATGTGCGAGCTAAATATTCCCATTGGAGTTGCATCTGATATTTTTTTTTTCTGGGTATGTTAGGTCTCATATACTTCATGATAGATGTGTGGACAAAGTCACAAGGGCAGTTAATATTTTAGAGTTGATTTTAATAAATAGATTGAAGTAACATCATCGTAGTCTTTTTAAAAGAGAATATCTTCCGTGGATCTTTATTTTCTGTATGCAATAAATATAAATATATTCTTTTGAATAGAGAAGAATGTGATGAAGTACAACAGGTACTTATGATCGGTCTCAGCCTCCATGTTTTCTTGGTGCAGCCCATTTGTATTGTGCCGAACATTCGGGGGTTGTTTGACTGAATGAATACACAAATTTGTACTTACTGATTCATTCTTTATTCTTATAACAATAATTTAACTTCTACCTACAAATGATTGCTCTAAATGATTTTCAACGGACAGGAGATTTGTGTTGCTAGCATCAAAATAACATGTTTTCTTCGGAACGGAGTTTTTTGAAAAAGAATATCCTGTGAAACTTTCTTTTCTGTATGCAATAAATATAGAGATATTCTCTTGAATAGCCAAGAAGGTGATGAAGTATAGCAGGTACTTATGACCGGTCTCAGCCCCTATGTTTTCTGGTGCAGTCATTTGTGTTGTGCCGAACATTCGGAGGGTTGTTTAACGGAATGAATACACAACTTTACACTTTATGATTCATTCTCTATTCTTATAACGTCAATTTAACTTATACCCATAAATAATTGGCTCCAAATGATTTTCAAGGGACAATAGATTTGTGTCGCTAGCACCATACTAACATGTTTTCTTTGGATCAGAGCTTTTTAAAAGAGAATATTTTGTGGAACTTTCTTTTCTGTATGCAATAAATATAGAGAGAATGTCTTGAATAGAGAAGAAGGTGATGAAGTACAACGGGTACTTGTGACCAATCTTAGCCTCAATGTTTTCCTGGTGCAGCCCATTTGTATTGTGTTGTGCCGAACATTCCAGTGATTGTTTGACTGAATGAATATCCAATATTGTACTTCTGATTCATTTATATTCTTATGACGCCAATTTAACTTCTACCCATTTTGAAGGGACAGGAGATTCGTGTGGCTAGCTCCAATATAACACGTTTTCTTCGAAACAGAGCTTTTGGTGGGAGCATCATAAGGACATCAGCTTCGCAATGGACAATGAATAAATTTTCTACAAATGTCTCTCTTAATTCCAATCGAACTGAATTTAAAGCCTCGCCATTTTTGGTGGGAGCATTCCCTAACAGTAAAATATTAGTTCCTTCAACAAATTTCCCTACGCATACATAGGAAACAGAGCAAGGAAATATCAGTCTGTCCATGTTTGAGAAACAGAGCAGGATGAGAGCATTTCCACAAGAAACACTAAATAGCTTCTGACATATGCTGCACGGTAGGAAGAGCCCCAAGAAGACACTGTAGCAAACTATTTAAGCAAAATATACCCTTTTAAACCACTCATCCATGTTCAAGCTACAATTCCGACACTTGAATCAACTGACCTGACCTCAATATTTGTCTAGAAATGAAGACAGATAATCATAATAATATGCAAAATAAGGGCATCATATTCATAAACAAAACCAGAATACATAAACTTCATCCAAAAATTGTATCAAGTTATTGAGGGTCAAACAACAATAGCTCCATTCATCCTTGTTCAAAATTTAAAGTAAATCCGTAAAAACAAACTAAAGCATTTCAATGTAATAACACTCCTCGAGTAAAGTTCTCATAAAACTTCTCCTAACAAAGACGGCTTCATCCTCGTAATACCTTAAGCAGAAGCTGCTGCAACCTTCTTCCTCGGTGCTGCTTCAGTACCTAGACCATGATCCAACACAAAAATTGAAAATACTAACACAGAAAAAATCCAAAAAGAACAGAAGGTGTTTATAATGCAAAAAGATACTTGACATTTATAAAGCAATGAACATAAGAAAATAAAAGCTAGCTACCTTCTCTGAAGCCAGTCTTGAACCTTCGCGGAACATGGCGAAGATACCTCATCCTACCAGTTCCAGTGGTCTTTCTTCTGATTGCCTTCACACTCCAGTTATCTGAACCCCACAATAAAAAAAATCCAATTAGAATTAAGAATTAACACCAAATTACAATCCATTCACACTGCTCACACAAATTCATATGATCATTCGAAACACTACAAATCTTACTAATAGTATTAGCACATTTAATGCAACATTAAAACTAACAAATACATAAAGCACATCACTTGGCTACGAGTATACAGAACAAGTTCATAATTTAATAAAGAAACAAATTTCTAATCACACCCATTTCCCACTATACTTAGGAAATTGAACTCATTTTAGAATAAACACATTCGAGAGCAAAACAGATAGAAAAATATAAACCCTAAATACAGAATTACTAAACAGAGTAAACAAAAAAAATGTTGTAGATATCAAAGAAAAAGTGGATGGGGGCACTTACATGTCCTCTTACGAGCAGCAGGGAAAGCACAGGCAGAACAACGGCTCTTCTGGAGATGGAAGCTACGGCGGCCACATCTGACGCAGAGGGTGTGGGTCTTGTTCCTTCTTTTACCAAAACTCCCTGTTCCCTTTCCCTGCACATTACCATTTTAATTTTGTTTTCAAATATCCAAACAGATCAGCTGCTGTAAAAAGAAAAGGGTGATCAATAGCTATTTTACCATTGGAGCTGACGCAGGAGAAACCCTAAGTGGCTCTGAAGAAAGAGAGCGGCGGAGAATATATGGATTCCAACAAACCCTAAGTGGCTGTGAAGAAAGGAAGGGTTTTTTCAAGGTTGAGGCGTGGCACACTTGGACTTGATTATACTTTTGGTCCTATACTAAAACCCAATACTTATCTTGGGTTGGGCCAAGATGAATAAATGATTGCTCAAGATATAATCTTGATTATACTTTTTAAGATTTTACTTCTCTTGAGTTTAAAGCGTCTTGTATTGTCTGAAGAAGCTAATTCATCAATAAAATTTAAAGAATTTGCGCATGGTTGGATTTCAACCTATGACCTCAAGCTTAAAGATAATTTTTATAAGCTGATGGTATAGTTTGCTTAAAGATATACAATATTAATTGTTCGAGTTCAACTGTCTGTCTCACAAAGAACACTTCATATACTTCTTTTGAAAGACTCGAAAGATACCCAACAAATATCTAATCAAGATGCTCTAGACCAACAAATATCTTTCGAACCATTCCGATTTTCAAACAATTCTATCAGGTGATGCTGTTATTGGTTAGGTAAAACAAAGGCTCAAGCTCCCCTGTAATAGGTTGGTGGAAGGACTTTATTTTGAGCAATGGCAACTGTGAGAAAGTGACTTAACCATGCAAGCATCGACATGCACCTTATCTTCACATTAATAGTTGCAACTGAATTTTGGGTCCCTTAGATGTCACCCCCAGGACAGATTAGGAGTTAGGACCACTTTACACTTATATTATTCGGACTCGGATAAATGTCGAATATTTGGATCAAAATACCCTTATCACAGCAAGGAGGGCTGGTAGATGATGAAATGACAAATTATGGTCACAGCAAAGCAAAAGCTCTTAAATTAAACAGATGTTGATGTCAGATTAATTGTTGTGAAATTCAACAAAAAGAAAGAACCACCAATGTTCCATTTATGGTTCCATTAGGCATTAGTTAGGTCGTCATTGCTAACAAAAAAGCAGCGGTTGTAAATGTGGACCGTATCACTTAAATTTCACCCAACCAATAATTGCCTTTTGCTTTGAAACTTTTGTTATCATTAGATTCTCAATTTCTTCGATCTCTAACTTTCATTCAGCTAATCTTTTAGCTTGGATTCTTATTTGTTTGTAATATCTGTATCCGACACATATTCGAACATAGGTAATCTTTTAACAGTCCTCCAAATATATGATAAAGTTAAAAAAAATATCAGTGTGGAGACATACCCGAATCCGAGTAATATAAGCTATGATTGGGGGTAAGCATTAAGAAACATCTCTTGTCCCAATCTATCTTACCTGTATATTGGACACACCAGTTGGGGACGAAGCAGATGATTAGAGCTGTGTCTTTAGTTGCAAATAGGGACACCAAAGAGATTAACAAGCCTCGCCATATAAACTCTACTGCCAATTCACAAACATAACCAGTGATGGAATCCATACAAAAGACCAAAAGCTTGTTCCACAAGTCAGTAGACAACCTTAAGTCCTTCCTCTCTGCAGGATACCAAAAGCTATCCAAACCAACCCTACCGGACCCCTTCCCTTGCAGTGGTTGCAGCAGGAAGAAACACCGAAAAAATCTATCCTTGGCGGATTTTAGCTACAACTGGGAAGTTGGTCTCGACGAATCGAAGACGAGGAACAACGATGACATCGTTGCTATGTCGATGAGAGATGAAGATGAATGTGGTGGAAGCTTGATGAGCTTTTCGGATACGAGTCCGGTGAAGAAGATAAAGGAAAGTGTAGCAAAAGATGAGGGGAAAAAGAAAGTGAAGAGCTCAAAGGTGAGTAAAGGGGAGGAACAGTACTACTACAAGAGAAATGGATTGTCTCAAAAGATGAAAGAACTGGAGATGATGGATGTAGGTGATATGGAACATGTATTGGATGTTGAAGAAGCACTCCATTATTATTCTAGGCTTAAAAGTCCGGTCTACCTTTCGATCGTCGACAGGTTCTTCATGGATATGTACTCTGAATTCTCTCTTCCACAGCCCTCTGCCAGCATCAACTGTTCGAACCGAAGATTCGGGTCGATTCGGTTGTAGATCCTTGTCTCCCCGTACATTTTCTTGTTCAGATGAACCTGTTTTCTTATCTTAAATACCATTTTGTGTGTGTTTTCATGTCTGAATTCTTCTGTTCGATTTCGATTGCTATAAGTTGCTTGAGCATCCGTTGTTATCAGTAAAGCATAGAAGTTTCGTATGAAGATTTAAGAAATGTATATTTGCATGTAATTCGTATAATATTAGCAAATATTGCTTTGAATAAACTTTGCTTGAATCACAGATATCGATTGTTTGTTTGAGCCATTAGCAATTTGTATGGAACAAGATGATATATTATCAAGAATAAATTGAACTTTAAAATTTTGGAACAATGTATTATTATCTGGTTTACTGACGCTTGAAATTATATATTGTTAGTTCTGCTAAGATTGTTACATACGACTTTTTTATGTCATTTTCTATTTTTGACTTTTTATTATTTTAAATTTGTTATTAATAAAATTATAAAAGTATAATTTAATAACATTTGATAAAATAGTTTATATATATATATATATTATAAAAAATAATTAATTAAAATATTTAAACTAAATATGATCAAAGTTTTAACTTTTAAAAATTCACAAATGGTTACTGAACTTTGTTAATTTGTTTAATTTGGTAATCAAACTTTTAATTGCTTCAATGTTACTATTAAATTTTTAGTTGCTTCAAATTGGTCACCGAGCCGTTAATTGTCCTTAGGTGGCAGTTAAGAAAAATTGTATAATAACACATTTAGTCTTTCTTGTTTGCACTTCAAACAATTTAGTCTTAATTCAAAAAAAAATAATAAATTTAACCCTTATTATTTACACATTATTTTAATTTGGTCTTCCCAATTCAAATCAGAATTCTCATAACCCCAAACTTATAAACAAAGAAACGAATTAAGCAATCTGAAAATCGAAAGCTGTCTTTTTAACAATTAATTACAGAACTGAAACATTGGAGTCTTCTTCGTTTTCTTCATATGAAAGATTGAAAATACAGCGGCAAAACGTTAAGCGTTATAATTTCTGAAGTACAAGTAGTTGATATATAAGTTTATGAAAATCACACGGGATCTTTGTATATGCTCTTTCATTCCAGATCTTTGATTTCAACGTATGAGACTGTACAGAGAAGAGTTTTGACTAAATTTTCAGTTTTGAATGCTCGTTTGCTTAGGTGATCTCAGCATATTTAGATGTTGTACAGAGTTGGGTTCATACATATGCAGGAAAATCAAGTATATATATATATATATATATATATATATATATATACAAAACTTGTATACAATGGCTACTCAAGTCGGTTTAATGGCAACCATTTTCTACCAATCTTTCTTCGTGGTAGGAAATGGAAACGTTGCAGGTCTTTTTCTTATTGTTGAAACTTCTTGGATGATTTAGGTTTGTCTTTCCGGCGTTTGTACTTGTATTTCCCTTGTAGCTGAAACATTTTGCCTCTGTATTTTCAAGCTTTCATATGAACAAAACGAAGAAGAAGACACCATTGTTTCAGCTCTGTAATTAATTGTTAAAAAGGCAGCATTCGATTTTTCAGATTATTGAATTCGTTTATAAGTTTGGGAATATGAGAATTCTTATTCGAATTGGGAGGTCCAAATTAAAATAATGTGTAGACAATGAGAGTTAAATTTAATAATTTTTTTGAATTAAGACTAAATTGTTTGAATGTGCAAACATGAAGGACTAAATGTGTTATTATATAATTTTTCTTAACTGCCAAGTCACCTACTTAATGGCAATTAACAGCTCAGTAATCATTATGGAACAAATTAAAAGTTTGATGGTAACATTGAAACAATTAAAAATTTAATTACCAAATTAAACAATTCAGCAAAATTCAGAAACCACTTGTAAACTTTACCCTATATATATATGGTTGTACAAATAATATACTGTATACATCAGTAATATGTGTGAATAAACTGCCTAAAATCACTGAATTGTTAGGGCTTTAACTGTCAGAAATATATTTAATTTATATTTTTTTCAGCTTGGTGCTTAATGTTTATTTAAGGTATTTTAATGTCTAATGTTTTATTTCGTAACTCAAAATTGAAAGTTAGTATTTATTTAAATCAAACAATTTGCTTCAAGATTATCAAGTTGAGTCAAAGCTCAAAATTTAACAGTTGATGATCACTCAATTAGGCTTATTATTTAGTAAACAATAAACACGATAATTTTGTTTGAAGAATTACAAGAATGAGAATTAAAATAATTAAATTTAACTAATTCAATAGTTTTAATCGCTCAAATTTAAACTCAAACATAACAAATATAGAGCTGAACTAAAAAAAATCAAACAGAACTCAACATGAGTCTCATTTACTTAAAAAAAAAACTAGTCAGTAACACAGCTTATTGTGTTTAGAAATAAGAAACAAAAGCAAATCTACTCAAGAATCGATATTCTCATAGAATTAAAACTGTGTGTTGGCCCATTGTTTGAGTGGTATTTGGTAATCCCTGAACCAGCAGGGAGTTAATACAAGCAACTCGACAAGAATGTGAAGTTAAATCAATATTACTTTATGTTGATGAAATCGAAAATGTCACCGGCAGGTGACAACAAAACATATAATTATCTTCTTTCTAAAAAAATATGTATGATAGAATATGAGCGGCACCATTTATATATTTAAAGATTTTTTTTATTAATATTTCATATCTTCTTAGGCGTGACCATATGCATAAAACATCGAGGCCTTTGTCACTACTCACTTGGGCTTTCTACTATTAAACAAGAAGCTTGGGTTTCTCGGTCGTTGGCATCAGCCAATTTTGAGTAGTTTCCCAGCAGATTTGACTCAAGAGAAGGGTAGGTATGAACATCTGCTGATAATATGCAGCTAACAAGA
Organism: Hibiscus tridactylites; assembly: GCA_958450335.1. Classification (NCBI taxonomy): domain Eukaryota; kingdom Viridiplantae; phylum Streptophyta; class Magnoliopsida; order Malvales; family Malvaceae; genus Hibiscus; species Hibiscus tridactylites. Next base: position 6,579,018 of record OY288277.1, on the reverse strand, counting down.
TTTCCAAGGAATCGATCAGTTGTTTATCTACCACTCTCCATCAACCAGACTTACCCAGTTTGTTAGTTTTTAATCCAACCTTCAATATCCTTTTCATTTTACCAGAAGACAAGTGTAAAAATCATGGTAATATACTCTCCCTTTCACCCTTTCTATTTGTTTTCTCCTGTCTCTTCTCTTAACAAGTGTGTGTACACCTGCCATTGAAACAAACATTTTGAATTGATAATCTTGTTGCAGTCTCTGATGCCACTGATGGTACGGTCGGTAGCAAGGCTGTTAACGACGCTAGCAGTTGAGCCGGCAGCATCGATCACGACGTTGCTTTATTACAGCGATCTTCTACCGCGAAACCTCAACTTAGAAAGATTGGTTCGGCGGGACTTGGTGGAACCAGAAAACTACTTGTTCCATTTCCTCATTAACCTGTTGAGATGTTTTTGGTAGTAATAATTACCAACATTTGTGATCAATATCCATGGTTTACCTGTGACTGTGAGCGACAGTAACAATGGTTTTTTCCCTCCATTTTTCTTTGCAGAACGGGCTCGGATAATTTTGCTGGGAAGGGAAGGAATGGTATCCATTGGTGCAACTTTGAGCTTGGCATTGCACGAGACTCGAGAGAGCTCCTAGATTAACCACTAGAATTAGGACTTGAAGCTAATTTTGTCATTTCTACTGTAAGGGTTTTATATAATAGCAGATCCTCTTTTATTTTTCACGTGTTTATTGAAGGTTTTTCAATTTTTTTCTAACAAGTTTTGGTAATTTCAAATTAAAGACATTGTTACATTGTTAGAGGAAATCGTCAACACACGGTATGACTTTAGTATAAAACTCGTAGTTGGTTGCATGCTCTAATGAAACGAGCAAAAATCTTCAGCACCTAATTATACCTCCTTATATGTCTAATGCTAAAAAAATGGTAAAATTTAAATTCTAAACTTTAACCCTAATTTTTATACCCTAAACCTACGTTTTAAAAATACACCATATCCCCAATTCTCTAAACTCTAACCCTAAATTTTAAATCTTAAATCCTAAACCCTAAACCCAATATTTTAATGTGGGCACCAAAAAGAGTCACAATAGAGAGACAAATAATTTTCACCCTAATGAAACTCCATTAATTATTGTGATAATGTTTAATAAGAGAGTTTCTGGTTTGATAAAGAAAAAGTCGAGAGTTTATGAGAGTGAACTGTGTATGTAGGTAAAGAAAATGACCCTTCAAACAATCACTTAATTTTGAATACGACGACAATAACATGATATCGATGCGAAAAAAGAAATACTGGAAAATGGATAAAATGTAAGATTAATATCCTATACACTGGCGGTGGAAATTTTTTGTTTCCACAAGCGCCTCAATTATAGGGTTTAGGGTTAGGGTTTAGAGTTTAGGGGTTTTAGTGTAAAGGTTTAGAATTTAGAGTTTGGGTTTATAATTTAGGATTTAGGGTTTAGGGTTAGGGTTTAGTTTTAGGGTAATATGGGTAGGGAATTAGGTTTTAACTTATAAACCCTAAATTTTAACCCTAAACTCAAAATTCTATCAACAAACCCTAAATTCAAAACTAGTACACTTATAGCCCTAAACTTTAAACCCTAAACGGAGTCTCTAACCCCTAAAATTAAGACGCTTGTGTAAAAAAAATTCTACAAGCGCTTGTGTATAGAACAATTACCCTAAAATGTATTAAGTTGAAATAGAAAAAAAAAAGTTTATATACAAAAATAAAAAGTATAAAAATATAGGATAAAATTATATTTTAGGTTTAAAGCTGGACATCATTATTTTCATATAATAATTAATGAACAATGATCTATTTGTAAAAACATTTTACTCGGATAATTTGTTTATAATTTTTAAAAGAAACCCGACTTATTTATTATTAAACTCGTAATTGATTGGTATTTAGTTAGGATTAATATCCTATACACTAGCGGTGAAAACTGAAAGTTTAGCCTTAGTTTTAGGGTATAGGCTTTAGGGGTTTAGGTGTAGGGGATTAGAATTTAGGGATAGTTGTTTCAATTTAAGGTTTAGGGTTATAATCTAGGGTTTATAGGTTAGGTTTAGTTTTTAGGTTAATATGGTGAGGATTTAGGTTTTAACCTATAAACCCTAAATTATAACCCTAAACCTTAAATTAAAATAATTATCCCTAAATTTTAAACCCCTAAACTATATACCTTAAATTAACTCTATATACCCTAAAACTAATGCGTTTGTGGAATTTTTCAGTTTCCACCGTCTGTGTATAGAATATTTATACATTTAATTATAGTTCAGATTTAATAAAGAATATGGTTACAGGTGTATGCCAAAAATCCTCAGAGACTCGCACAGTTGAGCCACCAGCCTACCACTCACCCCACTATGGACCAAAACATCCGTTTAAATGGTTATAGGCCCAGCATATATCTCAGGGCTATCGGCCTAATATGCAGGGCTTCTCGGGACGACTTTGATGCGGTGGGAATGAGGTGCCTTTTGTCGATGGGAATAAGCTATCCTTTTTTAATATATATATAAAATAATAGTGAAACTGGTGATTTTTATTGAAGTAGACCATAACTAATGTCTTAAGTTAAGCCTATAATATAATTTTTTCATAAACAGAATTATATAAGGTGGAGTGGCAATTGCACCCTCTCCCTAAAATTTTATTCACTTTTATCTGACTATATAATTTTTTAAAACAATTAGTTTATCTATAAATTTATCCCTCATTTTCAAAAATATATATTTTCCTCCTAATCTCAAATCGTGGCTCTGTCTTTGTCATTAATTGTTATTGCAGAGACTCATAATGTAAATATTTGAACTCATGATCTTACTTAAATTAATTTTTAAAAAAAAATGCATTAATTTTAGGGTAAATTGCACAGATCATCACTTAACAATATTCTAATTCCTATTTTGGTCACTCAACTTTCAATTTTTCCTATTTAATAACTGAACTTTATACATCAAACGTTTTTTGTCACTTACGAATATTTTATTATTATTTTTAGTTTTTTAATATTATTTAATATAAAAATAATTTAAAAGAAAAAAGAAAAATCATATTGTACGCCGACCACTATTCGCCGTCGGCCGTAGTGGTGGTCGTTCGGTCCCATATTTAACCAGTTACTTTGTCTCACTCTCCTGAATCCGAATTTGCCCTTCATTTTGTTAGAAAGTGCTCCGAATCCACGAAAAAAGATCAACAGTGAGGAAATCGAAAAGTTTACGTCAAGATTCACGAGTTTCAAGACATTTTTCGGTGAAACAACAACCGGATTTGGACTTAGCATGTCAAAACGAGTCACCCGGTGAAATTTGGGGTCAAACGGCCACCGGTTTTGAAGGTCGTCAGTGGTCGACGAGTGATGACATCAGCGACGATTATTTAAATAATTTTAAAATTTGTATTATTTATTTTAAATTATTTTTATATTAAATAATATTAAAAAATCAAAAATAATAATAAAATATTCGTGAGTGACCAAAACGTTTGATATATAAAGTTCAGTTATTAAATGGGAAAATTTGAAAGTTTAGTGACCAAAATAGGAGTGAGAAGATTATTGATTGACGATCTGTGCAATTTATCCTTAATTTTAATACTATTTTATACGAGAATAAAATTCTTGTTGCCCTTTTCGGTGCCTCTATATATATATGCCCCAACACTAAAAATATTAAAAAAATAAATTTTAAGCTCTAACCCTAAACCCTACACACTAAAATACAACATACCCTAAATTCTCTAAACCCTAATCATAAACTATAATCTTAAACTCTAAACCCTAAACTTAATTTTAAGTGTGAAACATAAGTAAAGACACTAAAAAAGGTGGAAGATTACTATTCTTTATACGAATCTATAGCTTTTTTAAAAAATTAATTCAATATAAAACAAACAAACCACTGTTGACCCGAACTCACCAAGAACACCACAAGGCCGAAGGAATGTAAATATTCCGAGCCCGAGTAACACATGTCTATGCCGCCGCAAGGTGTGAGGTGGGTATTTGCAATTTTCATGTGTGGCTGGCGCAATATTTGTCACCTGATTTGAGGCGTCGTTGCATGTGAGCTGATTGCTGAAGCTTAAAAGGATTGCTTAATTTTGATGTCGTTTCCAAAAGTTTTGATGACCATTTACGTCCACTCAAGCAAACACAAACACCACCACAAGTAAAGATGGTCCGAGAAAGATGGAAGAGTTAGTTGTTCCCTAAAAATTTAAAATTTATTTATAATTTAATATTTTTAGAATATTTTTATGTATTTTTTATTAAAAATTTATTTTCGTCCTTTTAAAATTTTATAAATTCCACTGCTTAAAATTTTATAAATTCGTGTCCAAACATAAAATTTTGCGTCCAGACCAAAAACCAACTCCAACGTTAATGCCTTTCGCTGTGCTTTCATAGTATACTATACACAACTTATTGGCTATTGCCAGCTATCTGTATGGACCCCATTTGTTTCTTTGGGTACACATCATTCATTTCATTCTCATGCATTAACTAATTGTTTATAAAGTGTCGAGTAAACCTTTATTTTTCAGATAAAGTTTATGTACATGAAGACGGCATTGCCCATTTGTCTTCACCCCCGTCTACTTCACCTTCAAGACAACACAATAATTGGTCTACCTTAGCCGAAATGAAAGTACCTGCCAAGTTATCACTTCAAATTAGTCCTTCAATTTTTAAATGAGTCAATTTATTCTCTCTATAATAGGAGACAATTCAAATTAGTCCATCTATTTGAATTGAACTAGTTGTTTCATTAATCAATTTAATAATAGAGGGGTTAATTTAAATCGATCCTATTATAGAGAAACATACTAAACACTTTTATCGTATGCTATCTATAAATATATACATGTATCATTGATTATAATGTTTTTTTATAACCACAAATATGATTTTCATTCATTGGCTGAATAACTTTATCGATTCAACTTGTTTTATTCATAAATATCATGATTTAAATTTTTAACTTTATTTTATCCATTTTCACAAGAAATACTATAATTACGTACACACGTCAATACATGCTTCGTCTTTAACAACTGAACCAACAAAGTTTGTTATGTTAAAGTGTCGTTTTGTGATATTGAATCATACAACAACTTTTTTTTAAATAATGCAGTGGGTGTTTCCAAATAAAGCATTAATACAATAGTAGTTAATTTCATAAGTTTGTCCATGTTTACATGATTAATTTTAAGTTTGAAACTCATTAACCATTTGTCTTAACCTTATCTAAATTAATACATCAATTGTTAAGATTTACAAAGGATTCGAAGAACTTAATTATGTCTGTATTCCACAAGTAAATAAAATATATTGAAAATAAATAAATCAAGGGTAGAGATTTGGTAAAGTCTAAAAGTATAGCTATATCATGTGATTGGTGGGGTCCAAAAGCAAAGACCTAATTGTCGAACATCATCTCCGGTGAACGGTGTAGCTCCGGTGAAAGAGAGAAGAAGATGGAAGACTGAGATGAAGAAGGGGGAAAAACGGAAGAAATTTAGCCCTAGGATTTGGACAATTCGAAAAAGAGAGAAAAGAATAAAATGGGCTACTTGTTTTATTTAATTTCAAAAGAATATCAATCGGGTTACAATGATTTGGGCCAGAGACCCAACTATTTATACTAAAAACTAACAGCCTAACAACCTAAAGACTCTCTAGATGATTCCGGGTACAAGCTAGCTATAGACAAAAGTTCTAGAGAAAACAGATTCTGGAGAAATCTGTAGAATTGGGCCGAAGAGTTGGGCCAGATCTGAGCCACACTCTAACATTCACCCCGCTTCTTTTCTTCTTCAAGAGAAGAACGTGAAACCACATTTAATTGCTGCCGAAATTTGTAAAACATAGGTGCAGTCAATGGTTTTGTAAACAAATCTGCCACTTGACAATTGGATGGCACATACGCAACTTGCAAAGCATGACCCAAAACCTTCTCTCGAACAAAGTGAATATCGAGATCGACATGCTTAGTTTTAGCATGCATTACTGGATTTGCAGCCATAGCTATGGTGCTTGTGTTGTCACACCATATTTTGGGCAAATCAGATAAGGTGACAAACATATCATGTAGCACATTTTTCACCCACATGACTTCAGAAGTAGCATCTGCCAGACTTCTATATTCGGCTTCAGCAGTGGAGCGCGACACTGAACGCCGCTTCTTAGAACTCCAAGACAAAAGATGATTACCATAGTAGACACAATAACCGGAAATAGACCGGCGATCATCTTCATCGCTGCCCCAGTCGGCATCGGAAAAGGCAGCCAAGTGAGGGAATGAATCATGATGATGCGCAGCAAACCATAGACCAAACTCAATAGTGCCTTTAAGATATCTCAATATTCTTTTAACAGCAGTCCAATGATGAATAGTAGGACACTGCATATACTGAGCAACACGATTGACTGCAAAAGATATGTCTGGACGTGTATGGCATATATAGAGTAAAGCACCTACTATACTCCGATACTTCGTGACTTCAACAAATTGCTCACCATCACATTTAGTCAATTTCGGAGTAACTACCATAGGTGTATCAACAGACTTAACATCATACATTTGTGTTTTATGCAGCAAATCAGTTATATATTTCCTTTGAGACAGAAAAATACCTTCAGAACTGGTTTCGGCCTCCATACCCAAGAAATAACCAAGTGTCCCCAAATCATTGAGAGAGAATTGATCATGTAGCTGCTGCTTTACACTCTTGATGTGTGATTCGGAATTTCCGGAGATTAGAATATCGTCCACATAAACTAAGATGAATGTGATGACATTGTCTGTATTGTAAACAAATAATGAGGAATCAGCCAAAGAGCACCGAAAATGAATTGACATCAGAAAATTTTTAAGTTTAAGGAACCAGCTCCTTGGAGCTTGACGAAGCCCATATAGTTAGGGGTGTTCATTTCGGATATCCGATCCGATCCGATCCGAAAATTCGGATATCCGAAAAATTCGGATCACCTAAATAGCGATCCGTATCCGATCCGAAAAAACCGGATATCCGAAAATCCGGATATCCGAATTTTCGGATCGGATACTCGGATATCCGAATATCCGAAATTTATGAATTTATTTGATTATTCTTTTAATTTAATGGTTCTATCCATGAAAAATTTAGGTTTTCGAATATAAAAATTAATAAATTATTGAATATAACAATATTTGTATCAAGAAATTTTAATTTTTCATATATAACAAGTAAAAATATCGAATATAATAAGATTTATACCTATAAAAAAATTTGAATTTTCGGATATCGGATAATCGGATATCCGATCCGAATGTAAAACCACTATCCGTATCCGATCCGAAATTTTCGGATATCCGATCCGAATTATCCGAAAAATAAAAAACGGATCGGATATCCGGAATTTCGGATCGGATCAACGGATAATCGGATCGGATCAATCGGATCGGATTTTTTTGAACACCCATACATTTAGTGCCTTCACAAGCTTGCATACTAAAGGTCTTCCACTCGATGTCTTTTGCTCAAACCCGGGGGGTTGTTGCATATAAACCTCATCATGTAAATCACCTTTTAAAAAGGCGTTATTAATGTCAACTTGATGAACTGTCCACTGATTTGACACAGCCAAGGAGAGAAAGACATTGATAGTAAGAGATTTGACAACTGGACTGAATGTATCCGTGAAATCATGTCCCGGTACTTGTGAGTAACCCTTTGCAACTAGACGAGCTTTGTAACGGTTTACGGACCCATCAGCATTACGCTTGATCTTGAATAGCCACTTGCAACCGACAAGTTTCCGATCTTTAGGTTTTTCCACTATTTCCCATGTACCGTTGGCCATTAGAGCAGAATATTCGGCTAATACTGCAGCACGCCAATCAACATTACCCATGGCTTCATACACCGTATTAGGAACCTCATCACTGTTTAGCAACAGAACTTTCGGCTTAAAAATCCCATGCTTGCTACGAGTCATCATGGAATGCGTATTTCCCAGACAGCTTGCATTAGGTGCTGCTATGGAACTTATGTTATCCAAGGAGCTTGCACGTGATGCTGCCGTAGGTACTATAGATTCGGACTCACTTGGCAGCAAAGGAGTAGCAATATCATTTTCAATGATATCATTTTCAGCAGCAACTTCTTGTTGCTCAGAACTTAACATTTCAGCACTATTATGCTCATCATAATTTTCAGAGGCAACGTTGAAGAAGTTACCAGAAAAATGTGTGGATGACACAGCTTCAGGGTCAGGCAAAACAGAATCTGTAGAAGATGAGTCGAGTGTTTCATTTACATTCCCATGAGCAGTCCAATGATCACTTGAATCTACTGGAATATTGAGCTCTTGTGCTGGAGCTGAACTATATTTTGCTGAAGATCTCGTGTCTGTAGCTGCTGGTACAAGATGAACTGGAACAGAAACAAAGCCTTGAGTTGTTTCCTTCGATGAATTGACTGCTTGTGTAGTGTGCATGAAACCATTCGAGTCTGCTGGCACAGTAGAAGCTGCAAAAGGAAAACAGTGTTCATCAAAACGAACATGTCGAGTAGTGTAAATTCGACCCTGATGAGTATCAAGACACTGATAACCGTGGTGTTTCGGTGAGTATCCAAGAAAAACACACTGCCGTGACCTGAAATCAAACTTATGACGATTATACGGTCGAAGATATGGATAACACGCACAGCCAAATACTCGAAAGAAATCATAATCAGGCTTTCTCCCAGTTAACTTTTCAAAAGGTGAAACAGAACCAATAGCACGAGAAGGAAGTCGATTTATAATATATGTTGCACTCAATACAGCAAACGACCAATACTTGAAAGGAACAGCAGCTTGCGCAAGAAGACATAGAGCAGTTTCAATAATTTGTCTGTGTTTTCGTTCAACCACACCATTTTGTTGTGATGTGTGTGGACAGGTAACTCGGTGTTGTATGCCAAGAGAATTAAACTTATGAACAAGTGCTTGAAACTCACCCCCTCCGTCCGTTTGAACAGCCTTAACAACAGTAGAAAATTGGTTTTTAACTAGTGCAAGAAACGCATCAAAAGCAGCAGAGGCTTCACTTTTATTACGGAGTAAGTAGACCCAGCTATTACGACTACACAAATCCACAAACGAAATATAATACGAAAAACCAGCAGATGCTAATGGTGCAGGACCCCATACATCCATTTCTACTAACTCAAAAGGTGTTTTATACTCAGTAAATGAATCTGAAAATGGCAAAGCATGTGCCTTGCCCATTTGACATGCTTCACACAAGCTAGACTGATCAAGCTTAAACTCTTTATTCAAGGCTGACCGTAAAACTGCAACTGATGGATGTCCTAGTCGCTGATGCCACAGCAAAGCAGACGAACCACCAGCACCTTTATTTATTGTAGTAGTATTGACTAATGCATCGGAAGCAATAGACTGAACCGGAAAACTGTAAAGGCCTCCTTCACGAACACCCTGAAGCAGAACTTCTCCTGAGTTCTCATCCTTAACACAACAATCAGCAGCATGAAATTCGAAGAATACACCATTATCAGATGCAAACTTAGAAACAGACAATAAATTTCGTGAGATTTGTGGCACATGCAGCAGTTTATCTATGATAAGCTTTCTACTCGAGGCATATATATTTGAGCAGCCCACATGATTAATTTTAATAGCAGAGTTATCACCTAAGTAAACCTTACCCTGCCCATTGTAGGTTGCAGCTGAACTGAGTGTAGCTTTAGTGTTAGTCACATGGTGCGTTGCTCCGGAGTCGGGATACCAACGCAGCAAATCACTGTCACCAGGAGAAACAACCAGAGAATTGATTTGAACTGCTGGTTCTGTTGACTGTGATGAATCAGCTGTACCAGTGTTTTCCGCAGGACTCGACTGATTGATGAAAGGTTCATAAAGCTGCTCATAAGGCTCAGGTTTCCAGTGGCAAGTATTGGCCTGTGGAGCATCGGATTGTTTAGATTGAGGCGAAGTAACACCCTTAAAACTTTCATCAAAACGATACCAGCATGTATCGACCATGTGTCCTATTTTGCTGCATAATTGACATTGTGGGCGTGATCGTCCTCTGAAACGCCCACCACGATTAAAACCAGCTCTACCACCACGTCCACGATCCATGTGAGATGAACGAGTATAATCAGAACCACCACTAAACTCTCCAGTCTGATACTGTGTGAAATTAATTCCCACTGGAGCTTCTGTTAACTCAGTAAACCTAGATTCAGCATCAACAAGCAAAGAAACAACTCCGTCTACTGTATAAGGCTCTCAACTAGCAGTGATAATTGCTACAAACGGACTAAATTCTTGAGGCAATCCATTTAAAATTGTGGCTATGTGTTCCACATCAGAAACCTTATGTCCAGATAGAGACAATAAATCACAAATTTCTTTGATCTTAACAGTATACTCACGCATCCTCATATTCCCTTTTCGCATTGAACGTAATTTACAGTGCAAATGCATCACCTTAGTAGTTGACAGTTTGGAAAACAGACCTGTGATTACACGCCATATATCAGCAGAGGTGTCTGCTCCAACCAGCTGCGGAAGTATATCTGAGCTCACTGTTGACAACAGCCAAGATGCTAGAGAGCTGTCCTGCTTCACAAACTGAGTGTAATCTGGATTCACCACTCGATCTCCATTTGCACGCTGAATTATCTTTGACGGCTTAGGACAATCTGGATCCAAATACTCCTCCAATCCTAGTCCGCGAATTGTGAGAATTACTTGCTGCTTCCAGAGCAAGTAGTTCGAGTCATCCAAACAAACATTAACTCTTTTGTTTGAAAACATGTGGGCTGTGGAATCGTCGTTTCCTCGAACGGATCCATCAGCTCCTGTGACTTCATTTGTTGTCACCATTGAAACAGCGGAGAGCAGATCAGACGAGCAACAGAATCAGACCGTCAAACTCAAAGGAACGAAAGCTCTACTGAATCGTGAAAACGAGACGTAAATTCCGGAAACTGAAGAAGAGAGGCGGAGCTAAGGTCAGAGATTACGGAGATGATGACGGAAACTTCGATTGAGGCGATCGTCCGAGCTCTGATACCATGTCGAACATCATCTCCGGTGAACGGTGTAGCTCCGGTGAAAGAGAGAAGAAGATGGAAGACTGAGATGAAGAAGGGGGAAAAACGGAAGAAATTTAGCCCTAGGATTTGGGCAATTCGAAAAAGAGAGAAAAGAATAAAATGGGCTACTTGTTTTATTTAATTTCAAAAGAATATCAATCGGGTTACAATGATTTGGGCCAGAGACCCAACTATTTATACTAAAAACTAACAGCCTAACAACCTAAAGACTCTCTAGATGATTCCGGGTACAAGCTAGCTATAGACAAAAGTTCTAGAGAAAACAGATTCTGGAGAAATCTGTAGAATTGGGCCGAAGAGTTGGGCCAGATCTGAGCCACACTCTAACACTAATTCAACTTAGAACCAATAACGACTTGTCTCTCCCAACTAGTTATCACGGGCAGACACGCAGATGAAATATTTTTTTTCTAAAATTCCTCAACTTGATCCGAAACAATTTATACATTTTGATTTGTTCAGCAAATTATTATTTAATAATCATTAAATTTTGCTTAAAATATTTGGAAAAAAATTTTTTAACAAGAAAGGGGTATAGTTATCATGTACTTCATTAAAAAACTTCCCTAAATCTAATGGAGGAAAAAGAGTGCACATGATAAGATATACAAAACACGTGAGGATTACATCCTAAGAGGAACTAAGTCATCGCGTAATAGATCAACAACAAAATTCGGAACAAAATCCAGAAGAACTAAGTCGAGATTCGAGAGACTTGCACGTTTTGCCAAAGCATCTGCAACTTGATTGCACTTCCTGAGGATAACACGAATCGAGATCCGTCAATCTCTCAGGATCACATCCTGAATAGCACAAGTGATAGCGAGAGCAAAACCATCACGTTCTATCTGATGAATAAGCTTGATAGCTTGAGTATTATCAGATTTCACCTCTAAACTCTGAAAGCCTAGATCCCTCGTAATAACAAGACCCAGGAAAATACTCCATAACTCGGCTTCCACGACTGTGCAGCAACCAATAAATTTAGTAAAACCATGCAGCCAGGAACCAGAATGATCCCTAATCACCCCACCATAAATTTAGTAAAACCATGCAGCCAGAATGTTATATTTGAAGAAATTTTCTTAAAAACAATAACATCTTGTTTAAATTATAGGGTAAAATACACAAATGGCCACTAAACTATCCCTAAAAATATAAAATGGCCATCAAACTTTCAAAATTACATAATGGTCATTAAACTTTAGTTTTTGATACAAAATGATCAATGAACCATTAACTGTCGTTAGGAATAAATTGATGACCATTATATAATATTTGAAAGTTTGATGACCATTTTGTATTTTTAGAGATAGTTTAGTGACCATTTGTATACTTTATCCTAAAAATATAAAGTGGTCATTTTGTAGCAAAAACTAAAGTTTAATGCTCATTATATGATATTTGAAAGTTTGATGACCATTTTATATTTTTAGAGATATTTTAGTGACTATTTGTATACTTTATCCTAAATTATAAATAACTTTAATACTTATAAATATACAAAATTTCTAACAAAAATCTCATTAATTGCATTCATTCGAGAACACAAAAACAACTTAAGATCTGGAAGCTTTTATGTGAAAAAAATAATTTTAACGATTTAATCTCATACTAATATATAATAAAAACGGCCAAATTATAATTTTCATTTATATAATACATTCAAATGAAATAAAACAAAAATATCTATTTGTTCCATGTAATTTTGATGAATTTTTGTAAACAAAATATCTTCAAAATTAAAATGGAAAGATGATCGTTTGTAATTCTAGGTAATAAGTGAATAAAAATTGAATTTGTTAAGCATTGGCCACCGAATTGATTAAAAGTTCTTTCTTATCGAAGAAGATTATAAAGCACTAAAGTGAAACTACTTTTCAAAAACTCAAAGTGGACCATTGAACTTGGATAACAAGTAAAGCATTTGAAAATGCAATATTTTTTTATTAGTCTCGTATTTATATTACTTTTATAGTGAATTAAACATTTACATGAATAAAATTTGATACATTTTATACCCGTATTTTTATAGTTTATATAATTTTTAGATCTAATACGTTTCAAAAAAGAAATTATATAATTGGCTCGGCTTGCCACATCATCCATGGTCCCAACTAATAAAAAACATCTATTTCATTAATTTGTTTCATATTATTTTTTTGTCAAGTGAATCTATAATTGGTAAAAATGTGTTTTAATTTAATTTACAGTAAATTTGAGTGAATATTCTCTCGGTAAAAAAATTATATAAAAAAATTAATGAAATTGATGTATTTTATTAATTGGGACCATAGATAACATGGCGAGCAGGGCCTATATTCTAGTTTTAAAAGGGTTTTTTTTTTTTAAGTTATCTGACCAATTGCCATTTGGCACGTATAATTTCCTAATGAAATGAAAAATGAGCGTTCTAATACTTGGCATGTGAGTTGTGACTAGGGACATTGACATATATTTCCACCCATACAATAGCTGTGCTAGTATCCTAGTGCTACAAAATCCATCGACGTTTAAGCGCTGTTTCCCACCGAGTCATGCTTTGGTCACTTTTTTATACTCTAATTTGTTAAGGAAATATTATATTGAGATGATATGTTATTTTTATTAAAAATCTATAAATTGAATAGACAAAAATTTTATATTTCTTTTAAGTGTTTCTTTTCGATGATCTAATATTAAAAAATATTAAAATATTAAATTTTAAATCTTAACCTTAATTCTAAATCTTAAAATATACATTATACATCCAAAAAATACACCTTAATAAAAACACCAAAAAAATAGAGAATTTTTATTCAAATTGAATTGATTTCAACTGCTCTAATATTATCAATTTTGATATTATATTTTGAATATGAGTTTTTTTTAATTAGATATGATTGAAGTTTAATCAACAATAATTGTTTTTTTTCGTGTGTGTATATATATATTTGTATGCCCCTTTTTAGTGTTTTTTTATGTCCCAATGACGCTAAATTTTAAAGGGTAAATTATATTGGTGGTCATCAAACTATCACCGTTTTTTTATTTTGGTCCCCCAACTAATTTTTTCGTCAACATCATCCCTCATGTTAGATAGTTTTCCTGTTTTGGTCCCTATCCGTTAAAAAATTAACGGAATCGCTGATATAATTTTTTTTATATTTTTATTTTCCAAATCAGCATTTCTCTTTCCTCGTCAGCATATTATATATTATTTTTTTATTATTTCAATCGACCAATCAGGAGGTGACACATGTCACCAACAAATTTTAAACAAATCAAAAGAGAAAAAAAACCTCTTTGGTCACTTTTTTATACTCTAATTTGTTAAGGAAATATTATATTGAGATGATATGTTATTTTTATTAAAAATCTATAAATTGAATAGACAAAAAATTTTTATTTCTTTTAAGTGTTTCTTTTCGATGATTTAATATTAAAAAATATTAAAATATTAAATTTTAAATCTTAACCTTAATTCTAAATCTTAAAATATACATTATACATCCAAAAAATACACCTTAATAAAAACACCAAAAAAAATAGAGAATTTTTATTCAAATTGAATTGCTTTCAACTGCTCTAATATTATCAATTTTGATATTATATTTTGAATATGAGTTTTTTTTAATTAGATATGATTGAAGTTTAATCAACAATAATTGTTTTTTTTCGTGTGTGTATATATATATTTGTATGCCCCTTTTTGGTGTTTTTTTTATGTCCCAATGACGCTAAATTTTAAAGGGTAAATTATATTGGTGGTCATCAAACTATCACCGTTTTTTTTTATTTTGGTCCCCCAACTAATTTTTTCGTCAACATCATCCCTCATGTTAGATAGTTTTCCTGTTTTGGCCCCTATCCGTTAAAAAATTAACGGAATCGCTGATATAATTTTTTTTATATTTTTATTTTCCAAATCAGCATTTCTCTTTCCTCGTCAGCATATTATATATTATTTTTTTATTATTTCAATCGACCAATCAAGAGGTGACACATGTCACCAACAAATTTTAAACAAATCAAAAGAGAAAAAAAAACCTCTTCAATTGTGCAAGTGGGAGGAATCAAACCAAAGACCCCTTGCATAAGGGGTCCAATGCTTAACCATTGAGTTAGGCTTAAAATTTGGTTAAATTTTAACCAAACAAATATTTATTTTATACATTTTCAGCCTCAAAAATAACTAAAACTACATTTAAGGAGGTTTAAACCAAGAAAACTTTGAACTAAAAACTTTATACTTATCCACTGCATTAACTTAACAATTATTAAGTGTCTACAAATCTAATATTTAATTTAAGATTTATTATCACCTAAAATTATTTTTTTTCCAATTTTTTTGAAATAAAAAATTAATTATTTAATAATGTTAAAATGAATTAGATCATTCTAAAAATTTTGAATTATTTGAAACTAAATATTTAGATTTAAAATTATTTTTTTATTTTTTTAAAAAAATTAGCTTGAAATGTAATTAAAATTGAAGATCAAATTAGAATTATTTTCACTTCGTTTTGAAATAAAAAATAATATTTAAATATTTATTTTATAAAATTAATATTAAAAACTATAAAAATTAATATTTATATTATTTATTTAGGATAAAATATAATTTTTAAATAACATTTAATTTGTTGACATATATATGAACAAATTATTTTACATTTAATTAATTTTTAGAATGATCTAATACATATGTATAAAAATAAATAATTAGTTTTTTATTCCCGAAAAAATTGAAAAAAAAAATAATTTTAGATTAATTTTAGTAATAATTTGATCTAATTGACGGTGATAAAATATTTTAAATTAAATATTAAAATTCGAGGATATTTAGGTTATTGGTTGAACCATTTGCTTTTGGTGCAATGTGTTCACGATTCAAATTATTATATAGGTATTTTTTTAATTTTTGAAGCTGAAAGTATATAACTTAAATATTTATTTGGTTAAAATTTAACTAAATTTCAAACTTAGCTCAATGGTTAAGTTGTGGACCCCTCATGCAATTGGGTCCCTAGTTTGATTCTTCCCACTTGCACAAATGAGGAGGGTTTTTTTTTCCTTTGATTTGTTTGAAATTTGGAGGTGACACATGTTATCTCTTGGTTGGTCGATTGAAATAATAAAAAATAATATTATATAATATACTAACGAGGGAAGAGGATGATGATTTGGATAATAAAAATATAAAAAAATTATGTTAGCAAATCCGTTAATTTTTTAACGGAGAGGGACCAAAACAGAAAAATTATCTAATGGGAGGGACGATTTTGACGAAAAAATTAGTTGAGGGACCAAAATAGAAAAACGGTGATAGTTTGGTGACCACCAGTGTAGTTTACCTAATTTTAAATTATAAATGCTACACTATATACCCTAAAAATACATCCTACTCTAAATTCTTTAAATCATAATCTTAAACTCTAAAATTTAAACCTAATTTTTAATATGTAGAAATAAATAAAAACACCGAAAAGAAAAAAAATATTTAAATATTTCTATTCAAACGAGAAACGACACTATCGATCGTAGCTTTTGTTTCGTATTTGATTTTGTTTGCATACCTTTGTCAGTTGCCATATTAATTGGTAAAAATCATTGCAGGCCTCCTTTAAGCAAGGCCAGCATTGACCAGATTTCCGTTCTCAATCTCATCGCTAAGGATGTGGGCAAACAAAAAAAACTTAATTTTGAAAGAAAAAAAGAATAACAGAAGAATATAAAAATATAATAAGAACGCATAATCATATTATATTTTTATATACATGAATTACCGACTAATATGTAATATAAATAAATAAACATATTATATTCTTTTAGGGGAATAAATATTAGTATTTTTTTTTGAATTCACCAGCTAAATAAATGTTCTCAAACTATTTTTATATCAATTCAATTACAAGTATTATATGTATTGAATTTCGTCACACTCACAGTATGGGTATGAGAAAATATTTTATGTAAAATATATATTTATAAATATTTATTCAACCAATAATGATAAGTAGAGTGACAAAAAATCACATATATATATATATATTAATTTCATGTTTAATTTTTAAAATAATAATTTTAATTGTTTTAACTGATGCTTATATAAAATTATGAAAATGAAGATAAAAGTATTTTAACTTTTAACTCATACATTTGATAATTAGAATGGCGCAAGTTCATATCTCTTCTTTACAGATTCTTTAAACATAACTTTTTTTTTTCATTCTCTTTAATAGTTACAACCTCTCGAATTCCCTTCGTTTCAGCTTCTTTTGCTTTGCTATAAACACACCTATTTTGGCCTACCTGTCTCATAATCTTCTGACACTTTCTTTTCCTTTAACTGAATAACTTTCCCGGAAACTTTTATCTGAAAGCTTTGCTTTTTGCATTCAAAAAAGAGCTTTTCTTTGCTTCTTTGGGTTTCTGACATGCAGATTCCTACCTTCCTGGTGTAGCTTGAAGAAGAAACTTTCAGTTCAATGTTATTATAAACCTGGTCACTAATCCTTCTCTTCTTTCAACATACCATTTCATTCTCCAGAAGAACAAAAAAGAAAGCTGCCTGCCTTTCATTTTTGATTCTCAAGATGTTTGACTCGTTGATTAAGCCGAAATTCTATACAAAATGGTTAGGCATACAAAACCCAGATTTTATTTTCTTGCTTCTTTCATTCTTTGCATGAAATTTTGTTGCTTTGGTTTATTTAATTTATTGTTTTGATTGGATTTTTCATGTTTTGTTTGGTTAGCAAATCGACTATAAAGATGATTAAGATGAGACTGGAGACTATAAAGAAGAAAAGAAATGCGGTGGAAAAGCATTTGAAGAATGACGTGGCTGATCTTCTGATGAACGGTCTCGATTACAATGCTTACAGCAGGGTAATTACTTCGACTATAATTCGACCTTTTACTCTCTTTTTTGTAACAGAGCCTGAAACTTGAGTTTCATATTATGATGTTTTATGTTTGCAGTCTATGTTGCAAACTTTAATAATTAGTCTTCGTTTCCTTGATGCCTCTTGCAACAAAAATATTATCAGTCTTCGTTATTTAATTATTATTGTTTTTGGTTGTTTTTAATTTGATGATCTTATAGCTTTAATTTTCAAGAATAAAGTATTGTTCATCAGGCATAGCCCCCAGAAAATTTGTTTGCTTGCTTGTTTTATTTATGTTGGCATTTTCCGGAGTATACAGTTTCTTGTTTTGGCCGACTATATTGGTTTATAGCTCGGAATTTTAAAATGGCATGTCGATCGAGCATCTGAAGATTACAACTTTTCCGAATGTTTTCCTGGTCACAGTTGTCAGTATGATGCATTGAGGACAAGGCAGTATTTGCTTTCAATGTGCATTAGGCGGTCTAAGCACCTATAGTTCCCAACTTGTGTGATTAATATGCAGACCGTGTCCGTGTCGCACCTCTGTTTACATGTAATTTAAATATATGCTTTAATTACTTGGCTCAGTGTGCAACTAAGTTGGAATTTAATAATTTCTGCATGCATATCGACATTTATCCGAGTTTGGATATATCCAAATTGAGCAATGTTTGTGGATGGTTATGCAGGCTGAAGGTCTTCTGTTGGAGCAGAAGATAACAGCTTCGTATGATCTCATAGAGCAGTTCTGCGACTCCATCTCAAAGCATATCTCAGCCATGCAAAAGCAGAGGTATGTTGAGGCACTTGAATTTGTAGTACTCTATAGTGTATTCCTAATTACGGTACCGATATCTTATCAAGTGTTTAAATCGAACATTGTGTCCACTTTTCGACTCTCAAGCATAAGGATTTGACCCATATTTTCAATTCCAATACAGTGAGTGTCCAGAGGAATGCAGAGAAGCTGTACCATCTCTAATGTACGCTGCAGCCAGATTTGCTGATTTGCCAGAACTGCGTGGTCTCAGAACCTTATTTACTGAGAAATATGGAAATTCCCTTGAGTCTTACTTGAATCAAGAGGTAATAAATGGTTAACTTGGGGTCCTTTTTGATCCTTTGAGGTAATAAATGGAAATTCCCTACAGTTTGTGCAGAATCTAAAGGCGGAGCCTCCCACAAAGGAGATGAAGCTTCAGTTGATGCATGACATAGCACAAGAGTTATCAATTGAATGGGATTCCAAGGCTTTGGAACAGAAACTGTTTAAGCCACCTCCACTAGAGCAAGTAAACCTACTGCCTCGAACCTTGTAAAACACTGCTTCATGTTGGAACACAAGCGGCACAACTTTGAATTTGAATGCCTTTTGATGTTACAAAATACTATTTGTTTAATTTGTATATATGACTTTTCTTGCAGAACACGGCCCAACACAAGTCTTCAGATGCTGCGGATGATAGATCAAATTTGTATAGGAACAAGAATGATACCTTTGAGAGAAGCAACAATTGCAATGATGGGAATGGACTTAGTAACCTGCACGAGTACAGGAGGCCAAAACGAAATGAAACAGACCTCACTTCTCGTGGGAGAATGAAGGATACGGATGATACGTTAAAGCTGAATAGCAGCAGTGAAGTTGAAGTGATTGATCAAGATATCCCAAAGACTAGTTCTTCTTCAGATGGAAGTGTTTCCGAGAATGGTATAGAGAACAGGAAGCCCTCTTACTACAGGTTTATTCCTCCTCCCTATGTAAGGCCGTCATCGGGCAAAGAAAAAAGCATCACAGAGGAGCCTATGGCACCAAGGGATAATACTAATAAGGTGAAAAACCATATATGGCTTGGAGAAAGTAAGCCAGAACCAAGATCAGTTAGGAGGAGACCTTTGAAACCACCATCGGGTTTAAAAGGTTTAAGTGGTTTTGGAAATGACGGTGCTGCTAATATTAGTTTGACACCCAAACAAATGGAAGAAGGCGATACGAGGGATGAAGAAGAGAAGAAAATGGATGAGCTTTTGATGCATTACAGCAAGAAGAAATTGCCTTACGAATGGTTGAGCAACCGGAAGACAGCACTTCGAGTGCCGCCTCCTGGAAGACTCGAATCTTACAATGCAAGTAAAGGTCTACCACCTCCTCCAGGAAGACAAGAATCTGACAAGACAAGTAAAGATCCAGGCTTACGTAGCACTAAATCCGACCCAAGTGCTCTTCCAGCCAGAGTTGCAAATTTCTCCAAAGAAGCAACGAGTTCGACCGAGAGAGCAGGAAGGCATACTCGAGCCTCGTCATTTCAGCCACACATGCTTGCTGGGCATGTGCATCCCAAGCTACCGGATTATGATGATTTGGCAACTCGCCTTTCAGCTCTAAGAAGGGATTAAAAGAATATACCTATATGGCACTAGGAGATATTACCATACATTCATATTCTTTATAGTAAGTTTCCGATTTCTAAGGCATTACAGGAAATGAATTTGTTGTTTCTTTCATTCATTCATCACCATGTATAGCTCTAGATTTGGTTATGAAAATGCATTTCATGGTCATTCATGAATAAGAAAAAGTAAAAAGCTTGTATAAGATTTGGATGCTTCATACATGTATAAATGGTGATATTGCCATTTACTTGTTTAATACATACACAGATTTTGGCTTCTTTTGGAAGATGAATTTCAACAATCATGATTAACAGGTTACATAAATGCTTTGATTTATAAAAATATAAAACATTTTAAATAAAATTATTTAGTCATAAATTTTCAATTCGAATTATTCAATTGGTCAGTTTGATCTGATGCTAGCAAAACAGATGTAAATCTTTTGCAAATATAGTACAAATAAAATAACTGATTTTTATTTTTTAAGTAGAGGGGTACTTTTAGGGACATAAAAATATAAATTTTATTCGGCCTAACAGAAGAGCCAGGCTTTGCAAAATTTGTTATAAATATTGTACCTACTTATTATCCAATTCTGCTGCCTGCTTGTTTGAGTGATGCGGAAGCTAATTTTAATTTTTATAGAGTACCACTTATTGGCATATATGATGTGTATAAGAAGTAGCCTTTCAATCCGTGTGTTAATTTCCTTTTTCTGATTTATTATTTTCAACTTGTAAACGTAAAGTTGCTCATTTGGAAAAGTTTGCAACAAGAAAGCAAAGTTTAACCAAATCATACCGGAACATTGACAAAGACATTGAATGATAAATTTACAGTAAAATCACATTTTAATATTTTATATCCATTGAAACGAATCACAACTTTTATTAGAAAATTATGATATTTTTATATTTATTAATATTTTTTATTAGTTAACCGATTTAAGTTTAACACTATAAATTATGAGAACGATTCTTATAATTTATTTTATTTATAATATGAAGATTTAAATTCGTAAAAAAATTTAAAAAAATTGATAAATTTTAATTTTAATCCTACCTAGAGGAGAGGGGAAAGGGACTCTAAAAAAAGAAGGGATGCTCATAGATGATCTAAAAATTGTGACCTAAGGGAATATAAGGAAACAAAGATGAACAACTTGGCCAAACGGTCAAATGTGCTTACTCAAAATCTATTTTTTTAATAGTCTAAAGTTGATTATAAGGTAATATTTATTCATTCATATTCTTAACCCACCTTATAGTCAGAGCTATTAAACCTAAATTTTCAAAGATAAATATCATCCACTTTTTTACTGGACCACTTATTGAATTCTGTTTTCTCAAAAACTTAACTTATCATTACTAAATTATATAATAATTAATAAAATCACATCATCACTGTCCTCCCATATGGAAAGCGAGGCGGAGGGCCGGTAGGGAAAATATGTTAATAATTATTATTATTAAATGAAACAATAACTTAAATAATCAGCTAAGAAAACCATCCATTGACCTTATAAAGCATTCTATAATCATGCATCAAACACAAATACAAAACTAATAATATAATTAATTGTTAATTTTCTTTTAAATGATTAGAAAAAAAAACAAATAATTTTTTGACCTAAAATGAGAGGAAAACAAAGAAAATGAGAGGAATAAATAAAAGAACCATCCATGATTGAAGTGGAAGCATACAAAGAACCCACCTTCCTCTAAATCTAATTATATTTATTCAATAAACACCCACTCCTCCCAGCTGGTCCAAAGTAACATATCTCCAACACACAGGGCCAAAGTCATATGACTCTCTCAAAACTCGAACAACCATCACCGCCACAAGAACCACCGTCGCCACCCCACTATTACACTGCTTTACCACCACAACCTCCTGATGAAAGCTACGTCGTTTTGCCCTACTACTCCCCGGGAGGAAGGCTCTGCTGGTGCGGCTGTCGGAGACTATGCACCGGCGCGGCTTCCTTGGTCTTGTTAGCTACCTTGGTGTACATTTTCTGGCCCTCCGATCCCGGCGTTAAAATCGTCCGGATGCACGTGAACCACATGCAAATCCATACCATACCCGTCATATCGTTGGATATATCTTTTTTGATTACGTTGAGAGTGAGGAATTCCGACGTGTACTCCATGGACTTCACCAGCTTGGAAGTCGCCGTCGGGTACAGAGGGAAGATGTTGGGACACGTGACGTCGGAGTATGGTCACGTGAGGGCGATGGGGTCTTCTTTTGTGGAGGCGCGGCTTGAGCTCAAGGGGGTTGAGGTGTTGTCGGATGTTGTGTATTTGCTGGAGGACTTTGCCAAGGGAACCGTCCCGTTTGATACCGTAACGGAGGTCACCGGCTCCCTCGGCCTGTCATTATTTAAGTTCCCTTTGAAGGTAAAAAAGCTAAAACTTTTTTCCTTTTTAATTAAGTATTATCATATTTGCTTTTATTAGAACCATTGATTGGTGCAGAGTCCACATCTGCTATGTGTACAGGCAGGAACCAAATAGGAAGGGGAAGAGGTCTTGGCCCCCAACTTTTTTAAAACTCATTTTAGGTCCCTAATTATTTTAAATAGTGCAACTTAAATTAAGTTTGTGTCCCTAATTTTTTATTTGAATACTTATTAGTTCCTTGTTAGTTTTGTAATTATATAAAATTATGCTCTAGCCCATTTATTTGGTTTAAATACTTCTTAGATCTTTATCAATTTCAAAATTAAGCAATTTGTCCCCACCTTTAAAGTTTTGTCTAATTCCATCCTTATATGCTTATGATATAGATTCTCACACCACTAACACTGTCATCTCTTTAAGTTAATATCGTTATTAATTTGGAGACAAAAGTTGGTAGTATTATCAATGTGGATTTACTAACAATATTTTAAAAACAGATGGTCAAATGTTTACATAATTAAAACAGAGGGGTTAAATCTCTAATTTTAACATAGTAGGGAGACTAAGTCTAAAATTAAACCTTTTAGTCTATTATAGTCTATAGGTTTAAAATTTGACTAGATGAAAGTTGAAGTCTTGAGGCTTTTACTTTAGATAGCTTCTCCCCAAAGTACTTAATTATTTTAGGTAAATTAAGCTTTAAGGTTTGCCTTTCTTCATGTTTGGGTGACACATAATAATTTGTTTTCTCGGAAAGGAAAAGAAAAACACCAAACCATTGAAGCTGATTCATAACAACTTACCATTTGACTGAACAAAATGGTGATATTATTGCTTAAGTCCACAAATTAACCCCCTGTTTTGAGAAATACAATGGAACGGGAGTCGAATTTATCAAGCTTTAATGTTATATAATGAGAGGATTTCAGTGTTTAGATTCTCTTCATTGTTTAAAATCCCACAGGCAAAAGTTTTATGCGAGATCGTGGTACACAGAATCAATCACACTATCATCCGCCAAAACTGTTACCCTCAGGTATGGACAGATCCAAATAATCCAAACATGTATTAAACATATGGTGTTAATCATGTTTAAGCATATAATGTGTTGTTTATTTCACTGTTCTTGTGTTTTTTTTTTCAAACCGTATTCAAAATCGATCTTCTTCCGAATCTGAAGAAGATAATTAATCACCGTGTTTACAAACAGTTTATTTCTGAAAACAATTAGTATTGTAACTCTGTGTTTGAATAACTTGTTTTAATGTTTCTAGAAATGAACTTGGAGGCGATGGATGCTGGAAATGAACTCAAATGCATTTGGGTTGCAAGAGATGCGTGAAAGCTGAAAGATTCACGAGTATCCCCCACAGCCATGCTTTGTAAATAGATCTTGTGCAGCATTTCATGATATTATAGAATATGAACGAATTGGTCAATGTGTATAAAAAAATCGGTTTTCCAATCATCTTTGTGATTTTTTTATGGTAAATATAAATCCCATTTTAACCTAATACATGGAAAATCTAGTTGGTGAATTAAACATATAAAACTTCAATCATTGTAACCAATATATATACACTAGTTTTAGAATTATTATCCCTTTTTTATTGATGTGGCATTTTTGATGATGTAGCACTAACATTTAGTCATTTAACAATTTTCATCCAAAAAAATATTATTTTGATCAAAATTAAAACCTTGAGAGGTAAAATAAGTAAAAAAAATAAAAATCAAAGTGATTGTTCAACTAAACCATAATATTTAACTTACTAAAAAGAAAATGTAATTAACTTAATATGAACCTAACAAGTGGTCCCAGTAAAAAAAGTAAATGATGTTCATACAAGGAGACTCAGGTTCAATCACTTTGTCTGCAAGGTGTATGTGCTTTGTCAAAGGGTTTATGGTTGATAAATAATTTATTTTAAATAATTCATAATTATATGTTTAGTCTTTGAGATTTTTAATCTTTATTAATTAATTTAATAGTGCTCAACGGTGTTCGTCGAGCGTGGTATACTCAATTACTCAACATTTAATTTAAATGATCCACTAATTTTGATTTCCATAATTTTCTTATTTTTTTAAGTTTAATATGAACTAATGTCCGATTATTAAAACTGTATTTTTTATCAGTGTCATATTACAATATTATATATAAATATTAAATAAATAAATCTGAGCACGATAGCCCATGAAACATTTAATCCGAGTTTCAATTCTCGTTCGGCCTTAGATCCGAGACTTATAAAAAGTTGCTGTTTTTTTTTTACTATAAATGCCAGGTAGCTCACTTTATTAAAACTGAAATAAAGCCACACCCAGTTTCAAGGCTAAAAAAAAGGAAAACAGAAAATGAAACGGCACCTCAAAACCATAAGGCCAACCGTCTCAGAAAGAGAAACAACAAAAAGCTAGACCAGCGAAATAAACCCTTCTGCAATCTGAAAACTCAAAAACTGAGTTAACCAAAAAGACAATTTATCGAGCGGCACAAGGGGAAAAAGGTTGGAATTCGTAAGAGCTGAACCAGATCCAACCTTTGGGAGTCGAAGCCCCTCATCTTAACCAGAAGAGAGCTAAACTCACGGCGGATCTAGCCATCTTCTGTCTTCATCAGCGATGCTTTGGACGTTTTCCGGCGCGTCCTCTACCCAAAACATCTCCTCGGCGTATTTCCGGCTTTCCAGAGTCATTGCATGCGTCGATCTGTTACCTTCCCGGCGGGTGAACACAAATCGACAGGTATGGAAACTTCTAGCCAAGGATTTTGCATCCCCTATATAGGTACTGATTACGGAGAAATCCCTTGATTTGGAATTTAACTTCTTTATTACGGTTAGGGAATCCCCTTCGGCAATGATGTGGGCAAACCCTAACTCCATGGCAAAGCGGAGCCCCTGGACCATCGCACAAGCTTCCGCGGCAAAAGAAGATAAGATTCGTTCTCTCCTGGCACACATCGCCCCCATTATAGCTCCTGAATTGTTCCTGATAATAACCCCAACATACGCTGTTTTTGTAGATGGATCAAAACCCGCGTCAACATCAAGCTTCAACAACGGATCAAGCGGAGCAATCCACCGTGATGGGCCGACATTATCCTCGCTTGACAAGCGAGATTGGGTAAGGTTCAGATCTAAACAGTAGCTTCTGATAAAAGCAATATATTCCTCAATACGAATAGCTATTCCGTCAAAAACAAGCTTATTACGTGCATACCAAATCGTGTAAACTGCAATAATTATAGTCTGAATGTGCTGAGTACCATTGAGATTAAACATCTGATATAACCATTCTTGGAAACTTAAACTTGATGCGTTAGATGGCTCACGAATCTGTAGTGCTAACCAAATCTGACTGGCATAAGAACATTCACATAGAACATGAACCACATCTTCTGGAAATAAATAGCATCTATTGCATATAGGGTCACCTGCTACCTTCTTAATGCATAAATTCACTTTAGTTGGAACGAAGTTTCTGATGAACTTCCAGCAAACTATTTTCATCTTCTCTGGGCATGGGGCGTTCCAAACTTTTCTAAAAAGATCCCCCCATTCTGAAAGACCTTCCGACGGGCTTAATAAATATATGTAGCCACTACGGGCGGAGTAGACACCCGTATGTTTCCCTTGCCAAACTAAAGTATTTGGCTGACTATCATTAGGTAGGGGGATACATAAAATCCGTTCAGCTTCACTAGGAGAAAATATCGAAAAAATAAGGTCGTACCTCCATGTATTCGAGTGCGGGTCAATTAGATCCGAGACGAATTCGATGCCCTCCACAGCCTGGGTTGTAACACGATGTAGGGGATTACCAGGTAACCAAAAATCGTTCCACAAGGAAATAGAGCCCCCGTTACCCACTTTCCACCGAAGGCCCAACTCCAGAAGACCACGGCACTCCAGATGCTCCTCCACGTGAGAGATGGGTTGTGACCAAGATGGGCTTTTAAAAACGATGTTGAGGGATAATACTTGGCCCGCAACAACCTTCCCGCTAAAGAAGATGGATTTAATAACAAACGCCAACCTTGCTTTGCGAGAAGAGCCACGTTGAACTTAGATAAATCCCTGAAACCAAGGCCTCCCCACTCATTTAACTTGCTCAGCTCAGACCAAGTGCACCAATGGATACCTCGCTTATCCTTGGAATTTTGCCACCAAAATTTCGCAAAGATCTGCTCCAACTCCTGACAGAAAGATTTTGGAAGCAAAAAACAGCTCATCGAATAGACTGGTATTGCCTGTAAAACAGCCTTTATCAAAACTTCTTTGCCCCCTACGAAAGAGATTTGGTACACCAATTAGAAATCCAAGCGAGAGATTTATCCTTTAGATCTGAAAAAGCCTTTTTGCGGTTTCGTCCAACAATGATTGGTAAGCCGAGGTACTTCTCAGGATTGAAACCCTGTGTAATACCTAGAACCCTTCTCACATCAGCCTTCTCAATATCTCCGGTATTTGTGCTGAAAAAGACTGCAGATTTATCGAAATTCACCAATTGCCCCGAACAAGAAGCATAATTCAATAGTAAATCATGTATTTTCCTAGCTCCCCTAGCCGAACATTCTCCGAAAATGAGACTATCATCGGCAAAGAAAAGGTGACTCACTCTCGAAGCGCTTCTGGCGATGCAAACCCCAACATAATCTTCATTTTTCCGTAATAAAAAACTAAGACCCTCACTGCATATCAGAAATAAAAACGGACTAAGTGGATCACCTTGTCTGAGTCCGCGTGTAGGTCTAAAGCTCTGTCCAACATTTCCATTAAGAACTACCGAATAAGTAACAGTAGAAACACACTGCATAATGCGTGAAACCCACAAATCCGAAAAGCCCATCCTCCTCATCACCACATCAATAAAATCCCATTCCACTCTATCGTATGCTTTACTCATGTCGAGTTTTAAAGCAAAGTATCTCTTCTTACCATGGCGCTTGTTTCTCAACGAATGAAGAATTTCAAATGCCGCCAACACATTATCTGTAATGAGACGACCCGGTACGAATGCGCTCTGGGCCTCATCGATGCAGACCGGTAAAACATCTTGGAAACGGATGACAAGAACCTTCAAAATAATTTTGTAAATTACATTACATAAACTGATGGGCCGAAAATTAGACATAGAAGAAGGATCATCCACCTTTGGAATCAGGACGATTCTAGTATGATTAATGCGATCTAATTGGTACTCCCCCTTCAGAACCTTGATGCAAAAGAGTGCCACCTCATCTCCCACAATCTTCCAGAACCGCTTGTAAAAAACAACTCCTAAGCCATCAGCTCCAGCAGCTTTTAAAGGACTCATGGAATTCAGGGCTGCAAAAATCTCGTCCTTCGTAAACTCCCTTTCTAAAGCAGAATTCATCTCATCCGTTATACAACGGTTGATGCCTGATAAAATCTCCCCACAGTCACCCACACCCTTTGAATTAAAAAGCGAAATGAAATACTCCCTGGCAATCTCGCCCATCTTTCCTTCGTCGGTAGTCATAGAATTGTTCCCATCGTCGAGCCGGGAAACTTTATTTTTCTTCTTACGTTGGGTTGCAGACCGGTGGAAATAGGTTGTGTTACGATCTCCGAACCGGAGCCAATTAGATCTGGCCCGTTGCTCCCAATATAATTCATCTTTGTCCATCTCCAAATTAAGCTCCAACTTCGTATCAACAATATCGCCCAAGACCTCATCAGATGGTGCCAACTCATTTAATCTGTCCAGCTTCTGGTTCAACATTTCAACCGTAAACTTTTTCGCTTTTTTCGTTCTTTTAAACCAAGCATCCAAGCCCGACGTGACATGATCGAGTTTGTCCAAAAAATCATCCTTCTGGACATTCCACAGTTCACGTATCGTAGCTTCACATGATTCTTCTAATAGCCATGATGCCTCAAAACGAAAATGCCACACCTTATTACTACTGTGGTACCTGGCCATAGTGTCCAGCAGAATAGGACAATGGTCGGAAATGGAATGAGGAAGGTGATGAAGATCGAACTCTGGGAAACATGATAACCAGATGTTATTCGCAACTCCCCTGTCCAAACGGACCCTCATATTTGACTCAGATCTACGACCCTTCTCCCAAGTAAACCACGGCCCATTCGAGCCTATATCTCCCAACTCACATTCTTCGAGTGCATTACGAAATTGATCCATCTGTCTTTGGCTTCTTTGCAAGCCCCCCTGTTTCTCTGAAGCTAACAGAATTTCATTGAAGTCCCCTAAGATCACCCACGGCATATCAGGACTATCATTCAGACACTTTAGGAGATCCCATGTCTCATGTCTTCTATGGGCCTCCGGATTCCCATAAATACCAGTACAACGCCAAGGAAAGCCAGTCGAATCATCCTTGATTATAAAGTCGATGTGTCTAGCTGAATATGACCTTAAAGTAACTTGAACCGAGTTTTTCCAACCCAACGACAATCCACCACTTCTACCATTTGCCTCCACGTCTATCCCGTTATGGAACCCACAACGCTTTCTAACTCTCTCCATACGAACACAATTTAACTTCGTTTCAATGATAAAAATAATAGCGGGGTTAACTTCCTTCAATTTCTGGTGGAAACGACCCACCGTCCGAGGTTTCCCCAGCCCTCGGACATTCCAACTTAATATTTTCATAATGTCCGGCGGACCTGATAAGACAGGTCGGCCGATGAAGACGATTGAGTGCTGTTCTCATCCGTAACTTTAGAAACATTCAGAATCTTGTCATTAACGCGAGCCCTTTTTTGCCCCTCTGATTGCTCAATTGGAATATCTTCCTCAATCGGCACCATCATTGTATCTAATGTTGGTACTTGATTTGGGGAAAGATCACCAAGGATTGGTCCCGATATTACGCCCCCTGAAATTAATTGAGACCTCCCCGAAATCTTAGCACCTCTGCCAAAATTATGGTGCATCCCAGTCTTACCTTTCTGCAAATTACATGGGATTTGATTAGCAGCATTTAATGAGGGGGAAAATCAAACTTTGGTTGCTCATCCACCGGCGCCGCCTCCCGGAGCCACACACTTGACGTCGCAGCAAGTCTCCTCGGAATGGCCCTCAGCGAGACATCCCACTCCATAGTTATTTCCTCCGGTTTCAGAGATACTCTTAGTGGACAAAAGCTTTCGCCATGTCCCAATTTTCCGCAAACAAAACAGAACAAAGTCAATCTTTCATAAGAAAACCAAACATAGTGATCGGCACCATTCCGCGTACGAACTTTTTTCCTGCGTTTTAACGGCAGACGGATGTCTAAACAAACCCTCACGCGCATCACCCCCTTATACCCCATGGAAATCGCCTGCGTATCATATTCTAAAAAGGAACCAATGAAGTTGCCAATAGCCTTTGCAAATCTTTCCGACACCGACCCAAACGGGACATCATGTATTTGTACCCAAAAAGCAACCTGCGTGAGTGGAACCAGATTTGGAATCTCTCCCACCAGTAATCTGTGAAGCACCAAAAGATGGTTGTTGAAATTCCATGGGCCTCCCATTTCGATCCTGTCAGCGTCGATCTTCAGATAAAAACGAAACAGATACCTTCCTGCACCCAGATCAGAAATCGACACTCCCCCTAAAGGGTGCCAAACATTCGCCAAAGTCGACCGCATAGCCACAAAATGGATCACGCTCGATGTAAGGAAGATTCCTACAAAACAGTGCTCGTAAGAAACCTCCAGATCTGAATCATCAACCTCATCCACTAAAAACCTCATCCTCCCCAGTATTCAGTGACAACCCCGCAAGATCATTTTCCACACCAGCCATTTGAAATAAAACCAACGTGATGAGATAGAGAGAAAGGAGAAGATAAACAGTAACAAACTAGAAGGAAAGAAAAGAGAAGCGTGCTACAAGAGCAGAGAGAAAAGCGTGCTACAAGAGCAGAGAAAAATTGCTATTTTTTAAAATAATTTGTTGCGTCATGAATTGATTATTTCTTTTCAAAGAGCATTTTTTATTAATCACGGGTAGTCCAAATAATGTTTTTAATAGTAATAAAATAATGAAAATGCAATTCTAAACTTCTAATCAAATCTAGACAGTTCGAATCAGCTAATTGATCTAATCCAATTGCCAAATTAACCGGTCAATGCATGTAGTTGTATTATTTATATAAACCTATAATAATAGACCCAGAGGCCAGAGGAACATTAATAACCATACCATCAAGTCACATGCAGCAGAATTTCAGGATCAAGTCAAATTAAGCCTGATATTTTGGTTTATCTCTTGAAAAAAATAAAAGAATCCTATTATTAGCGCATCATAGGATTTGACTTTAGACGCATTGTATATATTAGTACCCTACTGCATGAATCCATAGGTGTTTTACACTCCTTGAACAAGGCTTGAAAAAAGAGAGACCCCTTTTCTTTTCTTTTCACCATGGAAGTCAGCAAGTTGTGCAGCTCAGGCATCCAGGAGTTGAGGTGGAGAAGCAGCCGGTACAACCGGATGCTTTCGACCAATGTGTTGGCGACGACCGCATCAAAGCTGCCGAGGTGGAGAGTGCTATGGCGGAAGTTGATGAGGGAAAAGAAGAAGATCTTTATTTGTTCATCCGGGGGTACTAATGTATCTTATGATCCTCATACATATTCACAGAATTTTGATCAGGGCTTGATCTCTGCTGATCCTGATGACTTCTCCAGGTCTTTTTCTGCTCGGTTTGCTGTTCCCTCAACGGTTTTTGACAATACCGGATTAGGTTGATCCATGTCGAATCAACAAAAAGGAAATATATTTTTTATTTTGATAAGATCAATCAATGTTTGGTCATGTTAGTTAATGAAAGCATCCACTGGATGCTCCCTCTCAACTTCTTGTTTAGCATTTTTTCTTTGCTCATAAGAAATTAAAAATGTGCGATCCGCTGTCCGGGGTTGAGCTTTAACTTGATTGTGGTTACGAAGAGAGTTTTTAACGAGGCTCATTTAAAAAAAAATTGTGTGATCACATTTCACATGCCTGCTGAGCTTCTAGTGTTGAAGAAGCTGAAGCAAGCCCAGTCTGGCTAAAGGATTAAAGGAACCTGTAAAGCATATTTTCATTCTGTTTTCTTTAGATTTAAGTGATACCGGCAAGTGGCAATATATTATAAACAATGATTAAATGGTTATCAAAATAACTTTTATTCTTTAAGAGGGCATTATCCTATTATTTTTCTGAAGCTGGCAGCCGCAGAGATGCGTTTGGGATAATAATAATAATAAGTTGGGGTAGTTTGGAAAGTGGACATTATTAATCAACTAAAACAAGCTTTTATAGTGAATAAGAACATTGTTATGGCAGGTTTAGCTGCTCATTTAATCTTTACATAATAGCTTTCTGCAGTGTTTATGCTAATAAGAAAATTATATTAATCAACTAACCCGTCCATTCCCCGTATCCCCTGTGGGGAATATACAACACACCTTTAGACATCCACTGAGGCTGAGGGAATATATGATTCTATGTTCTTAAACCATCCAACCACGACATGTGATGTGGGCTGCCTCTATAACTCGAATTTTGAAATAAATTTTGATACAATTACTTTTAAAAAGTCATTTCCAAATGATTTAAATTTTGAAATAAATATTTTTAAATTAACTTTTAATTGTGGACAGGTGATTGTTACTATATAAATGATTAAATGAATTGTGCGTTGGTTTCTATGCAAATCATATGCCTATTGGATATAACATATAGCTTAGGCCATGGGCGGAGACGTATCCTGAAAAAAATATTAAAAAAAATACATAAAACTTTTATACCACTATGAAAAATATTAATTTAACCTCTGTTACTAGAGGGTTGATTTGATCCTTGATCAACCTAGATAAGTAATCTTTGGCCAAAAAAACCACCATTTCCACCTAATATCTGTTATTATTAATGAAACTTAAAGCACTACAAAGGGACCTTCCAACAAAATGCATGTGCATAAAATAGTGGCACTCACTCCCAAGCACCACAGAATATGATAATTACGATGGGTTTTCACAATCACCCTTCTATAACCAGCATTCCAAGCATTTAATAGAACATCGTGAGCAGCCCATAATTCAGCAGTGAGGACAGAGCAGCGACCGATACTTCTAGTGAAACTAAAGCGCCAATTACCTTTGTCATCACGGATAACACCCCCAATTACCGTCGTCGAACCATCAGTCCTATTCCTTGCACCATCACAGTTAGCCTTCTGCCTTCACCCAACCTGCCGGTGGACATTGCCAAGCTAACAATGTAGGAGCAGTGGCATTCCTGTGATCACTCACAGTAGTAAAGGTTTGCATACATTCGTTCGCCAATCGATCACCTTTAGATAGTAGACCATCCTTCTGAATGAAATCCGCATCAAAAACTAAACTACATCTTTGCTTCCAAAGCAGCCATCAAAAAATTAATAAGCGAGCACCCCAATTACCCCAACGACATCAAAATCTGCAGAATCAGTCAAGTTTATTTGCAACCATGTTTCAACGGGCAAGGACAAGAAATTATGCAATTTATCCGGTCTAACAACCCTCAATTTTAAAATATTTTTATGTATTTAAAAGATTCCTTGTTTGGCAATTAACGTATAACTGATAGCGGATAGCGGATTACATTAGATTGCATTAGCTGATTTGACTAGCCGATTGTATAAAAGTGTTTGGTAAAATTAACTGATAGCTTATGGTTGTTAGATTATTTAAATAAATAAAATGACATATAATCACGGATGAGTCTACCACGTGCGACGAACATTGCTGAACACCACTAACGATGAACATTGCTGAACACCATTAAATTAATTAATAAAGATTTAAAATTTTAAGGACTCATCAAATAATTAATAATTACTTTAAAAAATTCAATTAAATTATTTTTTATATATATTAAAATTTTATTTTTTAATAAGGGTAAACTATATATTTAGTACCTCACTTATTTCCGTATTTCTATTGAACCCTCACTATTTAAATATTATTTCAATTTGACCATATTCTTTATAAAAAATAATTTAACCCTTAACCCTCAACCTAAAACCCTAAACTATTAAACCTTAAACCCTTAAACTCTTAAACCTATACACCCACCTCCATAGGAGTAACCCTAACAACATCTTTTGTGAAACTAGAAGCCACAAAATGTGCACTCAGCTAACCGACATTTGAAATCGAGTTTTCAGTTTTCTCGGCAACAGTATTCCTTAAGTATTCAACCACATAACTATTATCCTAAGTAAATTGAAGGCCAAAAAAGGACCAAAATATTAAGAATGCTATGCTATCAATTGTTTCCCCAATTTTTACAAATAAAACTTGCAGCTTTCAATCAATTGTACAGGAAGCAAGCAACAACTTACAGAACTATTTACATGATCTTCATCATCTTCAGTAGCATTAAAGAAAATTGAAGTAAATAGAGCCATAAAAGCTGGTAACATGCCATCATATTCATATCACTCACCCTATATACACGTGTAAATAGATCAAAAGCTGAAGATTGTCGCATTATGAGGAAAAAAGTTGGGATTGGCCCGGTACTCATGCATGACTCAATCGATTTTTTCCATTTTATTATGTTTGATGTTTGTTCGCCATGAATGGCCAACACAGATGTGACGAAGCAACTGTCCATCAACTATACAAAAATCTATTCCCAAAACTACAATTTTTTTGCTATAGTTTTGCCGTGAGCTCCTTAGCCTAATCGGTGAGAACAGTGCGATGAGTCGGGCATGATTGGATAGATGTTAGTTTTCAGGCCACATCCCTCTTTCCACTTCACAGGGGAAGAGCATCGCATTCTTCACCGCCAATTCGATGGCTTCTTTCGTGAAGCCATCATTCGAGTCTTTTGAGTTGTTATCTTCATCCATATGTACTAAACATGTAGAGTTCCAAATTTTCTGCAGCAACAATGCAACCGGTTATGAATTAACTCTTTAATTCTATGGAGTTAAGCATAGAGATTCGATGAAAGACAGTTCAATGCTGTTTGCATCGGGCTTTCTTTCATCTATAAGTCACTTGATGTGCCAAATTTATATAAATATATAAATTTTATTAAATAAAATTATTTTTAAGGGTATATCGTTTAGGGTATATGTTTAAAAGTTTAAGGGTTTAAGGTTTAATAGTTTAAGGTTTTAGGTTGAGGGTTAAGGATTAAATTATTTTTTTATAAAGAATAGGGTCAAATTGAAATAATATTTAAATAATGAGGGTTTGGTAGAAATATGAAAATAGGTGAGGTACTAAATATATAGTTTACCCTTATTAAAAAATAAAATTTTAATATATATAAAAAATAATTTAATTGAATTTTTTAAAGTAATTATTAATTATTTGATGGGTCCTTAAAATTTTAAATCTTTATTAATTAATTTAATGGTGTTCATCAATATTCATCGTTAGTGGTGTTCATCAATGTTCGTCGCACGTTGTAGAATATGTTTATATTCAATACTTGTTTGAATGGTTTATTAGTTATCTATATTTTCATCTAATTATTATTAATTAAAAATATAAATTATTTTTAATATAACTTTTCTAAACATATTCAAATGATTTATATATCAATTTATTATTTATATAATTATTTTAATATAATATAATTAATTAATTAATTTAAATACGCATATAAATATGTGATAATAAAAAGAAAAAAGTAAATAGGATTAGCTTATAAATAGGGTGAGAAAATATTTAATTTAGGTTATTTTGAGATTTTCGGTAACTGGTAAGGGTAAAAAAGTCTTTACAACTCTAATATCAAACCTCTAATCTCAAAAGCTACTATTATGAGCTTTTTTAAAATTAGCGGTTTCACCCAAATCCGCTAATATTGTTGTTTGGTGAATAGCGGTATCACATCAAACCTCGAGGTTTGGGAAAAATTAGAGGTTTGACAAGTCAAATCCGTTAATATTGTTGTTTGGTGAATAGCGGATTGGGGTGAAACCGCTAATTTTGAAAAAGCTCATAATAAGAGTTTTTTGAGATTAGAGATTTGATATTAGAGTTGTAAAGACTCTATTACCCTTACTAGTTACCAAAAATCTCAAAATAACCTAAATTAAATATTTTCTCATCATATTTATAAGCTAATCATATTTACGTTTTTCTTTTTATTATCACATATTTATATGTGTATTTAAATTTAATAATTAATTAAATTATATTAAAATAATTATATAAATAATAAATTAATATATAAATCATTCGAATATGTTTAGAAAAATTATATTAAAAATAATTTTATAGATCTAATTAATATTAATTAGATACAAAATATTGATAACTAATAAACTATTCAAACAAGTATTGAATATAATCATGTCCTTATATGTCATTTTGCTTGTTTAAATAATCTAACAACTATAAGCTATCAGTTAATTTTACCAAACACTTTTATAGAATTAACTAATACAAACCGCTAGTCAAATCAGCTAATGCAATCCGCTATCCGCTATCAGCTATTCGCTAATTGCCAAACAGGGTCATATGTTCGGATATATATTGAACAAAGGTCATTTTTCCAAAAGTCTAATGATATTTTTAATCTCAAAATTAAAAAAATATCATTTCATCTCTTAAGCGTTGTTTGCCAATTAGCGGATAGCTGAAAGCAGATAACGAATTACATTAGCTGATAGCGGATAGTTGATTGCATTAGCTGATTTAACTAACAGATTATATTAGCCGATTGTATAAAAGTATTTGGTAAAATTAACTGATAGCTTATAGCTGTTTGATTATTTGAACAAGCAAAATAACATATAAGGACATGATTATATTTTATACTTGTTTGAATAATTTATTAAATATTAATATTTTGTATCTATTAATATTAATTAGGTTATTAAAATATTTTTTTGAATATCATTATTGAACATATATGAGGATGTACATATTAATTTTTTATTTGTAAAATTATCCTTTTAAGATAGTTTTAATAATTATTAAATTTAAATGTATATATTAATTTCTTATATATGAAATTATATTTTAAATATAACTTTATTAATTATTAATTTTATATGTATTTTTTAATTTATATATTAATTTCTTATTTATGAAATTATTATTTTTTAATTTTATTAGTTAAATTATGTTATTTAGAGAAATTTTTTATAGTTATCAAGGACAAAATAGTCTTTACAAGTCTTTTATTCAAACCTCTAACTCAAAAAACTCCTTTTAGAAGCTTTTCAAAATGAGAGGTTTCACCTCATTCCGCTATTACAATCATCTATTTACCAAACATCCAAATTAATAGATTTAACTAGTCAAACCTCTAAAAATATTTTAAACTTTTAATTTTAGCTCAAAAAACTAATTACCAAAGAAGTCCTTAATATTTTTATCTTGTAAGACCTTTAAAAAATAACAAATTTATATTTTTTTTGGTTTAAATATCAATTTAGCCCTCAGTAAGAAAGCTAGTTTTAATCATACAGTTGTTAACTTTATTTTTCTGACGACCAGTTTTTAATTTTAGAAGCTAAATAAAAGGATTATACTATCTTCACATCCTCGCCTTCTCTTATATTAATCCCTATATTATTTTCTAACAGCAATATTACATTATTCTCATAAAATAATAATTTTATTTTTTTTAATCCGCTAAAGCACCAGTTAAACAAATCCGCTATGTGAAACTGTAAAATTTAATGCTAAATTCAACGGCCAGAACAAATAACCATCAACATTAATAAGGAAACCCCTAAATAAATGAAAATTTTAAATTAATTCCGTCTTTAAATTTGTTTCCAAATGGAAGTAAACTTTTAAATCTTGACTACATCCAAGATATCCCCGTTTTAATGCTTTCTACTTTCCATAAAATCTCCTAAATTATAACAACCCTATAAACTGTTTTTCATATTTACATTGAAAATCTGCTCTCAATTGCGAGTAAAGTAAATCTTTTATTATAATACCCTACCTAATTCGCCAAATCTTACCAAATCCCCATGAAAACTTGATTCGCTAAACAAGGTAATTTTTCAAAGAATGTTATTATAATGAACCAAGTGAACATCTCTGCCTGTTTTATGCTAGGATAATCCAAATAGCTTGGTAGAAAAGAAGAAAAAAAATGTCGAAGAAACTCCAAAAATCTCTCCAGGATTACCTCTCCAAAATCAAAAGTACATCCCCAAATATTCAGTTCCCTTCAAAACCAGTCTCTTCTTCCAAAAAATGGATCCTCAAACGTTGCAGACATCCGAAAACCTTATCTTTTGCTGTCAACCCTGCTAGCGACCATGGTAATAAAGGAACCGGCGACGGTAATAATGATGATGCGGCCACGCTTGCGGATGTTGATCGTTTTCTCTTCGAGAATTTCAAGTCGCTGTATATCGAAGAGGACGATGAGGTTGAGGAAAGGAGATGTACTGTTAGATCAGATCATGGAGATGATCATATAGGCAAATCCTCTGATGCGTTTTCGCTTGAATCTCCAAGGTTTATGGATCCTCCCGTGTACGTTTGTGGTTCCAACAGGTTCTTTGTGTCCACGGGGATGTCGAGTTCGCTTGTCGAAGAGTCTCGGTCTCGGAGCAGTGCCGGGACCAACTCCACCATGTCGATTTCAGAGAACATGGGTTCGACTTCTACTTCATCAGCTTCAAACAACAATACTATTGCTTCCAATGACTTTAACAGCGATGGCGGTGTTGAGGGTGATGATGTTAATGTTGAGTCGCTAAATAATATCCGGAACGAGTGTATTGCGGTGTTAACATATTCTCATAACCCTTACGATGATTTTCGACGATCCATGCAAGAAATGGTGGAAGCGAGGCTGAAACGTCATTCGAATATCGATTGGGATTTCATGCAAGAGCTTGTGTTTTGTTACTTGAAATTGAATGACAAGAAGTCTCACAAGTTCATTTTGAGTGCTTTTGTTGACCTGGTCCTGGATTTGCGTCGAAACGACATGAAGATTCCAGCCTGGTCTCCGCATTTTGAAGTTAATAACGAGCGAGAACACACGAGATCAAGGAGAACCAGGCGCCATGTAAGGTAAGGATTTGGCAATTGTATGCTGTTTTTGAAAAAAAAAGGGGGGGATGACAGTGTCATAAATAATTTGTTCTCAAGAAATATTGTTGATCTAAAAACTGTTTTAATGTTTTTTTTTTTGTCAATTTGAAATTTCCTGTTATTGATACAGATTTTTGTTTTAAGTGGAGAGTGATTCAAGGAAGGACTTAATTTGTTTATAATATAAGTTACTGTATTGTTGTGGTATTCGGTAAGATTTATTGGATATATATTTGTGTTGACATTGTTAATTGCTTGTTCCCTAGTGATAAATCTCCCAGCTAAAGTTACAAGAAATCTCCCGGATAAATCTCCCCTAATATTTGCATGTTTTATTATTTGGTCTCTTTATTTTTTTTAAAGCAAACAACCTTCAACATTTTAATTTAGTTCAAATATACTCATGTTGATTGGAAACTACCAGTCAACTGGCGGTCAATAGTTGATGTTATTTGAACTTGTCATGTTTTAAGATTTACTGACGTGGTTGCATCATATTCACCATGTGTCACCATTTGGTTTGGCCATGTGTCAGCATCGTATTCATTATGTGTCACCATTTGGTTTGGCCACGTGTCAGCACGATAGTCGGCCACGTGTCACATAAAGAAGGGTATAACAAAATAATTAAAAAACTATTGTGGCATATGCCATGTCTGCTGATCTTAACGCGTGACAAGTCTAGTCAGAATCAACTGTTGACCGTCAGTTGACTTGACTGGCAGTTTTCATCCAACATGGGTATATTTGGATCAAATTGAAACGTTAAGGGTTGTTTGCTAAAAAAGAATAAGGGGTCAAATGACAAAATATGCAAATGTTAGGTGCATCTTCTGTCATTTTACTTTTAAAATTATAGGGACTGAAAGCATTATTATCCCTTTTTAGAATAAAATCTATTTTTAATTTTTTTTCTTTCTATTTTGGTAAACTACACAAATGGTAACTGGACTTTGGTAAATTACTTAATTTGGTAACTAAACTTTGCATAAATGGTAATTGAACTTTGGTAAATTACTTAATTTGGTAACCAAACTTTCAATTGTTTCAATGTTATTATTAAACTTTTAGTTTTGCTTTAAATTGGTCATTGGCCATTAGCAACATTAAAAGGGCGTTGTGACAGTTAAAATATTTTGAATAATAATACATTTAGCCTTTCACATTTCAAACAATTTTGTCCTAATTTTAAAAAAATCAACCCTCATTATTTACACATTATTTCAATTAGACCCTATTTTAATTAAAAATAATTTAACTTTAAACCCTTAAACCACAAACCCACAACCTCAATCAACAACTCAATTTTATAGAAACAACTAATCTTGACAAAACATAACGAGAGAAAAAACCTGATCAAGTAGAAAGAAAATCCAGTATTAGTAGTAAAATAAAGGGGAAATGCTAATCAGCAACAACAAATATAAATAGTTGGAACAATAGTTGATAACGATATTTTAAAATTATAATATATATATAGAGAGAGAGAGAGGAATGATGTCAAAATATATAAAAAACGTAGGGAGGTAAACAAACGGGAAAAGTTCAATTTCAAAGGTTAGAATAGTTCCAATTCGTGGTTTAGGACATATCACCCACCACTGCTCCATGCCATGGAAGCATCTTTAATAATTTACAACACATATTTTTTTCCTCGATTGATCAAACCGAAATTCATGATTTTGGGCTTGACGTTTACATGTTTATGAGTTTAGGGTTTAATGTTTTAGTTTTAAAGTGTAGGGTTTATGAATTTATGGTTTAGAGTTTACGGTTTTAGGGTTTAGGTTAAACTATGTTTAATTAAAACATGGTCAAATTAAAATAATGTGTTAATAGTGAGGTTAAATTTATATTTTTTTAAAAGATAGGACAAAATTGTTTGTATGTGCAAACACATGGAGGACTAAATGTTTTATTATACAAAATATTTTAACTGTCACGTCACTTTTTAATGATTGTTAAAGGGTCAGTGGCAAATTTGGAACAAAACTAAAAGTTTAATGGTAACATTGAAGCAATTGAAAGTTTGATTAGCAAATTGAATAATTTACCAAAGTTTAATTTGTAATAGGTGCATAAACTTTCATTTTTAGCTTAAATAGGTGCCTAAACTATTTTTTTTTGCTGAAATAGGTGTCTGAACTTTCATTTTTAGCTTATTTTAAAGTCAGTTTTGGCACATACTTGACCACCTATTTCAACCAAAAATAAAAATTTAGGCACCTATTTCAGTCAAAAACAAAACTTCAGACACATATTTCAACCAAAAAATACTTTAGACGCTTATTACAAAAAAAAATATAATTTTAGTACTTATTTTATAGTTAAGTCAATTTAAAAAAAGAAACATAAACCTTATATATATATATATAATTATCCTTTTGCCGGAATAAGTATAATATATTAATACTCATTTAAACATAATTATAATATATAGAGAACAATACAAATAAAACATAATGTAGAATATATGAATTGCCGGCTGCAATGTCCCCGGGGGAAATTCTAAGAAACACATGTAAAATAAGATAAAATAAAGCGTGTATATAAATTTTAAAAAAAATGTAAATGTATATATGTATCAAAATTCTTACAAAAATAATAAAAAATTTGATATATACATGCTTACCACTTTTGTAAGAATTTATGTACATATACATAAATCCTTACAAAAAGTGTGAAACTTAAGATATATACACAAATGTTTACAACTTTTGTACATATATATAAAATGGTAAACATTTTTGTATATACAGAATTTTTTTACTATTTTTATAAGAATTTTGATACATATACATAAAACCTTAAGTTTTTTATAAAAATTTATATACACATTTTATTTTTAATTGGTTTCACCCTAAAATTTTTGGTCGCCGGGGCATGGTAGAAAAACATGGTTAATCATTTTAAACTGGTGAGAAGTGGGAACCGTAATCAATATATTAACTATGGGGACAGCAAAAGTTACATGAAAATATGGACTTAGTACCAAACCTACCTACCAGCTGAACAAAAGTTTCGGTAAAATCTCAATGCTCATGAATTAAACCCCCAATGAAAAATGCGATAATCCAACGGAAAAAACCTCATCGGCTTTTAAACAAACTCATTTTATTTATTATATAAATTAGAATGATTTACAATTAAATTTTAACATCTAAGAAAATGATAAAGATTAAAGAGACATCTTTCATTGGATCTTTCTAGAAGCCATGATACCATATGGACATCTCTACTCTCTAGAAATTACTTAACAGTAACAGTAATCATATTTAAGAAATCGAAAATTCCTCATAAGCCCTCTTTGGTAAAACGTCTCCAATTCCAATCTCTCTTTCGTTTCTTAAGGTTGTTTTCGTATTCTCCCTTTCTCGCACACCAAAAAAACACCTAATATTAGAAAGAGGTGTTTTTGAAAAGAAAATTCCACAACTTCTTACGCCTCTAATCTTTCTTGAAAGGTACGGTCGTTTGGCTTTGCTCTTTGAAATTTCGTTGATTGTTTTCTTCTTTGTTATTGCCTCCTTTTCTCCGTCTGGAATTTGTAGATCTGTATGCTTATCGCCTCGGATTCGGTGGATTTTTTGCCCAACGATGTTTTTCGCATCGACTTTTGTTTATCTTTGGATAGATTTAGCTGTTTCTAGTGATTCAGGTGGAAGCAGTTTTCTTATTGATTTATACTTTTTCGATTTAGTTAAGTGTAGAATTAGCTTATTAATAGATTGATCTGAATGCGATTCCG
The DNA here is from genome assembly GCA_958450335.1 of Hibiscus tridactylites. Lineage (NCBI taxonomy): Eukaryota > Viridiplantae > Streptophyta > Magnoliopsida > Malvales > Malvaceae > Hibiscus > Hibiscus tridactylites. Next base: position 6,536,392 of record OY288277.1, on the reverse strand, counting down.
ATTTTTCATCCTCTGATTATTTTATTTTGAGGATTAATCTTCTTGAGTTGGAATCTGAGTGTTCTTATGTATGAGAAGCAATACTGGAAGTTCATTTTTCTTTGAAGTAAAATGTTTGATTAACTTCAAATGTGATGTCCCCTTGTGGTATGTCTTCTAGCATGAATGATTGATTCAGTAAGCGTCTCTAACTGGAACCGAACATGTTGGTTGGATCCTGTTAAGCAGTACTGTTCCAATCAGCTCAAGTCATGTGAAGTGTTGCATAGAATCTTGAACCTCAATGTTTACCTCGTAACTAATGAGAATATGTTTATATCACCATAATTGATATTATATTTGAAGTTGTTGACTATGCTAAACTGATATTTATGCATGATCGTATTGTTTTTTGTTTATTAGTGCAGATCTATTTTATTTTATAAGTAAATTGGTTTAGTTGCTGCTGAAGATGAGTGTTGTTGGGTTTGATTTTGGCAATGAGAACTGCATTGTTGCTGTCGCAAGGCAGAGAGGAATTGATGTTGTCCTTAATGATGAATCAAAGCGTGAAACTCCGGCTATTGTATGCTTTGGGGAGAAGCAGAGATTCATTGGTACTGCAGGGGCAGCATCCTCTACGATGAACCCTAAAAATTCAATTTCTCAGATAAAGCGGTTGATTGGCCGTCAGTTCTCGGATCCTGAGTTGCAAAGGGATCTCAAGTCAATGCCCTTCAGTGTCACTGAGGGTCCTGATGGATATCCTTTGATTCATGCTCGTTATCTAGGTGAGATGAGAACTTTTACCGCAACTCAATTGTTGGGGATGGTTTTGTCTGATTTGAAAGGCATAGCTGAGAAGAACTTGAATACAGCAGTGGTGGATTGCTGCATTGGTATTCCTGTATATTTCACTGATCTTCAAAGAAGGGCAGTTTTAGATGCTGCCACAATTGCAGGCTTGCACCCTCTTCACTTGATTCATGAAACTACTGCAACTGCATTGGCTTATGGCATCTACAAGACTGATTTGCCTGAGAATGACCAATTAAATGTCGCCTTTGTCGATATTGGACATGCTAGCATGCAAGTTTGTATTGCTGGATTCAAGAAGGGCCAACTCAAGATATTGGCTCATTCATTTGACCGCTCTTTGGGTGGTAGAGATTTTGATGAAGTTCTATTTCAGCACTTTGCTGCAAAATTTAAAGACGAATACAAGATAGATGTATTCAAGAATGCAAAGGCTTGTATTAGGCTTCGAGCTGCTTGTGAGAAGCTGAAGAAGGTACTGAGTGCCAATCCTGAAGCACCTTTGAATATTGAGTGCCTAATGGATGAGAAAGATGTTAGGGGTTTCATTAAGAGAGAGGAGTTTGAGCAGATCAGTGCCCCAATTTTGCAACGTGTGAAGAGGCCATTAGAGAAGGCTCTTGCTGATGCTGGACTTGCAGTTGAAGAAGTTCACACGGTTGAGGTTATTGGTTCAGCCTCTCGTGTTCCTGCCATGCTAAAAATTCTCACTGAGTTCTTTGGTAAAGAACCAAGACGCACGATGAATGCTAGTGAATGTGTTGCCAGAGGATGTGCTTTGCAATGTGCAATTCTCAGTCCCACGTTCAAAGTTCGGGAATTTCAGGTAATTATTTACAGTTATTAACTCATTATAATATTTTTTGTGTCTATTGAATTTTATTTGAGCTTTGCACATATATTACTTGGATGCTTTATATGTTCTCTAAGCTGTTATGCATGATAGTATGATTTGTAGCCGACTTTTATTTATTGTCTTGGAGATGGAATGGATGCTAAGATTTTTTTCTGGATTATCCTTTATAGTTCAGTTTCTCCATTTGAATTTGATTCTGCATGTCCTATTGTCATTTCTGTGTCATTTGCCTTTTCTTTCTTCCATTTGAAGATAGTTCACCCCTTGATTTATATTGTTTGAAGGTCAATGAGAGCTTCCCTTTCCCAATTTCGCTATCATGGAAAGGATCTGCACCGGATGCTCAGCAGGGGGGAGCCGAACAACAACAATTGGTTTTCCCAAAAGGAAATCCTATACCCAGTGTCAAGGCTGTGACATTCCATAAGACAAGTACTTTTGGCGTTGATGTACAATATTCTGAGGCAAGTGATTTGCAGGTCCCACCAAAAATCAGTACTTACACGGTAATTAATTTTCTAAGTTCAAACCTCGACTCTAATTATCTTATTTTTTGATATCTTCCTTTCTTTCTCAGCTTCTGATTTGAGAAATAATTTGTGGAATTTATTATTTGGCAGATTGGTCCTTTCCCAACAATAAGATGTGATAGACCTAAATTGAAGGTCAAAGTTAGATTGAATTTGCATGGGATTGTGTCCCTTGAATCGGCAACAGTAAGTTTTTGTGAATCAACTTTTTAACTTTTTATTATGCTGAAAGGCAAATAATTTTGCTCGGCTACTTTCATTTGTTTTTAGCTCTTGGAAGAGGAGGAGGTTGAAGTCCCAGTTTCAAAAGAACCAACAAAAGAAGATACTAAGATGGAAACTGATGAAGCACCTAAAGATACTGCTGGCCCCAGTGCCCATGAGACAGATGTTAACATGCAAGAAGACGTCAAGGGTACAGCTGATGAAGCGGGGGTTGAAAATGGTGTTCATGAGTCAGGGGACAAGCCTATGCAAATGGAAACTGATACCAAAGTAGGTGTTTTGGGTCTGCATGTTGTGTGCATGAATTGCTAGAATTGGTCATGTAGCCTCTAGGGGATTATTCCCAGTCTTGAAGCTTGTAGTTCATTTGTTTCATATATGGAATATTTTTGGAGCCTGTGTATTTTATTTTTGTATGGAATAATTTTTTATATGTTCCGTCTGTCATATAGGTTGAGGCTCCCAAGAAGAAGGTGAAGAAAACAAATGTTCCAGTGGCAGAGTTGGTTTATGGTGCAATGTTACCTGCAGATGTTCAAAAAGCAGTAGAGAAGGAGTTTGAAATGGCTTTGCAAGATAGGGTTATGGAAGAAACAAAGGATAAGAAAAATGCTGTTGAGGCCTATGTCTATGACATGAGGAATAAGGTGAACACCTTTGTCTAATTTACTAGTTTGTTGCTTGCCTGTTATGATCTTAAAACTAATATACACAACGGTGTCTTCAGCTTAGTGACAAATACCATGATTTTGTCACTGCTTCGGAGAAGGAAGAGTTTACTGCTAAGCTTCAGGAAACAGAGGATTGGCTATATGAAGATGGAGGGGATGAAACGAAGGGTGTCTATGTTGCCAAGCTTGAAGAACTTAAGAAGGTAAATCTTGTTCTTCCTGTGATCTCTTAGGTTGACTGTATGAAACGCCTATCTGACAGGAGTCTTAATTTTACAGCAAGGAGATCCTATAGAAGAGCGTTACAAAGAGTATGCTGAGAGGGGAACTGTCATTGATCAGCTTGCTTACTGTATTAACAGTTATAGGGAGGCAGCCATGTCAAGTGATCCCAAGTTTGATCACATTGAACTTGAAGAGAAGCAAAAGGTAATAGTTCTCTCCCCCTCTTTATCTCTCTACTTGTACTCCTATTGCTGAGATCTAAATTCTTGTGGTACACCATAGGTTCTGAATGAGTGTGTGGAAGCTGAGGCCTGGCTAAGAGAGAAAAAACAGCAGCAGGATCAACTTCCCAAGTATGCCACTCCGGTTCTTTTGTCAGCCGATGTGAGAAAGAAGGGTGAAGCTCTAGACAGGTACTCGCTATTTCACCTTCTCAAGGTTTTGTAGATTCTTTTTTATTCATACATGATATTGAACTTTGCTTTAAACAGGTTTTGCAGACCAATAATGACGAAACCTAAACCGGCTAAACCAGTCACGCCTGAAACACCACCAACCACTCCTCCTCAGGGAAGTGAGGCTCAACCACAGGGTGCAGATGGCACAGATGCCAATCCCAACGTGAATGCAAGTCCCAACCGCAATGCGAACCCGAGTGAGAGTGCAGCAGCAGGCAGTGGCGAGGCACCTCCGGCTTCTGCAGAACCAATGGAAACTGACAAATCAGAGACTACTTCAAGTACTGCCTAAATTATTAGGCGTCGGTCTCATGATGATTTATGTATGCGGCCAAAATACATGGTTCTTTTTTATATTGAATATTTCAAAAGACCCTTAAGACCAGTTCTTGGGTATAGGCTGGTAGAAGAGTTTGCGTTGGTCTGGCCAATTTTTTACGATTTGTAAAGCCTTCTCTTTGCAATGTCGGCCGAGATTTGTTATTAAGAGTGGGTCTTTTTAAGAGGATTTTAAGTGTTGATTCATTTTATGGTTGTAGGATCTATTTTGGATTAGTAATCATTTCAATTCTGGATTTTTTTTTGGATCAAAATTTCAATTCTGGTTTCAGTTATGTTTCATATTACTTCTGTGTTTATTGTTAATTTGTTATGTCTTAAGATCCATCCGGTTTTGGCCTTCTTTTGCTGAAAAGGATAATCTTGCTTTATGGACAAATTTCAGGAAACTCTTCAAACTGCAGCTACGATTCTCAAGTCAAGGCAAACGCTAAAGTCTTCACATTTTCACCAAAAGCATCTCAATGTTATCGGCTATTTTGCCGTAAACACAAACAATTCAAAATTACTTGCCAGCAAAAGAATTTATCGTTAAGCTTCTGGAAGTTTGGGGGGGATTGGCAACAGAAAAATGCATTGTTTTTTTATTAGCATGAGAAGGATAGCTCTTATTCTCCAAGTGTTCACTCGCTCCTTTCGGAGTTTTCACTACATGAACTTCATAAATGAGATGAGGTGTGTAACTATGTGCGACTCTTAATCTATGAACTTCATAAATTGTTAAAAACAATTGCTGAAAACAGTTCGGAAAATGTGAAGGGACTGCACAGTTAACTATCATGGATAGGAATTTATAAGCCTAAACATGATCATGAGATCTACTTGCCCTTTTGAAAACAAATGATGTCATTTAACTGGATTGCATGTTTCAAGCTTGATTGCTGATGACATCAATGGTACAGGGAAAGAGGATTGCCGGTGAGATATAACCATTAATTAAGACAGTAAAAGTGACAATCTCTGTTAAAATAGAACTTGGGAAGAGGCTCCAACATATTATACAACAACATTTAGCAGTCAACATTGAATCGAAATGGCAAAGATAACTGGGTTTTGCATGGATTACCCGCTGGCATTTTCGGCCGAGAGATCGTTATCCTCTTTGTCACCCTGCTGCATTTTTGCAATTTCGGCTTGAGCACTTTCCATGATCTGCTTCTTCTGCATTTCCAACTCCCTATGGAAATCCATTCTCATCTTCTCTAATTCCAACATATGCTGCCTTTTACTATTCTCGATCTTTTCATATATATCGCTGAATTTATGGATTGAATCTGCAAGCAATCGGAATGAAGAACCCTCATCATATTGTCTCCCAAATCTTCTCTTTTTAGGTGGCAGTCCATCTGAGATGTCCTCCACGCTATCAGCAGATTCTGAATTTGGTGGACTTTCCCTTATTTCATCCATACCATTTGCACGGCTTGAATAAGCCCTAGGGTTTGCGAATACAGGATCACCCGAGTCCAAGCCACAAGACACTCCACCCTGCTGTGGAGGAGTTGACATTAACATATCCATCTTCCTGAAATAAACCCATTTGCTAGAAGTAGCACCATTCTCTGCTAGCATAGCTTTCTCCTTCTTATACTTCTTCTTCAATGTATCGATTCGATTGCGACACTGGGTTTCGGTCCTTTCAATCTTTGAAACCTCCAAAACTTTCTCTGCAACTTCTTGCCATTCCTCAGATCGAAGACTCTTCCTCCCACGTTGCAAGAAACGGTCACCCCATGCATCTAGTAAAACAAATGTCTCATGTTCAGTCCAGTCCGTAAGAGAGTTCCTCCCACCATGAGAGGGCTTTGGCACCGATGGCGATGGAGCTGCAGCAGCTGGTGCCGGTACACGAGGAGCAAATTCATAACTCAACACCAAACTCTTCAATTTCCTCTTCTTCGGGTGCCTCTCAAAGTCTACATCATTGTCTTTTTCATTATGGACTTCCGGCGTATCACCGTCTTCATCATCATCTTCCTCTTCATCATCAAGTTCGTCGTCATCTTCGTCTTCATCATCCATGTTTTTTCCAACATAACGAACACCATTATTTTGGTCATGATTCTTCTCTTCCCCTCCCAAATCCTCCTCATCTTCATCATCATCATCATTAGCATATTGATTCCCAGTTGATCTAGAATATGGAAGATTTCTTACAGGAAGCTTCCGGTGACTCGAAGAACCATAATCTTGCTGCTGACTAACACCATATGGATTTGGAGGATATCTAGCATCGTCCTCAATGTTATCCATTAAAACCCAGGACTCGGCTCAACGGCAAGAAACCACGAATTTGTATATAGAAAAAAAATGTATACAGAAAAACTACAAAAGCATACTTCTCCTACACCTTAGTAGCTCCAAACCCACATTTCGTCTTTCCCATACAATCAAGCTTGAAGAACAGTGTAACAATATTTATTTTTTACTAAAACAATCCTAGAAACTGCCCCTAAACTCCAACACTTAGGAGAAAAACTAAATCCCCAAGGTTCTAAAATCCTTTTGAATCTTTTCTCTTCATAAAAGGAAAAATGTTCAAAATCTACCTTCCTCCTTTTTATTGAATCAAACTACAAAAACACTAAAAAAATTACTCAGAAAATCAACTTCCTGAGCTGTAAATCACAGAATACTAAATCTTACCTAATTTAGAAAAATCAAACCCGTTTATTATACAACGATTTTTTATATAAAAAATAGCTAAATTTCAAGTTCCTTTTGACCGATAAATTTTACTACCCAGCTCGATCGTCGATTTATCTTTTCCAGAAATATTACAACAGGCCCATCATCAACAAATTCAATAAAAAACCATAAATCTTTATTCAAATCAGAATCCACTTTCAAGGAACAAATGAATCAAAAACTTACCTGAAAAAGTGCTCAAACATCTCAAACTATTTTTTAAGGTTCGAACTCATACAAATTTAAGGCAGACTGAAAATTTTTATTTTTCTTGGAAGAAAAATAAACACTTAAAAGGGGGGAAATCCAATTGTGATTGTGGATAAAAGTAAAAATGTGGGAAGGAAAAATATATATTAATATATATTTTTAGACCGATAAAAGGAGAATTGCTGCTATTATACACTTGGTGGCTGGTGCATGTGTTTTCTTTTTCATGATAGCAGGCCTTGAAATCTATGAGCCCATCAGGTAAAATGGGCTTACGGTTGATAGTCTGGGTTTTTTTATTGGGTTGAAATCAGAGTAATAAGCTCAATGAAATTTCAAATTTAATACTTTAGAAAAATAAGAATAATTAGTTTTGTTAAATAAAGATAAAATCTTAAAATTATAAGAAGTTTTTACGAAATGAGAATGAAATAATCGAGACATATTCCCAAAATCATCATGGATTCATGGTGCATAAATTAGCCACTTAAAAAATAAGACAGGACAAGACAAGGAAAAAGACAAAAAAAATCAACCAAACAACTAGACAAATTATAAATACAAACAAGTATTATTGTTGACAATGAAAGATAAACATTGTTAACATGAACATAAAAATGAATGATGGCTCATTGGTAAACCGATATTACCATTTACCACAATTTAATTGTGAAATATTTTTAATAACTTTGAACGTTTACCATTATTCAATCCAAGGGTCCAAAGCTGAGAAAAATTAATAAGATAACATAATAAATGTCATCTAGAGTAGCGATATAAAATTCAAACTAAAAAAATAAAAGAAAAATATATTGCAACAAAGAACATGGCCCAATAATAGATCAAACATCCATTATTTTTCGGTGGGTCCAACGATGAATTTTTATATATACAATAATACAAGGCTTCAAGCTCGAAATCAACTTAAATAATATCAAGCTGTTTACCACTTAAATCAACCCGTCAATATATTATTAATCATCACTTGTAAGTAAAAATGAACAAACATGTTAAGAACATAAAAAGCAAATTTCAAATTTTGTATTTTATTTTGAATAAAGGTTTTCATAGTCTAGGTTAGGCCGAACTCAATTTCAAAAAACCCAAGCCCAAGATCGAACTAACTCACCTTGCTTTGTCCTAAATTACCCTTTTTAATTAAAAAATATTTTTATATTAATATTTATATACATATGTTATCTTATTACCAAAAACCTAAACCGTATTAGTTCTGTTTAATGTCAAAAATCTAAACTGTATTCTAATCTGACGGACCACCTAATCCTAGGTCTGTCCAATTTTATATTACCAAAGATATGTAACATTATTTGAACCAAACCTCTTTAAGAATAATAATGTTTGAACAGAGAGACAACGTTTAATGGTGATTTTAGGATTCAAACTTATTAAAAAAGTTTGTCTAACCTATGCATTAAAAGTTATTTAATAATTTATATTAAATATAAAATTTTATTTAAAAAATAACAATCATTTAATATATTATAAAATCCTGAAAATTTTTATTGAAAACCTTAAACTATAAACTTAAAACTATAATCTATAAATCCTAAAACATAACTCTTAAAACATAAACTCTAAATTCTAAACCCTAACTCTAACTTTAAATCCTAAAACATAAACAATACCCCTAAAACCATAAACCTTGACCCTAAAAACCTAAAACCCAAACCATAAAACCTTAAAAATATTAACACTGGCCTTAACCTTAAACTCTAACCCTAAAATTCTAAACCTTAAACTATAAAATTTTAAATTTTATACCCTAGCACATTAAATGAGAATTTTTACAATAAAATCTTTTAAGGTTTTATAGTACATTAAATAATAATTATTTTTTAAAATAATTTTTTTTATTTAATACAAACTATTAATTGACCCTTAATATATGCATGTATGCATAGATTAGAAAAATACATTAAAAATATAAGAAAAATATTCAAATAGCTTTGACAATTCCTCCTCCTAAATTTAGCAAAAAGGGAAGGAAAAAAAACAGTAAGAAAATAATATTAAACCGGGAAGCGCATGTTGCAACTCCGGGCATCCCAATGTGGTTACGATCTCGTACGCCACAAACAAACAAAATAGTTTCAGACACTTCAATACACTGCACGACACGTGTGGTGGGACTCACTTAGGGGAGCATTTAACTATGTCAATTTTGATCCGTCAGATTATCTGACTTCTCCAGCGAATCTTCACATTTCAGCCGTTGGATTGCACGATGTCTTACAGCGAAAGGGAACACGCCTGGAGCCCCTTTTCTGCAAATATTATTGTTATTATTTGTGGTGATTAATTATCTGACCGAAATATATAAAGAGAGAAGCTGAGTCAAGCAAAACGACAAAACGGAACTGTAAAATAAAGAGGTCTGTGACCGTGAGGAATCATTACTAGGAGCGAGGTCTTTTATTGTAGGGTCCACTATTTTTTGGACCCACTAAATCATAGAGTTTTGAGTTTTGACGGCCTTATTTGACGCCGTTTAATTTATTGTCTTGAGTCCACCACAAGTGAACAGTGATGTGTAAAACCAAAAATTTTCAAACTTCGTACAGTGTAATAAATTATTTACCATCTCTGGTTGCGTAAAACGCAACAAAAATGTTTTCTTGAACTAATGTATTTTCAAGTGGGTTTCACGCAATTCTAAAATTTAAAGTAATTCGACCAACACTAACGTAATTGTTTAAAAAATAAGCAGTTTGACATTGTTTAATCATGTTTGGAGTTTAAGTCTTGTATATGTAAAAAAAATTATCGAAAAATTCACCCACTAAATTCATGTGTATGACGCCAGTCAGTCTAAATTAGTCAAATATATTGATTTAGTTAAAATTAAAAAATTGAATCACTTTTAAAAGTTTTATCGATCAAATTTATTAATTTAATTGTTTAATAAATATAAGATTGTAACACCAAATTGAGGTGAACATTTTTTTATATAGTAATAAATAAAGCAATCAAATATAATTTAAGTAACTGAGTGAATTTTTAAAATTTGAAAGAAAAAAAACTTATTTAAAATTCTTTAGATTAAAATATTAGATATAAAAATTGTAAAGACTTTTATTATTCATAATTATAAAGAGAATTTTTCAAATAATATATGTTGATACCGATTTCGAACTATACTAAACATAGAAGTGGAAACGAAAACCGAAAGAAAATTTGGAGACGAGAATTGGTGATTCACCCGCGTGTGACGAGCTGGGAGCCACATGGGATAGTAGTTGGTTGTAGAGTCAGGCGGTTCACCCTTAGTTGGATTGAGGTCGGTAGCCGTAAACAGTATAAAACGGATGGTCGAAATCATGTGGAGAGAGGAGATAGTAGGGGTGTAGGAGAGTCGCCGTCCCCCTTTTATCTTTGATTTGGGGGGTTATATCCTCTTGGTGTTGTAGACAAAGTGATGGTTGATGATACAATGCCATGCCTAGTGATAACTACTGATAGACATGCATGTAGTAGCTCGACTGTCATGCTGCAGGTCAAGCTGACAGGTTAAGTGGACTTGACGGCGATCGTGTTAAGGTGCAGGAGTTGAGTGGGGAAAGTGGTCCGGAGGCTAGGAGCTTCAGAGGCCATGGTGCCTTAAGGGGTAGATTTCACTCCTGAAGTAAGTTCATCTACTTGAACATCTTCTTTCGAAGCTTCTCTCCTTAGTATCTAGCAATCGATCGTTGCCACCCAAGTCAGTTATGATATTGAGTTGCAATAAGCCAATTATGCTAACAGTCGCTTGGCATAATATTTAAAAAGGTAGTGCAAGCTGTTGTTTGGCTAGATATTTAAAAATAAAGAATATGCCATATAGAAAAAACAGTGCCAAGGCAGTGTTGATTTATTAAAAACTAAACATTAAAGAGAAAACAACATTCAAACGTAAACACCTTCACCAACTATAAAATCAGTTTTGTTGGATTTTTTGCACGCTCGAATCGATCTTCTAAAACTATCAAGAGGGTTGAAATAGCTTCCCGAATGAATTGGCTAAAACCGAAAATAGTAGACAATATTTGAACGATGATTTTAGAGTGGTTCGACTACTCAACCGAGTCTACATCCACTACCTTAACACACCACTAAGGATTTCTCAATTCACTACTATGAATTCTTCCTTTTGAGGCCAAAGGGATAACCTTACAATCCTATATTTTCAATGGCTAAGATAGAACCACTCTAGTTTTTCTCTCAAGGCTAAACTAGAACCTTTCCCTTTTACAAGGTAGTTTGTGTAAACAATGAAAACCTCACAAGGTGGGTGTTTACAAGAATTAAGCTCACAAGAGTGTAAAGAATAAAACAATGAAAAACACTCTATATACAATATATACAAGAGAAATGAAGAATAAAGACTTAAATGTTATTTCTCTTGATCATGAAGCTTGGATATCATCTTTTTTCATCTTCAAGTGTCCTTGTGTGTTTATATAGTGTGGAATGAGTTTCTAGCCGTTTATGGCCGTTGGAGATGTTTTGGAGCCGTTGGAAGCCATTAAAGTCGAGCTTTAAATGCTCACCTGCACAATGATTTCGAAACCATTGAAAAGGTTTCGAAACCTTAAGAGGGGATTTGTAAAAACTAGCCGTTTATGGCCGTTGGGGATGTTTTGGAGCCGTTACAGGGCCAAAGTTTCGAAACCTTCATAGAGGTTTCGAAACTTTTGTGCCAAGGTTTCCGAACCTTAATAGAGGTTTGGAAACCTTTGTTAAGGTTTCAAAAATAGAGGCTTACTGTCCAGAGAGGTTTCGAAACCTTATATGATGGTTTCAAAACTTTCACTTAAAAACCTAAATTTTGGCTAATTCTTGACTTTAAAATGTATATTCGATATAGGTGCAAAGTCAAAACATTTTAAACATATTTTTTCAAGTTTTAAGGACTTTTGAATTATTTTTGAAATCTTTAAACAAGTCCAAAATATTTTTCACATAATTGTTATATCAAAATATTTCTCAACAATTTTTATGGTGAGGGTATCAACCAAAAAAACATCATCGTTTTTAACATCCATCATCATTTAAAAATAAAATAAAAATAATTCGACTAAGGATATGCTGATCGGATTAGGGCTAATATCATCGCGCCAATGCTCCTTTGGCATCGCAGTTTGGCATGGTTTTGCCAACTGCACGTGGCACTGCTTGCTATTTTTTTTTTGGGGGGGGGAGGGGTTGATCTAATTCTTATTTTTTCGCAGCCTAATCTGGTCATATTCTTTCGGAGTCAACAACTTCTTGGCCTGACATCAAATGCTCTTATTTGCCAACCGATGCTTGGCATTAAAGGTTTTTTTGTGCCAACGACTACTCGACATCCTTCTCGACATCATCTCCTTTCCTTCATTGGTTTGCTTTACCCTACCAGAAACTGTGCCTCTTTTTATGCGATCATCCAAAAAGGTGTCAAAAAAACCCTTCAAACTGGCATAACACAAAATCTTAACTCTTAATGCAAATGCATAATTTCTAAAGCAAAATGCAACTAAATGTACTTAAAAGATAAATAAAAGCATGTAAAATTAGTATATAAATAAATTTTTTTTAGAGTCTCAACACAAGCCCTTAAATTCTTGACCATTGCGAAAAAGATTAGGAAAAGTTACAAAGTTAAAGCTAAAGATTTTGGGCCTTTTGGTGATCAGTCCAGTGCACTTTCCTTTTTTGGGATAAGGGTTGGGTTTCATTTGTCAAAGGATTTCGAGTAGGTAATATTTTAGTTTCATTTAAGGGCTTGTTTCCCATTTCTTTTTTTTCCTATGGTTAGAAAGAGAGTTGTCGATACTGACGAGTTAGCGGATGACCTAATATCGAGTTATTTGTAGCAATCATGATCGTGTTTTGCCCTGCTATCATCGAAGTTTGAAAGGTTTGATCGATAGCATTGGGGGCACATCCTTCCCCTTGAATCATACGTCTCATCCTGATTACGTTAGATTTAAGGTTGTGTTTCTGGTTTCTCAGGAATGTCGATGTTTTCATTCTAGGCTCTCATCCACTTAAGGACCTTGCCATGGTTGCTCATATGGTGGTATGTTACCTTCTTAAGACTGGTGCACCTCAAACATCATTTGTGATGACAATATCCTATTTCTTGAAGGAAGAGAAGGCCTGCCTCCAGATGGAGCTATCTCATGGATGTAGTTTGAATTTTTATTTCATGGTCTTGTGTAGGTTTAATTATTTTTTTGTTGTTTTCGATCCTAGCAGGTTGAGATTTATTTTCTTGTATTTGTTAGTTTACTTTTCGACGTTTCTTCCTACGTTTTGTTGGTTCTTGTTGTGTACGTGGGTGTTTGTTGTTGTGGTTTGCTCTAGTTGTATGATGCCTAAATGACCCTCCTTTGTTTTGGTTGAACGAATTTCTTTTTATTATCATGTTTGGATCAAACTATAAGCAACTTTGACTGTGTCTCGAAGTACTTAAACATCAAGGGAAGAGTATTAGGTTTGGGAAAGTTAAAGCAAACATGTTAGGTTTAAGGATGACCATTTAACGCATACTTGATGGGTTTCGGCTCGACCTGATCTTATAGGGACAAATTTTTTAAAGAAAATTTTGAGTTCAGGTATGATTTTTTAAGGATAAAGTCGGGTTGAGGTTTGGTTTAAGGTGAAAACTACTCGACCCGAAATAATAGTTTAGTTTTATTCTAAATATTTAGATATAATTGTTACAATACCCCTCTCTTTATATATATATATTTCAATTAACTCTTTATTTTATCAAATAATAATGAAAAATAATATTTTTTATTTATTTTGGGTTACATTCAAGTTTTTACTCTAAGATTCAGGTTTGAGTCGAGTAGAACATCATAAAATATCGGGTTGAATCAGACTTAAATAAATGTGTTAAAATTTTGGGTCTCCGTCATAGTCCTTGTCGATTAACGTCGTTAAACGAAACAGGAGGAAAAAAACACATTGGCATTTACAAAGACGTTTTTGTTCAGCTTTGTGTTCTTCACTTTTTTGTGCTGATTACACTATTGGAAAGGGTAAAACAGTAACATACGCTTTCAAATGCTTTAATGATTTGTCTTTATACAACTAGATTTTCTATGGTCTATCTCCAATGCACCATTTTATGGTCTTAATTCAAAGCCTTTTTCTTTTAATATATAATCATAATTTCATATCTAATACAATTATATCATATGTTGTATAAAATAATTTTAACAATATACAAGATATTATTCAACATGAATAAATAATCTGGCAATTATAATATAAATACCTAAATATACGGAAGGGAGTTATGAAAGTTGAGTTAGAAGCAAAATAAAAAATTATTATTTTTAAATAATTTAAAAATGATTACAATGTAGTATTTGTTTATAAATATTTTTAACCTTTTGATAATACAATACTTTGCATATATTGCGATTGAATTCGTATTTTTTACGGTAAACATTATCCACTTTTTACCGGGACCATTCTAAAAAGTTATTATTTACGCGCTGATGGTAGAAAATATTTTTTCATGAATAGATTATTTTTAATTGTAAGTTTTATTTGAATTATTTTTAATTGTAAGTCTTTTTGTCTACATTCTAAATTTAAAGTTAAATCTTAAATTCTAATATATAACTTCAAACAGTAAAAAAATAATAGAAAACAACTTTACTTGTAAAAAAATATTTTTATGAACCCAACAAGTGTCTCATTAGAAAAGCAGGTGATGTTTATTCTAGGAGATATGAGTTAAAATCACTTAATCAACAAAGTGTATGTCTATTGTCAAATGATTAAAAATATGTACGAATATATATACTTTTGTAATATTTTTAGACCATTCAAAAAAAATATTTTTTATTATCAATAAATGATATGATTTACCAAAATAAAATAATAAATTTGAAGAATAAAGTAAAACAAAATTAGAGGCAAAAAGATAATGCGTCTATTTTAACTAATGAATATTAGTCAAAATTAGGATGTCAATTCAGATGGTAAATTTAGATATCCACGTATTAACCTATTTTTGTAGATTTAGATAATTTATGGTTTTAGAGATTAAGGTTATGCACTTAGAAATATTCAGATATTAATTATGTGGATGTAAATTGTTAATTCAAATATTTGAATATGATTTTACATTATAAAATGTACGATGCGTAACACATGATTTAAAATTTAAAATTTAATTTTTTATAAATTTAGATATTTGACAAAATAATAATATTTAATATGAAATCGAATAATGTTACTCAAATAATTTGTAGATCAAAATCAAAACTAGGTTTAAATAGATATGCAAAGTTTTTTCAACAAATTTTACTTAGGGGAAGGAGAATTTTGCTCCTACTAGATTTTGAACTCGCAACTTAAAAAAAAATGTGTCAATTGAAAACTTTAAGCACCTGTTCTAAAAATCAATAACAATAGATATATTGATCCGTTTTATTTTTTACTAAAATATTTCCGTTCAAATTTTATATAATCTAAATTGTTATAATTTATATAAATATAAAATATTTTAGACATGATTTATATAAACTATAAATATAAAATTCAAATAAGAGAAATAAAAATAAAGGAGAGGACAATAAAAGAGAAAACGTGGGGGCAGATCAAGTGGACAACAATTGCCGTGTACAGAAAGCGTGGCTACTTCAAACAAAAGAGAACTCTTCCTCCTTTTGTCTTCAGTTAATCAGCTCTAAAACAGGAATATTCACCGTTTATGAAATATATTATTATTACAATTGGATAATTACATTATAAATTAAAAGGGCGCTGAAGACGTGGTTAAACAAACAATTTATCTTTTTCTTAGAAAAAAAACAATTTGTTTTTGGTTTCGATTATATAAATTATTAAAATTTCAAACTCAAAATAATTTTTATTTATTTATATATGTTTATTCATAATATATTAATCGATCTTACTTACTTACCGTGTATAGGTAATTTTTACCAGGCTACCAACAGCAGCCACGCTCACAAAGAAAGTATTCAATAGATACTGTTTTCTACTAACTACAAATACCGTATAAAAATACGTATTTCTTTCTTAATGATTAGAGAGAAGAAGAGAAGAGTATATCAGAAGCCTCAGTGGTTCACTGTTTCTCTGATTTTGATGCATTGCAGATGAAGCAAAAAGAAATAAACTAAAAATCTTTAATAAAAAAACAAATCCAAAAAAATGACAGAAAAAATTTATATAGAGAGAGTTTATGTTTTTGCTAAGCCAAAGTAACATCTCTTTCTGCATTTTGGGTTTTCTGTTTTTTTCTCTCTCTCCTTTCAGGTTTCAAGAGAAGAAAACCAGGTGGGTCTTTATTGTTTTTGCCATTTAGTAAAATTTTTAGCTCTTTTGTTTTTGTTTATTGATCAGTCTGCATTTTTAGCATCTGGGTGTTTAAAAGATTGGATCTTTATTTGAAACCCGTTTGATTTTCGAGGTTTTAACTTTGACTCTGATGTTGTTTCTGCTGGTTTTGATGCATGCAAGGTCTTTTTTTTTGTTGAATGTTATTGCTTTATCCATTCTTTGAGTACCCATTTGATGCATTTTTTTGGGGATAAAGTTTGAATCTTGTTTTGATCAATCTTTTTGTTTGAGTTTCTTCTCTCCCCCACCCCCTTTTCATGTGTTCTCAGTCATCTACCTTGAAAACTCCTCAAATCTGTCTGATTTTTAGGAAATCTGAGGTTTGGTTAATGTTGATCATCGAAATCTATGATAGCCCTATTTCTAGCTGCGTCTTTATAGAGTTGAATGTAAAATAATGATCGGGTTTGTTGTTTTCGTTGCTTTGTATATTCATATAGTTCATTGTCGCATATCAACTATAGATGGATTTCCATTGTTGATTTGGATTTACCTCGTCATGTTAAACAAAAGTCCGGGAGGACTCATTTCCTTCATTAGATTCTTCATCGGTTCTTGAAAACGTCTTTAAATGAAGAGTTTTCTGAGATCTATTGACATTTTCAGTGATTTTTTCTACCCCATTGTTGATGTGATTCAAGGAGCTTGTACTGTTTTTATTTTTTGCTATAGGACACGGCTAAACTTTGTTTTTGATATAAAATTGTTATGATATTGTTTAGTTTATTTTCCATGGAGCTTTCAAAGGTGCTCATAAATCATGATTTTTTTTGGTTGTGTGCTTGGGTACAATAGAATCTAGTGGGCATTTGTTTTTATTTTTCCCCTGTATATGAGTTAGGCTTCCACGTCTGTCACAATCGGATATTGTCATTTGGTAGATAAATCAAAGATCTTTATATATATATTCCCAAGGTATTTCCATACACGGTACTTGTTTCATTGCCATTATTGTTTGTTTTATATTGATGGATTCTTGATTCTAATGCAGTAAGGAGTTGCTGGTTTTCTTGCTAAAAGGTTGAGGCTTTATAGATAATGCAGTGTAAGGAAACATACTTTATAAGCAACTCCAATTGATGGTAATCTGATGGCTGATCCTGATTCGGAGTCCTCTACATTGGGTTTAAGGAACATAAGCAGCTCACTCTTCAATATTCCTGGTTTCCTTGTTGGATTTAGCACCAAGGGTCCTTCGGATTATGATTCGGTGCGAAGCCCTACATCACCTCTCGATTTGAGAGTTTTTGCAAATTTTAGCAACCCATTTGGTGTTAGGTCTCCTAGATCACCATCTCAAAGTGGTTGTCAAAAGAAGTGGGATTGCAGTAAGATAGGTTTGGGCATTGTGAATTTGATTGCTGATGACGTTAAACCTGATGGTGAAGACCTTGATTCTCCGATGAGAAAGAACATAATATTTGGACCACAAGTGAAGACTAAGTTTCCTTGTTCCTCGAGGTATTCCCATGAATTCCTTGGTAATTCAATGAAATCCAATTCTTTGCCTAGGAATTACATAATCTCACAACTTTTCCAAGCTGGCAAATCCAATACCAAGTCAACAGTTTCTAGTCTTGGTTGTGGAAATGAGGAAGTACATGTAGAATCCAAACCGGATCCCGGGCTTTCTCCTCCTTTTATTTGCTCTACCGAAAACCCGAATTTGAGTTCCAGAAGTTTTTATTCAGAGAATGGAACCATCAGCACTAATAGTTCACCTCTGCCAATTGGCAGGCCTTTGCAAGTAGATAATTCTTTGGTAAGTAAACCAAGTTCACTTCCTATACTCTTTAGCCATAGCATGGTGTCTCTTTCTGCACATGAAATAGAGCTTTCCGAGGATTATACTTGTATAATTTCTCGCGGTCCGAACCCTAAAACAACTCATGTTTTCGGTGACTGTATTTTGGAATGTCACAACAACGAGTTAACCATTTTTGACAAAAAAGCTGAACCCGTTACCGAAGTGCCTTCACCATGTAACAGCAAAAAGACTTCTGCACTTTACCCCTCTGATGAGTATTTGAGCTTCTGTTACACTTGCAAGAAAGAACTACAGAAAGACGAAGACATTTACATATACAGGTTTGTACTCTTCACCTCCTCTTGCAACTTTTTACTTCAGGTTGCATTGCATCTTGTCGTAATGGCTGAGACTGTTTCATCTTTCGAGTCTTGCAGAGGTGAAAAGGCATTTTGCAGCCTTGATTGCCGCTCTGTGGAGATTATTTTCGCCGAGGAGGAAATGGAGAAAACTTGTAATAATTCCTCCAACGGTCCTCCAGAGCAGAGCACTGATGAAGACCTCTTCCCGATGGGTATGGCCATTAACATATAATGGACTATTATTTTGGTTGCTTTTTGCAGGCATCCATGCCAAGAGTGATAACTTTAACCTGGATGATCATCTGTTCATAAAAAAGAGCTGTTTATGTGAATCTACTTGCAGCCATGGATGATCGAGTCATAAATCACGAGTCATGGATAGCACAGCATTGAGTTTAAATTATAGTCCTGAGGTAGATATAATATTTTATTAGACTGTTGTTGCATTATAATTTTGTTTAGATGAGTTAGTAGCGGCCGGACGTGCCCCATCTCATCGGTTTTCTTTTTCTATTTATATCTTTTGTTACTGTTGCTCTTCTGTGAGCTGCTGTCTAAACCTCTTGAACTTGAAGAACTCATTGTTGAATTCTGAATGTATGAGACATTCGATTAGTCTAAGTTGTCTGTAATAAGTTGTAGTTTATGAATGTCAATGGGGCTAATCTCTTTCAGGTTTGTGATCTTCATATTTTTCAAATCTGGGTTCCGATGGTTGACCGGTAATGCCGAAGAACATCGTCGGATTAAAATGCCTCTCCTCTTAAACCAACTTATAAGTTTCTCAATCTCAGAAGTCAGAACCAACTATGCTTTTTGTTCATTCTGTTATATGGAATATTATACACGGTGGTTTTCCGGAGCATACGAGATTACGAGTCCGACATGAATGTGTTTATTTTTCAGAAGGTAAGAAAAACTGAAATGGAAGCAAGATCAAAGGCACGAATTTGATACAGTTCTTATGAATTGTGCTTTTGCATAACATGAAACAATAACCATGGAATTTGGTGCAAAGGCAAAACAGTAATTATAATTAACTAATCATTGTTTAGGTAGTCAACCACCTTACTCAAAATATTTAAAGATAATAAAGAAATCCAAATAATATACTCATCTTTAGCATTAAAAAGTAATTATAATTAACTAGTAATTGTATTTGTAATTGTTTTACATCTAATAAGATCCAGTTTTTGTTTAAAAAAACGGAATAGGTCAAGCGTCAAGGCCCAAAGAGTAGGGTGAAGAGAGCTGCTAGCCAGAGTAGTTTTATGTTAGTCAACTATGGCAAGGAAAGGAAATTTTGGATTAAATTACGAGTGAAATGACAAAAATATTTTAATCAAATTTTCAACGCACTCGTTTTCGGTTGAAGTCACTCTCCCTTGTTTTTATTATAAAGAAATAAAAAAATAAACTACATAAACGACCACTATATTATGGGTTAAGATTCGATTTGACTAATATACTTCTAATTGCAGCAATTAAACTATCAAATTAGACTCAATTTGACCACCAACCGTTAGAAACCAACATAAGGAGTGACGTTGCTGTTAGCAAAAATTTATATAATTTTACATTTAGTCCCGTTATTTATACAATTTATCAATTTGGCCTTAATTTTATTTAATAAAATAATTTGATTATTTAATTAGCTGGCGACACATGTCGCCACCTTATTGGATGACTTTATTTATATTTTTTAATATATTTAATTTAATTAATTTCCTCTTCCAATCAGATGATGACATGTATCACCCAATTGGAGAAGGAAAAATGAAAACAAAGCAAATGACCTTGGGCAAATTTGAACTAAGGTCTTTGGTGTGAAAACGACAAATGTTTGCCACTAGGCCAAACATTTTTCTGTGTTATAGAATACAACATTTAATATATGTGTTAGATGTTTGTTAATGTATGTGAAAAGGAAGGAAATGTGGTTTTAGGAGATTCGAACATGTCATACTTATGATGCATAAAAACATCTAACTCAATTAAATAAATTTAATAATTAAATTAAAGTTAACGATATTTTTTATATATTTTAAATTATAGTTAGTGCATGATTTAAAATCAAGCATTTAAAATTATATTAAATTAATTAAATCAAATTTAATTATATTCACAAGTTTAGATTCGTTAAATGAATTTAATATAATTTTAAACGTTTGATTTTAAATCGTGCACTAACTATAATCTAATATATATATATATATAAAATATTGTTAACTTTAATTTAATTATTAAATTTAATCATGTTCCAATTCCCTAAAACTATATTTCCTTCATTTTCCATGCATTAACAACCATCTAACACATATACTAAATGTTGTATTTTATAACACAAAAAATGCTTGGCCAGTAGCAAACATTTGTTGCTTGCACACTAAAGACCCTGGTTCAAATTTGCCCAGATTATTTGTTTTGTTTTTATTTTTCCTTCTCCAATTGAGTGACACGTGTCATCACCTGATTGGAGGGGAAAATTAATTAATTAAATTAAATATATGTTAAAAAATATAAATAAGGTCATTCAATAAAGTGGCGACACGTTTTGTCAGCTAATTAAATAATCAAATTACTTTATTAAATAAAATTAGGACCAAATTAATAAAATTTATAAATAGTGGGGGACCAAATACAGAATTATATAAAATTTTGCTAACGACCACGTCACTTCCTCCGTTGGTTTCTAACGACTGGTGGTTAAATTCAGTCTAATTTGATAGTTCAATCGTTTAATTGCTACAATTAAAAATATAGTGGTCAAATCAAATCTTAACCCGTAATGTAGTGGTCATTTATGTAATTTACCCTTTTTTAGCAACATGACATAATTTACGAGCAGAATGGAGATAAAAAGGTTTAGATGTTACGTGGTAAATCGGCATTGGGTATAAAATATGTTGAATCTCTATTTGGAATTTTCCAAAGAATAAAAAAAACTCTATTTCGAATTACCCTTTTGCCCGTGTTGAATGTTTCTTTTAAATTCACGTGATCTTGAATTAACAGAGTATATATATTTTGAATAGAACAGAGTATACATTTTTTAAATGGTTTACTATTAAACGAATTAATTTTACAATAAATAAAAAAGGTCAAAGAGTTTTATAAAAGGCATGATGTCAAAAAATACTCTAACATTTGATTGAATTATCATTTTAGCTCATATTTTTTTAAAGTAATTTAGCCCTTAATAATTTATTTGAGTCAAAATATTCCGCTACGGATGAAAACTGTTAGACAATCAACGGTAAATGGCTTGAAATGATGTGACAAACCTACCATAATATGGCAGTGCACGTCGCGATAGCAGTACCATGTAGCCAAATATGCCAACTTTATAGAATGACACATCAGTCAAAAAATAATTTTTAAAATTTGTATAAAATATATATTTTTTCTTTTGACGTCATTGTGCCAAGTCATTTTAAGTTGTTTATCGTCAATTCACTAGCAATTTTTATTGACAGAGGGGCTATTTTGACCTAAAATAAAATATTGAGGGTTAAAATACTTCAAAAAAAATATGGGTCAAAATGATTATTCAATCTAATATTAGAAGACATTTTTTTGACATTATGCGATTATAGAAATTGACTTTTATCTTAACAGTTTTATTATAAGTTTTCACTAGTTGAAAATTTTAAAACATGTTATTTAATTTAGTGTCAAGTATAATTTTACATTTTAATTTAGATTGAGAGTTGGGCATGTATGTTTGTATATAAAACATTTTATTTGATTCTATATAAAAATTAAATTTATTGTTTTTAGAAATATATTTTGATACACAAGTTTACACAAATCTTTTAATTTCAGAGTTTAAGGTTTTAGGTTATGGTTTAGGATTTTAATGCGTAAAGTGTATGATTTAAGGTTTATTATCAGAATTTAGAGTTTAAAGTTCATAGTTTATGGTTTAGGTTTTAGAGTGTTAGTGTTTGGGATATAGGTTTTAAGTTTTATAAAATGATTGTGTAAATTATTTTTACACACCCTTATTTTTATACAATACGTAAATTATTTATAATCCAAGAATTAAACTTTGGTATGAGGGGCTCGATCCATTATTTCTAAACATATATTTTCATATCAAAAATAAATATAATTATGACTTATTCACCTTT
This sequence comes from Hibiscus tridactylites, assembly GCA_958450335.1. Taxonomy (NCBI): domain Eukaryota; kingdom Viridiplantae; phylum Streptophyta; class Magnoliopsida; order Malvales; family Malvaceae; genus Hibiscus; species Hibiscus tridactylites. Next base: position 6,513,784 of record OY288277.1, on the reverse strand, counting down.
ATTACCTCATATTTATTTAAGTAATATATTTTACCCCGAGCCTCATTCCTCTCTTTTATAAATAGAATTAAAATTAAAATTTGTCAAAAATATATATGTATATATATTTATATATATATATATAATGAGTATTAATGTGAAACGGTATGCAATAACAAAAAATAATACTTAAAATACACACAAAAAGAAAACAAATCTCAAATGCAACAGCCAACGGTCGGAAAAGGGAAAAAGATTTTTTATATAGTTTACAGTCATTTATATTTTCCGCGTAATTATCACAGTTAAAAGGGACATTTTTGTCTTTCAATGAGCTTCCACTGACAAAAACCGGAATAAGATGAAGATATAGCAAAGTAGAGAGCAAGCAAGCAAGGTTCCTGCTTTCTCTCATTCCCAACTTCTCCCAAAAAAGTTATAAAAAAGTGGAAAATCGTAGAAATGGGATTTGTGATAGGGAGCTCTTGCTATTTGCAAACTCCCATTTCCAACTCTCAACTACTCTTCTCTCCATCTTCTTCTCAATCCGTTTACTTTAATCTCAGAAATGGAGAGACCAAGAGAAGGAGAAGCTTCAGGCCTCCAATGGCTTCTCTGTCCAATCAAGACCCAAACGACAACGTTTCCCGCAAGAGGAGGGCGGTTCTTCTCGCGGGTATCTCCATTCTTCCTTTCCTCCAACTCAGAGCCAACGCTATTGAAGTCTCCACCTTAAGTAAGCCTCATTTCATTTTTAAAATAATTTTTTTCTTCCAAGATTTGTTCTTTTCAATTAAATTACAGTGCTTGTTGAAATGGGTTGTCTTTATTTTTGCCTTCAAATTATTAAACAAATTCCATTGGATGAACCTTGTCTAGAACTTGTACTTAATGAGTAGGCAATGCTTTAATGTTCTTTTGAATTTTATGATTTGGTTGTTTTCACATCTTATTATAGATTGGTTACTGTATAAATAAATGTTAATGATCAAATACTTTTTGTCATGCATGCAGTGAAATAAGATAAATAGATACAGTTTACTGATCAATTTTGTCCTATCATATCTTATCCATTTCCTTAATACTCCAAAGCAACCTTATTTTTATGGGTTTTCCCTGATATAAATGTCAGATTATCAATTTTGAGTCATTTTTCCTACTTGCATTTCATCAACAGCTGTTGGATGCATTGAGAGTTTTGGATATATAATGTTTATACTTCTAGGATTGATGTTTTATAATTTAGGAATTTATATTCCTCTTCAAATATTTTTCCGAGAACAAGATTGTTTTCTCGAAGAAATTGCAATAAGGTTTTGCTGATGTTTGTTGTTAACTTTGAAATGATGTTCAAATACGGAGAGAGGGGCGGAGAAAAGAGTAAGTCAAAGTGAATAAGAAGAAGGAACAAGGGAGCTGCCAATGGCAGTTGCTAGTGGGAAAGCACAGGCACTGATTGCCTTTATTTGATTTCTTTCCCATTTCCCCTTATCATGTTGAGAATTCCTGTTTTACCTTCTATTATATTTGTGTTAATATTTAATTCCATTCCATTCCATTCCGGGGAAAAGAAGAAACATTCCTCTGAATGGTAGTGGAACAACACCATTAGTACTGTTCAGTTAGTAAAAGTTCAACAGTGCAAAAATTTAGTAGCAAGTGCCCTTATTGAGAATTTAGTAAAATGTCGAGTGGTTCCTTTTGGTATTTGAACAAGTTACCTTGCATGAAGTCACAGTTTCGGGATTAGTTGGCTTGAGGTTTAATCTCAAGTGAAGCGTGTACGAGTCACTCTCCCTTTTCATCTTTAAAACGAGTCTTTATGCTCATGCTCGTTCTATTGAAATTGATCCGCATATTGTTTTCTTTATAGTTCATATATATTGGATCTCTTATCAATGTCATGTATACATTCTACTTCGTAAGTCCTTTTACGAGGGTTGGTCTATTAATTGTTCACCTTCTCCATTTTCTTTTTTAATTTGTTTCTTTTTTTTTACACAAGAAAATGAGGCAGACAGTGAGCTAAACAAGCCAGGGGGAAACCAAAAAGCAGAGGTCTGAGTTTCACTTACTTTATTATTCCATCATTCTATTTTCTTTCATTATGTTTATTTATCGATTTTGTGGCTTTGGTTCGAAAAATTCTTAACGGGTAGCTTACATGGACAGGAAGCACGGGGAAACTCACCATCTAATCCCTTTCTATCTCTTCTGAATGGTCTTGGAATATTCGGTACCAGTGTGCTTGGTCCGCTCTATGCTTTGGTTCAGAAGGAGAAGAAAGCAACTGATGAAGCCCTAGAGTCTGTAAGTCATCACTTACCTTCAGATTCAATTTTTGTTTACAATGTAGATGGTTTTGAGGATTAAAGAAGAGTTGAAGAAGCTATAAAGCCATTTCCCTCCTTTTGGATTCTCGGACCCTTTTCAACCTATGCTATATGGACGCGAGTCTGAATGTTGGATACAAGTATTTGTCTGACCCGAATATGTTCAATTTCTTTTTTTTTTAATGTTTGGAGGGTTCAAGAAAATGAAGAGTCGGAGCAACATAGTTTTCAACAATATTATAATCTTTCCCAGTCCTCAAACTACCCTTCCCCCTACTTCCCTACCTCCTGTCAAGAAAGGAAAAGACAAAAAGCAAAAGATTAGAGATCAAAGAATGCTTTAGGTGTTTTCCACTTAATGTAATGTTTTGCCTTTCTTAATTAATTTCTACTTCCATTACCATCAATTTAATTTTGCATCGATTGGTACACACAGATAACGATCAAATTGCAAGAAAAGGAAGCTGCAATTGTCTCAGTGGAGAAATACTTTGAATCAAAGCTGCTAAACGAACGCGAAGAACAAACCAAGCAACTCAAAAAGGCAAAGGAAGAACAGCTGGGTTTATTTGATCAACTAAATTCAGCTAACAATACAATTGCAGGCTTAGGGCAGGAACTTAAAAATGAGAAGAGGTTAATTGAGAACCTTAAAGTTCAAATAGACAGTCTTCAAAGCAATCTTTCGAATGCCGGGGAAGAAAAAAGGTCTCTTGAACATGAACTGAAGGAAAAGCTTGATTTAGGTGCTGTCTTACAAGAAAAAGTTAATTTGCTCAGTTCAGAACTCAAAGATAAGGAAGGTAAAGTTCAAAAGCTCAGCTCATCCCTTGCTGAAAAAGAATCAGAGTTAAATAACCTTGAATCCACTTACAAGAAAACTAAGGAAGAACTTGAGGCAGCAAATTCTGAGATTGAAGGTTTGAAAGAAGAATTGCTGAGAAATCAAAGTGAGCTTGAATCGAAAAAATCTACAGTGGATGAATTAAATGCAAGGATAAGTTCGATAACTGTTGAAAGAGATAATTCTAGGCAGGAATTTGGTGCTCTTCAGGAGGATTACAATAATCTGAAAGTAGCTTCTGAAAATAAGGCTGCAGCAGATGCTAAGCTTTTGGGGGAAAGAGAAACAGAAATTCACCAGCTAAAGGAAAAACTTGAGCTTGCCCTAAAAGATGCAAGTGAAAATAAAGCAGTTGTTGCGGATTTGAACAAGGAAAGAGAGAACCTGAAGAAAGCACTTGAGGTGGAATCGAAAAATGTAAAGGACCTGAAAGAAGAACTCCTGATTGCTGAGGAAACTCTGGCAAAGTCCAAAAGTGAGGCTTCTGATCTCTCCGAGCAACTAAAGAACTCAAGAACGCATTGTAAAGAGCTCGAGTCTGAGATTTCAAGGGTCAGGTCCGAGTTCGATGAAGCTCAACTAAAACTGCAGGGTAGCCTTGATGAGGCAAAACAAAGTGGAGAAGTTCTTGCCGGCGAGCTCACAGCTGCAAAAGAGCTTCTGAAAAAAACTAGGGAGGAGCTGCAGACTTCTTCTCATGAGCTGACTTCTATGACAGAAAACCGCGACAGCCTTCAAAGGGAATTGGTAGATGTGTACAAGAAGGCAGAAGCCATGGCCAATGATTTGAAAGAAGAGAAAGTGGCTATTTCTTCTTTGAAGAAAGAACTGCAGGCTTTGGAGAAGCAAATCTCAAAGGATAAGGAAGCAAGAAAATCACTTGAAACGGACTTGGAAGAGGCTACCAAGTCACTTGATGAGGTGAACCAAAATATATTAAAACTTTCTAAAGATCTCGAAAGGGCTAATGCTAAAATATCTGGTCTCGAGGACGAGAAAATGGTTCTCTATAGAACACTTACAGAGCAGAAGAATGCATCTAAAGAAGCCCGAGAAAACATGGAAGATGCTCATAAGCTTGTGATGTCACTTGGCAAGGAAAGGGATAGTATGGAAAAGCAAGCGAAGAAACTCGAGGACGAATTAGCATCTGCTAAGGGAGAAATACTACGTTTGAGGAGTCAAATAAATTCATCCGAAGTTCCCGTAAACGAAAAACCTCAGCAGAAAGGTGAAAGTGAAGCTAAAGCGAAAGTGACAGTCAGTGCGAGGAAAACTACCAGGAGGAGAAAAAGTAGCTCAGAATGAGGTTCACTAGTAACCATCCCGAGCTCTAATATATTCTCATCATTGATTTGATTATTGGTTGATTATTTTTCGCAATACCGTTGTATTGTTGTTATGTATATCTGACACCGAGTATGCTAGTTAAGGAATTTACTTGTGCATGTAAAAATCCAATGTATGCATGTAACTGTAAGGATCCATTGTTTATTTCAAACTGATGGAATATTAACACAAGTTCTCACTTATTTTCTTTTCTACCATGTTTTTCTTTAACAAATCCAACGAAACAATTTTTAAATTGAAAATGAAGTATTTTCTCTTTACTGCATCCATGTGCTGCTCACAAGGGGCATGCATAAACTGTGCAAATTTATTTACACTGTACACTATATCTGGCCTTGTACTCATACAATTTAAGTCCAATGAGGGAGATCTCAGATTCTCAGTGTACAATTTTAGGTCGTTTTGCTTGTTGGTAATGCTCACAGAGTAGTAAGAGCTTGCAAATCTCACGTTGAATTCTCTTATGCGAAAGATTTTCTTTATTCGTTTAAATATTACCCGAAATAAAAAATAAAAAGCATTCAAACAATTTTTAAAAGCTAATTAATTGCTCACAATAATCCAAGTTTGAATTTGATTTTTACCAGTTGTGTGTATTGGCTGTTGATAAGCCACAATAACAGCTGGTGTCACGTTAATTATTCTTAATGCGTGATTAATTGGAACATGTTAATTGGGATCTTAATGGGTGTTGATCCGATTAATTTGCTTATGAGCCGTTAATATGCTAATTTAATGGATTTAAGTTGTTTTGATTAATCTATAACAACAACAATTTTGTTGTTCAAGTTGCAAATTCAATGTGAATTTGTATGGATAGTTCTTCTATGCTTGGCGAGCTTTGATGAGTACCGATAAATTAATTTATAAAATTTTTAAATCTAAAGTACTTAATGCATAATTATAATTTTTAAAAAATAAAAAATGCAATTTAATTAAAATACATTTTTTTTAGTTTTAATTATGTTTTAAACATTATTAACCAAAATAATCTATCCCCAAATCAAAGAACCCTAGGTATTTTCCTTTGAAATTAAGCCAATTGTTGATAGCCGCCGTCGCCGACAACTGCCGCCACCGACGTCAATATCTTCACTGTTTCCCCCTATTTTTTATCGATTAAAATCCGGCCATCTCTCGATTCAACACCTTCGGCAACGATTTTAATTGTCGTTTCTTCCATGGTCGGTTTCAGTTTGTGATGATTTTTAGCCATGATTACTGCACCGAGGATCTCACCCAATAATGTAGCCTGCAATTAAATTCGATTTAGTTGGGTTTGTAGCACAAGAAATCAGACATAAATTGGTCGGCGACGGTGGCAATTGTCGGCGACGACGACGGTTGTCGGCGAAGGTGGATTTCGGCAATTAGGTTAGTTCAAAAAAAATACTTAGAATTCTTTGATTTGAGGATATACTATTTTGATTAATAATGTTTAAAATAAAATTAAAATTAAAAAATATATTTTAATTAAATTACATTTTTAATTTTTTAAAAAATTATAATTACGCATTATATACTTTAAATTTAAAAATTTTATAAATTAATTTATCGGTGCTCGTCAATAGTAGGTGTTCGTCAAGTAGTGTTCGTCAAGTAATATAGAATTTTCCGAATTTGTATAGTGTTAAGCAGAGCATTTAAAGTTTCATTGCCTGCAATTTGAAACGTTAATTGACAAATGCCAATTGATTTGGACGTTAATGGTTTTAAACTGCTTTTATATCCATATTTTTAAAGGACGTTTTTACCCTTCAAATTTCCCTATAAATATTGGAAAATAGCGAAAATCAACTTCTTTGTATGACTGAACTTATTAGATGGCAAGATGAGCTTGACCAATGACCACTGAACATTTAGCTTCTGGAAACTCATCCTGATCACACGTCAAAAAAGTTTGATGGAATGGTTCAACAGAAGTGAATGCAACCTTTTCCCTCGTACCAATTCCCCAGGGCTCATCAGCACAGTGAAGTGAATTAAAGCGAGTTTAATTGGTAGATGATAGGGCCCTTTAAACGGCTGTGGGTGTCGCAGTTTTGCCATCTTCCAGGATTAGCTCTAAACTTCGTGATTTTTGCGATCTGGTCACTTATTATATCCATCCCTCGTATTTTATATTTGTGTGTGTATATATACATATCAGCTAAAGAGCCCATTAAAAAATTAGACTACACTAAAAAATATATATATAAAGAGTCCATTTAAAATGAAACGGAGTCCTTAAAAAGAGAGTCAATGTACATGAATAAGTGCTTGTTCGGCCCAAACATAATTAAAACCCTAGCCCCAACTCTTGTTTTTTTCTTGCGCAACCAACAGGGAACCGTTGGATCGAATCTAGATCCAACAGTCCAAATCGAGGCGGATAAACTATAGCCCTTATACTTCCGCACTATCGCCCACCGTTAGATCAAGGTGTGATCTAACGGCCCAGATCACGAAGAAAGAAGTCACATGGATCATCACTCGCTTGTGAGGACCACGCGCTCGACGTCTGAACTTCCCCCAGTCCATTTGTATTCTCCGATCAACGCCAAGCACTACCACGCTCCATCGCCTCCGCCGCCAAAGCCCTTGCTTGCTTCCTACTCGTTCGATGTGCTCCCCAAGCAACAAAATCACAGAAAAGGAAGGGCAATTATTAGCCAAATCAAATCAAAATTAGGAAAAAAATCGATCAAAGCTTGTAAAAAGGGGAAAAGCAAGCCAAATCAAATGAACCAAAATCGAGAAGGAAATCGGAAAATCTTGAAGATTCTAAGGTTTCATCCTGTTGTAATTCGGGAAAGAATCATTGATTCTTCCTTTTTCTTCTTCGTTTTTCGGAATAAGAAATTCACGGTGGTGTTTTTCGTGAGCAAGAAAAACACTGAAGAACATTTCAGAGAAAGTAGGAGAGCTTGGTTTGATCCATTTGGCAGGGGATGGAAGAAATGAATTTGTTTCTTATTTTGGCTATTTATACTGACCGGCGAACCGACCTGGATCCGAATCACGACCCGCACCCTTCTCTTCCGGATCTTGCACTTGAGCTCTACAGTTTCTAATCTTTTCAATCTCGCCCTTTTTCCATTTAATTTGGCTTTTACGTTTTTATTTTATGCAATTTGGTCCCTTAGTTATTTAATTTTTTCCATTGAATTTTAATTTTCATTCAATTCGATTGTTATTTGATTTGTTTCCTTTAAAATTTTGGTTTGTTTGATATTTATTATTTATCATTTTAAATTTAGACAATGGTAAATTTCTAGGTTAGACTCATTAATTTTAATTAAAGCCTTGAATTTATTTCCGTAGTTAGGTTTTTCTTTAATTGAATAAATAAAGTCCCTAGTTTAGGCTTTTTTAATTAATTGTAATATTAACATTATCTCTATTAGTATTAATGCCCATAATAAATTAATTATTTAGGTTAGACTCTAAATAAGGCTCACAAATCACACCTTTAGATGTAATTAATTGGGCATTAAATAAATACTTTAGTTAGGATTAGATCTTTAAATAGCCTACCCCTAATAACTTTATTAAATATTACCCCACCTAAATAATTTCTAATAAAACTCTGAGCCTTAAAAATGTAGACATAAGATTAATCAAAACTTATGCATGTATAAACCCAAGACACGTTAAAAAGTTTACGGGCACACATGTAACCGTTACATGTCCCTGAACTCGAGATTTCATAATCTCTGATTTATTTTAGATTTTCGGTCTACTTATTCGAAAGAACTGGTGGCGACTTCATTATCACATAGGCATCAACTTGGTTTTATGGAATACAACAAGGTTCAACTTTCATTTCTCTATTACAAACTCATATTTATGGTTTTCTCACAAAATAAAAAGAAAACAAGTCAACAAAACAAAAGGTACTCTCTATGCTAAACCTCTTTCAAGACTGCGTCTGCTTTGGGGTCGAAAGGGTTAGTCAACCGTTTGCTTTCATATCTACAATCTAATCACGGTTGAGGCTTCCATGCAGCGGAGATGTCTCCCACGGCTTCCCCTACTGTGAGATAGACTGAACTCGTTCCGAATGACTCTAAGGTCTTCGAGTTATGCAATTTCTCCATCGCATTTCCCAATGGATTTACCAACACTAGCTGGAAATAATATATGAGCAAAGTGTCAAAACCTTATTATAACAAAGGAAGTAATGTTTGCAGATGAAAATCGACAACCATTTACCTGAAGTTTTCTTTCGAGCAGTATCTTTCTTAGTTCACATAACATGTCGATGCCACTTGTATCTATTGCGGTCACAGCTGATAAAATTCCTTGTCTGTTAGCCAAGTACAGTGGGGAGGTCTCGGGATATTTACAAAAGATAGCAGCTTTATCTTACCAGTCATGTCAATAATTATACATTTCAAAGTGCTTTCATGGTTTTCTTTAATCCAGTCTTCCTCCTCTCGAATCCATCTTAACATCCTATAACAAAGAGGGTCAACCGTTTGCACAACAAGATGCTGTATTTTAATCTGCTGGACTGATAAAACACTTCAGCCCGACAATCTATTACATGGTTTCTTGGCCTATCAATCAATGGTAAGATTCAAAGGAGACATTAATGGAGTTACCTTTCTTGTAGATAAGTTGTATTTGCAAAGTAGATTGGAGATTCGATTGCCAGAATGAGAAATGAAGGGACCCTTGAAGCTTCTCTGTATCTGTGGAGGTTTTGGTATATCTGTGTTCGTGGAATATTCCCCAATACCACTGTGTTTGGCCTGGTGACATGCAAGAGAATCTTGAATACAGAAACTCCGACCTGCAATTTCGGGCACCCATCGGAATTTTTCGTTACTTGTTATTCTATGTCGATGCTTTTTACAATACAATACTAGGAGAAGATGAGATGAAAGCAGTCACATGGAAAAGTTCAAAATGCTTACTGCAATGGCAAGTCCCAGAGGAACAGAGATGAAAAGAACCCCAAAGAAGGAAGAAATGCAAGCCAAGAAATCAAGTTTATCAACTTTCCACAACTTGTATGCCCCCTGGTAATCGATAAGCCCTATCACTGCTGTTATGATGATGGCTGCTAAGATGAAATTAGGGGTGTAATAAAATAGTGGCATCAGGAACATCAGAGTCACAAACACAGCTGCAGCCAATACTATGTTAGAGATTGCTGTTTGAGCTCCGGCATTGTAATTTACCGCAGATCGAGAGAATGATCCTGAAAAAGACATGTCAAATAGATTAGTTTTAGATGCTGTAAAGTATGTTTTCGTATTGGAAGTATTATGTGAAAGAGTCAACACCTGTTGTAACATAACATGAAGTGCAAGAACCAGCCATGTTCATGAGACCGATGGCCATCATTTCTTTGTTTCCATCAACTTGGTAATTCTTTAGAGAAGCAAATGTCCTTCCCACTGCAATCCCTTCCTGCAAAACATTATAAACCATCGGGATATTAGAGAGAGAAATCATACAGAAAATAGATATCAAGAACATGGTGGCAGTCCCATGCAAATCTACATGATCATTTATAGGTAAGGTAGATCATCCATAACCATATGGAATAGTATGTTTCTGTTGTCCAGTAATGTTTAGTAACAACAAGGTTTTCGTTATCGAATAAGATATCGATGACAGTGCTGGTTAAGGAAAACTTACAGTGAGGGACAGGATCCCAGTGACAATTCCAGTCTTAATAGCTAAAGCCAGATGCTGGCCATTGAAGTATAGCATGTTCAATGAAGGTGGATTCAAACCCTTTTGCAAGTGGCCAATCTGTGGAATATAAAGGGAAAGACAACTTAGATTTGGAGAACTTTTTCAAAAGATCTTTTACATAAAACTATAGTAAAAGAATCATTTCTTACATATGAGATTCCATGAGCTTTTGATCTAATGCAGAAGACTAAGATTGTTGAGAGAATTACTGACGTTAATGGGGCGGCTGCTGATACCCAGAAAAGCTTTGGTTTCTTCATGCTCTGCATCGAAAATTTCAAACATCAAAATTTTTAAAGAACTAAGCTAGAATCTGGACAAACTTTTTGAAATAGAGATACTTACAATATGTCTTGCTGTCAACAAAAACAACAGGAAGCCAAGTCCCATTACAACAGTTTGCCAGGACCACTGCAGATGAATTTAAACCAATATTACATCATTGGAACATTTTGTTACTTTTCGAAAGCAGAATATGTCTCTTTCTACAAGGCATGTGCCTTGTAGCTATTGATTCAGTGGTTTAGATTATTGGATTAAATCAAAGGGGTAGATTTTCATTTATCAAAATCATCCCAAGCAACGATTGTGGAAGCATTTGTAAACTGCCACTTCCTGAAAAATAATCACTGGATTCTTGGCCAAAAAGCAAGAAGAGCACTTCCAAGATGCTGCTAATTACTAGCTTAGTTGACATTAGTCCACAATGACTAACACCTAGTTATTTAAAAGAAGAAGAAGAATAAAATAAAGGGAAGTTTAAACTGCTTTCCCTTGTTGTACCCACTTACCTCATTTTCGTGCTTAAACACAGAGGTCAAAACAGGTATGATTTGCATCTTGTTTGTGAAATGAACAATTCCAAGCAACCCCTTTAGCTGTTGTAATGAGACAATGACTGCTGCACCTGCCATGAATCCGAGAAGTGTTGCCTTTGACAGAAAATCGATAACAAAGCCTAACCTGTAAATCAAAACCAGAATCAATTAAAATCCTTGTAGATAAAAGAAGCAGCTTTTGTGCCTATAACACTAGATGATTAAGGTTCTGTAACACCCATGTTTAATAGATACTAAGACAGAATCAATATGCATGTCACACTTTCTTAAGCTTGTTACTATCAATTTAACCCTCAAGGAAAATGATGGGGGAAAATAAAAACTTCCTCTTAACTATAAAACTTCATATTTTTCGACTTCAGAAGTCAGAACATTAAAAAGGGTACCTTAAAAGACCCAAAGATGCCTGGAATACACCAGCAAAGAAGGTAGCAGTGAAGGCCAATTGAAGGTAGAGAATTGGCTCATCAGTAGGGGAGACACTTCCACTTAGCATTGTTCCCATCACTAAGGATGCAATGGACACTGGACCAACTGCAAGATGCCTAGAACTCCCAAGAACAGAATAAATCAAAGGGGGAACGAAGCTTGAATCTGCATGAATTGATAGAAATCCATATCAATTAAAGTTATCAGTTTGCATTTATCCATCTTTGCATTCAACTTGGAGATAAGAGTAGTTTTGGTTCTGATACTAACATAAACCAACGATAGGCGGCAAATTTGCAAGCTTCGCGTAACTGATTCCCTGCAGTCCATCAGAACAAAATAGATTACCATAAAATAATGAGTTTGATTTGATCTCAAACATAATTTATTTCCCACAAAAATCCATTTCATGTAAGCCAGACATGCAGTGGTGGGCATTATTTTTTAAGGCCATTTCTGATGATCTTAAAGAAACTGGAATATATTTCAGACCAGAGATGAATTTACCTGTGGGATTGCAAGGCTAGCAATGGTGAGACCAGAGATGATATCAGACCTAAACATCTGGAGTTTGTAGTCAAGAAACCACTTGCATATCGGGAACAAAGACTGAACTCCTAGAACCAGCTTCTTACACCACGTTTGGTTCTTGAATCCGTAGAGAGGATCATCGGGGAAAAATATCTCCGAAACCCTGTGTTTGAGCTTCTGGAAAGTGGTTTTCTTTGGTGGCATGCAAACACTGTGTATCTCCATTGTTGCCGCCTCTGGTGCTGCTGGCATTGGTATCTCTGTAGAAACCCTGACAGTTGTGTTTCCGGTATGGGTAGAGAAATCTTCAACCCTGTTGGAGTTTAAACCCATTTCCCTTCCCCTTTTTGTTTCAGCAAAAACTGGAACTTGAAGTCAAGAGGCTTTTTTTTCTTATTGTTTGGTGGAAGAAGGATGAGCATTGGCTCTGAATTTATAGAGGAGTTAAACTTGGAAGGGTATCTCAGAGGGTAGTTATGGTGCAGTTTGTTGGTATTTGCTGGACTAGGGTACTTTAGTCTTTTTCCTACTTATCATTCAGAGATTTATAGGAAAATGAAACAGACTGCATTGAGAATTAAAGTATTTACTAAAATTAAATAATGAGGATAATTTTAGTCAACTCCTTGTGTCTCAGTGGTAAAAAATGATGTTATGACATAGAAAGACTAAAAAAGTTTAAACAGATGTCTAGTCTTTCATTGCACTAACATATTCTAAAAATAATAATGAGGATAATCATGTTTTTTATTATTATTTTATATTAGGGTTTTTTTGGTTAAGTAGTGAGATACTTTTAGACAAATGAGATTAGAACCCGTACAAAATGGGATATATGAGAATTTTTAATCAGCTAGCTAACTAAGGATGAGTCTACTAGGTGTGTCGAACACCGTTGAACATCATTAAATTAATTAATAAAGATTAAAAATTTTAAGGACTCAACATACAATTATAAATTATTTAAAATAAAATTTCAATTAAATTATTTTTCATACATATTATATTTTTTATTTTTTTAAATAATTAGATCAAATATCAACTATAGTCAATCCTTAAATTAAAAAACCTTAAATCATTTTCTTCAAATTAGAACTCTAATCCCTAAATCACTCGTTTCTTTTGTATATGATATTTCCTTGTTGGTAATGCTTTTTTTCTTAGCTTTATAATTTGTTTTGAGAATTTATAAATTTTATTATAGTCTTAAAGTATCTCTCGTAGAATTAAAAACAACGTTATTATTGAAATAAATGGTTTCATTCACTTTTTATTTATTGTTAAAAATATGAGAGGGACATGAGTCAACTATATATCTCTAACACAATATTATTTTCCTAAAAAGAAAATTAACTTCATTATCTTACCATATTAAATTATTACCATTATTTTTTTTGAAAGGATAGACAACAACAAATTCAAATAAAGTATTAAAAATGTGTTTGTTCAAATTCAGGTCATCTTGAAATAATGACATGTTTTCAAATTTTTATTCGATCTGAGTTTGTAATATATATTGTTTAGATTATTCAACTGTTTCAAATCGAATTTAAATAAAATATTAAAAATTTCATAATTATTCAAATGTGATATAATATAATAGAAAATATAGGTAGAATGATATGAATAAAAATTTTATGTCCCTAATCATGACTCTTTTTATGTCTCACACTAAAAAATATTTAAAAATTAAATTATAAACCTTAATTCTAATTTTTGCATCTTAAACTCTAAACCCTAACTCTAAAAATACACTCTACCTTTAATTTCTTAAATCTTAACCACAACCCCTAACCTTAAACTTTGAACCAATTTTTTAAAGTGAATCTAAAAAAAGCAAAAATTGGTGTAAATGATTTCCATCCGGAATGATATATGTCCAACCCTCCCCCAACCTTGTTAGGCGTCCAAATTTTTTAGACAACGATATTGATAAATCTTTAAAAGAATCCCTCCTTTTAGAAATTTGTATAAGTATTTGTAAATTAGACCAAATCATTTTAAATAGCGGACAGGCTTTTTTTTATTAGTCGGATATGTATAGCAGTATCTTCGAACATATGTGTAATCATATAGTTTTAAATTAAAACAGTAAATAATTATTATTTTAATAATTTTCAAAAGCATAAATGACTATATTTTTTTGGAGTATTTTTTTGCAAAAATTATTATTATTTTGTTGAATAGGTTTAAAAAGCCGACATTCGAAAAAAGGGGAAATTATTCTAAATTAACAATAGTGTAGTGTAGTGTCTTAAACTCAAAAGCCTTGCTAAAGAAAGACGTGTAGCTTTCCAGCTGCCTTTGGCAAAAGGAATATTTGAAATATTTCTCCATTGCTACTACTTTTGACATTAATTCATTCCCAAAGGTTAGGTTACTCTCAAAAATAATTGCGTTGCATGTTCAATTATAATCCGTTCCTTTTCTTCCCCCTTTTGTTTTTATTTTTAAATTCCCTCTATGATTACATATATCTCATAGTGAAACCAAATTTACCTGATCAAAGTAAAATTTATAAATAAAATCTTTTTTTTTTGAATTTTCATAATAAATTTATATATTAATATAAGATTAATTAATTTACTTTTATACTACTAATGTTTTAATATATTTTTTCAATGTATAAACAGATTAATGATTATTTAGAATTTTGCAAAGTTGGCAAGGTGCATCTACCGCCCAAATTCAGCTGCTTGAACTGAAAGCTATCCTTCTAGGGGGGTCATAACTCATAAGGAAGCTCTTTATAAGCTTAGAGACTAATTGTTTTTTTAGAGATTTCTCAAGGCTTAAAATTTAAGCATCCGGTTTAAATGAAAAGACCCCAAAATAAAGGAATTTTCTGAAGTTGGAGCGTTACATCATTATCCTAATTCTTGGCTTCTTGGTTGAAATTTTGTAACATGGTCTAATAAAAGGATGAGTCTACCACGTGCGCCGAACATCGATGAACACCACTAATGATGAACACCGATGAACATTATTAAATTAATTAATAAAGATTTAAAATTCTAAGGACACATCATACAATTAATAATTATTTTAAAAAAATCAATTAAATTATTTTTTATATATATTAAATTTTTATTTTTTAATAAGGGTAAATTATATATTTAGTACATCGCTTATTTCCGTATTTCTATTAAACCCTCATTATTTAAATATTATTTCAATTTGACCCTATTCTTTATAAAAAATAATTTAACCCTCAACCTAAAACCCTAAACTATTAAACCTTAAATCCTTAAACTCTTAAATATATACCCTAAACCATATACCATTAAAAATAATTTTACCATCATCGATTCAATTCAATTCAATGAATCGTTGAATTCTCCTAAAAAATTTAATTAAATTATTTTTTATATATATCAAAATTAATTAAACTCGAATCTCCTAGAATTAACACTATCATCTTATTTGAGATGAAAGGGCTATCACAATTAATTATAATTAATTCAATTCATTGAATTGAATTGAATTAACACTATCATCCAAAAACAAGGAAGCAAACAAGTGAACCATCCAAATCAAAACTAGAGCAGTGCTAATTTGTGTATACACAGATTGTGGGTTCTTTTAATTGTTGTTTATCTGTTGCGAGTTGTGCGGGGCCTGTGTGATACTCAATTGTTGATTGTTTTTGTTGTAGTTTTGTATTTTGCTTTAATAATATTTTAGTGTACTCTTTTTTTTTCGTTGTTCCAATTGTACTTCGATATGATCTAGTTATGAAGGATTTTTTAGTGAGGCTCACTGTTATCTGTAAGAAAAATTATTGTTGGAGTCGTCGTTCTTCAATGTCCTTTTTGGTTAAATCTAGACATTGATGAATTTGTCTCGTCTTTTCTACTATTTTATAAGTTTATATTTTTTCAAAATGTATTTACAAATACAAGTCACAAAATTTCAATGCAAAAATCAACGATTGTTGGAGGGTTTGGAGCTTCATCGGATTTTGGAAGGATTTGGGGTATTTGTCCAAAAAAAATTAACGGTGAAAAGTATTTTCCAAGAACACCAACATATTTTGAAATCATTCTCATTGAGTAACCACCGACGTAATTTAGATCAAGAGTGCTGGAACTTTAATTTTAATTTTGTCGATTTTAATTAAGTTTTGAGGTTCGATTTGGATGGTTCACTTGTTTGCTTCTTTGTTTTTGGATGATAGTGTTAATTCAATTTAATGAACTGAATTAATTATGATTAATTGTGATGGTCTCTTCATCTCAAATAAGATGATAGTGTTAATTCTAAGAGATTCAGGTTTAATTAATTTTGATATATATAAAAAATAATTTAATTAAATTTTTTAGGAGAATTCAATGATTCATTGAATTGAATTGAATCGATAATGGTGAAATTATTTTTAATGGTATATGATTTAGGGTATATGTTTAAGAGTTTAATGGTTTAAGGTTTAATAGTTTAGGGTTTTATGTTGAGGGTTAAATTTTTTTATAAAGAATAGGGTCAAATTGAAATAATATTTAAATAATGAGGGTTTAATAGAAATACGAAAAAAAGTGATGTACTAAATATATAGTTTACCCTTATTAAAAAAATAAAAATTTAATATATATAAAAAATAATTTAATTGAATTTTTAAAATAATTATTAATTCTATAATGAGTCCTTTAAATTTTAAATCTTTATTAATTAATTTAATGATGTTCATCAGTGTTCATCATTAGTGGTGTTCATCTATGTTCGTCGCACGTTGTAAAATTTTCCCTAATAAAATCAATTAATTAAGAGTAATTAGCAATTTTTCAGTTAATTATTTTGACTAGAAATGAAAAAAAAATGACGCGCTTACTAAATATAAAAATAATCATCATCATTGAATATGTTTATTATATTGACATTCACTAATTGATTTAGTGGTTAAGGATGATTATATTATCTCATTTTGTATGAGTTTAAATCTTGACATTAGAGTGTAATACTTTATTTAATCAAAAAATGTTTATTATATTGTTATTTTTACACTTAAAATTTTGATATATTTATGATTAACATAAAAAGATAAAATATAATATATATATATATATATATATATATATATATATATATATATTAATTATGGATTGGAGTTGAGGTTAGCAACGATTTTACATGGTGGAATGGAATATCCATAATTCCCAATTTAAACTCCATTTCAAACAAGAGGAGAGGGCAATAAATCTAGACCGTCTAATCAGTGTTAGCTTTGCATCAAGTAAAGAAAAATTCTAGCCGTTGTTTACCAATCTTTATTTTCCTTTTTCTAAAAATATATTTTCTATTATTTTCTTACCCTACTTTCTATTAAACATTTATTCTCCTCAAAGTTAAATTTTAACCTTTGTTTCTGGGGTGTGGTGTTTGAAAATAGATGATTATATGGTTTAAAAAAATCATTTAATGCATGCAATTTTTTAGCATTGACTATTGATGTGTCATTGATGGATATAAATTAATGTCGTATGTACAGTGATTATTTATTATTATAGATGATTAAATGCTATAAGTTTTTAATAATATAAATTAATTATAAGGTAGTAGATGTTTATATATATAAATATATATTAATTTTATTTTTTCTTGTGATACATTTTTTGTCTATTTTTTTATCACATTTTTTTAAGTTTGATTCAACACTGTCTCTCTACATGATGTTTATTATGTTAGCTTGTTTATCTATCACTGCTTTGGATTATCAGGTTGAATATTGATAAATATTCGCATCGAAGAGAGGTCGCGATTGAATTACGGTAATGCTAGTTTGTCAACAAACCATTATTGTTATGTGTTTTTATGTTCTTGTTGATGATGTTGTATTTATCACCGGCAACGGTATTTGTTTGTATCTATAATTTGTTCGAGTTGTTTGGTCATATTCTATATATAAATATAAATAATGTTTTTTTATTCAATAAAAGTTAGTGTTATTATTAATTAAATAAATAAACAGTAATTACTTAATTATAATAAAAAATGTCGAAAGCAAGGCACGAGGTGTGATGTTTTTCAAAATCATGCCACCCAAAACAGTAGCAGAATTAAAGAAGTGTCCAAGAACCTAGCTCTAAAATAAAGCTGAGACAGAATTAATTGGATATACATATATCCTGATGAAAGAATTACCTATTTGCAGCGGTATGCTTTTGACTTTATATGTAATGGAGCACTGCAGTCTGCAGGAAGCAACGCAGGAAACCAAATCAATCTGCACGTTTCATTAAAAAAAAAAAAAAAACCCAAAGACATCGGTCAACTGGTTGGCTCCAATTTAACTTTTGGTCGATCCTAATTGAAAATCAAATCAAGACAACAGCATAGAATGCAAACGTTTGTTAATCGGGGTTTTGTTTAATGCAACTGTTTTTAGAATATAAAATTCAATGATTTTGAGATTTATATATGTGAATACATATATAAGTACTTACAAGTTACAAATACACGAATACATGAATGTCTTTTTCTCTAAATTAGTTGTATATGTGTCATATTCAAGAACAAAGTTAGAATCAAATATTATCAGGGGAAGAGTCTATTAAAACTTTAAATTTAAAAATAAAAAAATACATTGACAAATATTTAAACTAAAATACTATTATAGCAAAATTTTTAAAAGTGACAACAATTCCTCATATCCACTAAATGATTCCGTCTCCAATCGTATTACTTGTTATAAATATTATGCAAATAAGCAACGTGATAATGCGGATGAGAATTAAGTATTGTGTATATAATTGTTTCGATTCTACAATTTTATTTTAATTAACAAAAAATATGGTAAAATATTATAATTTTCAAATTTTTAGTCTTTTTATTTTTTTAACTACCATTAAATAAAAATATTTTATTTCTCAAAGTTTTTTTCCCATCACCCCTGCCACTCAAAAGGCTAAAACCAAGCTGAGCCTCACATAGTGAAATGCATAGCTGATGATCATAATTGACTAAAATCCGAGCAATAGCATTGGCCAAAAGAAGTCAATATACGTTCCTTAAAGGTTAATTAGGAGTGAAGGGATTTTGACTTTGTATGATGAAACCAAGGTGTAAAAAATATTAGCTAAAGTTGACTTGCATTGAAGGGGAGAAGTAAATGGGAATACAGAAATGTATTTATACACTTGTATACGTTCTAATTTTGCTTTGGTCTTTAAATCTTATGTTTCTTTTATATAATGTCTCTTCAATTATTAATAAAAAGATTACGTTTAAACGTATTTGAATTCACATTTTTTTAATATGCTGGTGTGATACAATGATAGTATTTCTTAGTTTTTTTTAATAAGGCACACACACTGTGCAGAATTGGTGCTCGAACTCAGGTCACCTGAATAAATTACATCATCATTTACCACTAGAAAACAAAGGGTCAGTTAAACTAAATAAATGGACTGAACTTCATGGTGTATTTTTTTTGGATTAATAAGATTCTCTTATTCATCCAAAGAAACCATCATTTACAACCACAATACGCAACTTACAACCCATCGGTCATGTGTGAAAAAAAAAGGGAAAATAAATTAAGCAATCTCTCACTTAGAGACAAGAGCAGGGATAGAATGAGTGAATTTCCTACAGCCCAAAAGCTCCATTAAACATCTTTCCTTATCAGCAAGATAATATCCTTCACTCGTCGAGGACCCCTTCCGTGCAATCTATAAGAATTTCATGTTGTATTCATACAAATAAAATTTATTAAATTGTTAATTGAGTATACCTCGTTTGAACTCACACACATTTATAAACTAAGTTGCTTGAACTTATGTCACCTCAAAAAAAATAACATCATTCGTATCACTGAAACCACTTAATGAGTTTATTGTCTAATCTTAATTTCATATCTAAACTTGTACTAATACTATTTGTCAGCACTCCTTTTTAATTGTACTACTTAAATATGATAAAATATTTAATAAGATATGAAAAATCTAATGTTAAATATAATACTATTTTTTAAAATATAATTTATATGTGAAATATATTATTAATTGGTCTAGCAGGATGAGCCGATAGTTTTAAACAACATTCATGGTTTGAAATCATGATATTATGAGTAAATATACTAAATTGAGAGAGTCGTTGTATAATGAATGTCTGCAGTACTCAATCTAGATTAATTTGTCAATAGATCACATATCTATATATTTACTTTTAAGATTTTAATGTATCTAATAACTAGTTTTCCATGAAATGTACACGGTAATTGTATTTTTTAATAAAAATATTTCAATTAATTTTATATTAAGATTTGTTTATTTTTTATTATAAATTATACACGTAATATGATAAAAAACAGCTTAATAATTGAGAAATAAAATATTAAAAAAACTAATATTTGATATTAGTATACTTGTGTGCATGCATTTTGCTGTCTAAAACAATTTTTATATAAATTTCTATTGAAATATAAAAATAAAAATAAAAATAGCAACACTATAATAAAAATATTTAACTCAAGATACTTGTATGAATGAAAAAATCGAAACCCCAAATAATTAATCGAGATTAACAATTGTCGCGAGCTGAATAAAATCAATTATACAATAAGGATCAATCTCATTTAATCAAAACAAAATTTTAAAAACCTAAAGGGCAAAAAATATAAACAAATCACACAATATTTCTTTGTGTAGCTTACTATATACATCGTGTTTATATTTATACCAGTGAAAGTGCTTAGATATTTTCCCCGAAATTATGAAAAGATAGTTCCAATTACTTCCCATATGTTGTGAACAGTAACTTATGGGTTGACTATTATCAAAATAGTGTTGCGAATTGCGATAGTGCTTTTATGCTTTCTTTATTGGACCGAACTCGCTAAATTAGAGCGTCTTTGTAATAAATAAATAAATAGAGCACTTAATTTGCTTCTTTGAATTTAAAACAAGATAAATTAAACAAATAGAACATTTTTTCCTTTAAAATTTAAAATGAAAAACATAGCATCTTTCTTTGGACCAATTAAGCCAATTTCATTATAGGCCCTACCATTACCAAAGATATTAATACTTTTGCATTGCATGTCCTTAATTTGCTATATTTATCTTTGAAATTTGTATAAACTTTAAAGTGTAATCTTTAAAACAGATGGAGATGTATCTAAAATTTTGACAACTTATCAGATTTTGATTATATATATATATATATATAAGAGCATCATAACACCCTTGATACTGGTATTGTTTTAGTACAAGATGTTCTAATCTCGGAATAAGAGAGTTCACAAATAAGGAAATTTTAACTCGTTGAATATCATAATTTAGCAAGAACATTGCACCTTTTGTTTTAGTACTTTTTATAAGGATTTTTCTCGTGGTATATCTCAATCACCATATGTTTTATACTTTTTCATCATATTTTATTTTCTTCACGTGAGAATATATTACCATATATAAAGAACCAAAGAAAATAAAAAAGTGAGAACTAGTGTTGATTGCAATGGTAGCAGTAGAAATATCTGAGGCCAAGAATCGCTGACAGTCAAAAGTTGACGCCCTTATTGAACGATCAGCGATTCGTTTTCCCAAAATACAATATACATGAGCCACCAATATTTCACGCCAAAAGAATTTTCTTCTCTGGTATATATTATTTCCGTTATGTATTTATGTGTAAGTTTTCCTGCTCAGCATTCATATATATATTTTCAGGTGTAATCGTCCCCCACCCCGAATAAATTTTTTTTAACCTTTGTTCTTCTATTTAATTTTTTAAAAAATAATTTATTTATAAATTTGTCTCTCACTTTCAAACATTTATAGTTTGCTCCCACAACCTCAAATCATAGCGTCTTCTCTGTGTCTATATAATACTTACACCCGAATTCGAGTAACTTACGTGTATGGTATGCTATTGACCTGCATAATCAAAATAGAGATGGCAACGAGATACCTTCTTCACCTGTATGCGGCGAGAAGTAGAAGGCTTTTGATTGCTACCTATAAATGGATTGTAAAGGCAGTGCATTTTGTTAGGCAATATATATGTTCCCACCATGGATGAACCAGAATTAAGCACTTTCACTACCACCATTTCTTTTTTTCCTATCATTTCAGATACAAGCCACCAACGAGAATATTCTGTGGCAATGCTGGCAGGATTTGATAGGGTTGAAATGGGGTTCCCATTTTTGGGAATATCTGACTGTCTTTTATTGCAATTCGATCAAAGCCAGTTTCTAGGGTCATTATTCCAACAGCACAGAGGCTACAAATTCAATTCTGCTGCAGATAAATATTCCCTCTTTTTTATATATTTTAAGGAGTTTTAGATGACCGCTTGAAGTGGTATGCTTGCTTTTGCGTGAAACATGGCCCCTTGGATAGATGGGAGAAAAAGGATCCCCCCAACTCCACCGTTTGGAAGAAAATTAGGTTTTATTATCGATTCTTTTTAGAACAAGTGCAATTCTACTATTTTATTAAGAAAAAATACTTTGATACACAAACTTGTAGTTTATACAAGCTTTTTAATATTAGTATTTAAGGGTTTAGTTTAGAGTTTAAGGGTTCAAGTTGTAAGGTATAGAATTTAAGATTATGGTTAGAATTTAGAGTTTAGAATTTATGGTGTTAAGGTTAAAAATTTTAAGTATTAAAATTTATAGTTTAAATACGAAAGATTGTGTATTTTAGAGGGCTGAAACGGAAATTATCCACCCCTAGGGCTCCGCCGCTGGTGTCGACTGTCGACTTTGCAAAGAATTCACAAAGTCAAAGTGGCAATCTGCTCTTTGTTTCAAATTGAACCGGTAGTAGATTTAAAGTACAAAAACTCAATGGTTATAATTTACGAACAAAAATAACTCTTTTTGTGTTCTATCTAACACTAAAAAATTAAATTTACACTCTAATATTAAAATATAAATTTTAAATTTTAAAAACTAAACACTACACTCTAATTTTAAATCTTATATCTAATTTTCTAATATTAGAATATGTAGGAACATAAAAAGACAAAGAATTTGTATTCACAATTTACACATTAGATAATAATAATAATACAATGAGTACTCATATTAATATATAAATCATAATGAAGGTCTGGTTGAGCACAAATAATGCACTTTATTATTATGGTCATCATCATCCTTTTGAGTCAATCAATCCCAGCGGCCACCTGTGCATGAAAGCAAGGCATCATCATGGTGTTAGAAGACCAGATGTCTTATTGACAATATCGAATGCTTTTATAGGTGGTTCAAACTTGAAACTTGAACATGAAAACGTACGTGGCTGAACAAGCATCTCAGGTGGGAACGGAGAATCGTTTTCAAATTTACTACATAAACATATATCTAAAGTGCAAGGAATAAAAAACCCGACAGTTCAAGTACACACAAACACTACCATTTATGGAGAATTCCAGAAATATCATTTCATTTAAATATAATACAGAGTATAAGCAATCCAAATCAAATTTATCACACGACAACTTCTAAACTAATTATAAGATAATGAAACAAAAAACTAAACATTAAATTTCAAACTACGATGAGATATAAAAAAAATCTGTGGGCATACCATTCCTTGCAAGTAATGCCTTATAATTCAAGGTGTAAAGAAAAAAGTGCGAAAAACCATATGCAGAATATATTTCATGAGTCAAAATAAGTCTATAGATTTTGTCAGTGGCATTAACTTAGGGCTATCATTCGGCATTAATGTAGTGGTTGAATAGGGTCCCTATTTGTACTCCCGAGTCTAGTTTCTCAGGATGAAGACATGTGAGGCGAGGGGGAGTTCTTGAGTGGACGAGTTTATTCTTTGGTATATTCCGTCCCATTCATGTTTGCAAATCCCACTTTTACAATGTAGTTCCCGAGCCATTATCATACCCTAATTGACTTGTTTTCTTCCATATGTATTTTACTTCCTACTTTTATCCTCATTTCCAAGTCAAATAAGGCGATCTTACATGTAAATTGTATTCATGTTTTTATTGACATTGATTTCGATTTAAATCTGGGTATTATAGTTATTTCTACACTTGCATGTATCCATCCGATATAAATACTAAAGGTGTGCATAGTTAATCGTAACTATGAACCATAACCGTTAACCGGTATAACCGTTACATTTTACAGGTTAATTAAACGAACTGTTAAGATAAAACAATTTTGATTAACTGAACCGCTAAAAATGATAATTAATGGTTACAATTACAAATTTTAAAAAACAATTAAACTATAAGTTGACCGTTATTAAATATTATATATATATATATATTAAAAATAAAATACCTTCAACAAAAAATTCAGCCCACACACCATTTTCTAATATATAAACCCTATATTGTAATTTAATTTATAATTATTTTTTATCTTTAGTTTGCTAGTATTACATTATATTTTTGAACTAATTTATTCCATATTTTTAAATATAAGAATGAATGATTAAACACTTAATCAACAAACAATTATGATTGATGAGTCATATTTCATTTTAGTGAAAGTCGGTCAAGACCTTAAGTGATTTGGTCATAGAGTTAACTTTTGTGGCTTGTGATACTAATTCATGAAAGTTTCATTTAGCTTGTGTTTGTTTTATGTTAGTTAAAGATTTTTCTTTAAAACTTTGGTGATGTATTACTATGTGTTGAGGACGGTTAAAATTTGAAATTTTAAACTAACTTCAAAATTTTATGTACTTTGTGTTGTGTTGAAACTTTTTAGTATGTATATATATTTTTTTAATTAAGTATGAACTTAATGTTTAGAATCTCCATTTAAGCATTTTTATGAACATTTTAATATAATATTTATCGATAATATTGTTTCATTAGTTTCAAGAGAAGAAGTGAACATGTGAAAAATTTTGTAATAGGTTACAATTAATCAGTAACTGAACCGTCCGTTAACGTATCTTAACGGTTAACCATTATTAGTTAAATGATTCTTAATGGTTAGGTTACGACTAGCTAAATTCAATAATCGTTATTACGCTTAACCATACCGTTTAATAATTATGTTACATTTAGGTAAATTTAATAACTGTTATAACGGTTAACCGACAGTTTAGGCTAAACGGTACGGTTAACAGTCCATAAACACCCCTAAAAAATAATGAGATACACACATTTTTTATAAAAAAAAATGTTAGGCTAAAGGGTCACTTTTGCCCTTATAGTAGACTCAATTTATCAATTTCGCCCATATGGTACTTTCGCATCAATTTAGCCCCTAAAGTAGTCCAATTGCATCACCGTTTGCCCCTTGACTGACGGAAGCCAACGTTGACCGTTACGATGGTGACGTGGCAGTTTAGGATGACGTGGCAAAGAGCAAAATTAATTTTTCAAGTGAGTTCGAGGGCAAAATTAATTTTTAGGTAAAAATACAAATTTAAGAAAATATTAAAATAATAAATTGATGTAAAAATAATAAAACATTTAAAAATATTTATTAATATATGGCTAAAATAATAAAAAATTAAAAAAATCTAAAATAAGTAAAAAAAATATATAAAGGCCTTGTTTGTCAATTAGCGGATAGCTGATAGCGGATTATATTAGTTGATAGCTGATAGCGGATTACATTAGCTGATTTGACTAGCGGATTGTATTAGTTGATTGTATAAAAGTGTTTGGTAAAATTAACTGATAGTTGTTAGATTATTAAAACAAGCAAAATAACATATAAGGACATGATTATATTCAATATTTGTTTGAATAGTTTATTAGTTATCAATATTTTGTATCTAATTAATATTAATTAGATTTATAAAAAATATTTTAATATAACTTTTCTAAACATATTCGAATGATTTATATATTAATTTATTATTTATATAATTATTTTAATATAATTAAATTAATTAATAAATTTAAATACACATACAAATATGCGATAATAAAAAGGAAAAAATAAATAGGATTAACTTATGAGGTGAGAAAAATATTTAATTTAGGTTATTTGGAGATTTTTGGTAATTAGTAAGGGTAAAAGAGTCTTTACAACTTTAATATTAAACCTCTAATATCAAAAAGCTCATATTAGGAGCTTTTTCAAAATTAGCGGTTTCATCTCAATCCGCTCTTTCAGTTCGTTGTTCACCAAACAACAATATTAGCGGATTTGACTAGTCAAACATCTAATTATGCCTCAAACATCTAATTTTTACCCAAACCACTCTTTACCAAACACGGCCAAAATTAATATATCAAAAGCTATTAAATTATAAATTATTCAAAAATCAAAATTTAAAAATAAATTTTACCCTCTAATCTTAATTTCTAAATTTCAAACCCTAAAAATTTTAAACGCTAAATTTCAAACCTTAAATCTTAAACCCTAATTGAGAATTCTATCAATATAAAGTGGGTATGAATCATAAAAGTATGTGTATAAATTTAATCAAGTCAAGGGTTTAAAATTTAGGGTTTAAGGTTTGTGATTTAGAAATTAGACTTAGAGTGTATATCTTAATTTTTTTAGTATTGAGAGATAGGAGCACTAAAAAGAGTAAAAGATTTTTGTTCGGTTGAGAAAATCACATTAACCGTATTTTAGTATTCTTTCTTACATTTTTTTAAAGAGAAAGAAAACTAAAATCCTCCAATTTTTTTATAAAGATTTTTATATTTTTAATACTTTACAAATATTTCAAATTTTAATTATTGAATAATTTATAATTTGCTAGCTTATGATATTTTAGTTTTATAATTTTTACTTATTTTATTTTATTTTTAGTCATATATTAATAAAAATATTATTATTATTATTATATTTAATGTTATTTTAATATTTTTTATATTTTACTCATATTTTTTTATCTAAAAATTAATTTTGCCTTCGCACTCAACAAAAAATCAATTTTACCTTCTGTCATGTCATCGTAAACTACCACCTCACCGCCGTAACAGTCAACGTTGACTTCCGTCAATTAAGGGGCAAACGATGATGCAATTGAACTACTTCAAA
The DNA here is from genome assembly GCA_958450335.1 of Hibiscus tridactylites. Classification (NCBI taxonomy): domain Eukaryota; kingdom Viridiplantae; phylum Streptophyta; class Magnoliopsida; order Malvales; family Malvaceae; genus Hibiscus; species Hibiscus tridactylites. The sequence goes on along the minus strand of OY288277.1, from coordinate 6,486,856 downwards.
GATTAAATTGATACAAAAATATCATAGAGGCGAAATTGATAAAATAAGACTACTACAGAGACAAAAATGACGTTTTAGCCAAATTGTTAATATTGTAGGATAAGGATTTTGAAAATGTGAACTTTAGGGGGAATGAAATATTCGTGTAGAAACAAATCACAAGTCACAACTACATTAGGACCTTCTTGGTGTAGTTTTTATTTTTACGAGACTAGTGTTAAATTAACGGGTAAACTATGTTTTAGGTTATAAAACTATAAAGGTTATTTTTATTTTGATCATTGAAGAATAAATTTTGTCAATTAAATTATAAACTTTTAATTTGGTTTCAATTAAGTCACTGATTGTTAACTGTACTATAACTTCATAGTTAAGAGAATATAGATAATAACACATTAGATCCTCATTATGCATACATTTCATCAATTTAATCTTTATTTTAATCATTCAATAAAATGATAACATATGTCATCACATAAAGCATCAACACTTAACCGCTGCACCAAGTTAAAGGAAATCAAACCTTGAACTTAAGAATAAACACTTGACCATTAAACCAAGTTAAGAATTGGCTTCATGGTTGACAAAACCTATATTTAGGTTAACATGTGTTTGATACAATTTTTTATATTATTATTATTATTATAATTATTGAATTAATTAATTTTCAAGCCAATTTGGGACAGATCATGGTGAAGGGAAGAAATTCTTCACTTGTATATATTATTCTTTATTTTAGAGGACAGTGAAACAAAAAATGTTAGGTCGTTTCAATCTACAGAGAGGGCTCTGTCTCCTAATTTTTGGACAATTAATTTTTGATCCTTTAATTTAAAAAAATTAATTTGACTCTTCCAAAAAATTACAGTCCTTATTATGTTTTTATTTATTTAAAAAATTTAATTAGGCCATTTTTTAAAGTTTTAAAAATTTCTCACTAAATCTCAATTAAAAAAAAAATCAATTTATGCTTTCAAATTTTTGAAAATATTAAATAAACATACTCAACTGTCTTACCGAAATTTTAAACTTTTAAATAGACTCTTTCAACTGTCTTACTGAAATTCTCCCCTACTCATGTTGCCAATAATTAACTCAAGTCCAAGGAGACACTGCATCAAGTGAAAAAAAAAAGAAGATGTCCCATTTTTTTAAAAAAAATATGTCTTAAGTTTTAAATAAAGAGTTCAGTTTTCGTTTTCTTGATTAGATTAGTATTAGCCATGAAATTGGTTCAAGGGTAAAGTATATTAGTAATCTTTAAATTATAATTTTTTTCATCAATTTGATTAATGATTTTTTTTGAATATGCTAGTGTAATATAAGGGCAGAGCATCTGCTCAATTTTCATAATCTTTTTTAATAAAATATATACTCCTTGTAAAACTTATGCTCAAACCCGAGTCACATGAATAATTTATATTATCTTTTATCACTGGGACAACAAAGGGTGAGTTTGATAAATGAACCTTTAAAATTACCAAAGGACCATTAAATTTATATAAAAAAAATTGGTCACCCCACCATTTCCTGTTGTCACCGGAGGAAATGGGTAAAGGATTGTGGTGTTAGTTTACACCTCAAAAATCTTGAAATTTTTTACATATAAATTATATATACAAAATATTTTAAAAAATAAAGTTATATTATTTAAAAAGGTTATTTGTACCATTTTTTAAAATTTTAACACCATGATTTAAATTTAACACTATCTTTTTAAATGTAGACATTATTATTCAAATTTTATAACTTCGTCGTTGCCTCTTGTAAGGGAATAATATGACATATTAACTTAATGATTAATATATTATTTAACTCCCTCAATTGTAACTAATGTTTTATTTTTTATACTTTTCAATATTTCTACGAAATTTTAAAAATTACATATATAGTAAAAAAATAGAAAAAAACTTATTTTTTGAAATTATAACTTTTTAAAGAATTATAGTTTTGTGATTTTTTTAAAAAATTATGTAAATTTTATTTTTCAATCCAAAATTTTAAAATTACCTTATGCAACCAATCTCTTATCAATATTGTGTCAAACTTATCAGGCGCCCAAGCTCTTCTAAATCCTCAACCGCTAAGCTCTTCTAAAATTACCCTCTCATCGTTGAAACAAGAAAAATAGAAATGCTACTGCAATATCTCCAGCAAAAACAACTTTACGATTCACAAAAAAAAAAAAAAACTAATTTCCACGTGACAACCAAGTCTACTTTCAACTTCATCACTAAGCTTCCATTCAAAGCCCCAATATGGTGACAAACATCAGTATTTCTTAAGAAAATTTGACGGCTTATAGTAATCCAACAGTTCTATTTGTATATGAAAATTCACACTTCCAATATATGGATGTCAACCAGAATTTCAGCTTTGGTTCTGTGAGGTCGACATTGATATCGAGTACGACTCCTTTGAATTCTTCATCTACATTTATCAATGGCAACAACACCGATTATAAGATTGAAAGGTTCAACAGTTTGCTCGAGCTTGAATTTCCAGAGAGTTTGGAAATTAATGATTTTTAATTTTTTTTATATATAATTACATTATTTATAGCTTAAAGCCTCAAAGTTTGGATTTGTAAGAATACACCATAGTTATTTGTAGTTTTAGTTTGTTTAATTTTGTAAAAAAAAAAATTGATGAAAAGGGGATTATCACAATGAACTTCGTTAAAAATCACCTTAAACTTAGATGAAGGAAAATAACACTCATAGTAATAATAACAATTAAACATCTTAATCACGAAAAAATCATAACAAACAAATCCCGACCAAAAGGAAAAATGACCCTATGAGTAATACTGATAAAAAACAAGCAAATGTAGGATCTCCGGCGGCGGCTGATCATGGAGAATCTCACTCATTGCCCGTCCTCTAGCCATTCTAGCCAAACCATCCACAATAATGTTCACCACACGGCATACATGAGAAATCTGAACATCCAATCCTCTATCTAGAATCTCTCTCGTCCGCACCACAAGGGCACTAACAGTTAAGGCCATGGATTCAGCATTCAAGATCCGCACCACAGTCTTATTATCAAGTTCCAACTTAATATGTCGAAAGCCTAGACACTATGCATGCACAAGTGCATCGTGGGCTGCCCATAGCTTCACAACAAGCACCGAACAAGAGCCTAAACTATGGATTTTCGTATTATAAAATTTAATTATATATGATGTTATATTTTTTTATAGAATTATACTTTTAGAAAATAAACTATGAATTTCATATTTTTTTTTTGAAAATTTTAAAACTTTGAAATTATTGCTTAAAAATATTTTAAAAAATATCAAATTATAAAAGTTTAGTTATGACTAAGATGCCAAATAAGATATTAATCATTGATATGTGTCACATCATTTCCTTTAATGTCGGAAAATGAAAGTGACCAAAATGTAAGTTTTTGATAATTTTAGTATGTAATTTTTGAGAGTTTGTTGACCAAAACAATTTAGAAACTCATAGTTCAGGGACTATTGATGTATTTTACCCTTAATTCGATTAGTATTTTATTGTAGTTTATGTATAAATAAATATAAATAATTATAATTTTTATCTCTTAAATCATATTTTAATTAACTTTTTAAATATAATATTTTTGAATCCATCGTTTTTTTTTTCAACTACAACAATGCCAAATTTAGCCCAACAATATCCTACTCTACAAAAAGTTCAATATATAAAAATATTGAAACGCCCAAAAAATAATTCGATCTATCAACGATCCAACATGTAAATGGCCCAACAGCTTTTTGTTCAAAAAAAATAATGGCCCAACAGCTTTACTAATCCTCAAAAATCTCCACCGTCCATTTTTAACACATCAGAACAACCGACACCGTCAATCCACATCCTACTCTGAGACAGTATGTACCGTTGCTTAACCATGGCCGTGACTGAGTGGCACTTCCGTAAATCTATCCCTTAACTCCAAAGCATTTCTTCGCTTTGTCTCTCCTATTCATATTTTGTTGACGTCACATTAACACACACAAAGAAGAGCTCTCTATTTCTCTCTATCAGAAGCACGATCTCGATCTAGAGCTTCTTCTTCTCTAATTTTTATTTGCAAAATGGTGAGTTTAATTTCTTGATCTGTTTGATTCCGCATTAGATCTGGTTCAAAGCCCGTTCGATTTGCACTTGTTTCTCAAATATCTGTTCAATTTATGGAATCAGAATTGCGAGGATTTTTGAATTGTGTTTAGTTTGAGTTTTACTAGCTTTGCAACGTCGCCATTTTTTATGTAATCAATTCAGTACTATGCAGCAGAGCCGGAGAGTTAGGGATTTGAATATAGTTAAGATCTGTCGCGTGATTTTTCTTTTCGCTTTTCCTTTATGAATGTTTGGATATGGATCGGCGATTGTGAATTGGCCTCTTATTGAATGAGTTTGATTTAAGATCTCTTGCTTGACTAAGGCTAATTGTGTTTTTTCTTTCTTTGCTTTGGTGTTTAACAGCCGCTCAGACTTGAAATTAAGGTACGTGCTATTCGTTTCATTCTAGTTCAGTTCTATGTGTTGATTAGATCTTGTTATTTTGGTACGAGTGTGTGGCAATTTGTATGATGACATTCTTTATTGTGATGTTTGGATCAGAGGAAACTTGCTCAAAGATCAGAGAGAGTAAAATCTGTAGATCTCCATCCTACTGAACCATGGTAATTTCAACACTTCATTCAGTTTCCTATTTATTTGAATATTTATCTTTTCAAGCTTGAAGACAACGTATGATATATTGTAATTGTTATTGAAGGATTCTAGCAAGTTTGTATTCTGGAACTGTGTGTATCTGGAACTACCAGGCACAGGTACGCAAGTTTTATATCTTGTAAATAGCTGTCAAAACTAGAAGTTTTTCCATGTTCCATGTTTGGTAAGTGGTAGAGCTGGAAAATAGGTGAATTGGTGGATATATTTAATGGTCATAATTAATATGTGAAATTTAGTTTAATAACTATCTTATGTGTGTTTTTCCCCTCACTTTTTTTCAACATTATATTTTTAGTAGGAAAAGAACAATTTTGTAAAGTTCATCAATCATCACAGAGCTTGATTTTATGTTACTCTTTGATTTTATCTCTCTCTATATGGCTAGTACTGTATCTTTAAAACTTCTTTTTTTTTCTGTTTCTTTTTATTGAAGAATACAAGTTCCATTTGCACTTTGACATGTTTTTTCAATGTAAGGCTATATAAATTATTTGTAATTTTATGGAATCTAATTGGTATAAGGTTTTGAGTTCTTAACATGTTATTTAAGTAGTATTAGGCTTATTTGAACCTTTTGGATCCTTCACTTATTGATTAGTGTTACTGTTAACCTGGTACACAGACCATGGCTAAGTCGTTTGAGGTCACTGAGTTGCCAGGTATGTAATTACCTTGTGATGATACTGTTTTTTCTATTTCTGGTTGCCTTGTGATAGAATTATTATCATTCTCTAAACTCGACATCTTGCATTTGCAGTTAGGTCAGCCAAGTTTGTTGCACGCAAGCAATGGGTTGTTGCTGGAGCTGATGACATGTTTATTCGTGTGTACAATTACAACACCATGGATAAGGTCAAAGTATTTGAGGCACATACTGATTACATTAGATGTGTCGCTGTCCATCCTACTCTTCCGTATGTGTTGTCATCATCTGATGATATGCTCATAAAACTTTGGGACTGGGAGAAGGGTTGGGTGTGTACTCAGATATTTGAGGGACATTCCCATTATGTCATGCAAGTGACTTTTAATCCCAAAGATACTAACACATTTGCCAGTGCATCTCTTGACCGTACCATAAAGGTATAAAGGGCCTTTCTACTTGTAATTTTTTCACTATATTTCTACTTTGTTTGGTATAGCCATGCTAAATTTGCGTTGGTTCTGTTTGAAATTCTAGATTTGGAACCTTGGATCCCCCGACCCAAATTTTACTTTGGATGCCCATCAGAAAGGTGTCAATTGTGTTGATTACTTTACAGGTGGTGATAAACCCTACCTAATCACGGGGTCTGATGATCACACTGCTAAGGTAAGCAGCTACTATCGGATTCTGCTATCTTTTTCGTCTTAAATAAATGTTGGGGGGACTGTTAACAAATAAATCACATGGATGCAGGTATGGGACTACCAAACCAAGAGTTGCGTTCAGACGTTGGAAGGCCACACACACAATGTTTCTGCAGTTTGTTTCCATCCTGAACTTCCAATTATTATTACTGGTTCTGAGGATGGTACAGTTCGCATCTGGCATGCTACCACGTATAGGTAACTCTTGAGATAGAAGATATTCCCCTTTACGTTTCCAGTGGCCATTTGTGTTTTGGATAGACTGGAAATTAAGAAATGTAGAGGAAACTTGAATCATTTTGCAGGGACAGAACCAAATTACCCATTTAAATTTCAAGTGTCCATTTGTTTTGTGATGGGGCATATTTTATCTGCTTCTCTTTCTGCATAAATATCAGGTTTCCTCTTCATTCATCAATTCGTCATTAAGATAGATGTAAAAATTCATGGTCTGGAGCCATATTGGTGCATTACCATTTATAGTTTGTCCTCATTTGCGTATACTATAGTGTTTTCTTAGGATATTTTGATCTTAATAGTCTTTTGTGTATGCAGTGATACATTTGAATTCTTCAAGCTTCTGATTTTTTGACTCATCTGTTATCAGGCTTGAAAATACATTGAATTATGGTCTTGAGAGAGTTTGGTCAGTTGGATGTATAAAAGGTTCCCGGAGGTAATTACTTTTGGTTAAATCATGCATCTGGCTTATGTTTATTTCTTTTTTCAGTTTTTTTTAATACTTAAATGCTAGAATAATTTCTTTTGGTCATTAAATGCTTGAAGAGTGTCTTCCATTTAGTTTTGAGCATGTCTAGTGTTCAATGAAGGTGAAAAAAATTAATTTATATTGCTTGACCTGAGTTCTTTAGTTGCATGTTCCTTTTTTCATTGTTTAGTTTGCATGATACTTCTTAATCTGCTATGCCTAAAAGGCTAAGAGTACTGTAAGATTCTGTCTTGCAGGGTGGTGATTGGGTATGATGAAGGAACTATTATGGTAAAAATTGGTCGGGAAGTTCCTGTAGCAAGTATGGACAACAGTGGGAAAATCATATGGGCTAAGCACAATGAAATTCAAACTGTGAATATTAAGAGTGTTGGAGCAGATTTTGAGGTAAATGTATCTGTTGTAAAAAAATTATCTCTTTTTGCATTCTTGGTGCGACTTTTAATACATGAATTTTCATCTTAAGATGCCTTTTGCTTTGGTTTCTAGGTTACCGATGGAGAAAGATTGCCCTTGGCTGTTAAGGAATTAGGGACATGTGATCTCTATCCTCAAGTGAGTTGATGCTTTCTAGCTTTATTTAAATGAATTCGAGCGTAAGATTAAGGGTCACTCCTAAAATATGTTGATTAATTCTTTTTATAAGTAGTGCTTATGCTTGGATTCGTACACAACCATTAACCCTTTTCTTATCTGGTTCTTCTCAGAGCTTAAAGCATAACCCAAATGGTAGGTTTGTTGTTGTCTGTGGAGATGGTGAGTACATCATATATACGGCGTTAGCCTGGAGAAATAGGTCCTTTGGTTCAGCATTGGAATTTGTTTGGTCATCTGATGGAGAGTACGCTGTCAGAGAAAGCTCATCAAAGATCAAGATTTTCACAAAAAATTTCCAGGTTCACACTATTTTGTCATTTAGATGGTTTCTTGTCATAAAAGGCATATTTCATACCATAAGAAAGGTCTTGTCATAAACAACATATCAATTGCTGGGGAGATGGATTTAAAAGGATGAATAATTATTTTATGGGGAAGTGATTTCAATTTTCAATACTGAAAGTTTTATGTTGTATATTGACAGGCATTTCTACAAGGGTCTATAATTAGGATTATTACCTTGTCATGTTATTATGGTGGTTTCCTCTATATCGTTAAGGAGTTTTATCTAATACAGTATGGTGGTATTGATGGGGATTTAACATTTTCAGGAAAAGAAGAGTGTCCGGCCTAGCTTCTCTGCTGAGCGTATTTTTGGGGGCACTTTACTGGCAATGTGCTCTAATGATTTCATTTGTTTTTATAGTTGGGCTGAATGCAGGTTGATCCGTCGGATTGATGTTACCGTTAAAGTAAGCTAAAACAACTCTATGAACTCCATTTGCTGCTGCTTGTCTATGTTGAATCCTAAATGTAGTTTTGTTTATGTTACTGAAAATGTCAGAATCTTTACTGGGCTGATAGTGGTGACTTGGTGGCAATTGCCAGTGACACATCTTTCTATATCCTAAAGTACAATGTAAGTCTCTTTATATTTATCTGCTTATTAGATCTGCAAAATACGTTGCACTATGGACTCTTCTTTTGTCTGTTAAATTCTTGCATGCTTTCTTGCGCTTGTACAGAACTGAATTTAATATTTCTGATCTTGCAGCGGGATGTAGTTCAATCTTCCTTGGATAGTGGAACACCAGTTGATGAACAAGGAGTTGAGGATGCATTTGAGCTTCTTCATGAAACCAGTGAACGTGTCAGGACTGGGATATGGGTCGGGGACTGTTTCATTTACAATAACTCTTCATGGAGACTTAATTACTGTGTTGGTGGAGAGGTATTTGCGTTCTGCTTATCCTTGTCTTGAAAGTGTTCCATATGTTTAAATCAATTGGTTTTTGTAAGTTTTGGTGGTTTCATTTTGATGATGTAATGGTTTTAGGTCACCACAATGTTTCATTTGGACCGGCCTATGTACTTGTTGGGATATCTTGCAAGTCAAAGTCGGGTGTATCTGATAGACAAAGAGTTTAAGTAAGACAATTGGCGTTGGCTAATTTTTACGTTTAAATCACTTTTGTTAAATTTTCTTTGAAAATACATTATTAATATGTATTTATTCTCATCTTTGTCATATATTACAGTGTAATGGGATACACATTACTTCTCAGCCTGATTGAGTACAAGACACTTGTGATGCGTGGAGACCTGGAAAGGGCCAATGAGATTTTACCTTCAATTCCTAAAGAGCACCATAATAGGTATGCATAAATATATAAAGAATCCTCCTTCGTTATCGAAGACATTGTTGGGCATTTTCTAGTATTAATCATTCATGTTGAATATTCCCTTCATCTTATAGATCCTTGCAACCATTCCAAATTTGGTTGGAGATGTAGGATATATTTCTTCTCCTTTCCTTTTCCTTCATTCCCTCTTTATTTGGACTTTTGGTTTGTGCTAATTATTCATGTTGAATATCCACATCCCTAGTGATTGGAATTTATTTTCATCTATGGTAATACCTCGGTCGTATATCTTGGTATTGAGAAAATTAGAATTCCACATCTAATAAGTAGCCGGTTAGAAGGCCGGTCCTTTTATCTTTGCCTCTTCTTTCCTTCTTGAAAGCTATTTATTTTAGAACTTTTTCATGTTCAGTTTTTCTGTTTTTAAGTTGTGATTGTTGAAATATTTATTGGATTTAGTTAATGATTTGCTCTGATTGGTAGTGTTGCTCGTTTCCTGGAATCACGGGGTATGATAGAGGATGCTCTTGAGGTAGCTACGGACCCTGATTACAGATTTGAGCTTGCCATTCAGCTTGGTAGATTAGAGATTGCTAGGGTAAGAAAGTTTGAGTAATTTTTTGATGGTGTTGTATTAAGCTTTGTTTTCTTGAATTTTTTGTAATATATTTGGTGTTGTATTAAGCTTTTCTTGTGCGTTTTAACAAAGTTTTTATCCTCTTGTTTTTTTATTCTGTAGGAAATAGCCACAGAAGTTCAGAGTGAGTCTAAATGGAAGCAGTTAGGAGAATTGGCTATGTCCAGTGGAAAGGTGCTTTATATTCTCTAATTTGCGAAATTTGGTTCAGTGCCATACTGTCATTTCTTTCTGTTGTGATTGTCAGATTTTGGTTCTCCCATCACATATCTTAGTAGCTTTCTGTTGCTTTTATGTTTGTGTCATGATGTTGTCGCAAGTCACAGTATGAAAATGTCCAATGTCTTTTCTCTTGAATGAAATCTCTCCTAAGGACGTAGGAATAGGTAGCTTTACCTTTCAGTAAATTATTTCTCAACTTGTCTCTATAGTTTATTAACTGGTGAATGAAATGTAGGAAAGCCTTTTCATACTTCCTTGGATTGACGCTGGATGTTGTACATTGCCATTTTCCAATGTGTATTTTGATTTTTTTATGCAGTAGTTGTTTTTGTAAATTAAGCTTAATGTATGTGCACGTCTTATATTATATATTGTTGGTTTTAGATAATACTGCCTCCTCTCCTTGTTTTTGAATCTTTTCTGTTGATTATTTTGAACTTGTCGTTGCAGCTAGAACTGGCTGAACAGTGCATGAAGCATGCAATGGACCTGAGTGGTTTATTGCTGCTTTATTCCTCACTGGGAGATGCTGAAGGAATATCAAGACTTGCATCTCTTTCCAAAGAACAAGGGAAGAACAATGTTGCTTTTCTTTGTTTATTCATGTTGGGTAAATTGGAGGATTGCCTTCAGCTTTTGGTGGAAAGGTAATTCCTTATCAGGTACCTGAAATTAAAGACTGCCATTCATGTCATTATATATATGGATATATTGAAATATTCCTTTTTCAGCAATCGGATACCAGAGGCTGCTTTGATGGCACGATCTTATCTTCCAAGCAAGGTTTCAGAGATAGTAGCAATTTGGAGAAAAGATCTCAATAAGGTTAGATGACATTATTTGTTTCTCCGGTGTTTTCTTCATGCTTTATTCTTGATTTGCCGGGTTAGATGTATTATGCATAAGCTTCTGTTTGTTTTGTTCCCTCTCGTTTGATCTCCTGTACCATATTACAAAATTCAAAATATTGCATGTCTAATAAAAATAAGCACTATTCCTATTCCAATACCTTCTATTTTTTTCTTTCCACGCTTATCATGCATGAGTCGAGCATTTCTCAACATCCCCCTGATTACCGTTGTCAAAATCTCTCCCCCAGAGTCAGCTTCTTTCCTTTTCGTTCAAGATAATGGTAAATACTATTGCAAAACATCTTGATACTTTCCTGGAAAAGATCGGTATGCAATTCTGTGTATAGTGCTTTACTTCTGAAGGCTAAGAAAACAATTTTATCCTTTTCCCTTTTCAAATATTGTGGCATTAAAAGTACTGCTGATTGCTGAAATGTTAAGTGTTTTTTTTTATTCTTCTAATAAACCAATGGTATCCTTGCAACATGAATCTTCCATGTTTTTTGTGATCACTGAAAACTACCTGTCCTGACATTTTGTTACTTGTTATGTTTAATGGTATAGATTGTAAAATGACAGATTATTTTTACATCATTTGTAGGTTAATCCAAAAGCTGCTGAATCTTTGGCCGACCCTGAAGAGTATCCCAATTTGTTTGAGGATTGGGAACTTTCTCTTTCTGTTGAATCCAAAGTGGCAGAAACAAGGTATCAGACATGATTCCTTTTCTTTTATTTATTGTATTTTGTTACTATTTTCTAGTAAATTTTGTCGAACGTTATTCATTCCAGTGGTTTGGTCCGTTTTGGTTGCTCTATAATTTTTGTATCACTGTTTGGTTGCAAAGCCTTATGGTTGACACTTCCTGTTTTTCTGTTTCACATGGATATGCTATTAACTTTGAATTGGTTTTCAGTGGTGTTTACCCTCCTGCAGTGGATTATTTAAACCATGCTGATAGATCAAAGATGACACTTGTGGAGTCTTTCAGAAGCATGCAAATCGAGGACGACGAGCCTCTTGAAAATGGTGAACTTGATTATGAGGTATAGAATCCATATGTATCTGTTCTTCTTTGAAGTCAGCAACATATTAAACTTAGGAATTGCTTTGAGTGGTTCAGGAGTCTGGTTTGATTTTATTGTCTATCCTTTATTTGGTGGGCATCACAGGCTGCAGGACCAAATGGACACAGTCAGAATGCAGAGGAGCAGAATGGAGAAGATGGTAGTCAAGAGGAGCCTGTTGTTGTAGATGCTGATTCTAACGATGGTGCAGTACTCGTTAATGGTAACGAGCCTGAAGAAGAGTGGGGTACGAATACTGAAGGAACCCCGTCAGCCTAAAAGCAATTGGTTGGGGCAGTGTGAAAATCGAAATTTTGTCTCTGGTGATTAATTGTTTCTAACATGCCATCTCTAACCCCTTTCTCTTTTGGGCTTCTCTGATTACTTTTTTGTGATTCATTTTGTTGCAACAACTAATGGAACACTCCTACCACCTACTTCTAAACATTTTTCCTGAATTGTTTTCATCTCACTCACTATTTGGAATTTGATACATGTTTTCTGGTGGTTGCTAATATCCCCTTTGATCATATTGACAAGTTTGGTGTCCCAAACTTGGTAAAGAGCAAGTTAATCTGATGCCTATTTATATTGACTAACATGATGCTCATCCATTGGCTTCTGATCCCTTCTTCCCTGTTATCTAATCAGCGTTTGTGGAATCAATTTTTTGCATTCTAACATAAAACTATTAATGTTTATTTTGCATTCTGAAAACCTTAGAACATTAATGAGAGTCTTAACTTTTGTTATATTCTTTTTGATGTGGTGCTTTTGGTAGTTCTTTTGTTCTGTCACCCCTTGATTCTTACTTTTTATGGTTTCCCCTCGTGTTGGCAGTGCTTACACCAGATCACTAGGTTTTATGAAGACATTCAGTTTGAGCTCCATTCAGCGTGTACTTAAGGTGAGAAACTTTTGCTTTTACTACTACTATTTTTCTCCAAGGAGAGAATTATTAACCATGCCAATTTAAAACCTTGAATTCACTTGACCATGACCTAGTCTTGGTCAGGGCAGTAAGCATCTTGACCTTTGGAAGGGAATCTCCCCGTTCAAGAACTTTTACTTTAATAGTGGTGATACTTTTGATTTGTTTCCAAGTATTCTGGAATAGATTTAGGCCGTAAGTAATTTGTTACCAAGTGTGGTTTCCTTTTATCATCATTACCATATTAACTTATTGTTTATTAACCAGCAGATTTCAAACTAGAAGCTAGAAAGATGTGAAATACAAGTGCTGATTGTCTTTGCATTCTCGATGATTTGGATCTCACAAGCACATTGAATTTTGTGATGGAGCGTATACAAGTTATTTGGCCAGCTTTCAAAATTATGATTTCAGTTTCTTCTAAAGTTTTAGCATATTCTTTGAGGCATTCAGTCCTAAAAAGAATTTCCTGTGCCATAGCTAATGTAGAAATAATTCGAGAATTATTGACGATTACCCAATTCAGTGCATTTTATGTTGTTTTAACTGTTGGGGTACTATTTCTTCGGCTCCCCTCTTGAGGTGTTGAATCTTGTGGTTGGGTTTTTAGGGGAATTCTTTTATATCCTTTCATCATATGAAACTTGTACTGTAAACATATCTCTACATAAAACATGTAATGTTCAATAACAAACATTATTAATCTTGCTTTTCTCCCCTCTGCGCTAGGCAGCACAACTGTCCTATGTCATTTTCAAATGGGCGAATATAACATCAAATGAAACCTAAAATTTTCTAATTGATACGCGAGGACTGAGGTCACACAAGTTGAAGAAATGAAGAAAATTGCAATTACTAAGTTTGAATTTCCCAAAGATGGCATTTCTTTCAACGAAGGTTAGGACTGCTTGCAGATGGCAAGTTTAGGCAACCCAGATCCTAGGGGGACACATTTTCAGCTTAGCCTTTAGGGTAACATTTTGTTTTGGTGTCTTTTTAAACAGCCGTCTTACCTTTGTGCGCAGTTACTGCTGCACGCCAAACCTCTTTTTCTTTTCTTTTTTTACCATGGAATCGTCCTTCAAATTCAATGCTAGATGTAGAAAACAACTATTTTATTTCATCAGTACTTTTCATGCAGGCAACCGTCTCGCTTATGTTCTTCATACTTGGGAGATCACCCTGCCTATAGAGACACTCACTCCATCTTAGAAAAGTGTGAGATTTATTAAAAAAATTAAAGAGATTAAGAGAGAAAGGAATAGAAGATAAGAGGAGAATACAACAAAGGACAATGGTAAAATATGGGTGTAAGCTTTTTGGATAAAATCCGACAGCGTCATTCTCTTAAGCAATTAAAGAGAAAAAAAAACTATGAAAAAAAAGAGAGATAATACAATGGTTGAAGAATGGAAGGGTCGATGGTATTTATGGCGATTTGTTGCAAAGCATAAGAGATTTTTTTTAACAATTTCTACTTAAGGAAAGGGGAAAGAGAAATTTTGCGCCTAATGGATCTATAACTCACAATATAAGGGGAGGGGAGCTGTCAACTTAGAATTTTTAACCACTTGCTCTAAAGGTTGTTGAAATATGTTTAACCCAAATTTTGGAGTTCTAGAATGCTTATTGTTTAGTTTTGGGAGCAATTGTGTAAATATATAAATTTGTTTAATTGTCGTGTTAATAATTTCGTTAACAATTAACTGTAAGTGACTTGATTGAAATTATTTTATAGTTTTGTGGCTTAATTAACAAAATTCATTATTTGATGGTCAAAATAAAACTATCCTAATAGTTTAGTGACCTACAAGATAGTTTGCCTAAAAATAAAATTATTATCCTTTCATTTCTTAGAAATTGGTGATATTTTATTTGCTTAAATTTATCATTGAAAAATGTAGAGACTGTGTTAAATACTTTAGTTATAGTTAAAAAGTTCACCTGAAATATTCATATTTTATTTAACATGTCATGGATTAATATGCTCACGGGGTCAGAGTCTTCACGCAGGGACAACTCCCCCGTGCGGCAACCCAGGGCTCCCATAAGCCCGGGGCTAAGCCTTTTCCATTCGATGCTTACTGGTTTCGCCCTCCCATGGGCTCATCAGGGAAGCGGGGACAGCTCCTGACCAGTGTGGTGCCTAACCAGCACGCTCGGCCCCCAGGACCAAACGGCTGTACGGCACGTACTACACCCTTAATGCTATCCCGCATCCCAATTTAAGCACAACCAGCAAGCATCTCGTCACGGTCTTGCCTATCACGCAAACGGACCGTGACAATCTCCCCCACTCAATTCATGCACGCCCTCGTGCATGGGGAGAAAGCTCGTTCCCACTCATATGGGGAACCAACCCAGATCGAGTGTGCAATTCCCTGCATGCTCGCCCTCATTACCGAGGTTCTGCGAGTGCTTGGCGAACTTTCGCTGTAGCTTCCTGCCTACCCTACCTCGTCTCAGTCTCTTTCTAGAGGTCCCACTCGCGGACACCACTTCACTCGGGTGTGAGGCTAACGCTCGTCCACTTGACCCGCTACGCGCAGCACATGGAGCGCTTGGTAAGCTCACAGCTAGCACACGACCTGCTCTGATACCATCTGTCACGGGGTCAGAGTCTTCACGCAGGGACAACTCCCCCGTGCGGCAACCCAGGGCTCCCATAAGCCCGGGGCTAAGCCTTTTCCATTCGATGCTTACTGGTTTCGCCCTCCCATGGGCTCATCAGGGAAGCGGGGACAGCTCCCGACCAGTGTGGTGCCTAACCAGCACGCTCGGCCCCCAGGACCAAACGGCTGTACGGCACGTACTACACCCTTAATGCTATCCCGCATCCCAATTTAAGCACAACCAGCAAGCATCTCGTCACGGTCTTGCCTATCACGCAAACGGACCGTGACACTATACACAGACGGTGGAAACTGAAAGTTTCCACAAGCGCCTTAATTTTAAGGTATAAGGAGTTAGTTTAGGGTATAAGATTTAGGGGTTTAGGTGTAGGGGTTTAGAATTTAGGGATAGTTGTTTTAATTTAAGGTTTAAGGTTTATAGGTTAGGGTTTAGTTTTTAGGATAATATGGTGAGGATTTAGGTTTTAACCTATAAATCTTAAATTGTAACCCTAAACCTTAAATTAAAACAAATATTCCTAAATTCTAACCCCTACACCTAAACCCCTAAACCCTATACCCTAAACTAACTCTCTATACCCTAAAACTAAGCACTTGTGAAAGCTTTCAGCTTCCACCGCCTGTGTATAGAATATTTATCCGTCATATTATTAGCTCACAATTAAATCTTAATATTTTTTTTGAATAGATCAAATCCTAATATTTCAATAATCTACGTAGTATTTTTATAATTTGTATTTGGTGACTACATAAAGGTACCTTTACTTTAGTGATTAAATGCACATTTATTAGTATTAAAAAATAGTAAATATTTGATGTATTATTAGTGTAGATTTTTTGACACAAAAATTTCTATTTAAATTTTAAAATATAAAGTCTAAATCCTTAATCTTAAACTTTAAGATTTAAACTATAAAACCTTAAATTTTAACATTAAATCATAAATCTTGAAATAAATTTATTAAATTAAACTTGTTTGTTTTTCCACAATAGTGCATGAAATATTAAAAAAATTGTGAAATTAACAAATAAAAATTATTTGTGTTTTTTTTATACCTCTAATATTAAAAAAATTGTGTTTAAAGTTCAGAGTATATACATATATGATGTAAGATTTAGGATATAAAATTTAAAGAGTTTAAGATTTAAATTTCAATATTGAAGCATATATATATATATAAAAGACAAAAAAAAAAGTACAGAATTTTTTTGTTTGATATTAACTAGTTAGAAATGTGAATAATGGAAGTTTTCAAGTAACAGAAGACAAAAGAAAATAGTAGAAGATGTGTGTGTTAACTTTCCTACAACGAGGTATCTCTCAAAACCCTATCTGACTAGTGAGTACCGAGTAGTGACTGAGTTACTTACGTAATATCCCAAAATAAACCAATCCTTTCAAGTTTCAAGTAATACTAAAAAAATACATTTATGTCAAAACGCAGTTCTCTCTTCTCACCGTTGAGTTTTAGTTTTGCCCCAAAAAATTGATCTTTGAAACTCTAGGGTTTTCCTAAATAACGCTTCCTCCTAGATCCTATTCTTCCAGTACAAATAATCTAATTTTCCCTTAAAAAGGCGATTGGTTTTGAATTTGGTCTTTGCTTGGTTACAAAGTCTGCTTTTTTGTTATTTTTCGTTATCCAAGTTTTATCGAGTTAGTTTTGGTTGGCGAGGGCCTGATGGCTACGACGGGGGGAGAAGAGGTGGAGTACGAGAGTGATCCAGAGGAGGCGAAGCGGTCGCTGGCGTTGCGGAGGAGAGAGGCGGCCAGTGACGACGAGGAAGGGGAAAGGGAAGATGCTAATAACACTGAGCCAATGGTGGATCGGAGGGATGTGATTCATTCCGATGAATCAGATGGTCAGGGCGGTGCTGCAGATTACGATGACGACGACGAAGAATTGGACTTAGAAGAAGACGAAGAAGTGTATGATGAAGAGGATGAGGAATTTGATGACGAGGAGGTAGATGAAGTAAGGAAAGGTGAGTTGCAAGAGATTGTGGAGAGAACCGGAGAGGATGTAAAGGAGGAGGCGGCGGCGGCTAATGGGAACAGGAATGTGGATGAGGGAGTGGAGATTAATAATAATGATAATAATCATGTAGGAGAAGAGGGAGAAGAAGGTGAAGAAGAAGAAAAGAAGGAAAATGAGCCATTTGCAGTGCCAACTGCTGGAGCATTTTATATGCACGATGATAGATTCCGAGACAATGTTAGCGCTCGTCATAGGTATTCAAAATTTCATCTTTAGCTTTTCTGGGTCTAAATTGCCATCTTAATTAATAACTGAACTAACTATGAAAGTAACTTTTAATTGTCAAATTCTCTTCATCCATACTGGCAACGCTATGACAACTACATGAAATTTTAATAACAAGTTTTTATGCTCCAAGTCTTCATTTATATCCTTATTTTTCATTGATTTTTTTGGGTGTAAAAACTAACATTATTTATAATCTTGTGCATATTTTGCGAAGGTTTAGCCTTATGATCCAACTGTTGAACTTATTAATGAGACTGGTGAACTGATAACCCAATGATTTATTGTTTCCAGTGCTTGATTTCTGGTCTTAAATTTATATTTTTATGGGTTTAATCCTTAGTATTGTACTTCGATATTTTTCTTTACACTCTTGTTTGCATTGCCATGTGCTTGCCCTGCCTTTTCCATTAAAGCTTTTATAAATATTTCTAAGTCTGTATCAACCTGATTTTTCTGTTTTAGGCGAACACATGGTGGAAGGAAATTGTGGGAATCCAAAGATGATGGGAAATGGGGACATGATAAGTTTGAGGAGATTAATTTGCAAGAAAAGCATTATGAACATGTAAGGGTTATGTACATATTCAACTTGCATGATAAGTTTTTATTTTCATTCTTACTATCATTTGATCTTTTTTCTTTCCCTACTGATATATTTTTTCTTCCACATTCAGGGCGAAAGATCTTCTCGAGGTAGATATCGAGCTCGGAGTAAAAATAAGGATCCAGATAGCGGTTATCCTAGGGGAAGTAGGCCCAAAGCATTTGGGAAAAGTAATAATCAGAACCATGCTTCTAAAGCTGTAAGAGGGAGAGGACCTATTAGGTATGAACCTACTATGAGAAACAGCAGTCAGGCACCTCCAGCACAAAACAAACTGTGAGCATTCATATGTGCATTTGTTTTCTTAATTTTTTCTCTCTTCCTACCATGATTAAGTTTGCATGAAACTGAAGTAGTTAAATATTTTAGTTCTGGGAAGCCTCGAGAGAGAACTGCACAAGCCAATTCAAGTAGAGCTTTCATACCTGAAACAAATGCAGACACTGCATCAGCTCCTGCTAGGAAACATATTGTTGAATCAAGCTTGAGTTCTGCTTCTCCCCCCTTCTATCCATCGGGATCTTCCAACAAAGACATTACTTCGATTCAGGAGAAGGATATGCAATCCGGAAGCATAAGCAGGAAACTTCACCCTTCTGTTACAGATAAGAATTTTTCTGTGTCACAATCCAATTCATTACATGGGAAGAATGTACTTGATTCTCTCAGCATGGCCAAGCTTTATATAGATGATTCCAGCATGTCAGCTTCTGTGAAGCCTTTAACCAACCTACAATTAGGTAATACTGGTCAACCCTCTCATTCCCGGGTACAAGGGAGAGGTGTAGCTATCCCAGGACAGAAGGCATATCAGCCAGCTCCTCATCAGAACCAAGTAAACAGAGACTCTCCACCAACACAGGTGAATTCTGTTCAGAGAAGTTCTGTTCAAGGCAGGGCTCTCTCTTCTGTACAAGAAGCTGCTAAGCAGTTGGGCCAGCATCCTAGTATTGGATCTCAAGCTTCCTCTCCTCCAAAAACAGCCATGTCATTCAGTTCCTATGAATCCGGAGAGGTTGAATCATCAGAAACAAGTAACTCCAAGGGTGCATTGGTGAGCAAGGGAAAAAGCAGTGCTCAAGGAGCTGGAAGGGGCACTTTTCTTTATGGTGGAGCTCAGATTATGGGGGCTACTGGGAGTATTTCTGTCAGCCATGGTGATCAAAACTTTCCTGCCTTTCTGCCTGGTAAAGATTTTATATTCATTTTTCTTTAATTTTCTATCTAGATAACAGTGTCTACTGTAAAAGTAAAATGTAGAAGGGGAGAATTGTCTTATCCAGAACTGTGCACAGTAAATACTTGGCCCCATTTTTGTGTGAATTTTTGCATGGATTACATTAAATGTGCGAGATATTAGATCTAGTTATCATCTAAGTATAGGTAAGAAACCAGATGGAGTTTGATTCCTGGGATGTAGGTTTTCATTGGGATATGCTTTTTTCATGGGCTGGCTGGAGGTTGGATCTTATTTGAGTTATTTGTCTTCTAAGTACTATGGGATGTTAGGGAATAGCTTTTATCTACAGAATTGCTTAGGTTCAGTTCTATTATTCTACATTTTATGTTCAATATTTCTATTATTTCCTAATTCTTGGTATTAAACCTTCTATTAGCTTAATTTTTTATGCTTTTTCTATTGAATGATTGGTGTGCAGTTATGCAATTTGGGGGCCAGCACCCTGGTGGCCTAAGTGTTCCTGCTGTTGGTATGGCATTTCCTGGATATGTTGCCCAGCCGCAACTTGGTAGGGGAAATTCTGAAATGACATGGTACAATAATTCTTTCCCTCTTATATTGTTTCCCTGTCGACTGCATCTGTTTTCCTTTAAGAAATGAGGATGATGCAAATAAGTTTTAGCTATGAGTCAGCTTTTAGGACTCGCCATAGTTTGTAGATGATATTGTCATGGCTAGTCTCCATTTCCAACTGATTTTGACAGTAATAAAAGAGTAATGTAACTATGTAAGAATTGCTTAGCATGTGGACAATTATTTGACTACCAAGGCAATGCTAATTCCCTAAGTCACATATCCTCAATTATTGTAATCTGATTAATTAATCTGTTGGAGCCAAAAGCATATTAATGATTTTCATGTTCATGTTTAGGCTGCCAGTATTGACGGGTGCTGCTGGGGCTTTAGGGGCAACATATTGTCCACCTTATATTGCAGTTGATGGGTCTTATCAATCCCGTCCATCGGGACAGATATCTTCGACTGGATCCTCAAGGTTGGTACACCTCAACCCGTTTGTTTTTAACAGCATTGGTTTCTATTCTCTTCCTTCTGCTTTCCTGACCGGGAAGGAAATATTAACTTCTAACTAATCTTGTAACTGGAACAATTCAACAGTTGCCTCTGTTGTCAGGTTTGAAGGTTAATATCGGGTTGGAATGTTTTTGCTAGAAACCCCTTCAATCAGGATTAAAACATAATTAACTTCAGCTGAATGTGTTAGCTATATCCATTCTTCTGTTTATTCAGTCTCAGCACCATATCTTCGTTTTTACAGGATCCCAATCAATATATTTGGTGTGACATGTGAGGTATTATGGAGGACAATTGTATGATTGGTTTGCATAGGAGATAGAAATAGTTTTCCTTTCACATAGATTACTTTAAAATGGAAAATAATTGTTGAAAGATGTTCTAAAGTGTACGATTAGTTTTCATGTTCATGTTAATTTATCTCCATAATGGCCTGTTGATGCAATTTGCAATGTTTTTATCAGTCGGTTGTTTGATGGTCAAAGCCTTGCACCCTTAAATATATATGTTTTGTAAATTACCTTAAGTGTGTGAGTGAAAGAGTAAGGTTACAGAAATGTAACCGGTTACGTTTATGCTATTTACAAGTTAAAAATTGGTCATTATCTGTGCTTGCTGATTGTTTAATAATATTTTTTTGGATAATTATTGTTTAATAATATTTAAATACCCTTTGCAGCAAAGAAAATACGTCTAACAAACCAAATAATGAGTGGAAGCCTTCCCAGAGAAATGGTAAGCCATGATCTTGCCTTTATCTTAGATTTATGAACATAGACCTTTCTTGTTTCTTATATTTTTGTAGTTAAACAAGTTGTTTCCTATGCAGAGCTTGTGAGTGATGAATTTGGGCAACGACAAAATAACCCAAATAAGCAGCCTCGCAGGCAAGTTGAAAATCTTAAGGTCTTTCTGTGGATGGGTGGAAATTTTTTTCACTCTGTTTCTATCATCTGTTATATGTAAGCCTCCTGAATTGTTTTCATTTCATTTCCATGCAGATATTCAGAAATGAGCTTTAGCAAGTGATTTACTTATTAAAGATGGAGCCCGTCCCAATAAAAACTGATGAAGGGAAAAATTTAACAAAGAAGTTTGTGTTATCGTTGTGGGTGTTTGGAATTTTTATTTGTGAGTTACTTGGTGGTGCAGGCCTTTCTTCCTGGCCCTTTGTGATCTCCAGATTTTGACCTGGAACACTTTGGGCTGCAACTTGTTCCGGGATATTGTAGGTAAATCATGTTTTGTCCCTAGTTAGTGCTCTGATTAATCTGATTGGGATCTATAATCTTCTGTTCTTTTAGAAGAAAGTTATTAATCATTAGCTACTTTGGCAGTTGTTTGATGTCCAAGAAAAAGCATAAATAAGTATGTAGTTTACATGTCTGTGTTTCCCTCTCCTACCTAAGTCCTATTTGCATTTTGCCAGTTTTGAAGCTCTATTTCTTGGCATTTGTGCATAAATGAGTTTGGAATCGGTGTATTATGTGCAGTACTTATCTTCTCCATTAATCGGTATATTATGTTCTCGTTCATTCATTCTAACTTCTCTCTCTCACTCACTCTTTCTTCCAATTTTGTTCTGGCAGTTATATGTGACAAGCGCCTGCTCATGCTGCATTCAGTTTAAGAATATTATTGTGGCCTGACGGGTAGCATTCCCATGTTTAAATGTGCGGTATGAATATGTGTATTTAGAGAATAATATTTTTTTCCCTCGCAGTCTGCAAAAATTCTGATACTGCTATTATAATTTGTTGCAGGTTTTTCTTGTAATGAAGCTTGTGAGAAGTTATAGGCGGGCGTGTGAACAAGAAATATTGTGCAGCAGCTGCAGCTGTTTGGTTGATGAACTTTATTTTTTGTTATTTTTATTTGCACAGATATGGGTTGAGCTTTTGGTTTTGACAGGGTTGGATTCTGCTCTAGTCCGGTGGATTGTTTAATTTTATCAGTGCATTTGGTTCAAAGTGTTTTGAGATGTTTCCTGATTTCAATCTCATCCTTTTGTTTAAGAGGGTGAAATGGAATTACAACATATTTAAGAAATGGGGTTAAAGTTTAAACCATGTTTCAGACTAAAAACTGGTGCAATAGTGTAGGCCGGAAGACAAGTAACACTGTGTGGCTGGTCCTGGTTTAAGACATGTTTTGTACTGTGGGCTCGAGCTAATAATGGAACAACTCAGTTCATCAATGTCATCCAACTTTTATTTAAAATCGGATTAAAACGGTCATGGCAGCAAAACTAACACCGTCGCTGCATGTACTATGTATAATTTGTCAACTTAATTTTTATATTTTTCATTTATTTGTCATTGTTCATTTCAAATTTTAATTTCGATTCAAATAATATTTTTAAATTATAGAGACTTAAATGAGAGAACATGAATTAAACTCATATAACTTACTCATGCACGCAGTAATAACAGAAAATAATAATAGATTAAATGAAACTTTTGCATAGTTCAAGGACTAATTGAATTTTTTTTAACCTAAAAATGTATTTAATTTTTGGCTTAAACCAAATATAGGTGACCAAAGTATGATTTTTTAAACTTTAGGTGCTTAAAGTTATTTTGTAAAAATAGGTGCTCGATGTTTCAAACGTTATAATTTTAAGTACCTACCGTTGATGGGTGTTAAATTTTTTTTAACCAATCAATGCTAGACACGTGCCACTATTTTGATTTTTTAATTTTTTTTAAGAAAAACACCCAAAATTTTCAGTGTATCATAAAATCCCGAAATTTTAAAACTTTTACAAAATAATCTCTAAATCTCTAAAATTACTCAAACCTAAACTCCAAATCGCCTCCGGACGCCACCCATGAGCACACTCCTTTATCCCAACACGGCATCGCCAAAAATAGGGAACGACGTGCGAGCCGAACGATAATTTCGCGTTCAACGTTCGGCTGTATGTCGTTCGCCGTTTTTGGCGATGTCATGTTGGGGGAAATAACCGCCTTGGTCCGACGACCAAAGGAGTGTGCTCAGGGGCAACGATCGACGGCGGAAACGACGATGATTTGAGGTTTAAGTTTGGTTAATTTTAAGGATTTGAGGACTGTTTTATAAAAGTTTTAAAATTTCATGATTTTATGATACAGTGAATTTTTTGGATGTTTTTGTTTAAAAAAAATAAAAAATCAAATTAGTGTAATGTGTCAATAATTGATTGATTAAATATTTTTTAACACCCATTAATGGTAGGCACCTAAAATTACAACTTTTAAAACTTCGAACACCTATTTTTACAAAATAATAATTTAGGCACCTAAAGTTCAAAAAAAGGCATACTTTGAGCACATATTTTTGGTTTAAAGCCTTAATTTTTTAGGGCTAAACTATATGATTGACCACTTAACTATGAGGAGGTTATAATTTGACTACCAATATATTATTATTGTTAATTAAGTCACTTAACTATTTAAATGATATCAATTAAACTGCATGCCGTTAAAATTTAACAAAAAAGGTGACGTGACAATTAACAAAGTTTTATATGGTATATATTTAGTTTTCATTATTTACATAATTTATTAATTTTGTCATAATTTTAATTTAATTTAATAAATTAAGACTAATTTAATAGAATATGTAAATAAAAATATCAAATATAGAATCATACAAATTTTTATTAGTTTTTGCGTCACAAATTAATGGATATCATTTATATCGTTAATTGACATCGTTTATAGTTTATCCAATTGTTAATCATGGTACGAAATTACAAATTGACCGTATGAAAACGGAAATTTTACATTTTTAGCTTCTTCTTGTTTACAGTAGGGTTGAAGACGCAGATAAGCGCCACCGTTCTATTTCTTTCTTGCTGACCTCGAACTATTACTCTCACACTGTCGTTGAATCCATTCAATACTCTTAAACCCTAATTTATCTGTTTGAAGTTCCTAACTTTCTTCCGCTCAGAAAACAATGGGAGCTTCGTTGCCTCCGAAAGAATCTAACCTCTTCAAACTCATCGTCGTAAGGCTTCGATTCTATACCTTTCTCTCATATATTTCAATTGGTATCCACATATTTCAATCTGATATTTATACTCGTATTGCTTTTCTATATAAAAAATGTGTATTTACGATCACTCTTCTTTTTTCTCCTTTTGTTCTTTGCTTGCGAACCCTGGCTGGATGCTTCTCTGTTTAGTTGGTGGATATCGAATGAGACATGCAAATTTTCACTCGATATGCTTGTTTGTCAATTAGGTTTTTGTGCATGGGCATTTCTTTTTGTATATTTTAAGTTCTTTTTTTCTCCTGTTTAGCTATTGGAGGCTTTGCTTCATTTAGGTCAATGGGTTTCATTTTGTTGAAAAGAAACTGTTAAGAAAGTTGAATTCTGTTTTTTTGTTAAAAGGTACGCTTTGTGCCTCACTTTGGTGGTAATTCATTTGTATCACCGTAGAGAAAATTA
Organism: Hibiscus tridactylites; assembly: GCA_958450335.1. Classification (NCBI taxonomy): domain Eukaryota; kingdom Viridiplantae; phylum Streptophyta; class Magnoliopsida; order Malvales; family Malvaceae; genus Hibiscus; species Hibiscus tridactylites. The sequence continues at coordinate 6,461,887 of OY288277.1, read as the reverse complement.
GAGAAATAGCAATTTCATGATTCTTGCTATTTTAGTAGATTTTCTTGCCTGTTGTTAACTTTTTTAGATTTGAACTTTGTTGGTTCCTAACTAGAAGTGATTGTTTTGGCTTTGATGCACATCCCTTTTCAAGACATTTATAGTGATATTAGCAAAGCAATCTACTTTGTAGGATTTGATAAATTGACAAAGCTGGTCCTCATGTACTTGTAGACTTCAAAGTTAAATTTTTAATATTTACGTGTTGTAAGAACATGTTGGTTACATATAGAATAACAACAGTTTAATGTTCTCCACACACTGGGAGACCATTCTTTCTTCTTAAAGAGAAAAATGAGTTAAAAGTAGAATTTTGACAGTTGAATTTCACTTCTTTTTAACCTCAAATAAACTCTCGACACATTTTATCTCTATTTTCTTTTAGACCATTTTTTGTAATTGTTTTTGTATCTGTTACTGTACTCTTGTTAATTCTCACAAATGAACTTTTATATTATTGATTTGGGTATCCATCTGCTAGTGCTAAAATTCTTGTATATTCTAATAATTGCAGAAATCTTATGAAACTAAACAGTACAAGAAAGGACTGAAGGCCGCTGATGCAATACTGAAAAAGTTTCCTGATCATGGAGGTAGTTTAATTTGATCCTCTTTTTTGCCAAGAGGGACATATTGCTTATTGCATCGTCTTTCTAAGTTTATCTATAAAGATGCAAGAACTCTAAAAAAAATTACTTTATAAAAAAGGGTTTTCTCTAGGCAGTGTGTTGGTTTTGATAATCTTTACAAAAATGTCTCTAAACCTCACATGTGTTGTCAATGACATTTTGGAGGGCTCTAGCTATAATCAACTATTCTATGATGTATGATGATTGTAATACCCCCCTCCCCGGGTGCATCCTATTTAATATATCTAGCCTTGTAGAAATACACAGTTTCAATTTAGTATTTTATACTTAACTAGTATCTATTTGTTTATTGTATTTTTGTACTATTTTATGAACTTCCCCTTTCTTTTCAGAAACATTATCGATGAAGGGGTTGACCTTAAATTGCATGGATCGAAAATCTGAAGCATATGAGCTCGTCCGACTAGGTTTAAAGGTTGTCTCTTTTATTTTCTTTTAAATCGATGTAATGTCAAAGCTTTGTCATCTTTTCCTAACATTGTTTTTATGTTTGACTTAATGTAGAATGATCTAAAAAGTCATGTTTGCTGGCATGTTTATGGTCTCCTGTATCGGTCTGATAGAGAATACAGGGAGGCTATTAAATGCTATCGTAATGCTTTGAGAATAGATCCAGACAACATTGAAATACTACGGGACTTATCACTCTTGCAGGTAACCTGATTTACCTTCATTCTCCGTGATTTGTGCTTCTAGGTCCAGTAGTTGATCTAAGATGTTCATCATATTCCTCAATTCAAGCTGTTTCATTCCACGTATCTTTGTGCTTTTGTTTCATATTTTTTATTGCAGGCACAAATGCGAGATGTGACAGGATTTGTTGAGACAAGGCAACAACTTTTGACTTTGAAACCAAATCATCGCATGAACTGGATTGGCTTTGCTGTAGCCCATCATTTATGCTCAAAGTATTTGTTCTTCATTTTTCTTCAAACATAATTTTGATCCATTATTATGCTTACCTTCCAACAATTGTGTTGACTTTTATTTTGTAAACCATGCTTTAGACTGCTGTTATCATCATGCTATATTTGAATTTCAGAATTGAAGTGCTTGTTTCATTGAATATTGGAACATTTGTCAATTAGTTAAAGCAATTCTTTAAATTAAATGCTTAGAAATCAGAATTCTTTGTTCCTAATTACGTGATTAAATGTATGCTAAGCTGGGTGTAGTGTTAATTATGTGGTTCATTTGGTTTGCAAGTAAGCATCCAATAAGGTTTCATAAAAGGTCAAAAACTACAAGTTTCTGTTGAAGATATCCGTATTCTTTAGCACGATATATGGTGGGTGTAGGTTGTGTTAAGGTGTTAATGATATGTAGGTAGGTGGCTGCATAGATATATACCCAAGTGCTTTATCAGGAAGCTGGTGACACCTACACGTACGAACTCTTGTTGCAAATTAGCAATTTAACAATGCCTTAAATGCCTAGTTAACTGCAGACTTCTGTTGTTTTTGCCATTGTGCTATATAGAAACCATGAGATGCCATAATTTCTTTGGGCTTTTAGTTGTTGATATCAAATGATTCTATGTTATATACTTTGATGGAATGAACTGAAGCTATGGCGTCGGCGCATCTGTTGTCGGGGTTTTTCCTTTACTTTGCTTCAGCCAAGTAATTCTATGTGATTGAAGTTTGATGTATTGATTTTATTTCATCCTTTAGTTATTTATGCTAAATGCCATTTTTGGTTTATATCAGTGTTGCAAAAGCAGTTGAAATTTTGGAAGCATATGAAGGGACATTAGAAGATGATTACCCACCAGATAATGAACGTTGTGAGCATGGTGAAATGCTTTTATACAAGGTATTGCTGGTGTAATGCTTTTATCTTTTGCATGCATGTGCATGTGCCTGCCATTTATCACGAGTTCACTTCATTATTCATACATTCCAGATTTTAGAATTTTTGTTAGTATAAAGTGGGTGTGACTGAGTTCGGTGTCTCTAGCTAACCAGATAAATACTGACACGGTTAGTGAAATTATTCATAAACCAAATAATATTATAATAAATATAAAAAATTAAAGATATTAATATCTTTTTTCCTTCTCTAGCTAACCCGACAAACACTAACACAGTGAAACATGGCTTGTTCAAAGAAGTTCTATGCCTTATACGGGGAATCAAATCTATGGTGCTTGTATGTACTGCTTATGAACCTCTATCATTGTTGATCCTTAATTAAATGTTCTATGGAACAACTCTGGAATTTTTGTTGTTAATGCACTGATAAACAAGTTAACCTCTCTTTTTTACATACTCCTTTTTTTGGGTTTAATAGCAGCAACGTGATCTAGAAATAGTTTAATCAAAATGAATATTTGCATAGAAACATGCTAATTGTATGTATTTTGCCTAATTTATACTGTATATTACTAGACGTGGTGTCCCAGAATATTCTTGGATGTTTGAGTGGGCATGGTATTTTTCTCCAGATCTCTTTGCTAGAGGAATCCGGGTTTCTTGAGAGAGCACTTGAGGAATTTCATAAAAAAGAGCCAAAAATAGTAAGTGTCAACATATATAATTCCGTGATACTTGAAGGTTAAAATTTTATTAAGTTTCGAGATCTTGGACATTAAAAAAATAACTGATTCTATTCTTCTAGGTTGATAAATTGACTTGCAAAGAACAAGAGGTTTCTCTCCTGGTGAAGCTCAGACGCCTAGAAGAAGGCGCCAATCATTACAAGGCTTTACTCGCCATGAATCCTGACAATTACAGGTGGATCTTATGCCTTTGGAGTCTCATTTAAAAGACATATTCAAGCTCATCGATGAATGGCTTAATATCAACTAGTTTTTTATTTGTCTAGTGTTTCTTAAAGTTTGAAGATTTCTCATTGCAATCTTACAATTTTTTATATTTGCCTTATAGCGGTGTAATTTATTGATTTTAGGTCTGATTATCGTGGAGCCAAACTTACAATTTTTATTCTTATACATGTATATTTTTTCAGATATTATGAAGGTTTGCAGAAATGTTTTGGTCTGTATTCTGAAAATGGCAAATATTCCTGTGATGAAATTGATCGATTGGATGCATTGTACAAATTGCTTGCAGAACAATACACTTGGTCATCTGCAGTTAAGGTGGCTGTCTTGACTTTTACTGTTTATGTATTTTGTTTTTCTTGATGGCTTATAATAAGAAATGATGCGATGATAAGAACTTGGTGCTGTGCGTCTACCAAAGATTGGTCCATCCTTTGACTCGTGATATTCTTAAATAACATTGAAAAATTATGGTTGTATTTTTTTGCTGCAATAGTTAATTGATATCTTGATGTGAAAATAGTAAGAATTCCAGGCATTTAAACTCTACTTTCAGCCCTGGGAAATCGACGTAGTGGCAGCATCACAAATTCAAGAGCTAATTCTTTTTTTTATTAAGGAGTATCTTTGTTTTGATCTTTAAGATGTGAGTTGTACTATTCTTAAACTGTCTAGAAAAAGATGAGTGTTTTTGCTGGGATAGTTAATTGATGTCTTGAAGCTTGATGTGACAACAGACTCAACCGTAAGAACTCTAGGCGGTCAAAATTCTTCTGTCAACCCTTAGAAGTTGACATGGCACCATCATAAATTCAAGAGCTAATTCTTCTTATTTATGTTAATCTTTCTTTTGTTCTTTTAGTTAAGCTGCAATTGTCTTATATAAAAACTTCTTAGGGTGGGTACACGACCATGAAATGACATTGTCTCCTTACTGCATTATTGAAATAAAGTATCAATTTTAGGACTTTAGAATTTGACTCTCACGGTGAGGTTATAATTGGATAGTTTTCTTCCTGTAAACCTACATTTATTATGATTAATGCTTGAGATATGTATTTGTTATTGTGACGTAATGCAATGCCTACTTTTTTTTGATGTTTAATGAATTCTCCAGTACTTATATATTGGAACGCTGTTTTCTTAACTTTGTAGAGGATACCCCTTGATTTTTTGCAAGGGGACAAGTTCCGTGAAGCAGCAGATAATTATGTTAGGCCTCTTCTAACAAAGGTATTTATGCAATAGAGTTTTTAATGGTGTTTATACTTTGTTGGGTGAAATAATGATATATTTTTTCTGTGCACTCAGGGTGTTCCATCTTTATTCTCAGATCTTTCTCCTTTGTACGATCAACCTGGCAAGGTAAAGCTTCTTTGCATTTAAAAATATAATTAAGATTTTAAGTATTAATTATTCTACACTGCTTGGCAACCGGTTGGGTGCATGATGTTAAGACTGAATTTCTTGCATTGTTGACACTTATATAGGCAGACATATTGGAGCAACTTGTTCTTGAGCTGGAGCATTCAGTTAGTATGAACGGGAGATACCCTGATAGGTATTACATGCTTTCAACCCATGTGTAATAGTATAGTAGTCTTTGAATCAAATATATACTTGGATTTGCTAGTTGCTATGTAATATATACATCCAGGCGTAAGTCTTAAAATTTTTAAAATGTTTCTATATTGGGTTTGGTTTGAGTGCATATTTATCTACTTCAGCTTATTGTGTTTAGTCAAGTTATCTACTTCAGCACATAATTGTTATTCCGTATAGTTGTGTGTAAAGTGCCTATATGTTTTTTTTGTTTGTTTGCTAATACACAAGCACACATTTGGGATTCTGCTTTCTCATTTGTTTGCGTATGTTTCCTATTGAGGTCAGGACAGAGAAGGAGCCCCCTTCAACACTTTTATGGATTTTTTTCTTTCTGGCTCAGGTAGGTAACCACTTGTTTTCCTCACTCCATGTCCCATGGTTGGTTCTTCCTTTTCTTTGCAATAAACATATTCTTTGGGTTTTCCTTTGAATAACTTTGGATTTATTGATGCAGCATTATGACAGAAGAGGACAGTATGACGTTGCCCTTTCAAAAATTGATGAGGCTATACAGCACACGCCAACTGTAATTGATTTATACTCTGTCAAGGTTTGCTCTTTTCAGCTATCTTAAACTTTTTGCATTCTTCATCTGCCGGGTTCAAAATTGACAGGGGATCATTTTTTTATTGTAGTATTTATGTATTTGAATTTGTTTTCCCTAATGTGTTTCTCATTTTTTTGAGGCATATCATTGCTTGAAAACTCATCAAGATATTTCCTTGGACTTGTCACTCGTTAGACTTGTCACTTACTATGATACTGACCTTGATTAACAATTTATTGTGCATTTTGTGCAAAGTATATGACATGGCTATTGCTTAGGATTTGGGCTGGTATATCACCTCCTTTCTTAGGATTTAGGGGGTTTTGTTGGTTTAGGATTTTGGTTACATGGCTATAGCTTCTTTATCAACTTTTTTGCCTTTTCTGTCTTCTGGAGAAATTCTTGCAATTTTCTTGAAGCTGGATATAGGTGTATATTAGTTGCTCTTCTTCATTGGTCACAGAGCCGGATATTGAAACATGCTGGTGATTTGGTAGCTGCGGCTTCATTGGCAGATGAAGCTAGGTGTATGGATCTTGCGGACCGCTATATAAACAGTGAAGCTGTCAAGCGTATGTTGCAGGCGGATCAGGTTCTAAAGATATCCCCCATCCTTTATCATATTTGAGGCATGTCAGTATCACTGTTATTGCACTCTCAACGGGTCTTCTGTATTCTTGAAGGTGGCTTTGGCAGAAAAGATTGCTGTATTATTCACAAAAGATGGAGACCAGCACAATAGCCTTCATGACATGCAGTGCATGTGGTCTGTTTTTGTTTATTTCCCTAGGTATATTGTTATCTCTTATTATAATCTGGATGCATCTACTGAGTGTTATTCATGTTTTGAAGGTATGAACTTGCTTCTGGTGAAAGCTACTTTCGACAAGGTGATCTTGGACAGGCCCTGAAGAAATTTTTAGCTGTGGAGAAGCACTATGCTGATATTACTGAAGATCAATTTGATTTCCATTCTTATTGTTTACGAAAAATGACACTGCGTGCATATGTAGATATGCTAAAATTTCAAGATCGGTTGCATTCACATGCTTATTTTCACAAAGCAGCAGCTGGTGCCATCAGGTGAAGTATTTTATTACTATCTGCATGCTTTTCAGGGATTCTTAGAAGATTTTTTTCTGTTTGATAGCCGGTGTAAAATGCTCCATTGTCTCCTTTTGTTGGGTGCTTTTAGTGTCATGCATGTGGTGCTTTATTTTTATCAGGTTCATTTTTGTGTGTGTGTGTGTGTGTGCAGTGAATCAACAGCCATGTGGTCTGTTGGTAGAGTGTTGGACTCTTAGTAAGACCAGACCTTGGCAATCCCAATTATCAAAAAAAAAAAAAAAGAAGTGGGTACGCCATAGAATAAAGCAAAGACACCCTGAAAAAAATAACTAATGATGAAAGGATGTAAAAGGGCAATGTAACTGAAGCTCTCTAGGAAAAATAACACAGGGTCTTCCTTGCACATAAAGAGTGTAAGTGATGATTTTGTAATGTAGAGATCCTGTGGTAGAGAAGCTGCATTTGATTTTTGGATTCCTTGTCTTCTACGTTTGTGACATTCTTTCCTAAATTTAAGGTCTAGTTACTGATTCCTGCTCCTTGTTGTTTGAACTTTGTATGCCTTCATCCTTTTGTAAATTCATTCCTTGTTTTTTTTTTGGTTTTCCTCTTGCAAGCTTAAAATCTTCTTCTCCAATTATAAATATCTTATCTCCAATTTCTGAAACTCAGATTCCACCACCATCATCAATCTTTGCCTCTTTTTGCTTTTGCTTTGTTGGGTAAAGAGGGATGATTGCATACATTACAGGTGCTTTCATCATGTGTTAGTTCAAAGTTGCAACAATGCATTGTCTGAACCTTTCTGTATGAAAATTTTCTTGAAGCCTGAAGGTGTTATGTTCATTACTTTATTACTTCATATTAGAAGCAAACTTTTGTGTGCATATTGCAATTTGAGATTGTGGCTGGTTAAATGAGAGGAAGGTGGCTCCTGTATTTCTTTTGGGTTAAGGATAGATAGCTGTACTTAACTGTAGCTGGAATTATTTGTTAATATTACTTTGATAGGATGATGGAATGGAAGTGGATGATACAGTAGTGGACCATACAATACCTTTGTTAATAGTTTTTGTGATTAAATCATCGTCTGGTTTCCATGTTGTGTCTCTTTTTTCCGAAAACCTTTGCTCAAAATTGATGAGTTCTTCAACTCCTAACTTATCATCTTTGCGTTGTGACTTGAAGTGCAGATGTTATCTGAAGTTGTACGATTCACCTTTGAACTCACCAACTGAAGTAGAGGACAACACTTCAAAGGCTACTCAAAAAAAGAAAATGAAGAAGCAAAGGAAGGCAGAACGAGCTAAGAAAGTATATAAGCTTGATTTAACAATTCTTGGAACACATTTCATTGATGATCTAATCTAATGTTGTGCTTTATTTTAGGAGGCAGAGGAGAGAAATGAAGGATCAAGTGCTAGTGGCATGTCTAAGTCTGGGAAACGACACATTAAGCCTGTAGATCCAGATCCTTATGGAGAAAAGTTATTGAAGGTTACCTACCTATATTTATCCTCTCTTTTTTTACGCTTAAGATTCCTGATTGAAGTCCTCTTGTGCTTGAAAGTTGTGTATCTCTAATGCCTATTAAGCTAGGTTTCTGTTTAATTTTATATTTCTTCTAGACTGAAGATCCCTTGTCGGAAGCAACTAAGTACTTGAAGTTGCTTCAGAAGAACTCACCTGATTCTTTGGAGACACACTTGCTTTCTTTTGAAGTGAATATGAGAAAGCAGAAGATTTTGCTTGCCTTGCAGGTATTTATATTTCTTCTCTTTGTTGTCTTTGACTAACTAGAACTAATATGTAAATGGAACTAGTGGATTTAGAATTTGGATCAGTTTACTTTGTGAGGCAGCATCCTCCGCTTATTTTCACTTGCTGCCTTGAATTTGTTTGGAGTTATAAAACTGCATCGTTAAAACAAAACTTCTTTTTCTTATTGTGCCATTCATTTATTTTGAGTTTGTATTGTAACTTGAATTTAGAAGGGATATTGATTTTAGATGATGTATAAATTGTGTGATAAAACACATGATAATTGACTCTTGATTGTTTCCAAATCCATGGATTTGTTGAATCTTATTTAATGGTGAGTTTGTAGTACCCATAGATATGTGTGAATTTGAAATGCATTTTCTTATGTTGAATTGCATTTCATTCTCATTGTTTATATAGCAAATGAAATCCAAGTCCACTCCTTAAAATTCATCTTTCCAAACATAGTGTCAAAGTATTTGTAAACACATCCTTTAGTTGAAGAGCAATTGTTGTGCACACTTGTACTTCTATGATTTCATGATCTCATAATAATGGTTGTCTTGTTTTTGTTCCTTTTTCCTGAAGGCTTTAAAGCAACTGCTAGGGTTGGATGCTGATAATCCAGATTCACATTGCTGTGTGGTATGTAAAATCTGGCTTGCATTGTGCACTGTCTTGCAAAAGTGAAAGTATATTATTTTTTGTACATTGTTACAAAGATATTCTAGTCTTTATACTGCTTATTTGAACTTTATGCGATGCAGATCAAATTTTTCCACAAAGTGGGCTCAATGCCTGCTCCAGTGACTGATGCAGAAAAACTTGTGTGCAGTGTCTTAGAAGCTGAGCGTCCTTCCATCAGGTTTTCCTAGAAATTGCTTTATAATAGTTATTCCTCAAGTGGGAGTGCATTGCATTACTGATATTTTATTAGTTTGATCCCTGATTTAAATCCCTTCATTTTCCCTTTCTGCAGGCAATTGCAAGAGAAAACTCTTAGTGAGGCAAACCAAATTTTCCTTGGTAATCATGAAGGTATTATTGAGCTTATTTAACATGATGCATTTTGGGCTCCTTGAGGTAGGTGGTATAGTCATATAATGTTCACTTTTCTGTTCTGCAGATTCTTTGATGCATAGAGCAGCCGTTGCTGAAATGCTGTATACCTTGGATCCCACCAAGAAACTTGAGGCTGTTAAGTTAATTGAAGATTCATCCAATAAAGTTGTGTCAACGTAATGCTATATGCATTCTAAGTTTCTGCCATGTGATGAGGATTTCATGCATTGCAAGTTACTCTTGATATTAATTGTTACTTTCTGTTTTTCTTTTCCAGGAATGGAGCCCTGGGATCTGTAATGGAGTGGAAACTCAAGGACTGCATTGCAGTCCATAAACTCTTAGAAAATGTTCTTATTGATCATGATGCTGCTTCGAGTAAGTTACAATTCTCCACATAAATTTATGCTGACTCAAAAATTTCGAATTTGACTCCCCATTAACATCTTGCGAAATGAATTGCTGTAAGTTTCACAAGTGTTTTATTACTTTCGTACTAAAGAAAGGTGGAGCTTCATGATCAGTTTTCACTCTGATTTATTACAGACTATTCAATTCTTGTTTCGTGACAAAATTACTTAAGAAATGGATCCTTTAGTTGTTAGATGTCTTCTGAGTATGCATGGGATTGTCGTACAAATAGTGGAAATATGCATCTGTTGCTATTGATAATTCGTAATGAAGTCGTTTCTTTGGTCTGATAACTTTCTTCAACTGCAGGATGGAAAGTGAGATGCGCGGAGTACTTCCCCTACTCTACCTACTTTGAAGGTAGTCGTAGCTCTGCTACGAGAAACTCCCCGAACAATCCAGATACCAAAACCCCCTTGAATGGGGGTGCAAACGGTCCTGGAATTATTGGAAATGCAAACTCATTTACATCAAATGGAAAGCTGGAAGCATTTGAAAACTTTAAGGTTTGAAGATGATGTATCGACTGACATGAAAGGTCGAGCTCAAACGTGACGGGATCAAGCAAGGGATTACCCTACAAGAGTGCTTTGCAGGCGCAGAAAGAGAGCATCTTCGAAGTTGTGCAAGCCATGGTTATCCCGTGAGATCAAATTTCCCTCTGCCTTCATTCATTATGGAATGCTGCATTCCTTTGCAAATGTGTATAATTTATCTGCATTCATGATTTTAGGGTTGAATATGTGTATATTATTATTATTATTATTATTATTATTATTATTATTATTATTATTATTATTATTGCTCACCATTTGGAGTAACACGCAAATAATAGTCAGGACGGACCAACCCTTTGCTATCGGCTTGAGGGTGAGGTTAACAACCGGTCTGGTCCGTGCCCATCAACCATTTTGATAAACCCAGCTATCTGATGGTACGTATATATTAAAAAATTATTAAAAATATACTAAAATTATATGTATGAAATTACAAAAATGCACATATCTTTGGCTTAAAATATAGTCTATTTTGGTAATCTACCAGCCAGAACAGAAAGCTTGTGATTTGATGAGCCACTCGTAATATATCTAAACCAGTGGTATGAAGTAACTTATCCTAAGAATAGATTCACTCGAACGATCAATGTCATAGGACAGTTGATCTTTCTCAAGAAAAGGAACGGTCAAAAGTTATTACAAATGGATCATATCACAAACATGTTCTGTGATCTAAAATATATTACTATAAACATTTTTCCGAACAAATTACTATACTATAAACATTTAGCATTACAAAAAAAAAAAGAAGGTAGGGAAAGACCCGAAGAATCTGAGAGACTGATATATCCATTTCAGAGGCAAAAATTTCTGGTTCCTTTCTGCCGTGTTCAAATAATTATTATTCTGTTTTACTCCTCTCACTTTTTTTCTTCCAGAAAGCCAAACAAAATAATTCATATAAATAATAAAATTGAGTTGTTTCTCGTAGTTATCCACTCCCATGCATCATTCATTTTTGCTCATACATCTTTTACATCAACTTGCTTCATACAAAAAGAAACCGAAAGAAAGGATCGAAAATGAAATCAAAGGAGGAGAAAAGTTTGGCATAAATTCTTTACTCCTTTTATTTGAGCTTAAATTAATAATAATAAGGAGAAGAAGAATATGAAATTCTTGATTAATCTGGATCCATCTGCGTCGCACACTTGATTTTGGTAGGTGAGTTTTTCAGTGAAGATTTTCTACATACACAATATCTCTAACTTAAAACCTACTTAAATGATATCAAATTACATACCAGTTGGACTAATTTGTTGGTGAGACCTTCCTTTTCTGATTGTATTGTTACCATCACTTTTTACTAACAATATGATCTCAACAACTTGCCATATGCCCCTTCTCCACGTCAGCTCTACTCTCAATAATCTAAACCAAAAGAAAAAAACTTTCATGTTATAAATTTGACATATTATATAGATTTTAACCCATTCATGTACTTACAACGAGTCAAGATACTTGTTGTCTGTTGAGCCCACACGTATTCTGATCAATGGTTATAAATCACCACGCGAGGAACGATGGGCCGGGTCAAGGATGGACCTCTTGAATCAACGGAAGAAATTAATTCGATGCTCACCAGTTAACAGTCTGCAGTAGGGCATATGCATACATGATATAATCCATTTACACAATGCAAAACTCATCGTTTTTACGTTTTTTGTATTGTTAATCTTAACTATCCATTTTACACATCCAATGATTCAAAAAAAATGTGTACAAGTTAAAAAAAATACAGTGTGTAACTGGATGGATGAAATGAATCGTTGAATGGGTGAAATGAATGATTGAAATTAACCTTAAGATATATAAATATTATTACTTAAAAAAATTAAAGAGCTAATCGTAGCCATCCATTTCATCCATCTAACGATCTAAAAAAATTTATAAAACTCAAAGTTTTATTCTGTGTATAAGTGGATCTTAATATAATTTAATTATGATGTGGGTTATGTTGTCTAACCAAACCAGTAACCATGATTAGTCTTTTAAAGACAGAAGACTAATACAGTGCTTTGCCGGTCACACATTTGTAGGGCCCCTCCATGAATCTTATTGTCTTGTCTAACCCTAGGGAAACATATGCTCGGTTGCCGAGAAACATATTTATATATTTAATCCAAATTTGATGATTTTTCAAGGTGATCGTGTTCCAACTGTAATCGTCATTCAGATTATTCATGTCTAATTTATGCTGACCAGTTTTAAACTATATGTCCTATACTTAATATTGTATGTTGTTGTTGCAAACTAAGCATAACACTTCTTTTTCTATTTTAATTTTTGGAGTAAATTACATGAATGACCACCTAATTATGAGAAATTTTATTTTGATCACCATACTTTCAGTTTTGTCAATAAGACCATTTAACTATTTAAATAATTAATTAAGTCACTTGTCACTAAAAACTAACTGAGAAGGTTATGTGACAATTGGCGAAAAATCGTGTAATCACACATTTGATCATTGTTATTTGCATGTTATATCAATTTGATCATAATTTTAATTTAATAAATTTGGTCATGACACGGGTCATCATCTGATTGGAGGATTAAATTTATTAAATTAAATTAAAATTATGATCAAATTGATAGATTATGTAAATAATAATGATCAAATGTGTAAATATACAATTTTTCATTAACGGGCACATCACATTCTCCCCTAGTTATTAACAATAAGTGATTTAATTGATATCAATTAGATAATTAAATAGTCTTTTTAATGATAAAATTAAATATATGGTGGTCAAAATAGAATCCCCACCGTAATTAGGTGGTCATTCATGTAGTTTACTCTTTAATAGTATAATATAACCAAAATTTAGCTCCAATCCCAATAGGGAAACCACTGAGCTATCTTTGGAAGGCTCACTTCTGTTAATTATATTATTAACATTTGTTTGTGATTAAAAGCTAGAAGCTAGCGTCAACAATTTTTAGAGCAAGTGGTTAAAAGCTCTGAGTTAAAATTTTCTTCTTTCTTAAATTGTGAGTTTTAAATCTATTAAGAGCAATTTTTTTTTCTTCCTCTTCCTAAGTAAGTGTTGTTTAAAAAAAACGAAAAAATGATAATGGCTTGCATCGAAAAAAGAAAGAGCCAAAATTGAAACCAGATTTGACAATTAAGAGAAAAAAAAGAAAGCACTAATATAAATTAATAGACAAGCATGTAAATGCAATGCATGAATCTATGAAAAGCACAAAACACCAGAAACTTTAAATTACTTCCGAATTTTATGCTTATTTTCAATGAATATGTAGTGACATTCATAATCCATTGAACCATAAGTGCACCACTCAATGAAATATTATACTCTATTACTACCAACATTTACTGCTCAATCGCAACTAGGGGCGAAGCTACAAAGAAAATGGGAGGGACTCGTGTCCCTATATATTTGTTCCTAATAATATTTTTAGTTTCTGTTATTTTGATGTTTGTTAAATTTAGTCATTCACTTTTTAAATTTTAAATTAAATATTTATTAAATTTCTGTTAATTTTGAATTAGATGGTTACACTTCTTATGTCGTCTATTTTCGACTTCATCCCTAATCACAATTTTTATTATATTTGTCAATTATAGAATAAACAAAAAAGGCTAGATCTAAACAATAATATTTTTCAAATTAAAAACCCTAACCGCTTGTTTCCCTTTGTTTTTTTTTTCAGACTCATAAACCCTAGCAACTTATTATTTCTCAAATCTATCGTTTTGCACTTTTTTAATTTTGTTTTAGCCGAGGATTGGCGACATTAATTTTAGTGTTAGTCGCTGATTGTCAGTGTTCAATCTTTTCCATATCTTCTTATATTTCGCTTTAATTTTTTTTAAATTCTATGTGTTTTGGTTATCTTCTTCTCATAAATCTTAATGTATTTGTTTTTCTCTGCCTTTGTGGCACGTCTCTGTCTTATATCACGTTATATGACACGTTTTCTGGATACCTTTGCGGCCACTTGATGCTCGTGTAGTGTAGCTCACGACGTTTATTTTTTATTTCAATTTGTCGGTGGTCTTGGATAGCTTGATCCCCTTTTGTGTTTGTTTACTGATGTAATCAGAACTGTGTAGCGGATCATAGCCTATGAAACCAACGTAAAAGGTATTTACGATTTTCTGTTAAGAATTTCATTTAGTTCATATTTTGATAACTCCCTATCAGACTCTACCTACAATGAAGTTCAAAGGTTAACTGTGGTACAAAGAAAAAATGCCTATTTTGGCCGGAGTAACCCTTTAATTTTTTATTGAATATGTTGTTTTTTATTATTTTTTGGATGTTTAAAACTTTTAAAAAGTTATGATCTTTAATAAAGCTGCTTGGCTTCAAGTTAAAAGAAATAGATCTAGTTTAAAGAAGGCTCCTGAACTCGTTATGTTTTTTTTTTTGAAAGGCAAAAAGAATTATTTTTACAAAATTCGGTAACTAGAAAGCGAAGCATTAAATAAAGGATGCATCATAAGAAAAATACTAAGGTCACTAATTCCGAGCTTTAGGCTTAACTAGTTCACGCTTTACGGCAGGGACAAAGGCAATAAGATATTTCGAGGGCATAACTAAATTATTATTTGTATTATGACTTAAAAGTTAAATTGGTCGTAAAAAATTAAAAAATTAATTAAGCTTTATAATATTTTTTTACTTAATTTAGTTCTTTCGTTTCTTGATCACGTTGACTGTCAATACTCTCTAACAATCAAATATAGAAGGACACGTGGCACATTCTGAACATGCCACATCATCAAAATTAATTTTATACATAATTTTAATTTTTTACACATTTAAGTATTTTTCTTGAATTTTTAAATAATTTTTATATTTTTAATTTTTTATACTTTTAAATATTTTTTTAGATTTTTCAATATTTTTTAAATTATAGAATGAATAACAGCTGATCTAAACCCAATATCTTGGTAGTTGTTAAACTTGTTTGGACACTCTCCCTATCAAATGGAACTTGAGGTCCTACCAAATACCTGGACACTACTCTGTCCAGCTTGCCCAAAATTTCCATAATATTCCATCATAACATTACCATTGCATATGATATACTTAGGGTGGAGCCATAATTTTTTTTAAGGGGTGTTATTTTTTTGAACGGTATTTAAGAGAGATTAATTATTTATAAAGATGTGTCATTTTATTTATTAAGAGTGTCATTTTATTTATAAATAAGTGTCAATTATATATTTTTCAATTTTTTCATATACAAATTATATAAAAAAAATAAGATTTCCAAAAAAATTTGGGGCCTTAGTGGCTCCGCCCATACATATACTCTAATCAATAATTAATTAGTAGGGGTGGCAACGGGGCGGATCGGGGACGGTTTTGCATTCCTCACTCCGTCCCCAACACTTGCGGGTAGGGTTTTGGGGAATCCCCATTAAACATTTCAGGGATTTTTTCGTCCCCATACTCATCCCTTACGGATCCCCGCGGTTTTCGGTTAATCCCCATACCTAAAAAATATAAATTAATTTATAAAACAAATATTCAACATTAAATCTCCAAAATTACAAACATAAAAGATAAATTTAGTTTTATCAAACAACAAACAAATAACTTCAAAACTATAAAACATGACTTAAATATTAACCGTTCGAAACATGGTAACTTGCCCTACCTTTAAAAGAAAATATGTGATTAATAATCCATAGTTTCAAATAACGGTATGATTGTTCTAAAAGAAACTAGATTCGATAATTTTTTCAATCATATAAATTACTTCTTCTAGTTTTACTCGTACGATTTATGGTGAATTTTCGAAGTCACTGTTATTGTTGTTTTTCGAAACAATATATTGTCTTTTCTTCTAACATTTGCTTACTCAAAAATTAATAATTCCTAATATGTAACTCGAAATCAATAATTGTTTGTTTTAAACAAATCTAGACTTTCGTGTGATTATATAAATGTAACGCTCACTTCCTAATTTAACTTGTAGAATTTTCGGTGATTTTTCAAATTCATTACTAAAACTTTTTTAAGAAATATGTTGCCAAATTTTTATGACCTTTCAACATTCAAATATTTATATAATTTAGAATACATATCTAAATCAATCACTGTGTATTTTAAACAAAACTAGACTAAATCATGTTTACAACAATGTATAGATAACATTCTAATTATTTTTATAAAATTTACAAAGAATTTTCAAACTTACTCTAGCCGGCCAAGCTCAGGTGAGAATAGATTTTTGATGAAACATAGGTAAATTACCCTTATGGCCATCAAACTTCGTAAAATATTAGGATCCCTACAGATATTTTTGGGATTCTTGCGGATATTTTTAGGGATCCCCACGATGATTTATACGGGTACGGTTCGGTTATCCCCACGGTTCGGATATAACAATCCCCGTCCCCATCCCCATTTGAGCTCCGGTTATAAAATTTCACCCATCCCCGTCCCCATGGGTAAGGATTTCGGTTATTCCCCATGCCCATCGGTTCGGATCCTCACGGTTTTCGGTTATTCCCCACCCGGTTGCCACCCCTATTAATTAGTTTTGTTGATGCAGAAAATCGGTCCGCACAAAACAATATATTCAAGGTTGATAACGTGAAATTTAAGAGAAAAGGATTATATGTTGGCTCAAGAGAAAAGCATGTGGAATAAAAAAACAGTATGTTTCAGTTACACTAATCCCAACAGAAGGACATTGTCTTGTTCGTCAGTTATACTAACCCTATCAATGAGACACAAATCCTTTTTTAATAACCAACTCGGGATTTTCAAAAGTTCTAATTTATTTATCTTCCCCTTCTATTTAAAGTGGTTAAGCCTATGATTTGATTCAAATATAGAAAGATGCTTCACTTGGTGCACCATGTGCATGCACCACCTTAAAATTTTGTTGTAATTTGTATCTGGTACTGTATTCCCCCGACATTACGTGAATATTTATAATATAGATAATTAGACTTGGAACTGAAGTATATTTCTTTGTCGTTTGAACTCAACTAAACTCAAGAGGATCATAAATTTATATGGAATAGATTCCTCCATGATTATTATTAGGTTTGTAATTTGTAAGTGTCAATAATACTGATACTATCTACTATACAGTTTGAATTTAAACAAGGTGTTCTTTGGGACCATTTCTAGATTGTATATCAACAAGGAATTATATGGATTCTGTGTTTTCCAAGTTGCAAATTATTTCTTTGAAAAAAAATGGAAATCAATTAGTTTTATCAGGAAATTTCTGTAATTTCGTTTGATTTCTTATATGTGACTTACTAAAATATTATATGTTAATATATAGGAAAAATGAAGGAAAATAGTATTTTATTTTCCCCCCACTGAAATTAATTTCTCGAAGAAGAAGAAAATTGTAAGTTTGAAAAATGGAAGAAGCACTTTCCAGCTAGATTACCATTGCTGGCGATTAACTGGTAACCTAGACAACAATCCTTGACGAAGGACGCGGTAATGGGCAGTTTGGACCCCAGTGTTTGTGTATTGGACTTGACTCTGCCGGAACTTCCCTTACAATAAACTTCACATCAGGTCCTACTTGCCTCCACCATTTCTTCTCTTCTCGTTAATCCGTGATAATTTTATATGGAGAGAGAGTCACGAATACTAAAATTAACCATAAAATGGGCGTTTATTATACCAAAAATGAAAGATCGATATAATACTTGCCTCCACGTCGCTTTCTAGTGCATGAAATTCTATATTTTTAAACATGATGTTACATGAGTTGGCTCGAGTTCCACTATGCAGCCACATACCGATCAAATGTGAACGATGACGGCATGTATGCTTGCTATGATGATCATGGTTATGCATGCATGCCCCATTGGTCCTTGTGCATGTTAATTATAATTACTGGTGGGCAATATTGGAACTTCATCGTTTTCTCGGCAAAACACATCGATTATGGTCTTAAGTATCAAAATATCTGGCTAATCATTCATGCACCCCTAATGGCATCACATTAGATATTGAATTATTCATGTTTCTCATAATTCATTAGAGCAAATCTTGATGACAGCCCATTAATACTTCAGATATGTTGTACAATCCTGCATTTTATATAGTATCATATGTTAGAGATTTATAATCCACATTATGATGTTACTTTTTAAATTCATACTGAATTATTCTCTCAATTTGCACAACAAGTAAAATTCAATTTATTTTCCAAACATAAAAGTATAGTTTTATATTTGATGTATTGATAATGTATAATATCCGTATAACTTTAGTGAATGCCGGCTATGAATGGTGTGCATGGGTATATACATGCATGTGTGGAAAAGAAAACATAGTTGGCCCCTATCTCATGGTGTTGCTTTTGGGTGGTCTTTCCATAATTTATTACCAAAAAGAAGAGGAAGAAAGGCATGGGGGCAAGCGTGATATGATACCACATGGAGCTGTTCCAAAATCACGAGATCAAATGGCCAGGATGAATTCCCACCAAATTGAATAACACCCCTGAAATTAGACAGCCCTTTGGATCATGTCCCCATGTCCAACTTATGGTGCCGGTAAACTCCCCCACTTTTGCCTCTCATGTGACCGACCACTCACCCATATTAATTTCACCTGTAATTGCTCCCACTATTTCCCTACCTTTGTATAAAAACTACATTTCTTATTTGCTACAAACAAACCAATATATCATCCTTTCAAACCACAAGTGATAGAAATCAAATAAGAGCAAAGTTTTCATCGGAGAATGGCTAAGCAAGGTCTGGGGTTCGAAATCACAGAGCTGAGGTTGGGCCTCCCTGGAGGGGGCGGTGGGACTGAGAAAAACGAGAAGAAAAGGGTATTCTTGGAGATCTCAGAGGAGGGTGAAAATGAGAAGAGCAATGGCAAGAGTCAAGTCGTGGGGTGGCCGCCGGTATGTTCGTATCGGAAGAAGAACAGCTTGGGCGATAAAGATGGGTCAAAAACATCAAAGTTTTACGTCAAAGTTAGCATGGACGATGCTCCTTTCCTTCGCAAAATCGATCTAGCATTGCACAAAGGCTACTCTGATCTTGCTACTGCATTGGAGAAGCTCTTCGGTGAGTTTTTATTTTTCATGGTGAAGCAAAACCAACCAGGTTTAAATTAAGATTGGGAATAACATGTTAATCTTTCATTAACAGGAGAGGCGTTAAGGGATGCAGACAGATGTGAATTCGTTCCCATATATGAAGACAAAGATGGAGACTGGATGTTAGCAGGAGATGTTCCCTGGGAGTAAGTATATTCTTCCAACTACTACTATATTTCAATTGATGATTAAATGTTATTATACCCTTTAAAAATTGATAGATTCAAATTGCATTACTATCCATGGCATTAAGGGTCTTCTTATACGAAATCTCGGCCCACCACGTCATTTATGGTCTTGTCCATTAAAAACCGGCTGACTAATATCTTTATTTATTTTTTTTAAAGATGAATCTTCACTTTTTATGTCATGTAAATAGGGAATGAGTGTTACATAGAAGTTGATTATGAATGAATTAGTGACATGAAAAAAAGATTAATTGACTGATTTTTAATGAACGATACTATAAATAACACGGTGAGTCGAATCTATAAAATAATTTCTTCTCTTTGCACCCTTTAATTGATGTTATTATATCCTTGTTTCCCTTAGTTTGCAAGGGGAAAGTTAGATATAAATAAAAGAAAGAGTTATTACTTAATAATTGTTAGTAGATTTTTTGGGATTAGTTTTCAAAATCATTTTTAGAGTTAATAGCATTTTAGAATAATGAGTGCTTTTCAAATTAGTTTTTTTATAGAAATTAAAAAAAATAACTTTTTTATCGATGAAAAACGTGTGGTATCAATTGTAAAAGTGTGACATAAAAGTATTTTTTAAACCAATTTTTAGCAAGAATAAATAATTTTTATTAGCAAAAAATTGAGTAATTTTAGCTGTAAAAGATGATTTGTTATTGTTAGATGACTCGAATTTAAACAACGATTTTTACAAATGGACGGGATATGAGTATCATAAGACGTTAAGAGAAGAAAAAATAATTAAAAATAATTTTTGACTTTTGGATGTGATAATCAAAATATTGTTTAAATTATTATTATCTTTTATTTTTTAATAATATGTATAAAATAAATATTTTAACTTTTCATAACATTTTGTTACTATAATAACAAACACTTTTAATTAACCGCCTATATTTTTCTATAACACCTTTCAAAATCTTTTTTAAAATATGTTTTAAAATCTAACCGTAATGAAAAATTGGCCTTTGATGATATCAAATGTCTCACTATTTTTTTAAATAAACACACTAATTTTTTTTTTTACAACAACTAAAGGTTGATTCTCAATATTTTTTCCTGATTGTATATCAAATATTAATTAATAAAAAGCATTAAACTATAGCTTTTTAAAATAAAAATAGTATTAAAAATGTTACTTTTACACCGTACTAGTCTAATTGGATTCCACGAGGTTGGACCAATATTTACAGACATCGGCGAAGTCCATAAAATGATGTCGGTTTTTACTACGAGATTGCCCTCAAATGATAAACCCGGTCAAGCCCCGAACGTATTCCTGAGAAAACATCGTTGGCCCCAACAAGATTTCTTGCTACTGTTAACTTAAATTACCAATATTTCGTTTTGTGAGGTTGCAAATATTTTGTTAGAGTAGATTTAGATACTGACGCAAAATTTTATACTAGGGGACAGATTTATAAAATTTTAGGGGCCGAAAATAGATATTCAATAGAAAAAACTAGATAATTTGTAAAAAAAAATTAAATCATATACTAATTTTAAATTTTCAAGGGGCAATTGTCCCTTGTGGCCCCTTCAGTCCATCCCTAGTTAGATCTGAATTATTCAAATCTAACTATCGTTCACTTCTTTTTTAAAAAAAATCCATTATCTAACCTTTGAATAAGTGGAGAAATGGTTGCTTTTTAAGGCAAAATCTTTTGGTATCATAACGAATAATTAATAGACTCAATTTTTATTTTATAGGATGTTTATCGACTCATGTAAGAGGCTGAGGATCATGAAAAGGGCAGATGTGAAGGGATTTGGATTGCTGCAACCAGGGGAAGCTTTCAAAGGAGCTTTAAAGGAGTGACTAGAAAAGGCCCCATGCAAGCATTAATATCGTAGAAAAAGTATTTGACCCAAGTTTCTTTGATATTATACTTTTGTTAAAATGATTGTTAATGATGGTTATAAGTCCCTTTTGATTAATTAAGGAGACAATATTTCTTGCTTTTACGTGACATTAGTTAATTAATTAAAGTACTTGGAATCTACTTTTCCTATGTTATTATTTTATGTTTTGAGGCATATTTTGCTAAAGTGTGTTTGGGATAATTAGAACCCCTAATTTAGAGGAAACATAATTTGCTTCCTCATCATGAATTTGAAACTGTTTTTTGTGTTATTTGGTGTTTGATATGACTTTTGAATTAATATAACCAAGAATTGTTGCTATTTTCCTTTATCTGAATATGTTTTTGTAATGTTAAATCTAGGGCCATAATGATACAAGCTTAAATGAATATATGTTTGTTCAAATTCATTTGTTTTTTAGTTTGTTCGTACTTGTTAAAGAATTTTAAATTGTATTTGTTCGTTTAATGTTCATGAATGTTAAATGACTCTAAATAATTAGATCCACGAAAGTGTTCATAAACATATAATTAAACATGTTCAAAAACAATTAAAAAATTGTTTACGAAGAAACAAAAAATAATTGTGAATGAACATTTTTTATGTATGTAAAATAATCAAACATAAGTATTAATAATTACATTATACATGAATAAAATATAATATAAATAATTTTAACGTATTCTTTTATAGAAAATTATAAAATTAAAATAAATTAATAGACAAACTTTATCATAAATATAAACGAATTGAATATAAATGAATAATTTACGAGTTATGAAATGCTCCTTTCATAGGTAACACTTTATCCGTAGAATAATTCAATTACTGCTTGACTCGGTCAATACAAGTCGTACATTGGACAAATCTTTTATGGATTTGAAGCGACTATGTTTCAAATTTAATTATAAAAGTTAATATAAATATGAATATAAAAAAAGTACATTTTATCATTGGAACTAGGAGAATAATTATAGGAATGGATAGTTTGGAAGTTGGCAATCTCCTCAAGTATCGTAACCTCAACAAAATTCCATGTACTGTGATCAAAGTATTAAATGTTAGGTCAATATTGAGATGTTCAGATCAATTATTGTTTCATAAAAATATTAACCGATTTAATGGTTCCTTTTGGTGTGCAAAAACGATTGGTTTTACATGTATTATTATTTTTTAAATGAAGTGTTATATGTCTTAAATGATGATATGAGTGGCGTGTCTGTCCCGTGAATATTTTAACATATTTTTTATGCTTATGTAAAAAAAATAACCAAGACAAATACAAGAAAATATTTTTTTAGTTAGCCATGATTACATGTTTATTTTCTAAAGTCTTATTACATATTTGATGTATTGACAATTTATGAAATTATGCACAATTATTAATGATTTACAAAATATTGTTTGTTGATAATATATATAATATTCTATTAAAGATATAAAGTCAATGAAGTGATATTCATATCTTCAACAAGATTATAGATCGACAATGTCTCAAAATGTTTTGTCAATAGAATTAGAGTTAAAGGTGAGGCAAAGTATAAATGTCTAAAAATTTGGATAAATTCTTAAATTAATCTAATTTTTTAAAATATGGATCAAAAGTAAAAATAAACAAATAAACAAATTAGTGGGTGGAACAATTTTCTAATTGTTCGTGAAACAAACACACTCTAA
Organism: Hibiscus tridactylites; assembly: GCA_958450335.1. Classification (NCBI taxonomy): domain Eukaryota; kingdom Viridiplantae; phylum Streptophyta; class Magnoliopsida; order Malvales; family Malvaceae; genus Hibiscus; species Hibiscus tridactylites. The sequence goes on along the minus strand of OY288277.1, from coordinate 6,438,587 downwards.
ATGATAAAGTAATTCATTTCCTAAATATTTTACTATTTTGAAAAGATCATCCAAGAGCGGAGAAATTGTAAAAATGATTCATTCAATACGTTTAGAAATTTTCATATTTAGTTTTTTAAAGTTTTCTAAAAATTTTAATTTAGCCCTTTCAAGAATTTTAAAAATTGTTATTATATTTCAAAAAAAAATTCAAAAAATTTTAATTAAATCTCCTCCTAATATTTTAAAATTCTTGATAAGTCTCAATTTTTGAATTTTTTAGTTAAACCCCAACATTTTTATGAAAAGTTTAAATTAAACCCTTCGAAATCTTTAAAAATTTTAATTTAAGTTTCCAAAATTTTTATAGAGGCCCCCTCAAACTGAATTGTCAAGATCCGCCTTGACAAACATGCCATTACAATAACAATAAAAGATTTTTTTGTTAGTTAAAGAGCTTAGTTTATGTAATTTTAAGATCGAGACTTTTTTTTAATATGCTGGTGCGATGCAAGGGTAGCATCTGTTCAACTTTCTTAGTCTTTTCAAAGACGGCACACACAACATGCATTACTGGTGCTCGAACCCGGGTCCCAAGGGATCATAAACATCTACCTTTGCCACCAGGACACTAGGGGATGAGCATTTTAAGATCGAGACTTAATTATGTGTTTTCTCATGAAAGAAATGAATTGATTTTTTTTTAAATCAAAGCTTACATACCTCTTAATCCATAAATAATTTATTATAATTCGAGAAAATAATTTAATAATTTAAATGTTTAATAATTTAAAGATTAAATTAAAATGTTTAATAATTTAAAGATTAAATTAAAATGTTTTTAACTATAAATAAGGGACATCCGAAGAAAGGTACACTTAAGTCGTGATTAATGCTCATATAACCTTTCATTTATCATAATTCGTAAAAATATCATTTATTTAACACATTTACCCCTATATAGTCACTTTCGAAAAGTTAATTATAACGTTTATTGAAATAATCAACCATTTTTAGAATAAGTGGATAAAATTTTCTCTTATTTTCTATGTAAGAATTGTTAAAAAAACATTTATCGAAATAAAAACTATGGTCATGTTTGGTAAAGAGAGATTTGGGAAAAAATTAGAGGTTTGAGACATAATTAGAGGTTTAACTAGTCAAATCCGCTAATATTGTTGTTTGGTGAACATCAGATTGAAATAGCGGATTGGGGTGAAACCGCTAATTTTGAAAAAAAGCTCATAATAGGAGCTTTTTGATATTAGAGTTTTAAAGACTCTTTTACCTTTACCAGTTACCAAAAATCTCAAAATAACATAAATTAAATATTTTCTCACTCTATTTATAAGTTAATTTTGTTTATTTTTTCCCTTTTTATTATCACATATTTATATGTGTATTTATATTTATTAATTAATTAAATTATATTAAAATAATTATGTAAATAATAAATTAATATATAAATTATTCGAATATGTTTAGATATTTTATATTAAAAATAAATTTATTGATCTAATTAATATTAATTAGATACAAAATATTGATAACTAATAAACTATTCAAACAATTATTGAATATAATCATGTCATTATATGTTATTTTGCTTGTTTAAATAATATAACAACTATCAGTTTTCCGTTAATTTTATCAAACACTTTTATATAATCAATTAACTAAATCAGCTAATATAATTAGCTATCGACTAATGTAATTCGTTATCGGCTAATTGTTAAACAAAATTTAATATATATTCATTTAGCTTGTGTTGAAATAATATTGAAAAAGAGTTGTTTAAAGAAAACTAGGAGTTTAATTACCGACAAAGAAACATGTTCACATGAAGGAGGTGGTCTTCTATCACGTGAAGTTGACTTTTACTCCAAGAACCCCAACACACATGGGTCCCATCATTCTCATGCTCTTTAATTCTGTGCGTTTACCTCTATTTAGTATATTTTATCACATGCGTCTTTCCTTGTGAGTACACTTTGAGTTTTGGACATGTGCGAGGTGAGCGACCGCACAAGGTCCTCAAGAAAAGAGGGTTCTAAATGAATTGAATTAAATGTTTATAAGATAAAATAAAAGATTTTGATTTAATAAATTATAAGAAAAAATTGACTTTAAAGATGACTTATAATATATATTTTACTAAGATAAAAATATCTTCTAAAAAGCTTTATATATATTTGAGATTATAAATTAAAGGGTCTCGTTTTAATAAACTGCACAAGGCCCCATAAACTTTTGAATCGTCCTTGTGTGGGTCCATGTTATTATTATATTTTATTATTAATTAGTGAGGTAGTACATTCTGATATTGAGATTCGAACCTATATAAAATAAACATTTTAACTACTAGGCCAATTAAGATATTATATTTTAAACATTCTATATTTTCATTTATTTGTTCTTATTATTTCCTAACAATTATTTAAATTATAATTTCCATATTAATTTCATGCTCCAATTTGTTTGAAAGTATTTTATTTCTTTATAAATGAGTTTACAATTGAACCTAATAAATAGTTTCGGTAGAAAAACGAATGATGTTCATCTTCAGAGACTTGAGTTCAATTAATCTGTCTACAAATTTTGTGTGCATTGTCAACGAATTAAGAATATGTATGAACAATTACTACATTGTAATCACCTTTAGACTATTTCAAAAAATGAGTTTACACCTACCTCTAAGAAAAGGAGAAAAATATAATTAAATCTTAGCTCAACTTTTTTTTACTAAGTAATGTTATAATAATATTCTAAAGATAAATGTCGAGATTCAAATTCACTTAAAGAGTAAAGCGGACGAGCCTTTAAAACTACTAGGTTAATTAATGGATTTTAAATCTTAAATAGTACATTATTTTAATTTATGAGTGACGTTTCATTTAAATTTTGCATTATTTAAAAAAACATTCTCTTATTTTACTGGTCCTAATGGATGCTAATATTTTTAAATAACTTCTGAATTTATTAATAAATTGCTGTATTATCATTTTAGGGTTAAAAATAAAGAATTATAAAGATAAGAATTAATATTTAAAAAATCCAAGTACTGGTTAATGATATTAATTAAAGTGATATTTATATAAAGAAAATATAATTATTATAACTATCCGGTTTAATTAAAAAAATACAGAATAATAAACAACAATTAAAGATTTTCAAACGTATCGGTAATTTTCGTTAATCAGTAATATTTTTTGTTGGATATCTTGACTCAAATAAAAAATAATTATGATAAAAAAACCACAAATAAAATCTCTGACCCAAAGTGACCTGGTCGGCAACCTTCCAGACTTTAAACTTTAAAGCACTCAAAATCATACAAACAATCAGAGATAAAACCAGGAGTACATAATAAAAATAGTTATTTGATTTTAAAATTAATATATATGTAATCTATATATTTTTAAAATAGATTCTAATTTAAGACATATTTAAGTTAATAAAAACACAAATTACTCCTGAACAAAAAAAAAAAGTTGTAACGCGAATTCCTGACGGGCCTTTATTAGCTCTGCCCAGTGGTCACACGCTTCCCATCATATAATTCGTGTCACCTATTTACATGGGCAAATGAGTGAATGACAACCACTCTTCTAAGTTCTAAAGAGACGTGTCTTTTCATGAATGGTTCGACGATTTTGCCTGTCAGATTCTTCGCCTCCTTTTACGTAGTCACTATTGTTTATAAAAACCCACAACAGCCCCATTGAGCAAACCGTGTTGGCCAAAATATTCTGTGCTTTCTGGTATAGCTAGCAATTGCCACTTTAAGAAAATGTCATCGGAGAATGGGAAACGCTTGCCGGAAACTGATGCCGATGGCTTGAACTTCGAGGCCACCGAGTTGACTTTAGGGTTGCCCGGAAAGTCTAGGGTTACCCCGGACGGTGGAGCTAAGCTGGGTAGTAAACGTGGGTTTTCGGAAACCGTCGATCTTAGGCTGGGTGACAACAAAGACGCTAATAAGCTGGGCCAGTCCCAGATTGATGCCCGAGAAGCTGCTAAATCTCCTGGTTCAAAGTAAGTAATGAAACTGATCATCATTTTTCTTTCCAGATCAATTTCGTTTTACTTTAGAATAAAAGGGCCGAATTTCAATGTTGTAGGGCGCAAGTGGTGGGTTGGCCGCCGGTGAGAGGGTATACAAAGAGAGGAAAGAAGAGTTGCAAATATGTAAAAGTGGCGGTGGATGGTGCTCCATATTTAAGGAAAGTTGATCTCGAGATGTACAATAGTTATCAGCAGCTGTTAACTTCCCTCGAAGACATGTTCTCACGTTTCACCAGTAAGCAGCAATTATATATATGTTCTTATTTCTCCCTTGTAAAAAAGTATAACATGATTTTTTTAATAAAAAAATTGACAGGAATTTTTTTGAATGAGAAGAAAATAGAGCAAGTGAATGGAATTGAATATGCGACCACATATGAGGATAAAGATGGAGATTGGATGCTGGTTGGAGATGTACCATGGCAGTATGTTCTCAAACTTGTCCTTTGCTCTTACTAAAGTTTCTTTTGGAATTTATTACTGATTCTATTCTAATTTTTTTTATCAGAATGTTTGTGGAATCTTGCAAACGTATAAGGTTAATGAAAAGCACAGAAGCAGTTGGATTAGGTAAGATTAAATTCTATAATTATCTATTTAATTCCACTGTTAATACTCCTTACTGGTGGTATTATCATGGTGGTACTAAAATGTGATTAACAGTGTGATAATTAATTAATGATATGCAGCTCCAAGGACACCTCCAAAATGCTCAAGAACAAGCTAAATAAAGAAGCCTTGTAAATGATAAATTTGTGTATAAAGGCTTTGTTGATAGCAGTGATGGTGGTGGGCAATGGGCAGACTTTGACTAGTTTTAGACAGTCAAGTTGAAAGAATAAATGAAATAAGGTGTAATCTCTCTAACTGCACTGCAATTCATGTTGTGGGCTTTTTCTCCACATCATGTAACTTGTAAGGTTTATTACATATAAAATTACTCCGATACCTTTTTAAGTGTATATTAATTTTCTAGAAGATGATGTTCATTTTAGTAGACCCGAATTAAAAAAAAATACGAGCATATATTACCATAATAAGGCACACACACCTAGGGGTGTAAATAAATCGAGATTGAACGAATAAGATTATGTTCGTGTTTGTTTGTTTATTTTTAAAGGTGCTCATGTTCGGTTCGTTTAAACTTTTAATATTGTGTTCATGGTTTTTTATTTATTTTTGAAGATGTTTGTGTTCGTTTATTCGTTCACAAACATGTTCGTTTTTATTTTCAGCAACGTTAACTAAATTAATAATAAACAAAAAAAACAAAAAAAAACTTATATTTCAACAAAAACTTATATAACATTCTTAGCAACAACAAAAAGTAGTATTTAGATACATCCACAAGCATTTTTATCTTATAAATGAACTTATAAACGAGCTTATATATAAGCCTATAAACGAGCTTGCTCATGAACATAAACGAACCGAACACACCCCTGTTAAGTGTATATTAGACTTTTGCATGTCTTAATATATATTAAACTTCTGTGGAATTTTCTTCTTCTTCATAATTAGACTTTTATAGTTATATCGTGTGCTATTCGTGTTCTTCATTTAAAGGAGTTACAGGCAGTAGTGGACCTATTTATTACTTCCAACAATAGATAGACAAGACAAATCAAACAAATTAATCAACCAATTTTTTTAAGTAAAAACTAACAACCAATTAACACATAAATACAAGATTTTTTCTTAATTTTATAAGTTTTGTATAAATATAATTTGTTATAATTTTTAGTTACATATATAATGTATAATTATAAGTAGAATACATTTTAAAATGATTATAATTAGAATTAATCGTTACAAAGTACAATTGAATTAATTAGGATGAGTAGAATTTGATTCGAAAAAGTGAAGAATAATAATAAAACTTTTGAGTTATTTAATTTTTTAAATCAACTCAAATAATTATTTTACGATTTTATGTTTGATTTGAGCTTAATTTTTACAATTCAAATATCTGAAAAAAATGTATAAATGAATTAGTGTAAATATCCCTTAAGTCCCTGAGAATTTTGAAAATGTACAAATTTATCCACCAACAAAAAATAATCAAAATACTCAAAAAAATATAAAAAATCCTTTTTTAAAATATATTAAAAAATTATTGCACAAATTTATAAAATATATATTCTATAAGTTTATAAAAATGTATATGAAAATTATATCATATCCAAAAAAAATTTAAAAAACACAAAATATTCTCAAAACAAATTAAGTTATATAATAATTAATTTTTGAGTTAATTGAATATATTTGATTCAACTCAAATTTTATAAACTAAATTTGACTCAGAAAAAAAATCAAATAAAATTTAAACAATAAAAAAGAATAATCAACTTAACTAACCCAAAATTTTCACTCGATTTGACTCAATCGAATAATCACTCTTGAGATTAATAAACTGAAATGTATTTGCAGTCAACCAAAAAAACATAAAAAAAAACCCATAATAAATCCATAGAGAGTGCTCAACATTCTTCATTTATTGCAAACTTGAAATGCAACAATCAAATTAAAATAGACAATTTAATTAACTTTTGATTGATACAAAGTACATTTGATGAAGGCGAATATGGACATTAATTACAGTTCCCTGTAAACTGTAATGACTTGTGAGGGATAGTCGTTGAAAAAGAAAAGTTTGATTAAGCAAAACGTGCAGGGTTACTCTTCTATTTATCACGCAAAAAGGTAAGCATATGATTAAGAGGTGTATGATACGGATTCCTGTCTAATTACACTCCATAAAAAAATAATAAAATCGTGTATTTTATTGAACAACTTTGATTCTATTTTCTCCATAATTATTTACATATGCATGCAGGGACAAATATATGTGTAATGTATTGGTTTAATTACATTTTAAGGTATTGGTAGTTTTAAAACTATTGTAATTAAGTCATTGTCTCTCTCAAAATTTTGTAATTAAGTCATTGTCTCTTCTATAATTTTTGTATTAATTAATTTTTAGGATCTTGTTTGTTTTAAAATTAATGAAATTAAGTTTTGGCTCACATTTTTTAGTTCAATTACTTTTTAAGTACTTTCAATTTTAAAATTAATAAAATCAAATCTTAACTTCCTTAATTTCTTTTAGTTTAATTACTTTTTAAGACCATATTCGTTTCAACGATAATAAAAAAAAAAAAACTCGCCCTCTCATGAGTGAATCTCGCCCCGTCCTTGCATGCATGATTGATTTTTTTTGGTTTCGGTTATGTCCCATTGGGATGATCAAGCCGAGTAGAATTGTGTCAGGTTATAAATCCAATTTGGAATTATAAGTTTGAAGTTGGATCAGAAATTAATTGAGTTTCACCTGTAAAGGTTTAATTCGATTCAATGTAAAATAGAGTTATTTGAATTTATTTATCTAAATAAAAACGAGTTTAATAGTTTAAATATATTATTTATAAAAGTTTAAGTTCAATTGAAAATTTTCAATATTAATTCAAATTTTAAAAAGTATTCCATTTAAACCCTACTCTGTTACCTCTAAATATCTAAAATCGTAAATGAATAGCGTCCATTGGAGACAAAAGGCCCATAATTCAACAATTCCGAGCCGGGATTTGGATTTATGATACAATAAATGAAGGCTTGGCCCGATGTAGTACTTATTGGGCAATTGGAAACCTTGTCTGGTATTTTTTTATTTAAAAAATCACGTTTTCACACAATTAATGGAGAAAATACCCTAATATTGTCTTCCTATTCCCCCCCCCCCCCCTCAAAATATGATACCATCCAGGTTATTTCTTAAAATATTATTGTTTTTACAATAAAAGTGAAGCCGAATGCATTACAATCTGACTTTAAACAGTAAATTTTATTTTTATGATTAAAAAATTAAAATCGAAGGCATTACAATTCGAATTTGAATCGTGTTTATACTGAAGTCGGGAACCTTCTGTCACCGTCTTCAATATTTTTTAATCCAGAAAGATAGGTTGAATAGTGGATGAATAGTGAAGTCGGGAACCTTCTGTCACCATCTTCAATATTTTTTAATCCAGAAAGATAGGTTGAATAGTAGATGAATAGTGAAGTCGAATTCTTTTACCACCGACTTTATTTGTACCGTAGCAAATGCTATAGATTGGAAAATAATTGGACAAGCACAATATTTTTTTAGGGGGGACCAGCTGCCATATTTGAGTAAAGCATTGAATCTCTAGTGATTTTTTTATTAAGTTGAAAGATAATTATATTCACACATCTTTAAGAATAAGCAAATGTCGAAATTTGAACCTAGACAAAATAAATATCCTTAACTACTAGGCCATGATCTCTGAACCGTTCTTTGGTTGAATGGCTCCACAAATATCTGAATTTGGTTGCTTTCTATTTGTGATGAGCTCCTCTTCAGAAACATTCAAGTGAAGTAGGGCATTTTCAACCACCCAAAAGGAAAAGAAATTCACATAAATGACAGATTGATTTTCCAGCGGTGGGGCATTCGAGTCGTTTCCTATGTAGCCAAATATTTTCAGATCAATGTTCAAACACCTTGTGATTTGTTTTCAATTCTGAGAAACTGGCTGTAAGCTTCTAGAATGCTTGCTGGTTTCTGGAACACCCTGCAATTGTTACATTATTGACAGATTAGAAGTAGATGATCTCTCTTGTTCTTTGTTACATTACTGGAAACTTCAGTAAGGAGCTTTCATTCACAACCTCAAATGTTTGCAAACACAAGGATGAATCCTGAGATAATTTACAAGTAATTACACCTCAGACCATGTATTTTTCCAAGGAATCAAAATTGGATCTGGAACTAATTTAGACCCCTAAGATGGGATTTCTGCCTTCATCGATTTCGGTTACTAGGAGATGGTTCGGATCCGATCCATTCGGTCCTTCAGAATACAGTGTTGGAAGGTAAGCTTTATAAGCAGGCAGGTAACGTGAAACGAAATCTTTCACCTGTCAATATTGCCACCAGATTTCGTATCAGAAATCCATTAAAACTTTGCTAAATGTGTAAATATGTTGAACAATTATGTACATCCCCACCTCCTCATCTGTCATTCCAGGTTTTCCTGCCTCCCTCATGGCATAAAAGATGTCCTTGGGAGATATTGTATCTAAACTCGTCATTTTTCTTAAGATATCCGTATTTGATTCATATTCATGCATGGATGAAGATATGATTCTTTTAATATATGAAAATCATTCAAAAAAGGAGTATACCGATGTCAAATGCATACCAAAATCTGACCTAAACCGAAAAAAAGAACCAACCTGTAGACGCCACTGGTAGACACAACTTGGGTCCTGAATTTTGAATTGATTACGAGCCATGCCTTAATGAACTTGTCCCATGCATCATAATATGCTTCAAGATTTTCATTTACTATCTCCCACTACACCAGATTTGTTCTATCGCGGCGGTTTTCGCGGCGTTTTCGATACAAACGCCACTGATAAATTACTTTTTACGGCGTTTGATAGTGAAACGCCACAAAAAAATAAACTTCGCGGCGTTTATAAAAAACACGCCGCAATAGAGTGACATGTAGCGGCGTTTATAAAAAAACGCCGCAATAGAGTGACATGTAGTGGCGTTTTATAATGTAAACGCCGCAATAGGTTCTTATTAGCGGCGTTTGTATTTAAAAACGCCGCAATATATGTGTGTTAGTGGCGTTTTTTTATAAACGCCGCCATGGGTTTTGATTTAATTTCCCCCTCCCTCCCATACGCGTGCCAGACTTACAAATCTCCAAATATCCTTCTGAAAGCCCTAATCTATAGTGCTATCTGAAATCCCCGTCGCTCATCGCCCGTCGCCGTCGCTCATCGCCCGTCACCGTCGCTCATCGCCCGTCGCCGTCACACTTCGTCGTCGACCGTCCCAGACGCCTGCAAACGCGAAAATCCCCAAATCTATCGTGCTATGATAGGTCAGTTGCTATTCTTGGCTGTGCTAAAATCATGAGATACCTTCAAAATGTAGTCGAAGGCTTGTCATTGTTTTGCAATTAATATAGTTGGCATTGAAAGGTGAGTTTTGATGAATTACAAATGGATTAAATCTTAATTCTTTGTGTCTTTTTATTTTCTAGTGCTCTCAGATAAAAGCTTTAGTTTATTTTTCAAACATTATAACTTCAAAATTGGTTGTCTTTATTTTGCTTTTATCTCTGCTGGTTCTGTTGGTTCAAATTTTCATTGATCGACTTTTATTTATTTTGGGTGCAGACATTTCTTGGCTTTGTCAATTTTCAATTTTATCATTTCATAAGTGTGAAGTATCCTCCTATTTCTGGATCCTCAGTTGAAAGCTCTTGCTGCAGGTTTGCTTTATTGGTTAATGTTTTGTAATGAACCTTGCACATTCTTTCTAAATTTTGCATTTTAAGTGGTGACTATGAATAATTCTTGTAAATTTCTTCCTCCTTGCTGTCTATGATAGTGTGCTTTGTTTCTGAATATTGCAGATCTCTATGCATTATCAAGGTATTTTGATGCTAACCACAGAGCTTCTGTTCAAGAACCACAAGTTGCTGGTTCATCTAGATCGGAGCAAGAGCAGGAGGAGGCTAACTTAAGACTTGCTCAACTTCAGCATCAACTTCAAAGTAAAGGGCACTGATGCACCTTGTTCAACATGCATCTAGTGAAGTTGAAGAAGATGAAGCTACCAGGGACTGTAAAAATCTTTTCCGCAACAAGAAATTTTTCTTGAGTCGTGAGGTGAGTTTAATTCTTCTTGGCTGAAATTTTTTATGCCCTTTACTTTGAATTTTATAAGTGAATCCCTGCAGCAGGTTCTGCTAGTAAATGGAGCTTGCCATGGCGATGGTAAGGTAAGCTTGTGTGTGAATTTCAGCTATGTATTAGTTCATTGGATGAGTATTAATACTTGTTTATGCTCTCCTGCAATGGCTGTTAAGATTAACTAATTATCCATTAATTTTTCCCAGCTAGTGGTTGCGCATAGTAGTAGTTTTTTTTAAAGAACTTGAGTTTCATCTTCTCTGTTCTTATAGAGGCTATCAATAATGTAAAAAAAGACGTGCTAGCTAAAATTAAGAGAAGGCATTGTTGTGACATATTTAGTGAAATAATGCTGTAGTGGAAGTCTTAATATGATGTGAGAAGCCTACTGTAGGTATTTCTGATTGTTTCTCAATGTGTTTTTAACTTAAAATTTTAATTGTCATGGAAAGTGATACTGATTAGTCCTTTAGCTTTGTACACTTTAGCTGGAAATATTCATCTAGATGCTTTTTGTCGTTATATGATCTATATACAAAGGCTGCTTATTTATTTTGCCTCTGATATGTTTTCTTTGCCTATTATGAATGTGCATCGACATTATTTCTGATGTTTAACCAGTTTATGTGGATTTTCTTGAAACATGACTTTGGAAGAGAAAATAGCTCGACTAGGTTTAGTTGAATGTGTGAATCATGATCTCTTGCAGCCATATTTTGTTATTCATGAGAAGCCTGGTATAATTTCATAGTGAATATCTTGTTTAATAATGGGAGGACCGAGGATATTGTACATTGTTAATGCTATCATAAATCACAATGAACTTAAAAATGTTCACCATGTTTAATTGTGCAGGTGATCATGTTGCTCATATCAAGTTCACCGTTTTGCTAATGCCCAACGGATCAGATCGGATAACATCCTATTCTCTACAGGAGATGCAACCAACCAAGACAATAAATGATCCTGAAATCAAGGCATGGTTAGCTTTGAGTACTTACAATTGGGAACTTTTTATTGTGTATAATTTATTCTCTTGTTCATTTGTCCTTGTGGCCTTCTCTTATTTTGGTTACTGGTGAGATTGAGAATGCCATTGTTATTCATTGTTTGTAGCTAAATGAATAATTTATAAATTTAAATATATTCCAAGTTTCTATACTTTGTGTACATTTAAATTTTAGTCCTTTTATATTTTAGATTTAAGAATTCAATTTTAATTGTCAATGTTGTTAAAATTGCCTAGTTAAGTTACTTTGAAATAAGAAATAATAATTTGTAAAAAAATAATTCAAAAAGGATTTGCGGCGTTTGTGGCAAAAACGCCACTAAATATAGTAATATCCAATCACATTTAGCGGCGTTTAGGTGAAAAGCGCCACTATAACTCAACATTAGCGGCGTTTGGAAAGACCAACGCCATTAAAGACATGGTATTAGCGGCGTTTTGAAATACAAATGCCACTATAGATATGGTGTTTTTAGCGGCGTTTTCGAATATAAACGCCGCTAAAGATGGAATGTTAGCGGCGTTTTGGAATATAGACGCTGCTAAAGATGGAGTATTAGCGGCGTTTTAAATTTCAAACGCCACTATAGAGCTTGACTTTTTGCGGCGTTTTTCTTTAACAAACGCCGCTAACTATTGCGGCGCTGGATCTAGCGGCACTTCTTGCGGCGCTTTTCCTAGCGCCGGGAGGGTTTTTCGCGGCGCTTAAAAACGCCGCTATAGAACAAAAAAAACGCCGCTAAAAACCTATTTTGCTGTAGTGTCCAGCTGTAAAATTAATAATCATCTGCTTGATCTCCGACTTTTGTTTCGTGTTAGAACAGCATAAATAAATACTATATTCTTATCAAGCAACACCGGAAATGCCCTTGAAGACTTTGGAGTTCGAAGATCTAACCTGTGGATCAACAGTTTTAACAACTTCAGTCAGGAGGGGTTTGAAGCCAAGCATCCAGCCTTCATACAGAACAACGTGATTAAATATATAAATTCTCACATTAGAATAGATGGCCAATGAAATGAAAACCTTACTACTAGATACAACATAATCATGTTAGTTATGGAAAATAATTTTACTACATTGGCACAATCATGTTAGTCTTTCAAACAACCGATATCTACCATTCCCCAGCTCTAGCTGAAGAATTTCTTACAGTTAGTGGTCCTTCAACTTCTGGCCAAGTCGAAGAATCAGCTCTGTCACCCCTCCCACTATATGCAGACTGTAAAGAACAATGCTATGCCTATTCATAAGCAAGCTGGAAAGAAAAAGTTGATTGGATAACAAGTAAAATCGGTAATATCGTGCTCACTTTATCATATCGAGGAAGCTTCATCTTCATACCTGTATAACTCAAACAAAGTCAACCACAAGGAGATGAGCAAACTCCGAATCATAGCGTCAAAATAAGAGTGTTGATAGAAAGAAAAAAATAACACCTTCTTTAGTCAATTTGGTCACAGCTGTCAGTGTTTCAACAGAGAATGGAAGATCATGGCTCCCAGCATTTCCTCGCAACTGAAAACAAAATACAAGAGAAGGAAAGAAAAAAAACCATTTCATTCTTCTGCGATAACAGAACGGTTGTTCCCCAATTAATTCCAAAAAGGACTAATGGAGGTATCTCTTTTCCGTCTTTAAACTTGGAGGCATGCTCTAATATCTGGTCTTCGCACCATATAAAGACTGGTATGTAGTAGTGATAAAACCTTGCTTTCTGAGGAGTAGTAAGGTAAAGTTCATTGACCTGAAACAATCGACAAAGCTTCGAGCCATAAAACAACCACTTGTCAATGGACTCTGCCACCTTTTCTTGTGTCAGTCCCACTTTGTCGACAAGCGGACCAGCGCGTATGAATTCAAAGAGGCCCTGCACAGAGTAGGATATGTCGGGTCGCCTGTGGCAAATGTATTGGAGAGCTCCAACAACACTGCGATACCCTTGACAGTCACTTAAAGGTTCACCAACGTGGCGGCTGAGTTTGGGATATGTGACCATGGGTGTAGAGACAGGTTTGGCATCCAGCTGACCAATTTTTTCAAGAAGGACTCGAATGTATTGCTTCTGAGTCAAGAAAAGACCAGCACCAAAATGAAGAACTTCAATTCCAAGGAAAAATGTGACTAAACCAAGATCCTTGATGGAAAATTTTGTATGCAAAACATTAATAATGTGCTAAACATAGTCTTGACAACTCCCTGTGACAAGAATGTTATCAACATACACCAATAAATACACTGTGATGGTATTGTTGTTGTACACAAACAGTGAATTGTCTGCAGAAGAACTTCTGAAACCAATTGGCTCCAAAAAGACCTTTAGTTTGAGATACCAATTGCGCGGTGCCTGCCCCAGACCATAGATTGCCTTCTTCAGACGACATAAAAGTGGTTGAGTAGAGGTAGTTTCCTTGACAAACCCTGGTGGTTGATGCATGAACACAACTTCATGCAAATCACCCTTCAAAAAAGCATTGTCAACATCTATATGGCGAAATGGCCAAGAGTTTGTAACAGCAACAGAAAGAGCTATATTGATAGTGAAAAAATGAACAACGGGACTAAATGAATCAAGGAAATCATGGCCTGAAACTTAAGTGTAGCCATTGGCAACCAATCGTGCCTTGTACCTATTGACAGAGCCATCAGGGTTGCATTTGAGTTTGAAAATTCACTTGCACCCTATGGCCTTTTTTCCAACTGAAAGTTCCACCAGATCCCATGTGCCATTATTCACAAGTGCAGTAAATTCTGATACAGTTGCAGTAGTCCACTCCGAATGTTGAAAGGCTTCTTGAATAGAACATGAATTTTCGATACCATGTTAAACATACAAAAAAAATATAAAAGAAAAGATTTCATTTTCATTTAACCTGAGATAAACCTTACACCAGCTATTCATTTATAGTACAAGAAATAATAGCTTTTCACAAGCTTTTTACCCTAATAACCTCACACTAACAAATTCTCATAACCACTTGTGGACAGCTCATCATGCAAGGTGTCAAGTTGTACACCTCAGCCCAAGCCGTTATGCATTGTCTAACAGTGGCTTGGCATGGCGTCAGCGTAGTGAAAGCCGCCATTTTTCTCTCCCTCTCTCTCAGGTGCAGTGAGGAAAGATAAGGTGGTGGCTTTTCTAATCCATCTTTTATAGGACCACGCAATGTTGTACTCCTATAAAAAAAACCCGGACCTAATATCAAATAATTACTATATTTAATAAATACTAAACATTCATTCAAAAATTATTAAATGGTATAAATTTTGGATTATCAAAGTTTAATTTATTTAGCTCCAAAGTTAATTTTGTTAGTTAAAAGTTTAAATATAAATTAAAAATATTGATATTTAATTAATCGATAATACACATAAACACATCCAACATTAAATAAAAGTTTTTTAAAATCAACGAGTGGTTCAATGAAAAAAATAAAGATATTTATCTTATAGTATTCGGATACATGTAGTTTTGAACGTATACCATCTTATAATAACTATAAAAAAATAGTCCCTCAACCAATAACGTTAAGTTTCGCCCTTGACTTTACTTTATAGAAGTCACGGTAAACAATCAAAATTAAAAGAGAGAATGATGACTGATAATAATAGGTGAAATATAAAAATAATAATAATGGAATTTTAGTTGATGTCTCCATGGCATAAATATTAATAAAATAATCTATATCATATTATAATATTAATAAAATAAGTCACACATTTATATTGTTACTGATTTAAGGCATGTATAACTAAAATAAGGACAATTTCAAACTTTAATGATTTACTTGATTATTTTATAAAAAAATTAAGTGATTAAAAAAAAGTTGAGTGATAAAAAAGAAAATTACCTTTAATTAAAACCCGGTAAAAACTAAAAAGTGAAGGTAGAGTGGATTAACCGTTAATAAATAGTTGAAGGAAGTAGAATAGTATAAGTGAAGCACATCAAAAGAGAGAGCGTGTTTAACTTATTGTAAGTTACGGTGTGTCATCAATTGAAAATATTATAAAATTTAAAACATAAAATTAAAAATATTATATTATTTGCATTTTCAGTTTCTGGTAAGTATCGAAATTTTAACTTCGAGTATCGAAACTTACATCGCTTTCGATAATATTTTAAGTTTTTATAAGTACCGAAAATATTATTAAACAGTATAACATTTTTGATTTTATATTTTAAATTTTATAACATTTTCAGTTAGTGTCGAATGGTAAACTGTCGTACCGTAGAATTACAGAAAAGAGCATTTTTGTCATTTAATTTATCCCCAAATTCAAAAACAATTAATTAGTGCTGTCATTTTTCGAGGCTCTGAATTCATTGCGAATCCAAAACTACAAAATAGTAGTTGTAAATATATAATATAAAAATCAATCGAAATATGCTATAAGACATATAATAAGACAAAACATACATTTGCTAAAAAAAAAAAGGACAAAACACACTACTCAGCACTCACAAATAAAGATAATACTACTAATTTTTTAAAAGAAAATCTATAATTTAAAAATGATAAATTAAGGGTGGAAATATACATGTGCATTAGTTTTTTTTAGGAACTCGGCTTTTTTTAATTATAAATGAGCAGTACTAAAATTAAAAAAAATACAAAGGTTTTGTTTGACAATTAGTGGATAGCTGATTATATTAACTGATAGTTGATTGCATTAGCTAATTTGACTAGCGGATTGTATTAGCTGATTGTATAAATGTGTTTGGTAAAATTAACTGATAGCTGTTAGATTATTTAAACAAGCAAAATGACATATAAGTACGTGATTATATTCAATACTTGTTTGAATAGTTTATTAGTTATCAATATTTTGTATCTATTCAATATTAATTAGATCTATAAAATTATTTTTAATTTAACTTTTCTAAAGATATTTAAATGATTTATATATTAATTTATTATTTATATAATTATTTTATTATAATTTAATTAACAAATAAATTTAAATACACATATAAATATGTAATAATAAAAAGAAAAAGGTAAATAAGATTAACTTATAAATATGGTAAAAAATATTTAATTTAGGTTATTTTGAGATTTTTGGTAACTGATAAGGGTAAAAGAGTATTTACAACTCTAATATCGAACATCTAATCTCAAAAAGCTCATATTATGAGCTTTTTCAAAATTAGCGGTTTCACCCCCAATCCGCTCTTTTAATCCGCTATTCACCAAACAACAATATTAACATATTTGATTGGTCAAACCTTTAATTATGCTTCAAACCTCTAATTTTTGCTCAAACCTCTCTTTACCAAACAAGGCCCAAACATCCTTATTTTAATTTAATATTGTTTATGCATTTATCCTTCATTATAATTTCTTCAATCATTTTTAACATGAGTTGATATTATTTGATTTGTAAAATTAATTCAGTCAGAAATCATGTTTATCAATTATTACAAAACACAAATTAAATTAAATATATTCACAATTAAACTGACACGTAATAACATTTAAACTAAAATAAAATATAAAAACTACTCACACACAATTTACATCAAATAAAAATATAATACTCCCTTTGTCCTATTCAATATGTTTATATTGACTTTTTTTATTATTTTTTTGAAATTTGACTCAATATTACTTAAAAATTATTATTGATAAAATGTGAAAAAATATGTTTTAAAAACTTTTAATAAAGTTGTTTAAATATATATATTTTTATGAAATTTAATTAATTAAAATATTTAAAATAATTATGATTAAAATTAAAAAATAACTTTTAAAAATTTAATACTGAACATATATGTTATGTTATGTTATAGATTACATAAATAAATTAGTAAAATAATAATACGACGAAATTCTCGGAAGTCAACAACAATTTAAAATACAGAAAAAATAAAAAAAAAATATTACACGAACATGGGAATTGGTTCAGGTTTATCAAAAAAAAAAAAAAAAGAAAACTATGGTTCAGTTTCACGTCCTTGAATAAGATTGTGCAAGTGACGCGTCTTTGAGGAAGCTTAAAAGAAAGTCGATGTGCGTACGTGTATTTTTTTAAGGTTGAAGCCAACAATTCAAGCTTTGGTTGGGTTCACGAGTTTCAATACTGGTGAAGATGAGTTATATGGTGACATGCCCGACCTTAAAAAAAAAATAAGTTAGTATGCAACCACAACAACGATATGTCGACAGTCGATGTGTGTACGTGTATTTTTTTGAAGGTTGAAGCCAACAATTTAGGCTTTGGTTGGGGTTCACGAGTTTCAATACTGGTGAAGATGGGTTACACGGTGACATGCCCGACCTTTGAAAAAGGTAATAAGTCAGTATGCAACTACAACAACGACATGACGACAGTAACACTATCTGAAACAGTATTATCGAAACGAGGCTGAGTAGAGACACTATTAGCGACAGCGCGTCGAATTTGACCACGATGTATGGTGAAGTGAGTTTTAGGTTTTGTGACGTGTTCTTTTGGAAGAAAGTAAAAGTCTCTGTTTTTTTTTAAAATTAACCTGGAGTGAAATAATTTTATTTTAGGTAAAATATACAAATAGTTTTTTTGATAAAATAAATGTATATTTTATAGTTTATTTTCGAGATATGTGGTTTTATCTCCCAATAGCGTCATTTTCAAGGTTTAAATATGAATTCTCTCTTAAAAAACAATATGTCTTGTCATTGCACTTAATCCTTATTGATATAGAAATAATTATTTAATTATTTTTTTTGAAAGTAATAATTATTTAATTATAAGATTGTTTTATTATGTCTTAATTATTAAAAGTTATAAAATAACAATTCCTTAAAATAATAATACAATTATTTTCATTAAAATTTATGAAAGGTTATGTGGTCGTTGATAAAATTAATATAACAACAAATCTATCCTTTAATTTCCACATATAATTTTAAGATGAACATCATCCGCTCTTCTACTTATACCACTTATTGAGTTCTAATCGATCCTATTTTTTTAATATGCTGACATTATTAGAAGATAGTATCTTTCAAATTTTCTTAGCCCTTTAATAACGCGCTCAGGTCACTTGGATAAAACACATCATCATTTACCACTAGGACCACTCTAATTGATCCTATTTCTAAAAGATCAGCCTTCAATATTATCATATTCTACCAATTTAATACATACTAACCCATTTTCATTCCCGTCCGCCACTAATCACATTTTTGACCTCCAAAACAAAGTAAAGTTGGTTCAATATCCATATGCCATTTTAAAATTGAAGCAAATTGACTGAGTTTTGGAGATATAAAATGGCAATTCGTGGTGGATGGGAATGCAAATGGATTATTATGAATTAAATGGGTGGGATACGAAAATGTTGAGGGTTATTATAACTTTTCATAATCATGTACTCAACAAAAGATAATACCTTACAATAAGGGACTATTTGCGTATTTTAACACTTTATTTTATGTTTGGTTAATGTTCCGTGTTCAATAACATTGGAAGCTGTAAAAATCTGGAAAATTTTTAGGAAAGGCGGACTAATATACGGCATTATCGGAAATATTATAAGTAATAAAGTCGGTAAAGTGTTACCGGATATATTGACATAATATAATGTATCTGGTAGAAAACATGAAGAAATATTAAAAAAATTTAGTAACCAACAAACTTAAGTTATCGGTAGGTATCGATACAAACATAACAAAATAGGTAAAATTACTTATTTTGTTGATAAGAGTATCAACATATTAGGTAGCACATATTATGTTATTAAAGTTTATGCTGATGGGGCCTTAGAAATCCGACGATAACAAAATAGGTAAATTACTTATTTTGTTGATAAGAGTATCAACATATTAGTTAGTGTCCATTATGTTATTAAAGTTTAAGCTGATGAGACATTGGAAATCCGACGATAACAAAATAGGTAAATTACTTATTTTGTTGATAAGAGTATCAATATATTAGGTAGCGCTTATTATGTTAATAAAGTATAGATATTTTTGAAAGTATCTATATTTTTTAAAAGTTTAAGCTGATTGACATATCATACTGGGAATGTGGCTCGAAAGTATCTATATTTTTTAAAAGTATCGATACTTTTTTAAAAAGCAATGTAACCGGCTGCAATGTGACTCGAAAATATCTATACTTCTTTAAAAGTATCGATACGTTTTTAAAAAACAATGTAACCGGTTGCAATGTGGCTCGAAAGTATCTATACTTTTTTAAAAAGCAATGTAACCGGTTGCAATGTCTCTTGAGAGTATCTATACTTTTTAAAAAGTATCAATATTTTTTTAAAAAGCAATGTAACCAGTTGCAATGTGGCTTGAAAGTATCTATGCTTTTATGCAACCAGTTACAATGCTTTTTAAAAAGTATAAATATTTTCGAAAGTATCAACAAAATAAATAATTTACCTATTTGTTATCGTCAGATTTCCAAAGCATATTCACAAATTATAAGACAAATAACAAAGTCGGTACTGTACTACCTAATAAGTTGATAATATTATCCACAAATAATTAATTTACCTATTTTGCATTTTAACCCATCACCTACAGCAGAATTGGCATAAAAATCTTGAAAGAGACAAATAGGTCAAAGTCAAGAAACGCACAAAAGGAGCGTGGTAGTCGTAGACTCGTAGTTGGAGAAGAGAAGTAACCAAACAAAAGAAAGAAAAGCGTTACTCCTTTTTGGCTTTTTGTCCTTCTCTAGAGTGATTCACACACAAGCGACTTGGTTGGGTTATTTTTTAATCTACAATTTTCCAACTTTATCATTAATATAATGATGTCTTAGATAATTACTTGGCCTGGAGTTGTTGAGCCTGATTCAACCTTGCACCTCTCAGAAAGCACCTTTTGTTTTGCTATTATCTTTGAAAGAATCAAGCTTTTGGTGTTTTTTGTTCCCAAATTTGAAGATTTTAATTTTGGTGGGTTTTGATTGTTTAGTGGGAGGAAAGAAGAGTTTTCAGAAGATGGGTTCTTTTGGAATGCTTGCCAGAAGGGTTGTGGAGACTGAAATGCCAGTCATGGTTCAGGTATTCATTCTATTTTCAAATCTGGGTTTCCCCCTTTTTTCCAATCAATCTGAAACTGCTTCAATCCGTGTACTTTTTTTTGAACAATCTGTGTACTTTTACTGATATACTTGTTGTGTGTGGCGTGAAATGTTTTGGAAGAGTTTTTTTCTGGTATTTTTGATGATGTTGAGGGTCGTTGGTGTTGTTGCAGATACAGCAATTGATCCGAGGAGCTAAAAATGCTGTGTCACTGGCTCAGGTTTACCCTTTTTTTCCTTGTACCAATGTATTTTGCGTTTCATTGAACGAATCCTCTTGTAACCAATGTTAGTGCATATAACATGTTCTGTTGTCTTGGTTTTGAGGATGGTGGTGGTATTGAGAAACGAGAAATGTTTTTTTCTTCTTATTTTTTTGGGAAAAGGGGTGGGGTGGTTAAAAAACAATGGACAAGACATTGGAAACTGAGAACAATTTCTTTAACCTTGAGGTATATGATCTGTTTGGCTGCAGGTTTATGTAAAATGGTTCCTTTCTTATTTCTTTATATCCTTTGCGTTTTTTAAAAATCTTGGTCTTATTTTTTTTTGCCTATATAATCTCAGTCTTTTCAAATTTCGTTCTGAAGACTTTGCATATTGGCAAAATATATATTTTTCTGTCACAGTCCCGACCACCTAGACCAAAGTTCGTACTTGTCACTTTGGATTTTGCTGAAAGGGCGTAAAGCAGTCTATGTTATCTACAGATTCTTCATTTCCCTTTAAGTAACCTTGTCAAGCAGCTGTGTTTGACACATTTTCAGACATGGTATTCGGTTACAGTCTTCCAAATCTATGAAAAAAACTTCGAAAAAATTGAGCATAACCGTATTGGACACACACCTACATTTGACACTTACTTAATTCTGGGTAACATAGAAAGTAATTGCAATTTAAAATCAGCGTATGGTTTTTGATTCACTTCTGGACTTGTTCATTCAGATAATTGTGTCATAGCTTTGATTAAATTTGCATTTGTTATTATATTGGCTTGCCCATGGTTGCATTTGGCTGAATTTGATTTGTTTTATTGAAAGTCTGTTCTGGTAATTGTGCAAAATTTCTAACTTTTCTCGTTGAAATGATTGTAGGGAGTGGTATACTGGAAACCACCCAAACAGGCATTGGATAAGGTCAAAGAACTTGTAGAGGAGCCTTCAGTTAGTTGTTATGGTGCTGATGACGGTCTTCCTGAACTTAGAGAGGCATTGATAAGGAAGGTATAGTTCCTAAAGAGTTTGTCTTAAAATTATGGTTCTATTGGTTGCTATCCAGCAGTAGGAAGAATTTCATGGCAGTGTGTTGTCATGTGCACTAGGTTGACACTTGAGGCTCACTCCGGACTTTGGAAAAACTTAGAGGGGATTAAATTTGTTTGATTGGTGGCTAAACCAAGCTTCATTCTAGTGGTTTAATTTGCTTATGGGCAGGCCAAGTTTAAGATTTTTGCATTGCTTTTATGTTTACGTTTTGCGGGAGTAATAATCAATTATTAAGATCTGCTATGCATATGTAGTATATGGATTGAGTTTTCATACCCTCTAAATGCTTATGATTATAAAAAAAATTACTTAACAGGACTGTGATGTTTACAGTTGGGGATGTTTATTGCGAAAATGTATGCGAAATACATTAGACAAAATGAGTTCTTCGAGAAAGAATGAATAAATCTCAAATATGTTTATTTTAATGATCAGTATTTGTTAAAATATACTTGGAATTGGACAGGTTGCCGTAGAAAACAAGCCACAATAAAGATGACTTTTCATTGTAGTTGCATCTTTCTATAGTTATGTGTATTGACTCATCCAAGTCTCTGTTCATTTTCTCGACCGGTTATTCTTCTCGAGACTACCAAGCATTGGTCCAATGATTTAAATTGGATAAAAATTTCTTGTTAGTTGTTACTTTCATCAATGACTCTGTTTTGCATAAGTTTCCCTTATTGCTTTGAAATATTAATCTAGGTTCATAGAAATGTTGATGTAGTCATTGCCATCTTATACACCAAATTCATATATATTGTTAATAACCAATGTTATTGATGCGATGCAGAAATTTATACTCTACACCCGGTGTTCATTTTAACCGGAGAGTCGTAAAAATATGCTGTAAAATGATTCCTTTTTTTATGCAGTTGCGTCAAGAGAATAATTTGCAGAAGTCTTCGGTGATGGTCACGGCAGGAGCAAATCAGGTAACCTGTAGCACCTTCTAGAATTTTTGTTGTTTGTTCCGTTGAAGGTATAAATAGACAATTTGCTACTAATTAGGTGCTGTGTGCATTGTATCACTTTATCATTAGATTACTTGTAGAAGTGGTTAGATGCTTATTTCTGCAAATATACCCTTCCCAACAGTTTCTCGGTTTTCTACCTTTATGTGATCATAGTGCTTCTTTTTCTGTTCTGCAATGGATTTCATTCTACCATTGGTTTAAACATTAAACCTATGTTTTTTTTGTTGGTCAAATGTAGAATTATCTCTCAGTACTGCTTAAACTACCTTTTGCTTGTCTTTGTAACAGGCATTTGTGAATCTGGTTCTTACGTTGTGTGATGCGGGGGATTCAGTTGTCATGTTTGCTCCATACTATTTCAATGCCTATATGTCCTTCCAGATGACAGGCGTCACTAAGATATTAGTGGGTCCTGGTGATGCAAAGACTCTTTATCCGGATGCAGGTGCGGTCAAGATAAGTTATTCATTAAATAGGCCTTTAATTCTTTACTGATGCTGCTGCATTGGTTTTAGGGGTAGAGTAATTCTTTTCGGTTTGCTGTTGTTCCTCTCCTGTCGTATAAATTTGTAATTACAGAATTGGTTGATTTCACTTGAAGAGCTTGTAACCATTACAATTAAGCTTATATAAAAAAAACCATTACAATTAAGCAATATAAGGGCAAAAGATTTACATGCATAGCAAAGCGCATGATGCATTATAATTTGGTTGAGGAATATCATGTGTGTCGTTTTAAATGATTTACCAATGTTGTCTTAATTTCCAGATTGGTTAGAGAAGACATTGCTGGAAACTAAACCTGTTCCAAAGCTTGTTACTGTTGTTAATCCTGGCAACCCATCTGGTACCTACATTCCCGAGCCGCTACTTAAGGTCTCTTTCTCTCTCACCATGTGTTTGTGTCTCTGTGTCTATTTGCCAGTGTCAGCGAGTGTGTGAACATGCATACACATCAGGATATATTTGTCTAAAGAGTGTAAATATATATGTTTCCTCCTCTTCGTCATGCTTTCTGGAATAAGTGGTTCAATTTCTTGTTTTATTTTAAAATTCTTAACTATTTTCTTTTTTCCCTCTTCTTTCTCTCTTAATAGAGGATCTCAGACATATGCAAAAATGCTGGTTGCTGGCTTGTTGTAGATAATACATATGAGTAAGTCTCTTCTGTTTCTGTTACAGATGCATTCCATGTGATACATTTTTGTTATATATATCACAAAAGCCATGCATCCGGACATAGGTGTTGAATTCTAATAATTGAACTATAGTATACTTTGAGGCTCTAAGGATTTAGTTTTTTCATGATAAGGGCAAGGAATTGTTCACATACAATTTAGGTTAAGCGAACCTACTTTCAAAAGCTCTGTTTTCTACAGCTAGAATTATGTCAGTTTTAGCTTAAACAGCTTTGAATGAAAATATGCATGTGCAGTCTTATCTTGGGGGGCATACCTTTCCTATTTCTCCTTTCTCTAGGGTTATGATTTGAGCGTTAATTTGTTAAAATAAATGTATAGATGGTGTCGAATCAATTGAGATCGAGAGGATGAGAAATTATAAGCAAGTTCTTGTGGTGTTGTTGATGGTTTTCCATGGATGCAGGATATAGTTGCAGTTTAAGTATTCTTTATTTTCTTTGCATTTAGACAAGCAAGGGTTTTAGATTATTTCCCTGGGTGTGCGGTTCGTAATTCTATATTGTTTATTACGACCTGTATGCAGGTATTTTATGTATGATGGTCTAAAACACTCCTGCCTGGAAGGAAATCATATAGTCAACATCTTTTCTTTCTCGAAAGCCTATGGGATGATGGGATGGCGAGTTGGATATGTAAGTAACAAACATCATCTGTTTTGTGGACTATATTTTGCCAAAATTGTTTTTGCACTTAATCTGAGCTTGTATGGATGCATGCAGATTGCATACCCCACAGAAGTGGAGGGCCTTGCGACTCAACTCCTCAAGGTTCAAGACAACATACCTATCTGTGCTTCGTTAATTTCGCAGCGACTAGCCCTTCACTCGTTAGAGGTGGGACCTGAATGGGTTCATGAACGAGTCAAAGATCTTGTAAAGAATCGAGAAATAGTTATAGAAGCACTGTCACCATTGGGTGAAGGTGCTGTACAGGGTGGAGAAGGCGCAATCTACTTGTGGGCAACGCTACCGGAGGAATTCGTTGACGATTTCAAGGTTGTTCACTGGCTTGCTCACAGGCATGGGGTGGTTGTGATCCCAGGGAGTGCAAGTGGGTCCCCGGGGCATTTGAGGATTTCCTTTGGAGGGCTGATGGAAAATGACTGTCGGGCAGCTGCGGAGAGGCTGAAGAAAGGATTAGAAGAATTGGTAAAACATGGATTGGTGCAGTAAAAACTGCAATTTTCATTGAATCGAAATACAGAATTTGTGTCCATTCAGCAGTTTGAAGTTATAGAACTTGCTTCGTTTGAATAATTGGAGGGTTATCTATCTACCTGCTAAGTTGCTCAGAATTCGAGCTGCACTTTGAGCACTGTATATTGGGAAAGTAATTCCATAGATGCATGTATAAATTGCAGACGTTGATGTTTTAATACATGCAGACAATTTACATTTTTTTGTTTTTTTGTTTTGTTACAAAGGAGATGAAAACTCGAAGATATGAAAAAAAGGATATACATGTTGAGATTCGAACACGAAGTTGTGATGTTGGACATCATGTCAACATACATATCCAGGTATTTCCCTTTTATTAAAATTATACATGAATTCTTTTATTTAATTTAAGCCAAGTAAGAAGCCAATCGTTCAAGCTTGTCCCAATAAAAGCTGGGTTTAAAATCCAAATCCTTGAGCCTTCCGTACAATGGCACCATTTCGATTTTCTTGCTGAGACCAAGATGTGCCATGAGAAGTGCGACATGAGTTAGCAATTCCTCACCCTGTTGAAGTTGTTTGGCATGCTCTTTCCACGAGCATTGAGCCGCCGCATAACTCAACATGTCCAGCCACACCTTTGCTATCACTTCCCATTTCTCTTCGCCATCCCACATGTACCCGTCCGACAAATTTTGCAATTGGACCGCGATTTGGCACCCTTCGAAGAATGCCGACTTCCTCAAACTTCCCATCTGGACAAAGAGTGTTCGGGAATCAATGTCGATCCCGAAAAGTGCTCTGATGATTTGTTTAGAGTCCAACTTATCATGGACGAAGTTCTGTGCTTCACTGCAGGTATCTTGGTGCCTTATGTTACCAATGCCTTCGGGAAGCATTGCAGGACATAAATAAAGAAGATACATCATGTAATCCGATAAGAGCTTACTGATTCGGCAATACGAACCGAGTCTCCCAGCTCGAAACCTCTGATGATCGTTCTTGTAAACAACTTCGGTAGCAATATGCCATAGGAGGAGACTATGTGTGAATTCGACTTGGGATACACTCCAACCACAGTCCTCTTCCAATCCTGCTAGTTTAAGCACGTCGGAACCTCTCTTATCCAATAACTCCGACAGAGTTGTGTACTGGAACCCCGATTTTTTATACTCTCTTCGTTTTTCGTGAAGATGATCGTAGATGATTTCTTTTAGATCAACACTTACGCCTTTCCAACTGGTCTGTAAGTACTTCCCCGTAACGTCCTCAGAGTCGAACTTGTTTAAAAATGCAGCAAGCTTGAGCTTCCTGGGTTGGAAGCAATAATCTAGCAGGCTGTGTTGTGCCATGGTTTGAATTCCATTCTTGGGTTTAGTAAAACGAACCAACCTGGAACCAATAGCTTTAAAAAACTTGTTGTCTTGATCAGCGAACCAGAGGATTCCCCGGTCGGAGCTAAGGTGAAGAATGGCTGAATAAATTTCAAGAAAGATAGCCCCCACCATTAACAAGTAGGATATGCCAATGTCAACTCTGGAGTATCCACGCCTACCAACCACGAACAAGAACGCAATCAATGTGGAACTAGTGAATGACAAGCAAATGAAGCGAAGAAACACGCCCGTTCGGGTTATAACAATGGGAATTTTAGTATAGAGCAGATCATAGAGGAACCCAAGTTCAATCTCCACAATCTTGAATGCCTCCTCTGCACAAACATTCTCCTCAAGCTCAAATATGTAGCTCAAATGGTTGTAAACTCTGAGCTTAAGATCCGAGAACATGGGCCTGAACACCTCAAACAAATGAAACGCTCGATACAGATATCGATATTCCTCGTCGATTCCTCCCTGATCCAAGTATTCCTCCAGTCTCATATCCCCTCTTGAAGAACCCTGTAAAAGTTCCACTTCCAGTGGGGAACTTCCATTACTATGAAACACGGATTTCCTAAAGCGCAGGGTACTGGCTTTGAACAGAGCCCGAACTCTCTCGGCATACTTGATAATCCCAACAATGAATATTGGGATGGCCAAAAAGGTGAGGGAAGTTACAGTTAGAGTCCAGAACTTGACATATACGTAGAGAGCCACTCCAATCTGGAAACACAAGCCGAAGAGATGTCGAGGCCAGAGTTCATTGTCGGACAATGAGTATGCAGTGATGGTGTCGGGGCCACCAAGGTGGAGGAGCAAGAATGGAGCCCAGAATATAACGAGAGGACTGGTTAGTTGATCCTTTCTGGTTCGAAGGAGGGTACTCAAGGCCACTGTGGCCAACCAATCTGCTAAGAGGTACATGGTCCAAACCAGGAAGGAGACGACCTTCAGATATTTGCCGCGGAATTTCCGTCGGTTTCCAAATTTGATGAGTATAAGTTGAACAGTTAGACTGAGGACAACCATTGCTCGGAGTTCCCATTTCAGCCAAACTGATAGCATCTTCATCGACGTTTTCAGGAATGCAAATTCTTTGATCTCTATGAACACCAGAGCAGTTGCAACTGGAATTTAACAAATGTTAAACTAGTTACTACTATTTTATGTAACAAATGATATTAGGATCAAGGAATATGTGTTTTTTAGTTTATTGATTCTAGACATTAAACAAAAAGATGGGCTAAATAAAATAAAAATCTTCTGTTTTTTTTTCGGTGTCCTTATTTATGCCCCACATTAAGAAAAATAAATTTAGAGTTTAAAGTTAGAGTTTAGAGTTAGGGTTTAAGTAATTAAAATTTAAGATTTAAGGTTAGTATTTAAATTTTTTTAATATTAGGGCATAGAAAGAGACACCGAAAAGGGGTAGAAAATTTTTGACTGGGCTAAATGGCCGGTTGGTATTATTTATTTTGTCTATATATAATACTCTATACACAATGATTGATCAATAAATGAGTTAAATATTGATAGTTGCACTAATAGAATATTTTTCCATTTAATTATGTTTTTAGTTGTGTTATTTTATTTTTATTATAGTCCAATTAAGACATATTTATATGAAATTTAATAAGTTAGCCATTTATTTATTTATTTTAATGTGTTTATGCATTTGTATATTGTTTTGTTTGAAATGTTTAAAAACATTATTCAAATTATTTTATTTTTAATGTCAGTAAGAAGAAAAAATATGATAATAAGAGCAGGCCACATGGCACTTTGACTGGGTGACTATATAAAAAAAGACAAATGACATGTTAAGTTTTTCAGATTTTATCTTTGTTCTATTTAGTCCTTAAAATATTATTTAATTCAATATTGACCTTATTTATTTCTTTTTATAATTTAGTCTAATAATATTTACAATATTTTTATTTAATACACTAAAACCATTTATTCATAAAAAATATTAATATCATCCAATAAGATATTCACATGTGCCATTGTCTTAATGAAAAATAATGAAAAAACAATAAGATACATCTAAGGAGACTTAAACCAAGGATTTTGGGGAAAATAAGCTCAAGGCCTACCACTAAACCATTTAACCAAACTAGAAATTTACTATTTTTTTGATAAAAATATTTAACTTTAATTGTGTTTTATTTTTATTTAAAACATATTATTTTAATTAATATACTTTCATAAATATATCATTAAAATAATATAATATATAAATTATATTATACAATATATTTTATGATCAATCTATTTCATAAATATATTATATAAAATAAATAAAAATCATTATAGTATTATAAAATAATATTGTATTAAATTACAAAAATAAAATAATATGAGTCAATTTCTTATTAAATATTTTTAGGGACTAATTTGGACAAAAATAAAATTTGAAAGACTTAACAAGTCATTTACATTTTTAATTAAAGTTAGCCTGTCAAAAGTTTCACCATACACATTCTGGTTGGTTGATTCTTTTTTAAACTAACGTTAAAAAATAGAAAAACTTAGATAAGCATTTTAAAAAAAAACTTTAAAAACAACTAATTAGATAGAATTTTAAAAGGAGGACGGAATTTTCAAAAAAAAATCTTTAAGAACAACTTAGAAAATAATTTAAGATGAATAATAAATGGTGGCATGACATGACGAACGCTATAAACAAACGAAATATGTTATATGCTTTGTGACTTTTATGATAAGAAAAGAAGACTTCATTATTAATACGACAGAGTGATATTTAACATAATAAGAGACAAAAAGGAGTAATATATTTTTTGGATTTAGGACTTTTTAAGAAAATTTTAGGGATGTGTAGGAAATTAAAAAAAAAAATAGAGTTTTTTTTTTAGAAATTAAGGGTTTTAATTTTTTTAATTGAAAATTAAAGGAAATTAAAAATAAAATCAAATGTCAAGCAATGATTTGTGACATTATTTTAAATGAATTTACTCTAAAATGATAACAGAATGAAATATTAGAGACATACTTTAATAAAAAAAATTAAAACAATTAATATAAAAGGAAGTGTAATTTAAACACTTAATTTGGAATCAAGCATTTTAAAACTATTCATATTTCAATTGATATTCATATAATGATATTAGTTAGGGATTTTTAACTTCAAACCAGATTTGCCTAAAATTGATCATGATTCATGGTCATTCGTTTTAAGTAAAATTATTCCTAAACATCAAATATAGACACTCATGCAAAGGATCGGAAACTCCCACGATGAAATAACTTTAAAGTATAAACAAAAATTCAAAAAAGCAAACAAAACAAATAAATAAATAAATTTAAGCTATTATTATTAAAACTAATCACGAATAAATAACTTAATAAATATAAAAAAAATCAAATAAGTAAAAAAGCCAAACAAATAAATTTAAGCTATTATCACTTAATTTGGTGGACGAAAACAGTTGAATTAAATTTAAATAAGCAAACAAAACAAATAAATAAATTCCAGGTATTATTATTATTATTGGAAACTTGATGAAGGAAATTAAACTGATATATGTAAGTAATTAGAATTAGGGTTGCAGTACTTACTTGTAATGATCATTGTTAATTTACACCAAAGATGTGTCTGACGCTCAGCTTCAGCAATTAATTCTGCAATTTATAGCTAATTTGAGCTGTTATGGATAGAACTTGTACCTTTTTAATAAAAATAATAAAAAATGCCATAAACAATAAAAAAAATTATCAGCTAATATGATTTTTATTTATAGGTAAAAATCATACAGAAAAAATGTTATCATAGACCTCATTAAAGCTTCCTATACCTACGTTGAAAGAAAATAATATGCTATGACAACATGTAAAAAATAAATACCGAACTAACAAAAACGAAACTCGACACATCAAAACTAAGTATCTTCACCAATATATGAGCCATAAACAATGAGTTCAAAAGAGACTATACAAAAACTTACTTAATTGGTTGCAAAGTGAATACATTTGTTGTAAATGCAGTTGAGAGGCTTCATTTATAGCTGGAAAAAAAGAGAGGATCCAATAATCAAGGCATCAAGTAAAGAATCTACCCAATGTGTTTCACCATCGTGCCGAATTATAGTGTTAAAAAAATCATTCCGAATTATAAAAAAGAATAATGTTGGTAGGAAATAATAAGTCCCACGTTTATATGCAGGAAAGAAAAATACCCAATCTCTCAATTGGGCAACTTCACTCCTAATATCTAAAAAAAGTATCTTAAAAATCATTTTTATTTAAATAAACTCCTATATTTTCATTATAAAAAAAACATTAATACGAAATTTCAGCGGGACCTCAAGCATAATATATTTGGATTGGCCGATAAGCAATGAATATGCAAAGAGTTTACACTTGCAGTAACGTAAATGAGGGACATGCAACCTATACGACCAAAACTAAAACGAATAGAAACCCTCCCTTTTCGATGTTCTTATTTATATCTATACACTAGAAATTAAGTTTAGAATTTAAGATTAGAGTTTAGAAAATTTGAAATAAGGTATATGATTTAGGGTTTAAAATTTAGGATTAAGGTTTATAATTTAATTTTTTAGCGTTTTTTAATGTTAGGCAGATAAAGAAACACCAAAAAGGGATAAAGGATTTTTATCCGACCAAAACACCTCTAACAGCTACTTCAACCTTGATTTTAAAGTTTTTATTAGTTATTTTTGTAATATTTATGAAGATATAAATTCGTGTACACTTAAATTTATATTATATTTTAACTTAAAGATTTGAGTATGTATAGTATTGAAGGATAGACTTCAGTCGGTTGCTGGGATGGTTGATATTTGTTGAGTTTGTTAAGTTTTTATTAGTTATTTTAATAAACATTGTATAAAAATAAAATAAAAATTGTAAGTTGTAACATTTGGTTGGAAAATATATACATTTTAATAAATGTAAGATATTTTGGTAAATCTAAATTACACATTCTTTTTTTCTAAAATTTCATAAAAAAACGTATGTGTTAATAGATAATGACAAATGTGAAATATGTTAAATATCATTTAAACCCAAGGTTATCGAAAAACAATGACATAGAATTGAATGTTTTATGAACTTTTATTAATTTCTAACTAATTTTATGCAAAAATGCATAAAATTCAATCAAATAGAGCTTTGCAATAGAAATAAATAGGATCACTCTTTTAACATAAAAAAAAAAACTTTATTCCTCATATGAAACATTGAGCTAGTACAAACTTCTCAAATACAACTTTATTCAATAATATCTCAATAGGAAACAAAAAATCATATCGTGCATGGAAGGAACAAATAATTAATTATGAACGGTGAACTATAAGAAGAATAGCATACTCTTCCTCAATAGATTAGAAAAATTAAACCCATGACAATGGCCAACATGGACACCAACAAACTGGCAAGAACAGCCGATGAAGACGAAGAATTAGGAGCACCATTGGGACCAGGTACCGATCTCGGAGGCATCGAGCTAGCAGTTGGACCGGATGTCGGAGCCGGTGTGCAATTGGCGGGTGTGTCTGAAGTAGGAGAAGGGGTTGTAGGAGTAGTAGGTGAAGGTGCTGGCAAAGGAGAGCCTGAAGTAGCCGAAACAGTAATGGCTAATCTTTGGCCGAGTTCGCAGTGCCGCCCAAGTGTGCAAATGTAATATTGTTGGCCAGTGGAGTTGAGGGTAACGTTGGCCGGACCATTGACGAGCATGTTTCCGATAGGGTTGTTGTCGCTGCATTCTTCGAAGGATGGCCTGGGGACTCGTAGCACATCATGCTCATTCGTTGTGAAGTTGAACACTAGAGATGTAAGTAGCATTTATCAAATTTGAACAAACTAAAACATCATTAAAGCACATAAATCTTGTATATTAAGAAACTTTTGTACTAGAGCATTGTCAATTACCTAAAATGTCTCCAACCAAGAACCTCTTACTAGCTGCCCAGTTGTTGTACGCGGCGGCACCGTTCTGTGGAACGGTCCATCCCATGTCATCCCCGACAACATGCACGGTTTGCGCCGCCGTGAATTGCACAAGAGCCACCGCAATGGTGATTAAGGAGAAAAACATGCACATGGTGAACCTCGCCATTAAATCTCTCTCAATGTAGTATTTAATTTAAGTCTATAAATGTGGTGATGAGAAATGTGCAACAGTTTTAGGCCTATATATATATACACACAGACATACGAAGTTAACATAGACACCGTGTGGACAAAGAATAAAGAAACGGACAACAACGCAGACGAAAAGCACAAACGCCGGTCTGTTTAGTACATGTAACGTAGAAAATCTCAAATTAAGATTAGTCTGCCCTATTTATTATTGGGTCACCTAACCCTAAAACTTGCCTCTTATTCAAAGGAGATTGAACCTTATCTTCTTCTGAAATTCGATTATGTACTTAACCCTTTTTTCATGTTAGTTTTCGGCTTTCTTGGATGTAATAATTTATTATTTCTTTTATTCAAACAATTTTGTTATTTATTGACAGAACATGTAATTTTAGGAAGTTAAAATTTCATTAAGCCATGTCACATAAAAGAGTTGAAAATCGATTGTTTAGGATATAAATGTTTATATTAATATATTTTTCAAGAGAAATTTTGAATAAAACAATTAAAAAACACAAAAAATGATAAAATAATTGAGACTGAATTATATATTCCTTACTCAAACTTTTTTTTCTTCCAAATAAACTCAGAGGATTCCATACGTTTGATCATCTGAAGCTCTCATTTTCCTTATAGTTAAGACTTAGTGATTACGGACAAAGTCAACTCTTCCTTATAAACGGCTCTAACTGAAAGACAGGCCTTTTTCTTTGACAAAGTTCTTGCTCATTGATTGAACCTGTTTAATGCTCCTTTGACTTTCAGAAATAGATTAATTCCTACAATTCAAGAATACTACAATGGATTTAGGACATACTCTAATGCTTATGTCCGTAGGTGTCGGCGAACATCAAGTGAGAAGTGAATTTTGCAGAGTTTCAATAGGTTCAGTATTTACTTATCATAGCTTAACTTTAAGGTTAATTATATAGAAATATTGTGGGAACAATAACGCTCATGCTATCAAGCATTAAGAAAAGATTGAGGAATAATACTGGAGGGATACATGTCTTCATATAAATCTGCATCACCGGAGCAGGAGGTTTCAAAGCTGAATGTCAAACAAGTACAGAAGATATGACAATTCCGAACACCGGGAATGATGAAATGATTCCCGGTCATATCCAACATTCGCATATTGCCTAAGCAACAACATCAAAGCAAACACAAACGCGGATGCAATTCATCTATGTCACATAACATATTATGTCGAATTTGAAACTTGATCATCTAACAATAAGTTAAGGGTTCCAGGTGCCTAAAATCTAAGTTTTAGAAAAACAAAAGCTGTGATGTTTGAAACCTACTTCTTACAGGGATTCGGGTTGGATTGCCTTCCCGATGTACGATCAAATCTAGCATCAACAACATTAACCTTACAGTCATCCACAGAATCATAGAGGTTACACAGGCAAATAGATTAAATGTACAGAACAGACAGGCCAGGTAGGATATTAGATGGTACATTTAGCAGCTTACAGGAGCAGGCACAGGAGGTTGTTGAGCATCAGTTTGCTCACTTGGCTTAATGTTAGCATTTTCAATCACCTTGGCAACTACTGCCTCGCCTTTCTCCTCTACCTCAACATTACACTTGCCAGCAACCTCCTCTGCAACTTGCTTCTCCTTGGGCTCTCCCTCGGTTACAGGTATTGCTCCATTAGCTTCCAACGTCACAGTTTCTGGCTTTTCTGATTGTTTCACACACGAATGGTTCTCTTTCTCTGCCTCTTCATTTTTGTCATCCTCGGCAGTTTCCGGTATTTGTACATCTTTATCAACTTCTTGATCCGCTTCATCCATCTTGACATCAGTGTGATCAGTCTGGTCAGTCACTTCTGTTTTACCTCCATCGTCAACCTGATTTTCAGTGGAAGCACCTTTTCCTTTTTCACTTTCCGTGGTTTCCTTCTCAGTGATTTGTGCATCTTCCTTTCCACTTCCTTTCTCACCCTCAGATTTTTCATGAACAGACTCTGTTTCCTCGTGTTCTTTCTTTGCACTCGATGATTTTCGGCCACGCTTCTTCGGGGGTTCCTTCTCTGGTGTTGGGGTAGCCTTGGCCTTTTCACTGATCCTTGCTGATCTTCTGGGGGTCTCACCAGAACCCCAATCAAACTCCTCTATCGGAAGATTCCCAGGGTGTAATTTTAGATACTGCTCCAACTGTTTCCTGTTATTAATCTCCTCCCCAGTTGGTGCAATGAACATGATCTCGGTCTTCCTCGGTGAACCGACTTTCTTGGGAAAAAACTGTACAACTCAACAGAAAAAAGACATGTTACACAAGTAGCACAACAGCCATCAAATCGAATAAGATAATAAGCACGCACAATAACATGAACACTAAAATTTAAGCAAATCAAACTGTGTTAAAAGCCATCTGTGTTTTTTCAAAAATGCTGCAATCTTTCCTTGAATTCTCAGAACTTCCAAGTCATTATTGCCTCCACTATGCACAATCTGACTTGCAATGGCAGAAACCATTCTGATAAAACTGCTGAAGTCTCAGTTCTTTGCCCAATCGACTAATAGAACCCACGATAGAAAAGGTTCGATGAAGTACTTCCAATTCAGAGCAATAAAATACTGAACCAAATAACAAATAGCTGCCAACCTATATTCATCATCACCAGGTGCAGCTGTGGGCAAGGTCCCCCTAGTTCTCTTCCTTTTTCTCTACTTGTTATGGGAACATCCAATCCCCAATTGCAACAACAACAACAAAACAGAAACCCTAAATTCAAGTTAAACTAGTATGAACTTCCAATTGGTATAGGTTCCTTTATTAATATGACTGATCAACTTAACTTAAACTAGCTGTGGTTGAAAAGGTTAAAACTTCCCCCAAAAAACAGAAACCCTAAATTCAACTAGTAGCACCAACAGAAATGTAAAACCTTCAAAAGTAGCTACTATTATAAATCTCTACCGTATACAAACAAAATTACAGTAAAATGCCTAAAAAACACAAAATAATCAGTAAATTCCCCCAAATTAACACCAAAATAGCCCAAATTTTCTTAAACAAAAGGAAGAAACAAAATCCAAAGAACAAGCAAGCAAAACAAAAATACAAACCAAATTAATTAAAAAAAAGTAAAGCTTTAAAGAAAGAAAGAAAGAAAGAAAAGTACTATTTTCTTCCAGGAAGCAGGTGCTGGAAGCTCAACAGAAATAACTTCCTCCTTACTCTCCATTTTCTTCAGCTGCAAAATAACAAAAGCAAAAGCCAACAACCCTTCTCTCTCTAAATTCTCTCCTTCCTTACAAAAGGTTTATTTTTTATTCTTTTTATGTCCCCAAAATATCTCTCTTTCTTAAATTTATGTGTTTTTGTCATTTGTGCGGTAAGAAAAGAGTCATACAACTTGTCGTTTTTTTTCCTCTATCAAAAAAAAAAAACTTGCTGTGTTTTAATCGTTGACTTCCATGGTAATAAAAGATAATTTCCATGGTCACGTGACTCACGTCATACCCTAGGCATGGTGGTGGAGATATATTATTTTTCTTCCTATATAACTATAACAATATTATATAGTAATACATTTTGTTCTTAATTTTTTATATACTATTTGTAGAGTTTAAAAATTCTATATAACTTACGTATTTACATGTTAGCTGAAAAAAAACCCAATTTTCCTCCCATGGTGACGAGGATAAGTGTGATTAATACATGGAGCCAATCTTGTTAGCTTAAAAAAATCCCAAATTGCACAACAAATAATAGTGGTGTAAAATGGGTCCAAATTTTAGATGAGTACAAATTCTCTATAAGTCATTCTGATGCAGTTCAAAGATTTAGGGAGTCATTTACAATTTATTAAAGCAAGGATCTTAAATTATAGTCTGTAAGAAATATTTTTTTAAAAAAATATATCATAATATAAAAGTTGTTTAATCACCCTCTTGAATAACAAAAGTTCACTTGTAAATATCTAAAAATCTAACATTTTCACTTAAAAGTGTCGTTCTTTTTGCATGTTTTAAAGCAATATCATATACAACATTTTTAATATCAACTTCTTCCAAAAAAATCATTCTCGGTTATCATTAAAGCAATTCCATTTAGCCTTTCTTGCGACATAGTTGTCGGTAAGTATAACTTCAACAGGGCCGTCTCTGATGTTTTCGGGGCCTTGAGTGAAAACTCAAAAATAGGCTATTATAGAACGAAATATATTCTATTTATTTGAATTATTAATTTAAAATTTTATTAACTAATTACAGAAACACGATTAAACTTTTTTAACACATTATATTCATTGTTAGATACTAAAAATTCGTAAGTAAAAATTAAAATTGTAATTAAAAAATACAAGAAAAAACTAATAATGTAATTAAAAAGGTAAGAGTAGAAGCAACACAAGTTGATTTTCGAGCCAAATAATTTCAGAAATTAAAAGAGACTGATCTAGTTCTTTGGAAAAATCGAGATAGCGAGATGTTGATTCGCAAAAAATATATCAGAGCCAATGACAACTCAAATTTGAAAGAAAAAAATCCCTCCTTTTTCTTTAATAATTCTAGTGTGGATATATTATTTATAAGTGAATTACTCTTAATATTTTTTAATTATTCAATTAATAAAGATTAAATAGAAATTGAATTATTGGAATTTAAATTTTTAAGTCTAATCTTAAATTATATGACCCTTTCTTTATTTATTTTTAAGGTTTAAATATTTCATATTTTTAATATAATCTCGTTTGTTTAAAGCAATTGTTTTATGTTATAAGTTTTATAAGTTAAAAAATGGAAATAATTGTTTTAGGCAATTATTTCTCATTTGTATACAACCAATTTATATACAGTAAATGTTTGTTCTCCGTTTCTTTGTTTTCAAATGATACAGTTTAGATTTTTTTCCAATTGTTGACAATTAATAGGAGAAGTGGTAGAAGTTTGGCGTCAACTAAAGATAAAATGGGGCCCATTTTATGAAAAATTTCGTTTACAAGCAATGAGTTAAAGCATTAAATTTATTTATAAGCGTTTATGAATTATTACTATTTTATTATGAGGCCCTAGGAGAGCAGGTGTCCTGAGCAAGCGCTCAAGGTGCTTTTTTAAGCCGGCCCTGAACTTCAACAACTTCAATTTTAAAAATTTTTGTTCTGTAGAAGCAACAATAATAGAAGTAGTCAATAAAATTTTATAAACAATTGTCACAGTTGGGAAGCAATTAAAATGTTTTAAAAATTATAATAAATCATCTTTCTTAAGACTATTTTCAAAATTATTACAATAAGTTTTGAGATTAACGACGTCCAATGAATGTGATTTATCAAAATGAAACAAAAGCCAAAAACATTGTCATATAATTGATATTGTTCAAATCTTGTATCCAAAAAAAAAATAATGGCTTGATTGAAAATATTCAAGAAGTATTTGATTCTAAATGACTCCTTAGGAGATATCAATGTTCGTATAAAACTTTCGGTCATTTGGGGCTCTTCATTTTTCATGACCTTTATGGTCGCTCCACTTACACATGTCCAGAACCCCATTGAAGCCATTGTTTGAATCAAAGACCAAAGTGTTGTACTTGTACATGTCCCCGACATTATAAAACTACGTTGAATAATACAACATGATGAAGGATGGTGAGGAGGCCGAAGGTAAGAGATCAAGTATCTTAAATAAGTTACATTTTTATTAGCAACACATCTTCAAACTGTTTATTTCCCATTTGCGATGTCGTACAAAACTACCCAGCATGGCAAACGACACTCTTAAGGAAGGTAAGAGATCAAGTTCATACACGAACATGTTCGTATTAATTGATTTGAACTTGCTTCACATCTTTTTTGGATTCTTCAGTTTTGGGGACGATGATCGAAAGCACACCATCTTTCAACTCGGCCTTAATATCATCAACTTTGGCATCATCAGGCAACACAAGGCTTGTGTTATAGTACCCATAGCTCCTGCCAGACCAGTGCTCATCGTCCGAACCTTCTTCTTCTTCCTCCTTATGCTCTCCTTTTATGTTTAGAACCCCATCATCAATGGTGATCTTAACGTCCTCTTTGGTTAGCCCCGGCATGTCGTAACGCAGTTTATAGCAGTCGTCTTGCTCCTTTACTCGCGCCATCAACTGCGATGGCGTCAAGTCGAGGGTGTCGAATAGCCTGTTTATGTTCTCAGTTGCTTGCATCAGTGCATTTCCAAGTCCCGATGGAAAGAACTCTTAAGAACCAAAAAAAAAGGTCAGCTGACTCTTAAAAAGAATAAACCAGGAAATTGAAATCCAAGAGATTTACCATAAAGGGGAGGAGCATAGTCATCTTGTTTATTCCTCCTGTTTCTCCTCCTAGGGAAAAGCCTGAATTTCTTCTCAGCATCTGAAACAGATACTTGTTTTTGTTTGTCATCGGTAGCCGTTGCCATAAACCTCTTCAACATTTCACCATTCCACCTTTGCCTTTGCACCCCACCAACGCTCCTCTCTCCTAGATTATGACCCAAAAGAGATGAAGGCGATGGCACCCTTTGTTGCAAATTTCTCAAAGCCAAACGAGCCAGTGCCATTGTTGGTTGCAGAAAAAAAATGGTGTGTGTGTGTGTGTCAACTGTTTGGAAGTTGAGACACTGGTGACAGTTTTGTTTGTTGCTTGTGTTATCTTTTGTTGTTGGTGTCGGAGTGTTGATGTTGGGGGTCGAAATTTAAGGCAAAGTTATAGAGGTGTTGGATTTTAAAGTTTGGAGGAGTGTTCTGCGAGGTTCTAGGCATCTAGGAGGTGGTGGAAACACATAGAAAATTCGAAAAAGGTACAATCTTATCTAACATATTACATATTTAGAGGACTTTTCCTGGAG
Source organism: Hibiscus tridactylites (assembly GCA_958450335.1). NCBI lineage: Eukaryota > Viridiplantae > Streptophyta > Magnoliopsida > Malvales > Malvaceae > Hibiscus > Hibiscus tridactylites. The sequence goes on along the minus strand of OY288277.1, from coordinate 6,398,846 downwards.
CTTCTCAAACATTATAACTGTTACCCTTGTGGAGTATTCCAGAGGGAAAGGCGTCTGATGCTATGTATTTTTCTCATTGTAGAATATATCCTTTTTTTTCTTTGGATAAAAATATAACCTGTGGAAGAAATTTTGCGAAAACCATAAAAAAAATGCTCACATAAACACCTGAGGCAGCCAGCAACTCTTTTGGATTAGTTCCAATGCAATACAATGGCAAGTCCGAAAGGTCAATTGATTTGGCGGGAAAAAGGAAAAAGAAACAGAAAATAGGAAACCGCAGGCAAGCAAGACCCTGAAATTGCTACAGTTGACATACAAACGAGGCTATGCTCTAATGCGTTTTCGCTATCGGACCAATTAAAATGTTACAACAAGTAAAATGGGCATTAATATCAAACCATCTTCCAAATGCCAATTGTTATACCGCTGCTTAGTCATACAATCCTTCCTGCTCCCAGACGTCCACAAGAAAATTTATCATTTCCTGTCAAATTTCACGACAATGCAAATCAGGTAAGCAAGCGGTTTATGATTCTATGAGCTCGGCTTGCTGGAGCTGGGACTTACGGAAAGAGGAATAGGCTGAGGGAATGGCTTGTTGCTTCCAAGCAAACTTTCATAAGTAGCATTCCAACTGCAAAGCCAGAATTGTTTAACCATGCAGAGACAATGAGTGCTGACATGGTAAGGAAAAGGAAGTTCATAAATGTTTTAAGGGTTATATCCCATAATTGGTTTCCCCCCACTACAGACAAAATTCCATTTCTAAGTTTACTAACCTAAGATACATATTCAGTGATGGCAAGCACCTAGAATCAGGGACGGAGCTAGGATCAAGAACCGGGAGGGGCAAGAGTCTATTAAGCCTATAAACTCTAAAAATTGGGAGGGGCAAAGACCTTTTACTAATATTTAAACTAAAAAGGACCTATTAATGCCTCTGTCCCTGCCTAGAATCCGCTAAAGTCAGGATACTTGACACAAGTCATAAAACATCAAGAAAGGATGCAGGCAGGCAGAATTATTGCATGTGTCACTCTTGTGTTTGAGCATGTACAAACTAACTCTTTCCTTTTTTTCTTTTTAATTTTCAATCTTTCAGGCTATGGGAATGAATACAGGAAAATAAATATCAACATACATGGAGATTAAAGACGTGACCTAATGGAGAAAGTCAATGTCAACGGGTAGAGAAAAAGACCAAGGATGTCATAGATAGTAAATATAAAAAGGGATCTCAATCTTGTGGTAATAAAAAAAGCACAGTAGCATAAATCATCGTCTCAAGGTCAATGCCTGCCATAAAGTGGAACAAGATGAAAACTCAATATGTACAAACAAGGGTCTCTTCTTTTTTCGATTTTAATTTTCCATGGCCTCGATAAAAGAAATGAAAAATGATGATAAAACGAAGGCCGCCACTTAAACTTAGTTATGTGGAAATTGATTCATATCTAGTAATTCCAAACAAAAATCTCACTTAGATGGCTCCTACATGTAAACAATAGGCATAAGAAAACGGAAAAAATAGTCAATGCCCTCTATGTTATTTTCCTGACTGCAAATACAAAAATAGGGGCACAGATAATTTGGCAAAAGGGTAAGTTCATAGGAAGAATACTACTTAAAGATCTTAAAACCATGGGAATAATAAAAACATTAATTATATTTATTCGGATATGAACTCACTTTAGTTTTAGTTCTCGAACCTGTCGAGGCTGATTTTCAGACTTCTTGTTTCCTACCCAGTGCTGCCTAGTCTGATTCCAGAGAAGAAGGCCTACAACAAAGAGCAGCCTTAAGATGATGCAAACACAGCATTATCTTGTTTTAGCGCCAAAAGTGGTCCAAACAGGACTATATAGATAGGAAGGCTATCCTTGTGAAGTTTTACTATTTATAGAGCTGTCAGATATATTAGTCCAACACCAACCAAGGTAACTTAAGAACTGATAACTTGCCATGATTTACAAATTCGGATGGGCCAATAGCACTTGCGGCACTGCCATTTGGATCAAGTGTCTGGTTGCTTGCGCTGATCGAGGAGATGCTTCCCTGTGACTGCATGGCACTGTTATCCATATCACAAGTGCTAGTGGTCCAGAAACCTTCTGATATACTGGGTTTAGTCACTGCCTGTCCTTGAGATTTTAATCCTTTTGATGACTCATTCGCCAAGGGATTGAAAATGGGCCTCTTACAGCATCCTAGACAACCACTGCTCTGTTGCAAATCACAAACAGTGGTATAAATGATTAGTACCAGCCACCAAAATCTCTAAATTTGAGCCTAAACCCTGCTCTGGTAAGTTCATCGGTTATGTATCGAATAATATTTACATAGATTCAGACATGGCAAGACATAAATTTCAAAACGAAATAACTTGCTAAGAGGTCACAGGAATCAAAGAAACAACTTAAATAGCCAAAAAGCACATAGTACAATCACAACAAAAAAGCCTTCTCCAACTGCATAGGTTTAGGACCATATCCTAAGTAAACAATTAGGTCCTTTCTCATAGTTTCCACCCATGTCCTAGTTGGTCTCAATCTCCCCTTGTTAATATGTGTCTTATAGTCCTCATCTCAGACGCACTAACCATTTTGTATATACTGATACTTAAAATCCCAACACTAGCTATCATAAAGCAAAGCTGGTTTTCAAGATACCCTGAAGAACTTTCACTTGATCTTGAGAAGTATTTTGCACACACAACTTCTAAAAGACTTCTCCATTTCAGCGTCTGTACCTGCGGTTCCTGAAATCTTCTCCACTGATGCCACCATCATTCTACATGATTAGGCCAAAGCATCTGATCAGTTTGCAATAGTTTTTTCCACTCGTTTTATTATAGTTGTTCCATGAACATTCCTTCTTTTCCGAACTCAAATTCCACTTACACTATTTCAGGCCAACTTAACCAAAGACTTCCAGTTCTAATGTTTCCTTTCAGTAACTCAAATCCATGTTAATCCTAATTTTTGTCTCATCCAGCATAAGTATATAACAAACAAAAAGCATATGTAAATATACAGTACTTCTGATATATACCTATCAGATTCATCTATTGGGAAGACGGACTAAAACTCAAAGTTGATCCATGGTACAAACCTATTACTAAGCAGAAGTATTTGTCACAGTGTTACAGAACAACTTATCGGAACAAAGCTAATTAGGTATAACACCTACAAGAAATACCCCTCTAAAGAAGTAAGCTTCCCTTCAGGGTAGTATGCTGGAAGTTTTATCTGAGAACTCAACAAATTAAATTTATGACTGAAACCATGCATTGACCTTGAACAATAATGCCCAGCATTTCGGCTAGGTTGCCAAGATAAACACCCCTCAACCATCGGCTAAACACTTGTAACACATTAGAAACCGAAACCGTGGTAGGCTATTCTGAAGTTCTTATGTTACCGGATCTTATCAATCTCAATCAAAAAACATTCATATTCACTTAAAAAAGAAAAAAAAATTATCCACTACAATAGAACCCCTAGACGACATTAGAAATTTTCACAATTTACCAAAGGTAATAGGAAGCTACATCCGATATACCTAAACTAGTAATTGTGATTATTTGGAAAGGAGAAGCTTAAATTCAAACCAATGAAAGAGGATCCATTATACAAACATATCCAACCCAAAAAAAAATCAATAAAGAGCCAAATAACAAAATCATAAGAGGGGGAGAAACCCAGAAAACTTACCCCATATATACAAAACAAGAACTACCAGAAGCTAAATAGATCTGCAAGTCAATGGGAATCTGATTTCCTGAATGAAAGATCAAACCTTGAGAAAACAAAAGGTGATCAAATCTATGGAAATGGAACAAAACCCAATAGACATAGCACCCAAAAAAGGATATAGTTGATTTAAAAAGAAAACAAATTTACCAGTAAAACAGAGTCAAATTGGGTTTTCTTTGTTTTATCTAGTGTCTCTATTTGCTCGAAAACTTGCCCTTCACTGATTATGACTTTTTTAGTCTTGTTATTCACTTTTATTATTTTAATTCCTCATCTTCTCAATCTTCTTTTCCAGTATTTGGGCAAATTGAAGGAAGAAATTTTAAAAAAAATGAGGAAAAAGGAGAGATTACATAGACCAGAAGCTTCCCTGAGGTTGAACTGTCCCTTAAACCATTTTTCTTTCCTTATCTACCACCAAACTCATGCCTAGTGGCAATTAGGGCCTGTTTTTGGTTGCGTTTGCCAACCAAAAATCACTTTTTTAAGTGCTTTTAGTTAAAACAGACTGTTTTTAGTTGCTTCTAAAACTAACTTTTCCACCCAAACCAAGAAGCTGGATTTTATAGCTTCTTGGGTAGAAAAGCTAGTTTGAAAATAAAATTACATTTTTATCCTTATTATTTAATTATAATTTATTGTTAAAATAATGTTTATGCATATATAATTGTAAAATAATATATAATTTATAATATTTATATTGAAAATAAAATTGTTTTATTTGTACTTTATTTTATATTTATTATTAATGTGTAAGTGGTATGCCCGTATATAATCTAGAATGTAGTTTATATTTTCAAATTAAATTTTATAAAAAAATAATTTTTTTATTATAATTGAAATTGATTTATTTCATAAATCATAACATTAATTAATTTGAACAATCACCCAAATTTACTTTTACTTTTCAATATCATGTCTAAAATAGACATTTTATCTCCTCAAAATCACTTTTTGACATCAATGACAAACACTAACCAGCTTTTCAAAACAACTTTTCAACAGCTAATTTGAAAATCACTTTTTTCACCGCACTTTTTAAAAGCAACCACAAACTAAGACTTAGTCAATAAAATACAAACTCCTCTACTTTGGTTCTTTTTCCTTTCTGGCGGACCTTTTTAAAAATAAATAAATTTGGTTATTATTTCTACATTGTTAAATGATTATGTTTTAAATATTTCTTTTTGTCTTACGATCTGCATCTTGTTTTAAGAAGTTAGAATTTGATAAAAATAAATAAATAACAAAAATTACAATAAAATCAAGGATTACTGTCGATAGTTTTTACTATTACAATTTTTAAGGATTTAGGGTTTCAGTTTAAGAATTTGAATTGTAGAGTTTAAAAATTAAAGTTTATAGTTTAAATTTTTATAATAAATAATTATAATTTAGATTTTAACTTAAAAACAAGTATACTCGTGTAAATTGCTTTTACTATAACTAATTACTAAGGATAAAATTCGTCTACCCCTTTTCGGTGCCCCTACTTATGCCTCAACACTAAAAAACACTATAAAATTAAATTCCAAGCCCTAACCCTAAATTCTAAATCTTAAACCCTACGCCTTATACCCTAAAAATACACCATGCCCTAAATTCCCTAAACCCTAACTACAACCCTTGACCTAAAACCCTAAACCCTAAACCCTAAACTTAATTTTGAGCATAGAGACATATGTAGGGGCACCAAAAAGGGGTAGAGAATTTCTATCCAATTACTAAGCCCTCGAGTCCGATGGAATTGGAAAATTTATAGTTAAATATATAAAATCACACTTGATCATCTTACAAAAATAATTAACCATTTAAATTAACTATAAAAATATTATTTGTTTATGCACTTCACAATTTTTTGAATAAATATTTGATATCATTCTAATACAATTTTTTAAATCTGATTGAGAATTATAATGTGTCTTTTTTTATAATCACTGATATTCAGTCTATTGGTTGACTAATATGGATCAAGTGCTACAAAGGCTCAGTATGAGAGCGAACTTTTCAACCCAATTGCTCCATTCACAACGTCAAGATTCGAACGTTTGACCATGCTTAAAGGATCTAGTGTCATATTCCATTAGATCAAATGGTTGTTGGTAACTATAATGTGTGTTTAATTTATATTTAAAAATTTAGAAATTAAATAAATATAGTACTATGATAATATTTTAACTATACTTATAAAGTAACAAAAAACACCATAAGTATATCAAACAATAATATTTCATTAATCATGTAAAAATAGTATAAGCTTTAAATTGATATTAAAACATTAAACTACTTAACACCAATTAAATCGATCAATAATGATCATGTTGTTGGAGTTAAAGCATTGGACTACTTCTACTTGTCCCGAAAAAAATCGAGAGGCCCACGTTAATGTGGGTCTGCCACGGCAATATAAAAGATCAAATTTCTTTACATCTTTTTTTTTTGGTAATTACACTTTAGATTACAAAAAAATTGTTTTCAAATTTCATTTAAATACAAATATTTAATTTAATCAAATTATATTATTAAAAGATTAAATCAGTTTTACCAACATCATCAAATAATTTTAAAAAATTAAACTTGATATTTTTTATTTAATATATTTTTCACATATTATCATCAAATGTTTAATTGATAAATTTAAATATTTTTGTTGAAAAATATAAAAAAAATAGTTATTATTTTCTTGAATTTATTTAAATAAGTGTTTGAGAAAGTTTTCACATAAGATTGTTTAAATTATCAATTAAACAATATTTGACGATGATATATGAAAAATATGTTAGGTAAAAATATCATTTTCAGATTTTTTTTTGGTTAAAGCTATCTAGTGATGTTAGTACAAGTGACATACTTTTATTAATAATAAAAATTAAACAATTAAATTAAATTTAAAAAATATTATCTAAATTAAAGTATATGCTAAATACAGTTATACAAAGTGCAAATTACTCCATTTTTTGACATGTTATTTTTAAAGTTTGTACATTTAATTTATATATTTTAAAAAGGGGTAATTTAATAATCGTATGTCTCTTGTCCAGCAATAATGGGTACACACAATTTCAACACATAATAAATGATGACCATAATGGTTGACTGCAACCAAGCCAACCCACTTTGAAAGTCATTTAATTCAACTGGCTTTATATTATTTAATATTCATCATTTTTTAGTATACTGATGAAAATATTATCATAATATTTTGCTTGTTAAGATTGTTAAGTTGTTATTACAATGGGAACATGTTGATAAATCATTAATACCATAATTTAAAACAATATATTTAAATCTATATTATTTACTATGAGAATATGTTAATGAATTATTAGCAGCGTCGAAAAATCCATATACAGAAATTATGGTTATTTTAAGTTCTTGTACTTAATCTAATCGTTTTCAATTGTTTCGTAGTGAAATTTAACAATGATGACAAGTTTCGATCGAGATATTTATAACTACAAAGGGAAATATTTTGTGAATCTACATGGTTTAGTTATCTCTAATATTTTTTTATACACCAGACAGACATAGACAATAGCTTAAAATTGATCATATCAATTTAAAAGGGTCTCGCTACTAAGTATATATTATTTTATGAGGGACAAAGCCATCAACAAAATTTAAGAGGATCATATATAAATTATTATAAAAAATAAAATCTATATAAATCAAAATTCAATATCTAAATTCTCAATATTTCTATTGTATCTATTTTTCATTTTTCATGTATCTGTTTTTTTTTTTGACGCATTGTATAATTAACTATTTCTATTAATGACAGGTAAATGTCATATTTAATAATAATTTAGATCATACAAGTTTGAAATATTCTAGTATATATTTTATATTACATATTTTGATATCATATTATTCGGGATCTTGTGTACATGGAATATTGTAGTAGATGGGAAATGGTAGGGACGTAGTTTGGTTTGGTAAAAAAGGTGGGGTAATGATTAATGATTTATTTTGCTATAAATCTCAATAATTGAGAGAGCCAGCATGGAGCTCTCTAGGGCATCTCGTGGCCAAGTTAACTATTTCAGAAATGTTAGGGACTTGATGGGTTTCGGTGCTGTGCTGACGACACCAATGCTCAAATCCTGGCTGCTCCTGCTTGGTCAAATCAGTAAGCAGGGGCAGATCTGTTAAACCCACAAGGGAACAATTGTATCCCTATTTCCCCCTAGGAAATAAGTATAAGGGAAAACTACAATACTGGCCACCAAACAAATTGAGGATACCTATTTGGACCACCGAAATCAGACCACCAAACTTATAAAATCAACCTATTTTGACCACCTCCGTTAAAAACCTAACGGTGGAGTGACGGAACTGCCACGTGGCAATTGACGGAAAAATTTAAAAATTACACATTTGGTCCCTATTATTTACACACTCTTTCAATTTAGTCCTAATTTTAAATTAATAAAATAATAAATTATTTAATTAAGTGATGACACGTGTCAACACCTTATTGGAGGACTTTAATTATTTATATTTGATTTTATTAATTTATTTTTCCCCCTCCTTTGCGTTTAGCATGAATCAAACCTAGGTCTCCAGGATGTAAAGCCCATGGCTTTGCCACTGCACCAAGCACAACCTTATGCTATAATTCTCCAGATATAATATATACCTCTTAGTAGTTTCCACATTTATAAGCCAAAAGCTCAAACCTTAAACATTAATTTTACATATATATATAAATCTCAAACCCTAAACTCTAACCCTAAATATTTCAAATTAAACTCTAAACCCTAAAATTTCAAATAAATTCCACGCTAAATATTTTAAATTAAACTCTAAACCCCAAAACCCTAAAAATTTCAAATTAATTTAACGCTAAATATTTTAAATTAAGCTCTAAACCCTAAATATTTCAAATTAATTTCACGCTAAATATTTCAAATTAAACCCTAAACACTCAACACAAACCTTAAACCCTAAAATTCAAATTAATTCCACGCTAAATATTTTAAATTAAACCCTAAATCCCAAAACCTTAAAAATTTCAAATTGATTTCACGTTAAATATTTCAAATTAAACCATAAACCCTAAATATTTCAAATTAATTTCACGTTAAATATTTCAAATTAAACCCTAAACCCTAAAAATTTCAAATTAATTCCACACTAAATATTTAGTGTTTAATTTGAAATATTTAGCATGAAATTAATTTGAAATATTTAGGGTTTAATTTTAAATATTTAGCATGGAAATAATTTGAATTTTTAGGGTTTAGGGTTTGTGTCTGGGTTTGGGTTTATGGTTTAATTTGAAATATTTAGCGTGAATTTAATTTGAAAGTTTTAGGGTTTGGGGTTTGGGGTTTAATTTGAAATATTTAGGGTTAGAGTTTAGGGTTTGAGATTTATATATATGTGAAATTAGTGTTTAAGGTTTGAGCTTTTGGCTTATAAATGTGGAAACTACTAAGAGGTATATATTATATCTGGAGAATTATAGCACAAGGTTGTGCTTGGTGCAGTGGCAAAGCCATGGGCTTTACAACTTGGAGACCCAGGTTCGATTCATGCTAAACATAAAGGAGAGAAAATTATTTTTCTCGTGTCACCACCTGATTGGAGGGGGAAAATAAATTAATAAAATCAAATATAAATAATTAAAGTCCTCCAATAAGGTGTTAACACGTGTTACCACTTAATTAAATAATTTATTATTTTATTAATTTAAAATTAGGACTAAATTGAACAAATGTGTAAATAATAGGGACCAAATGTGTAATTTTTAAATTTTTCCGTCAATTGCCACGTGGCAGTTCCATCACTCCACCGTTAGGTTTTTAACGGCGGTGGTCAAAATAGGTTGATTTTATAAGTTCGGTGGTCTGATTGACGTTTTTTATAGTTCAATGGTCCAAATAGGTATCTCCAATTTATTTGGTGGTCAGTGGTGTAGTTTTCCCTAAGTATAATTTAGTGTGTATTTTTAACAACATAAATAATTAGTTTGGTGTGTAAAGAGAAAAATAAATCTATATTAATCATTTAGAGAAAAAATTTATTTTGGATATTTTTTGTATCCGCCACAGAAAGTGAAAAGGACATTTTACATATAGAAAGTCATCTCACTTGTAGATCTGCTTCTTCTTGATATGGGTAAATGTAGTATTATGTATTACTATGTTTGGTAAAGAGATGTTTGAGCTAAAATTAGAGATTCGATCGGTTAAATTTGTTAATTTAAATATTTGGTAAAGAACGGATTGAAATAGCGGGTTGATGTGAAACCTCTAATTAAAAAAAACTACTAATAGAAGTTTTTTAAAATTAGAAATTTTGACATAAGAGTTATAAAGACTCTTTTACTCTTAACAATTCTCAAAAATCTCTAAATAACCTAAATTTAATAATTTCTATCAACCTCACGTATTTACATTGTGACATTTGTAAACTAATACTTTTTGTATTTTTTTGTATTCTCACACATTTATATTTGTATTTAAATTTAATAATTAATTAAATTGTATTAAAAATAATTATATAAATAATAAATTAATATATAGATCTTTCAAATATGTTTAGTAATGTTATATTAAAATCTATTTTTTATAATGTAGTTAATATTAATAGATATAAAATATTGATAACTAGTAAACTATTCAAATAAGTATCAAATATAATCGTGTCCTTATATGTCAATTTGTTTGTTTAAATAATCAAACATTTATATGCTATCAGTTAATTTTACCAAACACTTTTATACAATCAGCTAATACAATCCGCTAGTCAAATAAGCTAATGCAATCAACTATCAACTATAAACTAATGTAATCCGCTATCAGCTATTAGCTAATGTAATCAGCTATCAGCTATTAGCTAATGTAATCCGCTATCAACTATCAGCTAATGTAATCCGCTATCAGCCATCAACTAATGCAACCAGCGTTTGCTTTAAACAAGAGCTCGTTATAATGGATATTTTTATGAATCAACAAAATTAAAGTTTTGTATTAATAATTTATAGATCAAGAGATCTACTAATTGATCTAGTGACTAAAAATGCTATATTGTTCTATTTTGTATGTGTTCAAATTTTAAGAATAGAATATCTATATTTAATAAAAATAATAATTTAAAGATTAGAATTCCAAGTTGTAATAGATGATTTGACAATGAATATATAGAATGTGTTAATGTTGAATGAATGAATTATAGATGCACTAATTTTCTTCATTTTTATTTTAGAAAAGTTATTTTTTACGTGACACAATTTTCAAATTTTTTATATAATACAATAACTGTGTTTAACTATATTTGACCTTATTGTTTCTAAAAAAAATATACACTGCATATGGACTTGGTTCGGTTCCATATTTTAAAGAAAATCCATAAAAAATATTTACTTTGATACCAAAATAAGTATATAAATACTATATAAAGATTTAAGAGAGATGAGGAGATAAATTTACACACACAAATATCGAACTTTGAATACTATATCCATGGTAATTTTTACCCGTGTTCCCTTTTGTTTGACGTTTATTTTGTTTTGGTCACTCGAATTCAAAAAAATCATTTTTTCCATTTACGTTTTAAATCGTGTCTATTTTGGTCCCTTTGCCGACCTCCGTTAATAAAAAAGAATTAATTTCTAATTTAACCCCAAACTTTCAAAACTTTATTTTTCATTATCTTTCCCAAAAATTTAAAAATTTTATTTCTTCACCAACCACCCGATCTTGACCCTCTTTTCACTGTCATGGGTCTGCTGCCCTGAAAGAAGAAAATTAATGTGAGAACTAAACCTTGTGTTAAACAAAAAATCGTTAGCGACCAATGGTTTGAAACACAAACATGATTGAGAAAAAAATAAGTTCCCAAGTTAAGTGATTCACGGACAATTACAATGTTCAAAAAACTTAATGCCAACACTAGAATTGATGGTGATGAGTAATGTTCTTACAAACATGCAGGTACACATATTTCATGAAACGACTACTTTTTACAAGTTTTCTTTGACAAGACAACAAGTATGTGTCAGTAAGTTTTAACAACAAGTTTTCAGTTTCATCCACATGCACAAACAATCACTCTTGCAAACATCAAGCATGATAAAATTAAGGGAAGAAGAACTGGTGGAAGCTTGGACGAAGATGTGATTGTGTTTAAACCAAATTTATGACAAGAATATCATTCATTATGCTTGCTACGCATAATACCTCAAAAACTATTAGACGCATATTGAATCAAAACACAAAACACCCTTACTGGTCTTGTAAAAGAAATTTTACAAAACTACTCTTTTTACTAAAAATAAATTGAAGCAAAACTTAAGTCATAATAAATTTGGTTTTATATGTGCAGTTCAGTTTAGCTTTAAAAATAAAATCAAAATAAAAGTTAAGTGAAGCAAAACCAGACTAATATAAAAATAGATTCTAAAGATAAAATGAACTCCGAAAGCTCCTTTAGTTAATATGGGAATATGTTTCAATACTAATTGTTTCTTCTCATGTTATATCCTCTACAACACACATAAGAAAAAACCACAGTTCCAATATTATCTTTTTCTATTTTTTTATCATACAATTCTAAACACAGTTCAGATTAAACCCAAAAAAGTCCTACTCAGAATACTAAAAACAGTTGAAATAAATTAATTAAAAGCCAATACAAATAAATTAATCAGAGATAGTAAAGAAAAATGGTTACTTGGAAGTAGCAGAAGATTCTTCTTCAAGCCAATTCTTTACATGTTTAACGTTGCGTTTCAAGATCGGGATCAGGTGGTGGGCGAAGTTTTTTTTTTTAAATTTTAGGAAAGATGGTAAAAATTTTTTTGAAAGTTTGGGGTTAAATTAGAAACTATTATATTTTGTTAATGAAGATTAACGACAAAAAAATAAAATAAAAAAAAAGACACAATTCAAAATGTAAGCAGCAAGAATATTTTTTTTAAATTCGAATAATTGAAATAAAACAAAGTTCAAACAAAAAGACCACAAGCGAAGATTTTCCCTTATATCAAAGGGTTCAAAATTCATATAACTCGTTAAATAGACCAACGATATATTGGCCAGTCCAAAAATTATGATGCTAGAAAACGCTAAAATGCTAGATAATTAAAGTGGCCCAATTAATTTTGTTTGGTCCACAATTTTCCTAACTAAATCATGGGGAAAAAATATTGTGGGGCAAAATAAATTGAAACAATCAAATTTGGTACTAGATGTTAATTTGCAATTGGTTTGTTTCATTTCTATTATTTTCATTGCGTAAATATCTACATGATTCCAAAACCGTTAGATTTATTTAGGATGGATAATGAGGTTAATTTACAAAGTATTTACTCTAAAAAATTACTATTTTATTTAGGAAAATTTTACAACGGGCGACGAACATTGATGAACACCACTAACGATGAACACCGATGAACACTATTAAATTAATTAATAAAAATTTAAAATTTCATTGACTTATCATACAATTAATAATTATTTTAAAAAATTCAATTAAATTATTTTTATATATTAAAATTTTATTATTTAATAAGGGTAAACTATATATTTAGTACCTCACATATTTCTGTATTTCTATTGAACCCTCATTATTTAAATATTATTTCAATTTGACCTTATTCTTTATAAAAAAAAATAATTTAACCCTAAACTATTAAACCTTAAACCTTAAACTCTTAAACACATACACTAAACCATATGCCATTAAAAATAATTTCACCATCATCGATTCAATTCAATTAAATTATTTTATAATTCAATTAAAAGCATTTACCTTGATATGATACAATCTCAATGCTACAGTCAAAACCTCCATGGTTCCGATCACAAGTGCAAAAGCTGAAAAACAAAATATTTATAAAATGGGAAATTAGAATATGTGTACGTGTGTGTAGAAAAAAAGAAAAGGATGACTGGAAAATGTGATGCCTGTGTGAAATTAATCCACTTGCATCAAGAGCATATTTGCAGTCACCGTGATCGGAGCATCTTTTTAGGCATCTTTTAAGTGAAATAGGCATAGTAGTACGGCCATCGAAAATGCCACAGGTTCGGTTTAGATGCCTTAATGCAATATTCCATATTCCTTCTCTAACATATAAGAAGTAAAGATCGACATTTTCATCAATCTAAAATATATTAAAAAATAAAATTATATATCAAATATAATTTTATTGAATTTTTTAGGAGAATTCAACCATTTATTGAATTGAATCGATGATGGTGAAATTATTTTTAATGGTATATGGTTTAGGGTATAGGTTTAAGAGATTAAGGGTTTAAGGTTTAATAGTTTAGGGTTTTAGGTTAATGGTTAAATTATTTTTTTATAAAGAATATGGTCAAATTGAAATAATATTTAAATAATGAGAGTTCAATAGAAATATAGAAATAGGTGAGGTACTAAATATATAGTTTACCCTTATTAAAAAATAAAATTTTAATCTATATAAAAGTAATTTAATTAAATTTTTAAAAATAATTATTAATTGTATGATGGGTCCTTGAAATTTTAATTTTTTATTAATTAATTTAATAGTATTCATCGGTGTTCATCGCACGTGGTAGACTCATCCATTTTATTTAATACCAACAATAGTTAGATGTAATCATTTTGTTCTTACACAAAAATAAAATATGAATTATAAAATGAACGTGTGGTGTACCTGAAAAAGAACAACCCATCAACGTTGATAATCCCACAAAATCTGAATATCCAACTGCAGGCTGCAGGAGAAAGTTTGAATTTCTATTTTAAACTTGCCGGAATTAGGAATTAACCAATCGATATTTAATTAAAAAGTCTGACCTTTCATTTGCAAATTTTCTTGGCAGACAAAAAAGAAAAAGACAGAGTCAAGGAACAATACAAAGTGTTGGTGAAAAACAGTTCATACTTATGAGAACTTGATGGAACTAACAACCTTTTTTTTCTTCTTTTTTGTTGTTGATATTGATGAAATTTACAATCTCTGCCCAACATTTTCAACAAAAACCGATAATTTGGACAGGTTTCTATTACTTAAATTCTACAAACAATCTTCTTCTTCTTCTTCTTAGAAGCAATTTAAAGTTAATAATCAATATGAACTCTGCATTTTACGCACACGATCCCTGAGGATTCCATTGTATAAAGCAATCCTATTAGGTGGCATTTCATTTCTGCAAAACCTATCAACTTTTGTCGTTTCTGCAATCAACTTCTTTCTCTGCTCTTTCCTGTACTCCTCTCCATTGCCGTTTCTTTCCTTCACATTCTCTGCAAACTGCACTCTCTTCTTCTTTTTATCTCTTTTCTTCCCCTCTGATCACAAAATAAACCAACAATCAGTAAAAGAAAAAAAAGCCATGAAAATACATATACACACAAACACAAAAACACACACCTGAAGAAGACAAGCAAGAACGCAGAGTTTGCTTAGGAGGAGGCAGAGTTTTTTGCCATGAAAGAGTAAGGAAAATCACAGTGCTGGAAACAACCATAGCAGTTGCTAAGACCAAACCACCCTGCGAACATAATCCTGAAGACATAGTGCCAGCGACCAGACACAAAAAAGTTGCAGTTAAATCTGCACTAATTGGTGGGGTAATGAGGTTTCTATGTATAGTGGAAAAAGGGGTTTAAAAAAACTGAAATGGAGGACGTGGTGATCTCAGACACTCCTTAAAGAAAAGAAAGTAAAAATAGGCGTGAGAATATGGAATTCTCTGGTTTTCTGTAGCTTTCTTATGGAGTCTGGTTTGGGATTTGGCTTTTTATAAAATGAGTGCACCACACGGACAAGGCAAAGTGGAAGAAGGAAATGAAGGGGAAGATGGGTCAACACAGTGCTCATGGACTTTTACAGCAACGGGTCAATTTTCTTTTATTATTGGTCTATTCGAATAAAGATTTAATTTAATTTTCATTATCACAAAAATAATTCTTATAACTCACTTTATTAATTTTAATATATGTTTTGTCTTAGTTCGATCGGAACTATTCTTATTATAAAATATGAGAGGATGCAAATCTTTAACCAAAAAAATAAAAGGATATAAACAATTTGAGTGTGCTTAAAACTATAATATCGTTTAATTTATAAATAATAATTTATTGCAGCAATTTAGATATTATATGTATATACCATTTATTTGTTGGATTCTTTTTACTATTAGATTTGATGGGAATGATTTGTTTCTAAATACTTTGATAAAAAATCATATATATTATCGATGCGTTGAATTTTCTTTCATCACATAAATATAGTATTGCTTTTTTATTTCTTGATATTAAATAGTTTCATAGCAGAAATCAAAGCAAGCAAACATTCTACAATTGTTACCAACTACATGTCTTTTACTAGTATACTGCCTGTTGGACCTATGGGATTGGGCTGCAACCACGGTCTATATATAATTAATCAATTTTAATCCAATTACCATAACATTGATTAATCTCCTAAACGACCAACATTTTTCCCAAAAGAATCTCGTAAAACACAAACATCAACAATTGTACAGATGGAGAATGGAGAAACCACCAATTGGGGGTAGCAGCTGAGCACCACGTGTCCAATAAATCATGTGAAATCAGGACCCTGTCGTACACGATTTGACACTCCTACACGTGTCTCCAATTAGGAACCCTCCTTTTCTCTGCAATTCAAGCTTTTCCATCTGTCTCACTATCCTTAGATTACTTGCATTATTGTTATATTAGCAATAAAAGATCAAAAGCTTTTAATAGACTCGTATAAAATTGATTGATTGAACATTCGATTTTTTAAGAATTACTAATTTTTTTATGTAAAATAAATAAAATTAATCAAATTCATTTTTGGTTAAATTGGATAATTTTTTGTAAGTTATAGATTATTTTCTTACTATACAATTTATATCTCTGTTTTTTTTTAATTAAATTCAAGTTTATTTGTTCACGTCCAATTTCATTTGATTTTGTTATATAAAAAATATGGAAAATAAAAAGGGCCAAAACTGCACTTGACATATTTGACAAGGTGCTCGTGATATTGCCAAATGGCTAACACACATTTGTCCTTATTGGAGCCTTTTATTTTGTCCCTTGGTTTGAGGTACTCCAATATCTCTCTTCTAGAATATGCACTTTTTTAATCGAAAACTTGGCTTGACAATACATAATTGGAAAAACTACACCGGTGGTTTTCTAACTATCACCATTCTCCTGTTTTGGTCCTCAAACTATGTTTTTCGGCAAATTCATCCCTTATGTTACATAGTTCTCCTGTTTTAGTCCCCAACGTTAAATAACTAACGGTTTTGCTGACGTGACATTATTTAATATTTTTTAATCATTTCTCTCTCCTCTTATATTATTTTTATTTAATTTTATTTATCCAATCATGTCGTGACACGTGTCACTACCATATTACTTGGAAAAAAACCCAAAATCCTTAAAAATGCATTTAGTGTCACAGGGATTCAAACCCAAGACCACCAACGCATAAGACATGCGTGTGAACCAAATATGCTAGACTAGTTACTTAATTCAAGTCTACTAGCATTTATATTTAAGCTGTACAAATTAACCTAAAAAACCTAAGAACACAATTGGTGCCACTCAGATTCAAACCCAGGTAACTAGCATGGAAAGCCAGCGTGTAAACCAATACCACTAAGCCAACTATTTGATTTAAATTTTCAAACATTTATATTTAACCTATACAAATTAGAAACAACACATTCGAACACAATACCCTATTGATAAAATTTTAAATATTTAACAACCAAGTTAAACTAATAAATTGTGCTATTTTTAAATTAAATATATTTAACTAAATTATGTTTAAAATTAAAAAATCAAACTAATTTTTTTTATAAAATTATTATTAAAAAATTATTATAAATTAATATTTATTTATTATATTTAATATATTATTAATAAATATTATTAGTTTAATATTGTTAATCATTTCTCTCTCCTCTTATATTATTAATAAATATTAACTTTATAATAAATAAATATTAATTTATAATAATTTTATAATAATAATAAATATTTAATTAGTTTTGTTATTATCAATCAGAGTAAAAAAATTAGTTTTATTTTTTAATTTTAAATATAATTTAGTTAAATATATTTAATTTAAAAATATCACAATTTATTAGTTTTAATTTGGTGGTTAAATATTTAAATTCTATTCAATAAGGTATTGTGTTCGAATGTGTTGTTTCTAATTTGTATAGGTTAAATATAAATGTTAGAAAATTTAAACCAAATAGTTGGGTTGGTGTAATTGGTTTACATGCTGGCCTTCTTTGCCAGTTACTTGGGTTCAAATTTCGCTGGCACCAATTGTGTTTTTAGGTTTTTTTGAATTAATTTGTACAACTTAAATATAAATGTTAGTAGACTTGAATTAAGTAACCAACTTAGCATAGACCCTAAACCCTAAATGAAATTTAGGAGAATCAGTCCATATATTTCTTATTGGTAGATAAAAACTAAAAAGCATAAACGTATGCACATCAGCACATGAATGAGATAAGATGGGTAGATATGGTAGTTTTATATTAACACGTTGAAAATAACGAATGACGATAAACACGCAGATACTGCCAAGACAATAGAGGGCAAAAAGGACATTTGGTTGGGTACTACCTGTTCAAAGTCAATTAAAAAGCTTAGAACAGCAAATGCGGAGATATTATTTTCTGTAACCCAAAAGACATAACTACCCTTTTTATTATTAGAAAATCCCACAGCTATATCCAGTAAAGAGTGATAGTTGTTTGGTTCTCCATAGAGAATTCATTCCTTGTATATTGGAAGATGACGCGAGCTGTGGTCTGTTTACTTCCCTTGATTTTCATCTTCTTCGCCGTTGCTGATGCTAAGCGCATCTTTCCACTCCCTCGGCCTCAGCCTCTCGAATCCTTCAAGGTCAATGCAACCCAGGTTCGAATCTGATTTCACGGATCTCTAATTTCTGCTTCATTTTCACATGTTTGACCAGGAGATCGTTGTAGTTATAGACTTATAGTTTGTTTTGAGCAAAACTTGCTGGGATTTCCAGAAATCTGATTTCAATTCATAGATCTCTACTTTGTTTTTTTCTTAGAATGGTGGGAGCTGCTCATACACAGTGTCAATAAGGACAAGCTGCTCTTCAACTAGGTATACACGAGATCAGATCAGTGTAGCATTTGGTGATGCTTATGGAAATCAGGTATGTTTTGTATGTTTGAATTGTAAAGATGATTGGGAAATGGGGGGTTTAGTTATGGTTTGAACTTTGAATGAATAGGTGTATGCACCGAGGCTAGATGATCCATCCTCCAGAACATTTGAAAGGTGTTCGACTGATACATTTCAAATAAAGGGGCCCTGCACATACCAGGTTTGCTATCTGTACCTGTACAGGAGTGGACATGATGGTTGGAAGCCAGAGAGTGTGTCGGTGTATGGCTACTATACCAAAGCTGCCACATTTTATTACAATGTCTTTGTTCCTAATGGGATTTGGTATGGCTTTGATTTCTGTAATAAGGGGGGTTCTGCATTTGCATCATCAGTTTAGGCCAATTGGGGGTTCTTGATGTTCAACATCGGTTTCGGAATCTACTGTTTTCATGTATTGAAACTTATTCAGGGATTTCAGACATTGGAGAAATAAAATTTTTTGTTTAACATGGTTGATGGTAATGAGTTATGACTTTTCTTGTCTGAAAAAAAAATGCAATGCAGATTTTTAGAATGGTCATAGATACTCATCCGTCTTACCTTTTGCATAGATTTGTATTTTGATATTTGTTCAAAGGCAAAGGCAATAGCCCAAATTACAAAACCCAAGCCTCAACCCAATATGAGTGGCCGATGCAATGCATCCATTATTGGATTAGAGAATTCACCTCAATCATAACAGGATTTGTTCAAATTTATATAAAAAATTTAACGTTCATATATCAGATTAAGTTGTCCAAAATACATTGAACCTATACACTAATCTCATGAACATTTTTAATCACGACACACACAAAACATCATGAGGGTTATATTGATGTATTTAAGGCTCCTCACCAATATAAGGAAAAAATTAAGGGTAAACTACAGTGAAGGTCACTTAATTATAGGTAAGATTACATTTAGGTCACCTAACTATTAAAAGTTACAGTTGGGTCACTCAATTATGGGTAAGGTTACATTTGGGTCAGCCAATTATTAAAGGTTACATTTGGGTCACTCAATTATGGGTAAGGTTACATTTGGGTCAGCCAATTGTTAAAGGTTACATTTGGGTCACTCAATTATGGGTAAGGTTACATTTGGGTCACTCAATTATGGGTAAGGCTGCATTTGGGTGACCCTTAATATTTAAAAAAGTACATCAATTTAGTCATTTTTTCTTTCAAATCACTTGTATACACTCATCAACATTAGATTACTTCATTTGAAATCATTAATTAATCTAATACACAAATTGATATACTTTTTTAATATGAAGGGTGACCCAAATATAACCTTACCCATAATTGAGTGATCCAAATGTAACCTTTAATAATTGGGTGATCCAAATGTAATCTTACCCGTAATTGAGTGACTCAAACGTAACCTTACTCATAATTAAGTGACCTCGCTTGTATTTTACCCAAAAATTAATTAGTATTTATAAAAAAAAATATTATTAATGTATTACTTTTTTATAAAGTCGATGAAAATAATACTATATTTTCTCTTTATTTTCTAGATGCCAATTTGATAGAGTCGGTATAATTTAGGGCCAAAGTTGTATTTAACCCAAAATGTAACGACGAAATGGAACAGGGAACTGGGGCTTTTGCGCCTTGGAATTAGTATATATACCTGCAGAATGCAATTGCAAAACAGGAAGAGATAAAGAAATGGGGTTGGTCGGAGACACCGTAGAGTACTCCATTAAATCAATTCAGATCCACCAGCTCCTCATTGAGGACTGAGCAGGGTACATTTGTTAATAGCTCCTCATTGAGGATTATTATATTATATCATATGCAGGGGCATATTTTGCTCTTGCACGAGTTAAGATCCTATTCGTTCAAGGGAGAATGTTTTTTTTAATGTTGATGTCAATCCCTATCTTTTGCATTTTATTTTTATCTGGTTGTATGTTTTACATTTTTTATACTTTTTGGTTTGGGGTTTAGAGTTTGGGGTTTAAGGTTTAAGATTTATAGATCATTATTTGAGGTTTAGAGCTTATGGCTTATTATTTAAGGTTTAAGGTTTATAAATCACTGTTTGAGGTTTAGAGCTTATGGCTCATTGTTTAAGGTTAATGGTTTAAAGGTTTAGAGTTTATATTTGAAGTTTAGGGTTTATTGTTTTATGCTTAGGATTTATGGCACGTGGTTTAAGTTTTGATATTTAGGGTTTAAGATTTGTGTTTAGGTCTAGCATTTAGGATTTATTGGTTAAGGTTTAAGTTATGTTTTGGGATAGGGTTTGAAGTTTGTCGTTTATTGTTTATGATCTAGGACTTGAGCTTGAGGTTTATGACTTAAAGCGTGTGGTTTCCCTAAACTTTCAACTATGAACCCCTAAACTCTGAATCTAAACTTCAAAAAAAAGGCTTTGTAAGAACAACCATGGTTACCAAGAATGCGGAACGGCACTCCGACATGCGACTCAAGGACGACGACCCAAAATATGGAACGAAACGGCGCAATACGCGACTTGGGACGCGATTCAGAACAGTTATGTTGGTTTTGAAAAAAGTGACGAGGAAGGAAAAAGTAGAAGAGACAATCATGAAACGACATAAATTTAAAAATAAAAACCCTAACTGCCGGTTGAGTTTTAAAACAACATGTTTTATAAAACAAACTCAAATACTCGAGTCTTCTTTTTTAGACTTAATTCAAAGGGAAAAATTAGGTGTTCATCCCATGAGCACTTAGAGTTCATAGAAATACCCTAAAACTTTTTAAATTTATGAATTAACCCCAAAAGTTTTATAAATTTTCAATTTAATCCAATGATTTAATATTAGTATAATTAATTATGTAGCCCATCTCATCTTACCGAATTCGATAAAGTAAGTTCCGCGTTCTTATTTTTATCCCCTATTTTGTATCGTATTGCATTTCAGGTAAATATGAGAACAACCAAGAAACAAACAAAGGGAGCAACCTGGTTGAAAACTCCCCTGTTAAGACGATCCCTAGAGATTCCTGACACAAGAAAAGAACATTCTCTGGCAAATTCACCCTTTTCCCCCACAAGAAACCCATAAATATTAAAGTACTACCATATAATTCCCAATCCAGAATAAAAGAATGAAGAATAACCTAAAGTTGTTCAAGTTCAAACCCAGTCCCAGATGCCAAGAGATGAGTGTGAATCAAGATTTTGGCTTTTTATTCGTCTGAAAATTTTGTCTCATCAAGACCCAAATAGTAAAACATTTACAGATCAGTTTAATTACATGCCAATCCAAAGTTCCAAACCACAAACATTAATTGAGTTCAAAACTTTAAACACCCAAAAGAAAGAGGGAAAAAAAGACATCACCAAGACTAGAAAAACATATATTACTATACTAACACTACCCATGAAGTTCACCAGAATTCCCATCGCCGGTTACTGGGAAATACAAGAACTATCAAAAAAGACCTATCTTGATCTAATCTTACCAGGTTTTTTCCTATGATTCTTGGGTGGTTTCCCGAAAGCACTGCAAAAGCCACAAGCTGACACCTTCGGAGAAGGCGGCTCAATAGCAGGGGTCACCTTACCAGTCCGGTAACTTCGTCTTTCACCGTTGGATCGGCTTCTTTCGTCGGTTTTGATTGGTCCAAGGTTCCTTGTCGGCCTAACGGCGTCGATCTTTGCCGGGTTACTACTGTCTTGTAACTTCCCTTGTTCGTCTGGCTTCGTTCCTCCTTGTTGTTTCAGCGCGTCCGATAAAAACCTGTCGTCCCAAACAAGCCCTGAAGAACCCTGCCTCCTGAAAGACACCTCAGATCTTTGCAAACCTGCCATGGCGGACGCCGGCTTTTCTGCTTTTCTCTTTAATGAACTAAAAGATAAAAGGCTATATCTCCATTAATATATATTCCAAACGGTTGTAAATATACGGGGAGAGAATGAAGGATAGAGAAATCTGGAAGTTTTTGGGTGTGAAAAAGTCCACCAGTCAATTATTTTAGGTTATATATAAATATATTTTCTGTCAACTGTTACAGTTGATGAGAACAGAGGGATTTGGTTAAATTATGAATAAAAATAATTATGCAATTCTAAAAAATTGATATCTTAATATTAATCATGCACATATAGTATATTATTTATTTTTACTATGTAGTTTAATTAAGATTTGATAGAAATATGCTCATCAGGTCATGGTAGTGCCCGACTCTAATTGCATGTTATAACCGTTGATGGATGATTCTAGTTTATTTAAACGTCTATTATCTATAAACTTATTGAATGATTCAAGTGATAATTCGAATTCGAATATTATAATCTATAAATATATATGAGTTTATCTATAACTAAAATTAAATTGAAATATAGTACTACATTGTAACTGAATTAGAATACTAAAAGAAACATATATTATTTATAATTCCAAAAGAAATCTAAATTAATTCTAAGATAATAATTTTTGATATTTTTATTCTCATGATCGTCAATGATGCTTAATTATTCATGCATAATTTAAGTTAGGTTAGACTGCGATTTTAAATTTTTTATCTAAGATTTAGATGGTTCAATTTTAAAATATTTTATATTAAATCAAATTATATTAACCTACTGTTAGTAGGTTCGAAGGTAGGTTTAAATCGACTTTTGAGAGAAAAAGTAAAAATGGTTAGTTTTGGCACATTGTTAATGATCAATTAATCACTTAGGAATATCTCATGCACTACCGTGATTTTTTGTTTTTGTTTTTACTAGCACTGTAATTTTAGAGGTTAAAAATTTGGTTTAAAGTTTAAGTTTATAAGGTTTAGAATCTAAGGATTGTGATTAGAATTTAGATTTTGGGTTAGAATTTAAGTTTTAGAGGTTTCAGTTTAAGTTTTAGGGTAGTATGGTAGAGATTTTAGTTTTAACCTATAAACTTTAAATTTTAACCCTAAACCTTCAATTCAAATTACTAGCCCTAAATTATAAGCTCGTAAACCTAAACTCTTAAACTATAAACACTATATTGAATCTCTAATCATTAATATTAAAGCACTTGAGGAAACAAAAAATTTCCACAGTCGATACATGATATAATTACCTTTAATGCTCAACCTTGCTAATGATAAGTTAATAACTTTTAAATTAGTATTAATTTTATTTTTAATTTTTTTTAAAATGAAGTTTCAGATTACACCCAAATTACAAAGGTGACTCCGCCACTACTTCCTCTTGAACATTGATGTCAAAGATGACATAATAACCTTGCTCTTGAACCAAACTGAATGAAGTCAATGATTTGGACAAGATGAAAGATTTGAATGAAATTTTGCACATATTATAAAAGCAAAAGGGAGCCTTTCCTATTTTATAAAAACATTTTCTATGGACCCCCATCTTTTAATTGGAGTGTTGAATTTAGGTGGGCAACCATGACAAACTTGAAAATAAATAAATAAATGCAATGAAAAATCGATTAATGTGAGATGTGAAGTATAAAACTCCAGCTGAAATTCTCTTTCATCATCATTTATCATCACTACATTGTCAATAGCATTATAATTAAACACCAGATTTTAAAAATACCAATAAAAAAAAACCAGCCAATTACATCAATAATAACTCATCTGTAGGGTTCTGCTCTGAACATAAAATTTGTGAATTCAGTCTAGTCTGAATTAATATATTATTCATTTCTTTCGAACTTGAAAAAAGTCGATAAAATGTTGGCTCCACTTGATATCCTCAAATGCAAATGGAGAAAGATTTAACATTGGACCATGTTACAACACCCACTGCTGGATTGGTCCTGGAGATATTTAACATTGGAAGGTACCTAAATTGCCTTTTAAAAGGGTTACATAGACCTAACTGAATAGTTGTACATTTTGTTGGTCTTACAAGGATGAGGGAACCGATCAATGCAACAGGTCGAACCGGGTCGGGCAAGAAATCGAATGAGATCATGTGCCAATTGTCGGTGACCGAATTATGGACATAGCAGTGTTGGCCACGGTTGCGAGCTGGGAGAGCCAAGAACCAAGGTTGGTGGTGTGATGCGGCAGTGCTTTGAAGGAGGTGGTGGTCATGGGATAGGTCGCGGCACACATGTGCCAATGCCGGCAAGCAGTCCGGGGAGAGGATGGAGAAGATCTTAGATAGAACGTCAAAGGGAAGGTTGCTCCCACTTCTGTAAGTGGGTTTGGTTGTAGAAGATGGAGAATCTTGGGAGAAATACTAGAAGTGTGTTTGTGTGTATGGATTAATTAATTTGATACTTTACATGTTCAGATGTTGGATAGAAGCTTGCAAATGTCACTGAATTGCCCATCTTACTTCCCAGGCTGTATAACTAGGCAGAGAAATCTTTGTAATCAAAGGTTGAATCCAATTCTTGCTATGCCTCTGTTAATAATAGTTGTTAGTTTGTTAGTATGCAGTTAGTAGTATGTTAGAGTTAGTTAGTAGCAACTGCTCTGTAACTGAGTGAGAATCATCTTGTATATAAAGGCTCTTGTATCTAACTTTATAATCAATGAAAATTACAGAGTTAAACTTTAGTTTCTTCTTTTAACATGGTATCAGGAGTCTAAAAGATCTGGGATGTGTTTCTTTGGGCCTTCCGGTTTATTGGGTATGTTATTGTGTTTTCTGTTTTTTCGGTTTTTCCCAAATTTCTCTATCGAGGGTTTCTTTTTCCCCAAATTTCGTTCTCTTGTTTTCGATTGCCTTGCTTCATGTTCGTCGGATTCCATGGATGCCGTTTCCGATATCAGCCATCCGTTGTTTCTCCACCCCTCCGACACACCTGGCGTTCTATTGGTTTCGCATCAGCTTGTTGGCGTTGACAATTATAGCATCTGGAGCAGATCGATGCGCATCGCTCTTCTTGCCAAAAATAAACTTGGCTTCGTTGATGGTGATTGCAAGAAGGAGACCTATCAGGATGCGTTGCTTTCTCAGTGGGAACGATGTAATGCCATTGTTCTCTCGTGGATTCTTAACTCCGTCAGTAAAGAGCTCTCTGCCGGCGTTGTCTGTAACACCCCAAAAATTACCCTAATTTAAAAACCCTAATTTTAAAATCCCTAAATCAGAAACCCTAATATTTGGGCATTTTGGAATCAAACCCTAATTGTAAATTGAGGGCAATATTGAGATAAATCAGAATTTTTGTGACTTTTTGTATAAATCGGAAGATATGAGAACCCTTTTGTGACATGGGTAAATCTTTAGAACCTTCTTTTGCGATTTACCCCTTATTTAGGGTATTTGACTTTTGTTTTCACCCTAAATCATCCCATTCATCTCCCATTATTGTTTCTATCAGCAGCCGCACTCCCCTTATCTTAGTCTTCCCTCTCTCGTTTTTCATCTCACCATCACCCTCACTCCTTTTCGTCTCCGACGACCCTCCGTCCGCCGTCCGTGGCTTGCTCGGCCAACACCATCGCAACCACCATTTTCGTGCGAACAAACCCCGACCCTTGGCTCTTTTCCACCGACCATTGTTTGCTCGGAAATGATATAAACCCGTTCGGCTCCCCTTTACGCCACCGTCGCCGTCGATCTGCGTCCGTCGTCACCTCGGTGTCCTCGAGTATCTGTCGTTGATGCGTTGTCGTACCGCCGCAAAGTCGAACTGTGCTGCCGTCGTTTTCTGTTGTTTTTTTTGTGCCGCCATGTCCCACCTTTGCTCCCCTCAGATTTGGCTTTATTTCATCGCGCCGCCGGTAAGCACTCAGAAACCCTAACCCCATGTATGTTGAAAAGGTTAGAGTGGGTTGTGTGTTTGGGGCAAGCTTTTAACTTATGTTTTCATGGTTGTGGTTATAGGCGTTAAGCCATCTGAGATCTTTGTCGCCATCGTGTCGAACTGCTATCGCCGCCGCTATGTCGAACCGCCGCCGTTCGGGCACCAGTCACGCCGTTGGTGGCGTTTGTAAACCCTGGTTGTATTGATCTGTTGAGAGGAGATAAGTTTTGGGCTGATTGTGTTGTGTGTAATTTGTTGAGACCAAATCAGGCCCATATGAGCATGACCTGGTGTAGGAGTAGTCCCATGAGCCCACGAGTGTAACCCGTTTAATTGAATGGACAGACCGGATCTGTGAAACCATATGTGACTCGGATTGAACCGAACCGGATCAGTGTGCTAGACTGAATCGGTCTTTGAATCTTTTAACCTGAACCAGATCAGTGAGCATTGAACCGAACCAGTGAACCAATTGTGAACTGAACTAGATGAATTGGACCGAACCGATAGAATTGCCTTTGACTCGTTTGACCGACCTGATAGTTGGCTTGTTGACTGTTGACCAGACCTTTGACTAAGTTTGACCCTTTGACCAGTTTGACTTTGACCAGAGTTGACTTTTTCGGGAAACGTTCCTCTTGACCTTTTTCGACGTCCTGAGTCCGTATCCGCTGCCCATTTTGTCAAATTCAAATCCGAAAGCTCCGTTCTTCTAATTTCAATTAATTATTCATAAAATCTAATAAGTTGTGAATTTCAGAATCTGATTCGGAATATTCTTGTGTTCAGGTGATAACGTCTTCGAGACCAACGAGTTACCCCCAGTTGTTCAGATCGACCGTACAAGTTCTCCGATATCTTCACGTGAGTATATCTTTAGTTCAGTTTTTAGTGTTTTAGTCGATGGCTTAGTGTTAGTAATAAATGTTAATATAGAGTTTATACCTTCGTAGGTCATGATTCAGCTAGATCTGAGTGGGAGATGCGTTTTCTCGAAATTAGAGCTACTGTTGCTAAAGGTGTGTCTCTTCCTGATTTATAAACTTGTGTGTTTCTTTCTGTGCTTAAAGTTTTATGTGCTTTTCTGGTATTAATATAAGTAAATGTTTTGTATATTTTGTGTGCATACTCTGTTGTGATAGGGTGAATATTTCAGACATCATGCATAACATGTTATACTGTGATTTAAGTGAAATATCAGATTTTCAGAAACGTAAAACATCGGATTTAAAGTATTGTGCAAATTGAATTTTCAAGTTTCGGATAAAACTCGGATTTTAAAATCTGCATCATATCATTGTGGGTATATGAATTGAGATTTGTTCGGGGAAGTTCAGTGGTTTCAACCTTCGGGTTGAATTCCGCTTCGGATTAGTGGTTTCAACCTTCGGGTTGAATTCCGCTTCGGATTAGTGGTTTCAACCTTCGGGTTGAATTTCGCTTCGGATCAGTGGTTCCACCCTTCGGGCTGAGTTCCACTTCGGATGGTGACATGGAGAAAGTAGGTTCTGGGGAACCTTACTTTTCGGTGTATCGGAGATGGGTACTATGATTCATGTGCATCAGACATCATATCATCATGATTCAGTTTTATTGTGTTTTCAGAAAAGTATTTATCAGAAAATAAAATACTGTTTTGTTTTGTTTTCGGTTGCACTTTAGAGACACACTAAGCTCTTTAGCTTACACCCTTTAGTTTTTACATTTTCAGATATCTCAGACTCTTTTAGGCGATCGGTACTTGGAGCATCTCTTGTTTATTCAGATAAATTATTATTCAGTACGAACTTTCCTGTTACCTCAGAATTATTATTTTAATATGTTTTGGGATATTTGTGTAAAATGGACATTGAGACTGTTTTTAATTTGGGTTTTATTAAATGCATGCATCTATGGAGTTACTTTCGGATTTTTAATTAATTATCGGAACATCGTTCAAAAGTTTAGTTTTTATTTCAATCGGAATATTTGTTGAGTTTTACTTATTTTACTCGATTCTTTTGAATTACAAAATATTTTAACCTAAATTGTATCTTGGGGGACAAGTTTTCAAACCTAACTTCCTAGATTCGGCCCAATTCTTCTTGGTCGGGTTTAGGGGGTTACATTTAGTGGTATCACCCCAAAAATTACCCTAATTTAAAAACCCTAATTTTAAAATCCCTAAATCAGAAACCCTAATATTTAGGCATTTTGGTATCAAACCCTAATTGTAAATTGAGGGCTATATTGAGATAAATCAGAATTTTTGTGACTTATTTGTATAAATCGGAAGATATGAGAACCCTTTTGTGACATGGGTAAATCTTTAGACCCTTCTTTTGCGATTTACCCCTTATTTAGGGTATTTGACTTTTGTTTTCACCCTAAATCATCCCATTCATCTCCCATTATTGTTTCTATCAGCAGCCGCACTCCCCTTATCTTAGTCTTCCCTCTCTCGTTTTTCATCTCACCATCACCCTCACTCCTTTTCGTCTCCGACGATCCTCCGTCCGCCGTCCGTGGCTTGCTCGGCCAACACCATCGCAACCACCATTTTCGTGCGAACAAACCCCGACCCTTGGCTCTTTTCCACCGGCCATTGTTTGCTCGGAAATGATATAAACCCGTTCGGCTCCCCTTTACGCCACCGTCGCCGTCGATCTGCGTCCGCCGTCGCCTCGGTGTCCTCGAGTATCTGTCGTTGATGCGTTGTCGTACCGCCGCAAAGTCGAACTGTGCTGCCGTCGTTTTCTGTTGTTTTTTTTGTGCCGCCATGTCCCACCTTTGCTCCCCTCAGATTTGGCTTTATTTCATCGCGCCACCGGTAAGCACTCAGAAACCCTAACCCCATGTATGTTGAAAAGGTTAGAGTGGGTTGTGTGTTTGGGGCAAGCTTTTAACTTATGTTTTCATGGTTGTGGTTATAGGCGTTAAGCCATCTGAGATCTTTGTCGCCATCGTGTTGAACTGCTATCGCTGCCGCTGTGTTGAACCGCCGCCGTTCGGGCACCAGTCACGCCGTTGGTGGCGTTTGTAAACCCTGGTTGTATTGATCTGTTGAGAGGAGATAAGTTTTGGGCTAATTGTGTTGTGTGTAATTTGTTGAGACCAAATCAGGCCCATATGAGCATGACCTGGTGTAGGAGTAGTCCCATGAGCCCACGAGTGTAACCCGTTTAATTGAATAGACAGACCGGATCTGTGAAACCATATGTGACTCGGATTGAACCGAACCGGATCAATGTGCTAAACTGAATCAGTCTTTGAATCTTTTAACCTGAACCAGATCAGTGAGCATTGAACCGAACCAGTGAACCAATTGTGAACTGAACTAGATGAATTGGACCGAACCGATAGAATTGCCTTTGACCCGTTTGACCGACCTGATAGTTGACTTGTTGACTGTTGACCAGACCTTTGACTAAGTTTGACCCTTTGACCAGTTTGACTTTGACCAGAGTTGACTTTTTCGGGAAACGTTCCTCTTGACCTTTTTCGACGTCCTGAGTCCGTATCCGCTGCCCGTTTTGTCAAATTCAAATCCGAAAGCTCCGTTCTTCTAATTTCAGTTAATTATTCATAAAATCTAATAAGTTGTGAATTTCAGAATCTGATTCGGAATATTCTTGTGTTCAGGTGATAACGTCTTCGAGACCAACGAGTTACCCCCAGTTGTTCAGATCGACCGTACAAGTTCTCCGAGATCTTCACGTGAGTATATCTTTAGTTCAGTTTTTAGTGTTTTAGTCGGTGGCTTAGTGTTAGTAATAAATGTTAATATAGAGTTTATACCTTCGTAGGTCCTGATTCAGCTAGATCTGAGTGGGAGATGCGTTTTCTCGAAATTAGAGCTACTGTTGCTAAAGGTGTGTCTCTTCCTGATTTATAAACTTGTGTGTTTCTTTCTGTGCTTAAAGTTTTATGTGCTTTTCTGGTATTAATATAAGTAAATGTTTTGTATATTTTGTGTGCATACTCTGTTGTGATTGGGTGAATATTTCAGACATCATGCATAACATGTTATACTGTGATTTAAGTGAAATATCAGATATTCAGAAACGTAAAACTTCGGATTTAAAGTATTGTGCAACTTGAATTTTCAAGTTTCGGATAAAACTCGGATTTTAAAATCTACATCATATCATTGTGGGTATATGGATTGAGATTTGTTCGGGGAAGTTCAGTGGTTTCAACCTTCGGGTTGAATTCCGCTTCGGATTAGTGGTTTCAACCTTCGGGTTGAATTCCGCTTCGGATCAGTGGTTCCACCCTTCGGGCTGAGTTCCACTTCGGATGGTGACATGGAGAAAGTAGGTTCTGGGAACCTTACTTTTCGGTGTATTGGAGATGGGTACTATGATTCATGTGCATCAGACATCATATCATCATGATTCAGTTTTATTGTGTTTTCAGAAAAGTATTTATCAGAAAATAAAATACTGTTTTGTTTTGTTTTCGGTTGCACTTTAGAGACACACTAAGCTCTTTAGCTTACACCCTTTAGTTTTTACTTTTTCAGATATCTCAGACTCTTTTAGGCGATCGGTACTTGGAGCATCTCTTGTTTATTCAGATAAATTATTATTCAGTACGAACTTTTCTGTTACCTCAGAATTATTATTTTAATATGTTTTGGGATATTTGTGTAAAATAGACATTGAGACTGTTTTTAATTTGGGTTTTATTAAATGCATGCATCTATGGAGTTACTTTCGGATTTTTAATTAATTATCGGAACATCGTTCAAAAGTTTGGTTTTTATTTTAATCGGAATATTTGTTGAGTTTTACTTATTTTACTCGATTCTTTTGAATTACAAAATATTTTAACCTAAATTTTATCTTGGGGGACAAGTTTTCAAACCTAACTTCCTAGATTCGGCCCAATTCTTCTTGGTCGGGTTTAGGGGGGTTACATTTAGTGGTATCACCCCAAAAATTACCCTAATTTAAAAACCCTAATTTTAAAATCCCTAAATCAGAAACCCTAATATTTGGGCATTTTGGTATCAAACCCTAATTGTAAATTGAGGGCTATATTGAGATAAATCAGAATTTTTGTGACTTATTTGTATAAATCGGAAGATATGAGAACCCTTTTGTGACATGGGTAAATCTTTTGACCCTTCTTTTGCGATTTACCCCTTATTTAGGGTATTTGACTTTTGTTTTCACCCTAAATCATCCCATTCATCTCCCATAATTGTTTCTATCAGCAGCCGCACTCCCCTTATCTTAGTCTTCCTTCTCTCGTTTTTCATCTCACTATCACCCTCACTCCTTTTCGTCTCCGACGACCCTCCGTCCGCCGTCTGTGGCTTGCTCGGCCAACACCATCGCAACCACCATTTTCGTGCGAACAAACCCCGACCCTTGGCTCTTTTCCACCGGCCATTGTTTGCTCGGAAATGATATAAACTCGTTGGGCTCCCCTTTACGCCACCGTCGCCGTCGATCTGCGTCCGTCGTCGCCTCGGTGTCCTCGAGTATCTGTCGTTGATGCGTTGTCGTACCGCCGCAAAGTCGAACTGTGCTGCCGTCGTTTTCTGTTGTTTTTTTTTGTGCCGCCATGTCCCACCTTTGCTCCCCTCAGATTTGGCTTTATTTCATCGCGCCGCCAGTAAGCACTCAGAAACCCTAACCCCATGTATGTTGAAAAGGTTAGAGTTGATTGTGTGTTTGGGGCAAGCTTTTAACTTATGTTTTCATGGTTGTGGTTATAGGCGTTAAGCCATCTGAGATCTTTGTCGCCATCGTGTCGAACTGCTATCGCCGCCGCTATGTTGAACCGCCGCCGTTCGGGCACCAGTCACGCCGTTGGTGGCGTTTGTAAACCCTGGTTGTATTGATCTGTTGAGAGGAGATAAGTTTTGGGCTGATTGTGTTGTGTGTAATTTGTTGAGACCAAATCAGGCCCATATGAGCATGACCTGGTGTAGGAGTAGTCCCATGAGCCCACGAGTGTAACCCGTTTAATTGAATGGACAAACCGGATCTGTGAAACCATATGTGACTCGGATTGAACCGAACCGGATCAGTGTGCTAGACTGAATCGGTCTTTGAATCTTTTAACCCGAACCAGATCAGTGAGCATTGAACCGAACCAGTGAACCAATTGTGAACTAAACTAGATGAATTGGACCGAACCGATAGAATTGCCTTTGACCCGTTTGACCGACCTGATAGTTGACTTGTTGACTGTTGACCAGACCTTTGACTAAGTTTGACCCTTTGACCAGTTTGACTTTGACCAGAGTTGACTTTTTCGGGAAACGTTCCTCTTGACCTTTTTCGACGTCCTGAGTCCGTATCCGCTGCCCGTTTTGTCAAATTCAAATCCGAAAGCTCCGTTCTTCTAATTTCAGTTAATTATTCATAAAATCTAATAAGTTGTGAATTTCAGAATCTGATTCAGAATATTCTTGTGTTCAGGTGATAACGTCTTCGAGACCAACGAGTTACCCCCAGTTGTTCAGATCGACCGTACAAGTTCTCCGAGATCTTCACGTGAGTATATCTTTAGTTCAGTTTTTAGTGTTTTAGTCGGTGGCTTAGTGTTAGTAATAAATGTTAATATAGAGTTTATACCTTCGTAGGTCCTGATTCAGCTAGATCTGAGTGGGAGATGCGTTTTCTCGAAATTAGAGCTACTGTTGCTAAAGGTGTGTCTCTTCCTGATTTATAAACTTGTGTGTTTCTTTCTGTGCTTAAAGTTTTATGTGCTTTTCTGGTATTAATATAAGTAAATGTTTTGTATATTTTGTGTGCATACTCTGTTGTGATTGGGTGAATATTTCAAACATCATGCATAACATGTTATACTCTGATTTAAGTGAAATATCAGATTTTCAGAAACGTAAAACATCGGATTTAAAGTATTGTGCAACTTGAATTTTCAAGTTTCGGATAAAACTCGGATTTTAAAATCTGCATCATATCATTGTGGGTATATGGATTGAGATTTGTTCGGGGAAGTTCAGTGGTTTCAACCTTCGGGTTGAATTCCGCTTCGGATTAGTGGTTTCAACCTTCGGGTTGAATTCCGCTTCGGATCAGTGGTTCCACCCTTCGGGCTGAGTTCCACTTCGGATGGTGACATGGAGAAAGTAGGTTCTGGGGAACCTTACTTTTCGGTGTATCGGAGATGGGTACTATGATTCATGTGCATCAGACATCATATCATCATGATTCAGTTTTATTGTGTTTTCAGAAAAGTATTTATCAGAAAATAAAATATTGTTTTGTTTTGTTTTCGGTTGCACTTTAGAGACACACTAAGCTCTTTAGCTTACACCCTTTAGTTTTTACTTTTTCAGATATCTCAGACTCTTTTAGGCGATCGATACTTGGAGCATCTCTTGTTTATTCAGATAAATTATTATTCAGTACGAACTTTTCTGTTACCTCAGAATTATTATTTTAATATGTTTTGGGATATTTGTGTAAAATGGACATTGGGACTGTTTTTAATTTGGGTTTTATTAAATGCATGCATCTATGGAGTTACTTTCGAATTTTTAATTAATTATCGGAACATCGTTAAAAAGTTTGGTTTTTATTTTAATCGGAGTATTTGTTGAGTTCTACTTATTTTACTCGATTCTTTTGAATTACAAAATATTTTAACCTAAATTGTATCTTGGGGGACAAGTTTTCAAACCTAACTTCCTAGATTCGGCCCAATTCTTCTTGGTAGGGTTTAGGGGGTTACATTTAGTGGTATCAGAGCCTAGGTTCAACCCTCGGACTATGAGGCTCACAAAAGTTGTTTTCAAAAAGTTTTCGACTTCTGCATGCATTTAAAATATTTTGGTACGGATGGTGATTTTCAAAAAAAAATATAATATTATGGTATTATGTGATTTTGACTTCAACATTTTCAATGTGTTTTAAATCTGAGACTCCAGTACCGATTCTAACTCTAGGTTATTAACTTCTGGTATATAGTTCATTATGCCACCGTGTAGGAGTCTTAATCTATCGTTTGTTTGAGGTCGTGACCAAAGCCGTACTGCTACTTCTGGTAGTGATCTCCCGCCTTCTGTTGGGCAAGCAAAAATTCAGAATAAGTTACATGTTGATGAAAACCATTCGTTAGGAGTATATCAGATCGGAAGTGATAACTCACTTGATATTGAGAACACTGATTGATATGTGGGAGCCGAGTTCTTAGCGAAATGTTGCGATGATTTTACGAATTTGAAACAGAACAATATATCAGTGAATGATTATGAGATGGAATTTTGGAGGTTGGCCAAGCATGCTCCTGGGTTAGTCGCGATTGAGAAAGATAAGTGTGACTGGTTTTTGAAAGGAGTTTACCTATTTAGAGAGATGTTGCTACGCATCAGGATAAGTATTCAGCGACATGGTTGATCGAGCTAAAACTGCTGGGAAAATTCTTGCACTAATGAAAAATGAGGAATTTCATAATTCTGTTCAAGCCGGGAAGCAACCGGACACGTTTGTACAACCAAGCTCTGTCAACTCGTTTGGAAAGAGTCTTAGAGAGGAGTTTGTTTCTCACAGTTACCGAAATGTGAGACTTACAGCATCGACAGTTCCGTTTGGTAGCGTTGGTAGTTCGAAAGTTTGTCGGCCTATTTCTGTATGTGGTTACTACAATAAGAAGCATAACAGAGAGTGCAGATTGATGGATAGAACGTGTTTTTGATGTGGATCTCATGATCATTACTTGAAGAATGTCCTCGACCACCTACCGATTCATTCGTTCAGGGTCAGACACATGCGTCAGTTCGGGCACCTCACCGAGGTTGAGGGTAGTTTAGATCATCTGCTTCTGGTACAGATAGTAGAGGTAGACCTGCTCAGAGTAATAGGTCAGTTGGATATGAGATTAGATTACCAGGTTTAGTATATTCGACCGGAGTTTGCGTTGGATGTGATGATATGCAAAATGACGTAATAGCTACATCTATGATGTTTTCAGTTCTATTTTTGGTCATGATGGATTTTGAATTCAGAATAAGTAAGTATTGAATGTGCTAGTCAGTTGTGACATCTGTTGCTAAGTCCGAAAATTTCGAGGACGAAATTTCTTTTAAGGGAGGGAGAGTTGTAACACCCCAAAAATTACCCTAATTTAAAAACCCTAATTTTAAAATCCCTAAATCAGAAACCCTAATATTTGGGCATTTTGGAATCAAACCCTAATTGTAAATTGAGGGCTATATTGAGATAAATCAGAATTTTTGTGACTTATTTGTATAAATCAGAAGATATGAGAACACTTTTGTGACATGAGTAAATCTTTAGACCCTTCTTTTGCGATTTACCCCTTATTTAGGGTATTTGACTTTTGTTTTCACCCTAAATCATCCCATTCATCTCCCATTATTGTTTCTATCAGCAGCCGCACTCCCCTTATCTTAGTCTTCCCTCTCTCGTTTTTCATCTCACCATCACCCTCACTCCTTTTCGTCTCCGACGACCCTCCGTCCGTCGTCCGTGGCTTGCTCGGCCAACACCATCGCAACCACCATTTTCGTGCGAACAAACCCCGACCCTTGGCTCTTTTCCACCGGCCATTGTTTGCTCGGAAATGATATAAACCCGTTCGGCTCCCCTTTACGCCACCGTCGCCGTCGATCTGCGTCCATCGTCGCCTCGGTGTCCTCGAGTATCTGTCGTTGATGCGTTGTCGTACCGCCGCAAAGTCGAACTGTGCTATCGTCGTTTTCTGTTTTTTTTTTTGTGCCGCCATGTCCCACCTTTGCTCCCCTCAGATTTGGCTTTATTTCATCGCGCCGCCGGTAAGCACTCAGAAACCCTAACCCCATATATGTTGAAAAGGTTAGAGTGGGTTGTGTGTTTGGGGCAAGCTTTTAACTTATGTTTTCATGGTTGTGGTTATAGGCGTTAAGCCATCTGAGATCTTTGTCGCCATCGTGTCGAACTGCTATTGCCGCCGCTATGTCGAACCGCCACCGTTCGGGCACCAGTCACGCCGTTGGTGGCGTTTGTAAACCCTGGTTGTATTGATCTGTTGAGAGGAGATAAGTTTTGGGCTGATTGTGTTGTGTGTAATTTGTTGAGACCAAATCAGGCCCATATGAGCATGACCTGGTGTAGGAGTAGTCCCATGAGCCCACGAGTGTAACCCGTTTAATTGAATGGACAGACCGAATCTGTGAAACCATATGTGACTCGGATTGAACCGAACTGGATCAGTGTGCTAGACTGAATCGGTCTTTGAATCTTTTAACCCGAACCAGATCAGTGAGCATTGAACCGAACCAGTGAACCAATTGTGAACTGAACTAGATGAATTGGACCGAACCGATAGAATTGCCTTTGACCCGTTTGACCGACCTGATAGTTGACTTGTTGACTGTTGACCAGACCTTTGACTAAGTTTGACCCTTTGACCAGTTTGACTTTGACCAGAGTTGACTTTTTCGGGAAACGTTCCTCTTGACCTTTTTCGACGTCCTGAGTCCGTATCCGCTGCCCGTTTTGTCAAATTCAAATCCGAAAGCTCCGTTCTTCTAATTTCAGTTAATTATTCATAAAATCTAATAAGTTGTGAATTTCAGAATCTGATTCGGAATATTCTTGTGTTCAGGTGATAACGTCTTCGAGACCAACGAGTTACCCCCAGTTGTTCAGATCGACCGTACAAGTTCTCCGAGATCTTCACGTGAGTATATCTTTAGTTCAGTTTTTAGTGTTTTAGTCGGTGGCTTAGTGTTAGTAATAAATGTTAATATAGAGTTTATACCTTCGTAGGTCCTGATTCAGCTAGATCTGAGTGGGAGATGCGTTTTCTCGAAATTAGAGCTACTGTTGCTAAAGGTGTGTCTCTTCCTGATTTATAAACTTGTGTGTTTCTTTCTGTGCTTAAAGTTTTATGTGCTTTTCTGGTATTAATATAAGTAAACGTTTTGTATATTTTGTGTGCATACTCTGTTGTGATTGGGTGAATATTTCAGACATCATGCATAACATGTTATACTGTGATTTAAGTGAAATATCAGATTTTCAGAAACGTAAAACATCGGATTTAAAGTATTGTGCAACTTGAATTTTCAAGTTTCGGATAAAACTCGGATTTTAAAATCTGCATCATATCATTGTGGGTATATAGATTGAGATTTGTTCGGGGAAGTTCAGTGGTTTCAACCTTCGGGTTGAATTCCGCTTCGGATTAGTGGTTTCAACCTTCGGGTTGAATTCTGCTTCGGATTAGTGGTTTCAACCTTCGGGTTGAATTCCGCTTTGGATCAGTGGTTCCACCCTTCGGGCTGAGTTCCACTTCGGATGGTGACATGGAGAAAGTAGGTTCTGGGGAACCTTACTTTTCGGTGAATCGGAGATGGGTACTATGATTCATGTGCATCAGACATCATATCATCATGATTCAGTTTTATTGTGTTTTCAGAAAAGTATTTATCAGAAAATAAAATATTGTTTTGTTTTGTTTTCGGTTGCACTTTAGAGACACACTAAGCTCTTTAGCTTACACCCTTTAGTTTTTACTTTTTCAGATATCTCAGACTCTTTTAGGCGATCGGTACTTGGAGCATCTCTTGTTTATTCAGATAAATTATTATTCAGTACGAACTTTTCTGTTACCTCAGAATTATTATTTTAATATGTTTTGGGATATTTGTGTAAAATGGACATTGGGACTGTTTTTAATTTGGGTTTTATTAAATGCATGCATATATGGAGTTACTTTCGGATTTTTAATTAATTATCGGAACATCATTCAAAAGTTTGGTTTTTATTTTAATTGGAATATTTGTTGAGTTTTACTTATTTTACTCGATTCTTTTGAATTACAAAATATTTTAACCTAAATTGTATCTTGGGGGACAAGTTTTCAAACCTAACTTTCTAGATTCGGCCCAATTCTTCTTGGTCGGTTTAGGGGGTTACATTGTCTTTGCTTCAAGTGCGGCGCTGGTGTGGAAAGATCTTAAGGAGCGGTTTAACAAGACTGACGGTTCTAGGGTTTACTTCCTTCACCGTGAGATTACGATGCTTCATCAGGGTGAGATGTCTGTTTCTTCCTATTTTACGCGTCTCAAGTTGTTGTGGGATGAATATCATACGTTAATTCCGTTTACTACTTGTGAATGTGAGTTGTCTCAACAAAACCTCAAGCATCTGGCTCAATGAAACGTATTCTGCAGTCCGTAGTCAAATCCTATTGATGCAGCCCTTGCCTAATGTCAATCGTGCCTATTCGATGGTGGCTGAGGAGGAATCACAACGTTTGCAGTTGTCAGGTATTATGCCTATTTCTGAGTCTGTTGTTATGCTTTCTAATGCTGGGGGTTCGGTTGATCGTCGGAGGTTCAGTGGGGTGTGTGACTATTGTAAACTTCGTGGGCATAACCGTGAGAGTTGTTATAGATTAATTGGTTTTCCTTCGGATTTTAAGTTTTCCAGAAAGAAGGGTACTGTTGCTACTAACAGTGTTCAAGTTTCTGAGTCAAAGTCTACTGATGTTTCTTTGGCTACGTCTGGTACTACTGATGTTTCTCTTTCACCTGGTGTTCCGAGTGCACCTCTCTTCACCTCTGAGCAATATCATCAGATCCTGTCTCTTCTGAACAAGCCTTTCTCTTCCGAGTCCTCTGTTCATTTGGCAGGTATTCTCTCTTACTGTTTATCAGTTTCTGGCAACTCTTATCGATGGATCTTGGATACGGGTGCCACAGACCATATGATATCTGATCCTCAGAGTTTAGTATCTCCTGTTTCTTGCTCTTCTGATTCTCGCTTTGTCACTCTTCTTAATGGTAATACTGTTTCAGTTTCCTTTATAGGTTCTTTTATTTTTTTCCTCAGGTCATTCCATTTCTAATGTTCTTTTTTTTCCACAGTTTAAACATAACCTTCTTTATGTTTTCAAATTAACCTTAGACCTTAATTGTTCAGTTACATTCTTTCCTGCGTTTTGTGTTTTACAGGATCGTACAAATGGAAGGATGCTGGGGATTGGTAGGCAACATCATGGCTTGTATCTGTTTGATTCTTTTCTGGCTACTTCTGGTTTGTCTTTACCTTCTCAGTTGTCTAATTTTTTTGTGGATGACAGTTATTCTTTGGTTGATACTTGTATGTCTGTTTCTCTTGATAATAAAACTACTTTGTGGCATGCTCGTTTAGGGCATGTGTCTCCTTCGAAATTGCTTAGTGTTCCTTTTTTACAATCTTATGATCTTCACTCTTCTGATATTGCAACTTGTGATATTTGTCCTTTAGTAAAACAGTCCCTTTTGCCTTTTCCTAAAAGTCATTCTCGGTCTTCTACTCCTTTTCATTTGTTGCATCTTGATCTTTGGGGTCCTTATAGGACCTCAACTCATTATGGGCATCGTTTTTTTCTAACTATTGTAGATGACTATACTCGAATGACCTGGGTGTACTTGTTGAAGCACAAGTCTGAAATTGTTATGTATCTTCGACAGTTTTTTCTTCTAGTTCAAAATCAGTTTTCTGTGTCTGTCAAGGTTCTTAGGTCTGATAATGGTACTGAGTTTTTCAACTCTGATTGTTCTACTCTGTTTGCTTCTCTTGGTCTTATCTATCAGTCTTCTTGTGCTAGAACTCCTCAGCAGAATGGTGTAGCTGAGAGAAAACATAGGCATCTTCTTGATATGACTAGAGCCTTAAAGTTTCATTCTCGTGTACCTGTTAAATTTTGGGGAGAGTGTGTGAAAACTGCTTGTTATCTAATCAATAGAATACCCTCTTCAGTGCTCAATAATAAATGTCCTTTTGAACTTCTCTATAATAAGCCACCAAATTTATCTCATCTTAGGGTGTTTGGCTGTCTATGCTATGCAACTCAAACTAATCATCATGATAAATTATCTCCTAAGGCTATTCCTTCTGTTCTTATGGGCTACTCTTCTACCCAAAAGAGATATATTCTCTTTAATCTTGATCAGCATGTTTTCTTTGTGAGCAGGGATGTCAAATTTGTTGAGTCTGTCTTTTCTTTTCATTTTTCTTCCTCTGAAATTTCTTCTTTGTTTCCTGCTCAATCTATGTATTCTGATGAGGATTTCTTACATATTTCTCCTACTATTTCTTCTGGTTCTGTGCTTCCTACTTTTGCAGAACCATCTTCTATTTCTGT
This sequence comes from Hibiscus tridactylites, assembly GCA_958450335.1. Lineage (NCBI taxonomy): Eukaryota > Viridiplantae > Streptophyta > Magnoliopsida > Malvales > Malvaceae > Hibiscus > Hibiscus tridactylites. The sequence continues at coordinate 6,358,118 of OY288277.1, read as the reverse complement.
TCCTTCATCTACAGAATCCGTTCCTGTAGATCCTTGTCCTTCTGAATCTGTTCCTGAAGTTCCTTGTTCTTCAGAATCTGTTCCTTTGGTTCCTAATGCTTCAGCAGGTGCACCCTTGCCATCTAATCCACCTCAACCTAGGAGATCTAGTCATATTTCTAGACCCCCAAACTGGTTACATGATTTTGCCACTTCCTTTCCATCCTCATCTCCTTCCAGTGCTTCAGGTCAGTTTCCTCTTTCCAATTACCTTTCATATTCCCATTTGCCACTTCATTCTCAATCTTTTTTGACCTCTTCTTCCTTAGTTGAACCCACATCTTATTCTGAAGCTATAAAAAACCCAGTGTGAATCAAAGCTATGAATGAGGAGATACTTGCTCTGGAATCAAATAACACTTGGTCTGTTGTGCCTTTACCTCCTGGTAAATCTCCCATTGGCTGCAAATGAGTGTTTCGCATTAAATACAAGGCGTCTGGTGAAGTTGAACGCTATAAAGCGCATCTTGTTGCTAAGGGCTACAGTCAACGTGAAGGTGTTGACTATGGAGATACTTTTTCTCCTGTGGCAAAAATGGTGACTGTTCGAACTGTCTTGGCCTTAGCTTATGTTCTTCAGTGGCCTCTCTATCAACTTGATGTATTCAATGCTTTTCTTCAAGGGGATCTCCATGAAGAAGTTTATATGTCCTTACATGAGGGTGTCTGCAGTCCAGGGGGTCTCATGTTTGTAGACTGTAGAAGTCTTTGTATGGGCTCAAGCAAGCTCCAAGACAGTGGAATCTTAAGCTCACTGAAGCATTAATTAGTGCTGGGTATCAGCAGAGTAAGTATGATTACTCTCTTTTTACAAAGAAGGAAGCAGATGATATTGTTGTGCTTCTTATCTATGTAGATGATTTGATAATTACTGGAAACAGTGAAGCTTTGATATCAGAATTAAAAGGAATTCTAAATCAAAACTTTAAGATGAAGGATTTAGGAACTTTGAAGTACTTCCTTGGTTTAGAGATTATGAGATCCAAAGACGTGATTGTGCTTAATCAAAGGAAGTATGCTTTGGAGTTGATAGAAGACAGTGGGTTAGGGGGAGCTAAGCCTGTTTTTACCCCTTTTGAACAAAATAAAAAGTTTACTTCTATTGAGTATAATCAGTGTGTTGGTACAGAAACTGAAAATGAACCTCTAGCAGACAAGTCTGTGTTTCAAAGGATGATAGGAAGGTTGATTTACTTAACCCATACACGACCTGATATTTCATATGCTGTACATTACTTAAGTCAGTATATGCAGCAGCCTAAGAGAAGTCATCTAGAAGCATCTCTTAGAATCATTCGATACATCAAAGGCAGTCTTGGACAAGGCATACTATTGAGTTCTTCAAGCTCACTTGAACTAATTGCTTATTGTGACTCTGACTGGGCTGCTTGCCCTGAAACTAGAAGATCAGTCACTGGTTTCTGTGTAAAGCTAGGAGAATCTCTAATCTCTTGGAAAGCAAAGAAGCAAACTACAGTGGCTAAATCCTCTGCAGAAGTAGAGTATAGAAGCATGGCAGTCACTGCTTCAGAGATTGTATGGCTAAATGGTCTTCTAAAGGATCTAGGAGTTTCACTGATTCAACCTGCGAAGTTGATGTGTGATAACAAATCTGCTCTCCAAATAGCTGCAAATCTTGTGTTTCACGAGCGTACTAAACACATTGAGATTGATTGTCACTTTGTGCGAGAAAAGATCCAAGAAGGATTGATCTGTGCCAGCCATGTCAGAACTGAAGAACAACTTGCTGATGTGTTTACTAAAGCTTTGGGAATACAACAACATAGTTACTTAATTTCCAAGTTAGGGGTTAAAAATATTTTTCAACCTCCAACTTGAGGGGGAGTGTTAATAATAGTTGTTAGTTTGTTAGTATGTAGTTAGTAGTATGTTAGAGTTAGTTAGTAGCAACTGCTCTGTAAGTGTAACTGAGTGAGAATCATCTTGTATATAAAGGCTCTTGTATCTAACTTTATAATCAATGAAAATTACAGAGTTAAACTTTAGTTTTTTCTTTTTAACAGCCTCCATCTTCAGTGATTTTACACACTGATGAAAGTGGTAACTTTCCTGAATCTAGGAAAAATTATACTTCTTTAAGCTGCTCTGGTGGGTCCTTGCTTACTCATATCCTAATACTGTGGGAATTATTGGAGGTTTATCTGCTGATTCCACTCTAAATTTCTTGAGAAAATTAGTGCATTTGAGCAAAGAGAATGAAGAGAAATGCATGCCATTTGTGGTTTGCTCTGATCCGGTGTTGAATAGGGAGCTTTCATCGCTGGAGAAAAGTTCTTCCCTCTGTAGTAGAAATGAACTTTCGCAATCAGATCCTACTTGGATTGTCGAAAATCTACGGAGTAAAAGGTCTTTCCTCGAGAAAGCAGGAGCTCGCTGCATTGTAGTGCCTTGTCATATTTCACACTCATGGTATGATGAAGTGTTTAAGGGATGTTCTGTTCATTCCCTTCATGTCGGCGAGTGTGTTGCCAGGGAGCTTAAGGAAGCCAAGTTGAAGCCGGGAGCCCTTTGCGAATCGGGGTACTCGGCACAGATGCAACATTAAAAGCAGGGTTTTATCAAGAGAAACTGCAGGATGAGGTAAGTGTTCTGTCCTGGGAAATAAGCTCAATGCATCCATTTAGGAAAAATGGTTGTATAATATGTTTTTGTCATTTTTGAATTGTATACTAAGAGAATTTGTGTTCCAACTTCCAAGTACTAAACTAAAAAACTTATAATAATAATAATTATTCAATTAAATAAGAGATGTTTTAGCTAGGTAAGAAGATCATTCATGGTTGACCTAATTTGCTTTGAATGCTTTTGATTTCGAAAGTACAGTTAGATCATCTATAACGTTCGAACAGACTGGCTTCGTGTGATTTTGATGTTCATGAGTGAGGCAAGTTGGTCTCTTCAATGCAATGGAGATTTTCGTATTGATAATTTGGTCATAAATCCATGTCTTAGTTGTTCCCAGCAGAAAACCTATCCAAGGTTTGGAGTGGGTTGAGCTCAATCTATTTATTATTTAGTTAATTTAGATTACCATATTTCATATTGATTTAGTGATCCATTTTATTGTTTATTTATTTTTACATAAAATTATAATCGTTTTTAAAAAATTATTAAATAATAATTTAAATTGAATATCTTTTTTATTTTATTTAAATCAAAATTTGATACGATATAACGAAAAACGAGTGTATCAAAATAATTAATTAAAAAATAAACTCCCTAATACCAAACCAAAAAGGCCCTTCCAAATAAAAAACAGTAAATAACAACGTTAATGATTAGATTGTTGCTTTTAATTATTTTATTTTAGAAAATGCAGTGCATGGAAACTTGTTGAGATAGAACAGGCCAATAAAAGGGAATCCTATGTTTTGAATATGCTTAAAGCCTTGAGGCTATTTTGTAAAGCAAAGTTTGCTTTATAAATATTCCTGGAATTTTGACCTAAATAATATGGGCCCTTACTGCCTTACATATATTATAGATTGCGGTTATGCTCATAGGCTGCATAGCAATGCTTAAAGCAATTTTCAAACTTTTTTTTCTCTCAAAAAGAAGCCAATCCCAATTCCCAAATCGAAAGCAGCCTTAAATCCTCAGTTTTGTTGTTGGCTATATCATTTATTGGAAAATTCTACGACGGTCGAAGAACATTGATAAATACCACTAACGATGAACACCGATAAATACCATTAATTTTTTAAAAAATTTTAAAAATTTAAAAGACTAAAATTATAATTAAAATTATCTCTTAAAAAAATAAAAATCAAATTTAATAGTTACTTTATAATATTTTTAATAGGTTAGAATCAAATATACCCAATTCTCCTAAATCTTAACAAAATCATTATCTTAAAAAAATAGAAATCAGTTTATAATTTTTTAATAGATTATAATCAATAATATGAGAATTGGGTATATTTGATTCTAATCTATTAAAAAATTATAAACTGATTTCTATTTTTTTAAGAGATTGATTTTGTTAAGGTTTAGGAGAATTGGATATATATATTTGATTCTAACTTATTAAAAAATATTATAAAGTAAGTATTAAATTTGATTTTTATTTTTTAAGAGAGTTTTAATTATAATTTTAGTCCTTTAAATTTTTTTTAAAAAAATAATGGTGTTCATCGTAAGCGGTGTTCATCAATATCCGTCGCACGTGGTAGACTCATCCATCATTTATTTTAAAAAATATATATTCTTAAGTGATATAAATACCGACAAAACTGGAAGCATAAATGATTTGTCACTGAAGATAATGGCCTAGTAAATGGGGAAAGAAAAGAGAATCATCTTCTTTTAAGAAAGCCAAGCATTACAACATTAATTAAATAAAGCCTCTCTAATAAAAAGACAAGAAAAACGAGAGATTGAAAGCATCATCATCATCCCAAAAAGTAGTACAATGTTGTGGGGGAAATCAGAAATGGTAATTACTCTAATTAGGGACATATGTCTTGTAGTGGCGAATGGATCAAAACAACACCCTTTAGGAATTCTAGCACACCCGAAAGCAAATACTCTAATATTCTCTCTTACTTGGTTTGCAACACCTACAAAATCAAGTCAAGAGCCACATATTAATGGACTGTACATCTCTAGTCAAATTGCATGAAAAAACAACTACACGTTAAAAATAAAGGAAGAAGAAAATGTACCCAAAACTGGATAGCATGTTTTCAGTATGAAGTTCTGTTGCTCAACTCTCGTGGGGCACAGCATCTGAAACATTCCATTCGGCTAGCAAAGTTGTGCTCGTTGCATCCCGACCTGCACCAAATATATAATATCTTAGGCACAGAAAGCAATTACCATGTTTACAACTCTAAAAAGATACCAAGAATTCACCTGCTACATATCCAGTCCCCGGATTTCCACCCGGATCGGTTACCGCCACCGAATCCTCTAGAACGCGGAACATCGCAGTCGAACCCACCGGCACAGTCGTCCTTGAATGCACCGCATTTGAAGCAGCTAGAACGACTGGCGAAATTGTGGGTGCCACAGTTTCCCGCGGTGCAGTACCAGTCACCCGGTCGGACGTCGGAGCCGGTGGTGAATCCAAAGGAGGAGCCACCTCTCCCACCGCCGAAGCTACCGAAGTGGTCAGCTGACCGGGATTCCCCACAGCGTTGGCAGGAGTCTCTCCTTTGGAAGTTGAGGTGCTGGCATGACCTGCAGTTCCAATCTCCCGGCCTGCTCATCTTCTGAAAACAATTAAAAAAAAAACATTTTAACTCAGCAGCCAACACAATGTGTCAAAAGAAAACATAAAGATTTGAAATAGTAACCTTGATTAGAAAAATGGAAAGATAATAGGTTTCAGTTGAATAAGAGAGTTGAGGTTGAAGAAAACGGCTCAACTAAGAGCTCTTTATATACAATGCTTAGACCACAGACAAAGGAATGAATGGAGGGCTAGCTGTGTCTGTGTGTGCTACTTTTTCGTGTTCTTCACATTTACCCTTGATATATGAAACATAATAAAGCAAGAAAAGAGATAAAGGGAAATTCTGGGTATGATTCCAAAGGCAGGAAAATTTTGATTTTTTCAATAAATTCTTTGTTTTGGCATTCTCTTTTTAGGGTTTTGGTGATATAATAATTATAGCCAAGTGCTTAGTGCATGGTTTCTCGGGTAAATAAATCTGGGATGGAAACAATTTACCTCTTTTTGATTTGAATATTATATACATGGTTTTTAAAACCATTTGTGAATTGTGACATTAAAGACTATGTGGAGGAATCAACATTTTCATTTGGTTTATTTGAATTAAATATAAAGATGTTGGTAACTCTTTTTATGCGTATATAGTGGTAATGTTCAAGGATGGACATAAAGGGTGCTGGAGGGCTGGAGGCAGTTGCACCTTCTAAAATAATTTAATTCTGTATTCTTAAAATATTGTAATTTTACATTCCTACATTTTTAATATAACTTTTTGTCGCACTCTTTGCATGAAATTCTGCGTTTGTCTCTGGTAATGTTTAATGACGAACACAAGAAGTGTTGGGGGCAGTCGCACTTCCTAAAATAATTTAATTTTACATTCTTAAAATATTAATGTAATTTTACACCCCCTACATTTTTAATATAACTTTCTGCCGCACTCTTTATATTAAATTTTACGTTCGTCCCTGGTAATGTTGGTATACAAAACAAAGTTGAAACAAACTTTTGGTCACGTTGGAACCATATATAAAGTGTTACAGTCAAACACACAAACTCAAGCGGGGATAGCGACGGTGTTGATTCAGGTTGAGGGCAAGGGCAAGGGTAGGGCAGCAGCCCAACAAAATGAGGAACCCACTCCCACGTAAAAAGGTCTTTGACCATTCCTATGTCATCTCATACTAGGAGTTCCTCTTATTTTCTTCCGCCGATAGTAGATCAAATAATACTCTTAAAGTAACTGGTAAAAAGATCAATTTATTATTTTTCAGCATTCAGTGTACAAATGTCTATACTACCTAAACTCCCTTCTCACCTAAAATTAAGAATATATTAAGCGTTCAAGCATACTGGACTTTATGTATATTATATTAACGAAATTGTCAATCGAACTATATTTAATCGACAAAGATCGATTTATTATTAAAATTTATTTAATTTGTATAATCATATATGAAAAATCATATACCAGTGTTTACTAGGTCAAGTAGAAACGAGTGTAATGCCCTTTGCTTTAAACAAAATCTTGTGTTTAGGTTTTGGTGGATGAAAAAAATAACGTCGAGAGAGCTTGTCCCCAAAGTAAGTCTTGACCCGATACAAATTTAAAACATTTTAACTCGCACAAACCCATAAATTTAATTGGAAAATTCGATTCCGGTTTGATTGAACATAATTTTTAAATTTTCACATTTTCTCAAAATAGAAAAATAATTGAATATATTAATAATTTATTCAATTTAATAACATAAAATTAATGTAGATTTTAATTTAATACCATGATTCTAGTATCTTAATGCTAATTTTTTACATGTGTTTTTATCATACCTAACTAATAATATATAAATGCATAAAATGATATTTTCATAATAATTATGGGTTGGGTTCTCCTTAAACTCGAGTTCTGAACTAAGAAATCTTAAGAATAAAATACGATTCAATCTGAAATTCAAATTTACTCGACTCTATCAAATAGGAATTTTCTACCATCCCTACTTGTGACTACTTAATACTAGGGGACCTTAGACAAAATTGAAATAAAATGGAGCTCATTTGACGGTGAAGAAGCATTTCTTGGCATTTAAGGAAAATTGTGAAAAATGAAAGAAAGGGCCATATTAGATCTCAATTATTTAGGTTAGGTCATGTCTCTTTCAATCATACTTTGAAGAATCAACAGTTGAGTAAAATGGTTGTAGCTTTACATCTATATAATTTGAATATTCTCCTTTTTTGTCCATTTGAGTTTAGGGACTTTCCCATAATTTATTGCTAGATGGAATACAATTCATGCATACACATATTTTGATTATATTTGGAAAATTAGAAAAAGGAAAAGGCAAATGTAAAAAGAGAGGAGAAAATGGTGAGTTTCAATAAAGATAGGTTTTCATTTTGACCATCTTTTCTGCGCCTGCTTTGCTTTGCTTAATCACTATCTCTTGTCTTCCTTTCTTTCTTTCATCTCCCAAAACCACTTTTCTTTATTGATTATTGCGATTTTCAACATGGTTTTCCCCCTAAACATTCTACTCATATTTATTATGATTAGGATTATAATGCTTGTTAACTAAATTTTAATATTATATTTCTAAGTATAAGTAACACATTCGATTATGACAGCTATTTAATCTTAGATGTATATTTTTTTCATTTCTCCTAAAATAATAAGTGTGGTCCATTCTCTTGAAGAAGGGTAAAGGAAGGGAGAGAGCAAAGTGGTGGGAAAGGAAGGTATGCATGATTCGATTCCCCTTGGGAATCTCCTTCCCATGCACCGCCCTTTCTCTCCTTTTTTTTCATTTCCTTATGATTTCTCTGTGCGTGTGTTTTTATTAGATTAAAATTTAACACACATCTTCTTTTCGCAACTAAAATTCGTATATGGAGTAAAATTAAAATTGTAAAAATAATTATATATGTCAGTATCAATGTATGAGAATGAGCTATTACTATTACTATTAATATATACACACATGTTTTAAATTCATGTTTTGAGAAATAAAAACGTGGAGTTGAATGCCGACATGGTTGACCTGATAACCAAGAGGATGCATGCGACATATAAAATCTGGAAAAGGGAGATTTAAATCCACAACTTTAGGTTGTAAGGAAAGGGGCCGAGATGTTAGACTCCCACTATTCTAAAAACACAACCATTTTAAGTATACTTCAAGTAAACCAAAGCTAAAGTTGTTGTCTATTGTATATTAAAACGAAACCCATGAAAGTTGAAATTGATTTATATTAATAATTAAAAATTGTAACATGATTGTAAGAATTTTAAAATTTCCCATCGATTCTTTCTTTTCGGCAATGTTATTAACCGTAACATCGGTGTCCTGTCTAAAAATTAACAGTCAATGATAATTTTACAGATTATAATAATTTGAATGACCAATTTGTAATATTTTATACTTAAGTGATCCAACTAAACAAATACCTGAAGTCAAGGATTTATCTGGATAACTTACCCAAAATTAGACTAGAAGTGAATCTCATTCATACTAAATTACTAATAGGGACAGGGTAGAACTTTATGCTACCGGCTGCGTCAAGCCCACTCATGTAGGTTATTTGTTGTCAACGATTTGATAATTGGAGCCCAAATAAGTAGGGGAAATTCTAGACTTGACGTGCCCTCACTTAACCCATATATTTCCTTAAAAACTTTCCCAAGTGTGTAAAAATTCAAAAATATAAGTTACATTTATATTTACACGGGGTTTTAAAGAAATATTTATAATTTACCTTCTGAGGAAATTATTTCAAAAAAAAATTCTTAAGTTTTTTTCTATTGAAATGTTAGCAACGGTCTTTTTAATTCCGACTGATTTTTAATTTTTATGTCTAATTGTATATAAATAAGATTCTTCTCTTTTGATGATAATTTTTTTGTTCTTTATTAGTTTTGTTGTTTTGCTTTGCCAGAATCATATTATATTTGTTTTTTTGGGTTTTTTTGTCTGTTTGTATGATAGTTTATTTGTTTGTATTTTTACAGGTTTCTCTGTCTTTGTGACAGTATTGTTTGCTATTATGGCAATTTAGTGTTCAGATAACAAGAATTATCGAGCATTTTTAGTCACAAGAGAATCGTCGGTCTGATAACAAGAATTATCGAGCATTATGCCAAGAACTCCAGAGGAAGAATGCTTGATTCATTGAATTTTTGGTCAAAGTATATCATTACTAGATTTCATTCAGAAGAATATATGCAAGTTTTTTGTAAATAGATGGGTTTTGCTTCTCACTCTTTTATACTCTTTGAAATTTATTGTATTTAATTTTCACATTGAATTTTTAATAGTTGTGATGTGATTTTTTTGTAATCTTTATCATTTTGAATATTATTTAGTATACATTTACTGTTAAAAAATATTTATAATATTGATAAAGAAGATGGAAATATGTGTATCATATTTTTCATTTAAAATATAATAATATGTGTTGCATTTATATTTATCTGGTTTTTTAAAGCAGGGGGAATTCTGCTTATGTCGTGTTCAAGTAAAGCAGGGTGGGGGAAATTTCCTTTGGAAACTACAAGACCATGCTCTCCCCTTGGCCCTTTCCAATATCTTGTCATGTCCTGCTCTCCGTTGCTTCTACTTTCCTTTTCAATTCAGGAATCAGGGATTCAAGCTTAATTCATACACAAGCCACGATTTTGCACTAATTTCCGACAAAGACAGTTAGTGTATTAAAATTCTAATTCAAGTAAACCCCATCTTTAATTAAACCCTTGTTTTTGCATATACATAATTACAAGTCTAAGCTTTCATTATAGATTGAACCAGCAGTGCTGGTGCACAACAATTAGGCACAAAAGCAACAAGGCCTCTGCCTGTTCGGATTTTGGAAATTAAACTTAACTTTCACTTGCATGTTTGATTGGTGGAGGCTTAAGCGATCTAATGAGAGCCCAATCCAGGCCTTTGAAAAACACATGCCTCTTTATTTCAACAGCACCCCACAGACTTCCCATTCTCTTGTTTGGATCTTTCACCAGCAGGTTTCTTATCAAATCATGCGCCTTCCCCATCTCTTCACAATGATCTTTACCAATCCTGGGAAAAGTTACAGGTTGCCGAAGGATGTTTGTCATTGTTGTTCCACCACAGTCACCCTCAAATGGGGTCTTACCATACAGGAGTTCGTACAAGAACACCCCGAATGCCCACCAATCTACACCATTCCCATGGCCTGACCCCCTTATCACCTCCGGAGCCAAGTACTCTCGTGTGCCAACAAATGAATCCGATCGAGCATCGGTCGGCTCGGCCCATAGTTGGACCTCCGGTTTCTGAATATCCGCTAGTAGTATCGCTTCAGCACTCGAAGAGGAGGAGGAAGAAGCTTTCATCTTGTTTTTCTTGCTAGGCAATGATAAATGAGAGTAGCAATGGTAGTACTTGTCCATGATGCTGCTGCTGCCAATGCCATTGCATTTTAAAAGCTTTGGTGAAAGTTCGCATTTAAGGGAGAGATCGAAGTCCGTGAGCATAATGTGACCATCTTCTTGAACAAGCACGTTTTCTGGCTTCAAATCACGATAAATAACACCCATCATATGAAGATACTCCAATGCTACAAGCACTTCAGCTGCATAGAATCTACAACACCAGCAGTGAATATTATCTATGTCGTTAAAAAAACGTAAAAAGGCGATTACAGTAACCGAGTTATGATCGGAGTTGGGTAGGAAGACTTACTTGGCAGATGGGAGAGGAAATCTGGTATCAGGCTGGCGTTGCATAAGAGTGAGCAGGTCGCCACCAGGACAGTACTCCATGACCAAACACGAGTATTGGAAAAAATCGAACTCGGCGTATAGTGTCGGAAGGAAAGGATGATCGAGCATTCCCAGAATGTCCCTCTCCATTTCATGTCTATGTAACCTTTTTCTAGCTCTCAGTTCATCCCTGTCGATCACTTTCATAGCATAAAGGCAGCGGTTGGATTCGATGGCAGTGTCGTTAATCTCACAGACATAAACATTTCCCATACCTCCACCGCCTACTCGATGCAAGAGCTTGAAGTGTTGGATTTCGACTCGACCGTGTTCCGATAAAAGTTGGACGATGGGTGGCCAGGCAGGATGGTTGCCTTTGTGGGGTTTGTGAAGGGTGGAACCCAAAGAAGACGAGGATTGGTTAGAGCTAAAGCTAAGGTTGCAGCCTAAGACAGAATCTGAGTTTGCAGTTGCCATTGTTTTTTCACAAGTGAGTTTCGTGTGTGCTATTAGCTGAAGACTCTGAATTTTATGGTCACTTGCTCCCTCGTATTATAAGCCTATAAAATGGGCCATTTTTATTTTCTATTGGAATAAAAATATAAAATAAAATAATTTTGATGTACTATCTGTATAATATTATTGTTAAAATAACTATATTTTTTTTAAAGAATCTCTACACAGTAAAAATATTGGATGTGATTATAAATTCAAATAATAATAACTCGGAAATTTCATTAAACCAACATAAATTGAAGCATGCTCAAGCTCTCCAGCTCTAAGTAAGATCAGAAATTTTCTTATGCAGATGAAATCAAGTTAAAAAGAACTACACGCGATTTTAGTACTTTGAATGAAAAGTTTACAGATAGTTTGTTACTTCTACATCCTCTTCAAAACTGCTCCTGTTGGCTCTCCAGCAATCTGTACTTCCTGGTGCAGCTTACTCGGAAAAATTTAAACTCTCAACGAGAAACAAAGTCATTGTCCTGTAAAACTCCTTGCTTTCCTTCTTATGAAGGTTACCAGATCACTTTACGAGAACCCAAACTGATCATCAGTCACTCATATCATCAAACCCTTCAAAATCACCAATGCCATCAGATGCATCATCAAGTGCTTCCCCATCTTCCTTCTCTTCATCGTCAGTTTCCATTGCATCCTCTGACTCATCTTTCTCACTATCATCTGTGTCCTCAAATATTACTGGAATTGTGGCATTCTCATCGACCTCGTCCTCAACAATCTGTCATAAAAAAATTGGGGAAAAATTAACAATACAATGTACAGCAGAGGTCCCAATCCCAAATTAACCTGCAGAATTCTAATCACCCAACAACTTCAACAGACACATACCCCTGCATAAAGGAAGTCTAGGCAAGTTGATATTTGAAGAGCAGATTCAAAAGTTGAGACTCTGGATTCAATAAGCTGCATAAAAACAAGCATTCACATTATGAATATTAGTATATGATTGAAGTTGGCGAATAAAATATCCAAGTAATTCCTTTTTATCCTTCTGATCCGACCTGATACAGAGAGTTGAGAGCAAGAAGAGAGGATTCCTGGGACATGATTCCACTGGCATGATGAAGTAGTAAACTTTTTATCCAAGGGAGGGCACATGCCAATACTGCGCCCCTGCAGTCAATCAGAAATATAAATTGAAAAACAAGACAACCATGGAGACAACTCTTGTCTTCAACAAAATTCAGGGTTGGTCGAAACATATAATACTTTACCTCGATTGAGTTATAGACACAAGAGATTGTAAAAGCTTGAGAACATCAGACGGGTTTAACTGAGATACAGAGTTTGCAATAACCTGAAAAAGCAGAAAGTTCCCATGTTAGCATTGCTGTAATAACATACATATAAGATAACTGTGGGTATGAGATGACCTTGTCATCTTGAGTGTACAAGCAATCTAACAGAAGGGCACGATCATCAGCATGCAGTGCCTGCTTAAGCAGAACATTAACGGAGTCTGCAGTGGGAGGACAGAGTTCTCTTCTTTCTTGGTTTTCAGCGGTTTCGGTTTTTCCATTTTCTATTAAATCTAAACATGCAAGTTTCTCAGCCATGGTGGGCTCATTGGGATCATCATTGACAAACACTCCAAGACCTATTCCAAAAACAAAAATGAAATATCAGAGCCAAAGCATGAAGTGAAATAGAGCAATATGAAGCAGGGCTCACCAGTATTATCTATGCCTGTTTTAGTTGCAAGGTGTGGTTCAGGAGCTGCTCTTTTCTTCTTTGAAATTGCCATGTGGGTCAAAACTGGGAGGAGTAGAACAAAGAAGACGATGCAGGATGAAGAAGAAAAGAAGGCAGCGAGGAGAAAGAAACTAGGGCAAAGGTTTATGGGCTGTCAGATGGGCCTTTTAGCTGTAAAAACTAAAAGAAGCAAACTAACTAGGGCACATATAAATCAACGTGTATATACATAAGGAATATATTTTGACGTAAAGTATATTTTTAATCAAAATAAATTATTAAACTATATATTTTTCATCTTGGCATTTAAAAGTTTCTATGTGATATTAATTAAAAAAATACATTACAAATATGTTTTGACATAGAAATATACTTTAAATATTTACCTTAACGAGAAAAAAATAGGATTTAAACCGAATTAATTGTAAAGATGATAAAATAATTTATTAAGAGTATTATTTTAAAGTTTTTTAAAATATTCACTGGATTAAATTAAATGGTTTGTTTTTCACATCCTGTTTAATTAAGAGTTAAGGCGTACAATTTTTTTTTCTTTTTAAACTACATGTTAGCCATCTACGTCTAGTATAAGTTTCTTTTTTTGGGTTATACAAAAAATTATAAAATAATTACTATTATTAAATAGTTTGTTCATTTTAGTCTCTTCATCCTTAAGACACCAATGAAAAATGATAAAAATAATTATAAAAATAATCTATCATTTTAATCATATTAAAAATCATTAGAAATAAAAAGTTAATACTATTGATTACAATCTTATCATTGAATTGTTGATCTGAAAATTTGTTGCTTAATAATTTAGATGGAGAGAGTTAACAGAAAATCACCAATATCAGTTCAATAGTTTGCAAGTTACAACCAATAAATTAATGAAAATTCTTAAAATAGAGATGAAAGTTATAGAGTTAATAACTTTTGGCTTAGCAGTCAAATAAGTGTCTAAATTATACTTTTTTCAGAGAGGTGTTTGGACTATATTTTGAGTTAAATAGGTGTCTGACATTTTATTTCGTGTCCCATTTAAGGTTTTTCGGTTACAAACATTATTTTTCGGTTATCCAATGAAATTCGAACATGTGGCTTGATTTTATCTGTTTCTGAAATTAGAACTTAAAAATAGAAAAATAAAATAATAAAATATATTAATTAACCCAACAAACTTTAATTTCTCTAAAAACCTCAACCCTACCCTAAATCCCTAAATTCTTCCATTCTGACCATTGATTTAACCACCACCGACCACTCTTGTCTTTATCGGATCCTCTCTACCGAAAGCCCCATCATCTCGTTGTCAAAAATCGACAAATGAACCGTCGATTGCACCATCGACGAACACCCAACAATGAAAAAAAGATGTCGATTGGGTTGGCGGATGTCGAATAGTGAGGTACACGCTTTGGGCGCTGAACGGTGAACCACCGACTTGTGGGGATGTCAGACGGTGAAGGGGATGTGATTTGGGGGCTTAATTGAAAGAAATTAAAACTTTAGGGTTTTAAAAAAATCAAATTTTTAAAGAAATTCAAAAAATAAAAATATATTTAAAAAAGGCCACATGTCTTGTTTTGATTGGATGACGAAATTTTTTATCGGTCGTTGATTATAAAACTTTAAATGGGTCACGTAATGAAATGTTAAGAACCTATTTGGCCTAAATATAGTTCCTGCACTAATTTAGAAAGAAAATAGTATAATTTAGATACTTATTTAATGGTTAAACCATAACTTTTTATATTTCAAATTTAATAGCAATAAAAATCTTAGAAATATATTTTTATTAAATAAAAGCAATCTTATAATAATTTGAATTTTGAATTCAAATTTGATCAAAGATTAATAAAAGAATCGTACCTTTTCACCAGAATAGGACGTAAAACGGAACTTCTAATTTAAAGTTGGATGTGGTAAATTGAAAACAAAAAACACGAGCTAATAAAAAACTTAAAAATCAAAATGGAAAAAACGAAATACCAAAAATGTCCACAAAAGATTTGATTTGGGCCGGAACTTTTAAGTACATTCACATATCTCTCTCCCAACAAGATGACGTGGCGTCTTAAAATATAAAAACTGAAAAGTCTCTCCCCCGCACTGTTTTCTCCAAATTAATTTATATTCCATCAAAACGCTCCCTTCAACCAAAAATAAAAAAAGTTTCAATTCTCCTGTTTCCGGAAAACTCCGGTAAGTTCGAACCCTAAGCATAATCTATAATCTAAGCTATGATTCCTGTAGATTTCATTGACGTTGCATCTGGATTTATGATCGGTTTACTTCTGCTGTTTTATGTATATATATTTTAACCTTTGACCGATACACGAGGTTATAATTTTCTTGATTAATCTCTGATATTTGGTTTTAATCCTTGTTTTTTTAATGGAATTTTATTTCCTTGGCTTTATATGATCATAACTAAATCTGGGTTTGTTTTTATATGCTACGAATTTTGATGTTGGTTGATAAATTTCATGCGTTATTCATAGTGAATGTCAGAAAAAAATTGGATAGGGTTGAAGCGATGCAATTGATACGTATATTCATGCTTTTAATTTATTCTCATGTATTGAGTTTTGATCTCATAAATTTGAATATTATTATTATCCTAGGGATTCAAAGAGTGCTACTACTTTTGAGGTGTTGAAAAAGGCAGATTTTTAAGATAATTGTTACTGAAAATTTTAAGTTAAAAAAAATGCCAAAGGATAGAAGAGTTGGTTCCTTATCTTTTGAACGCTCTAGAGTCTCTCCTTACCCGTGTAGTTCTAAGGGCAGGGATGCTAATCAATGCCAACAGGAGAATCGATTGGACTTAGGATTTGGATCAGTTGAGGATGTTAAAGAGTGGGAGGATGCAAGGTGCCCCATTTGCATGGAACACCCACACAATGCGGTACTTTTACGGTGTTCTGCCTTTGAAAAGGGTTGTCGCCCTTTCATGTGCAATACAAGCTACCGCCATTCAAATTGTCTGGACCAGTTTTGTAAGTCATCGGTGTCGTCTCCTTCTACTGCTGTGTTACAGGAAATTCCTTTGGGAAACATGACCTCTACTTCTAGTGGTTGGAGGAATCCACCTCCTTTTTACGATCATCAAACTGAGGCTGGTGATGATATGCAGCCGAAGCTTTTTTGCCCTCTTTGTCGAGGAGATGTTTACGGCTGGAGTGTGGTAGAACCAGCTCGTCAGTTCATGAATTCCAAAGTCAGGAGTTGTTCTTCTGAGACATGCGATTTCAATGGGACTTATAGTGAACTTAGAAAGCATGCTAGATCTGCTCATCCTTTAGTCCGGCCAACAGAAGTGGATCCGGAACGACAGCGTGATTGGACTAGGTTAGAGCGTGAAAGGGATTATGAGGACATGCTTAGCTCCATCCAACCAGTCGCAGGGGAAGAAGGTAATGGAGAAAGCCTTTCAGATCTGGAGGATTTCCGTTCTTGGTTGACTATAAATCTTGCATACTTGACACTTGCACTTGAGTTCATCAGTGATTCTAGGAGTACCGAAGATGATGGTTTTAGGAGGAGATCGAGGAGCAGGAGGTTTAGGTATGATGGAGAGTCTGATCATGGTACTAGGGAGAATAGTAGTTCTGTATCTGATCGAGCACTCCTTGGTCACCGCAACAATCCTATGCCAGAAGAGAGACTTCCTGGTAGACATCGTGGCTCACAGAGCATTCTCCGATGGAGGAATCACAGTTCAGCATCAGATAGAGTTTCCCAAGGGAGGCGGCAGAGTTCACAAGCTGACAGAACACGTCGTGGCCATGGTGGATTGCGATGGAGAACACCAAGATGGTCCTCCAATAATGGGCAGTGATTGGAGCACATTGTTTGCTGTCCCAGGTACAAAATCTTTTGAGCTCAGCCTTAATTTTAACTGCTGTTTCTGTAGCTGACTTGTATGGCCTTGTTGTTTTTTATGCTTGGTTTTTTTGCATTGCAGATGGAAATAAAAGCAGGAGGTAAGGGTCGGAGTTTAGGTTTATCAAATCATGCTAGATTTGGAAGTAGAAAGTGAAGTCCTTGTTATCCCTGTTTTGTTCTTTTATTTATTTGGACAGAAACAATGTTTAATGTTAAAAACATCAATTTCGCCTGTGGAAATGTTGTCTACTTTTGCAAAACTTCATCCCTATTCCCTTCCATTGTGTTTTATAAGTTGTGATTATTTGCAGCCTGGAAACAATTGCTTAAAATGTTGTTGGAAAATATCCTTTATAACGTACATACAATTAATGAACCCTTTTCAATACACCTTTTAATTAGTGAATCCTCAAACGCAAGCTAAGAAATCTCTCGACCCCAAGCCTCTTTGCATGCCAACTGCAGACCTCGTCCTTTCGATAACCTCTAAATTTTTTGTTGATTGTGTTTTAGCCCTTGGACTTTTTTGAAATATTCAATTTTGTCCTTTTGTTTCAAGATCTAAATTTTATTCTCGTGTCTGACTCATTTGGTTTCCAATTATATTGGGTCCAGATATAGTCTATTGTAATTAGAAATAATTATATTTGTTACACTATTGACACATGAGAGTATTTTCATAGACACCCGAGTGAAATATGAAATTTTATGGAAAAGCCACTTATATTAATGTAGAAAATTATAAAATATGAAGATTAAATTAAACACAATCGTGAAAAAATATGTAAGATGAATTTGGTTTTATAAAGACGTTTAGAACACAGGTTGCAGAGAGTTTATCGGACTGGATTGTGGCTTTTTTGTACTTTTGGCTAGAAGAACATAAATATCACTTTCTTCTTGTTTCACTGTCCTGTCCCTGTCTTTGTGTTTGAATCTTCAATAACATGACAAGAATAACGGTGTTAAACCGGACGAAACTGGTATTGTAAAAAATAACGGTGTTAAATGGAATCACACGAATTGCGGAGGTTTGCGGCCGCAAACGGGCCGCTATTTCCGTTATGTCAAATGAAATTAAAAAAAAAATAATCCCGATCTGAGAAATCAGACCAGTTACGCGCAGAAAAAGTGGAGAATATTAGTTGAAGAAGAAGACTCCTCTCAGTTTAAAATCTTTAATGTTATTTTATTACTTTTGTTGGCCCATAAACTTTTTAATGAGTTACTACTTGGTTTACTGAGCCAATCTTTTTGTTAAAAACAGTTTTTTATACTTTTATTATTATTATTATTATTATTATTATTATTATTATATTACTTTGTGACTCAAATATTTGATATAGACCAAGAAATTTAATTTTAATAATGATTTTGATGTATAATAATAAGGATTAAGATCCTATGCACTGGCGGTGAAAACTGAAAGTTTCCACAAGCGCCTTGGTTTTAGGGTATAGAGAGTTAGTTTAGGATATAGGGTTTAGGAGTTTAGGTGTAGGAGTTAGAATTTAGGAATAGTTGTTTCAGTTTAAGGTTTATGGTTATAATTTAGGGTTTGTAGGTTAGGGTTTAGTTTTAAGGTAATATGGTGAGGATTTAAGTTTTAACCTATAAACCCTAAATTATAACCCTAAACCTTAAACTGAAACAACTATCCCTAAATTCTAACCCCTACACCTAAACCTCTAAACTCTATAACCTAAACTAACTCTATATACCAAACTAATTCTATATACCCTAAAATTAAGACGCTTGTGGAAACTTTCAATTTTCACCGCCTGTGTATAGAATATTTAATAATAATAATAATAATATGTATTTTTAATATTTACTAATTTAAATAAAATATTAAAACTACATATTCAATATATATATATATATATC
The DNA here is from genome assembly GCA_958450335.1 of Hibiscus tridactylites. NCBI lineage: Eukaryota > Viridiplantae > Streptophyta > Magnoliopsida > Malvales > Malvaceae > Hibiscus > Hibiscus tridactylites. The sequence continues at coordinate 6,339,147 of OY288277.1, read as the reverse complement.
AATATTTTAAAATACTCATTTTTAATATTTTTGAAATTTACATATAATTGAAATAATTTTTTTAAGGCTGTATGATATAATTGTCATGTTTTAAGTACGAAATATACACTAGGATTGATTTATAAGTTGTACTTATCTCAATTAAGCCTATAAAGATTTTTTTTCTCAATCTAGTCACTTTTTTTCGGTAATACAGAATAATAAAAGAAGCTAGCTATGCAGATTGCTCCTGAATTGTGGTCTGTTGCCCCAAGGAAGCGAGCGCGTCAGCAACCATGTTTCCTTCACGTCGAATATGGTGAAACCGTATCTCCCAATCCCAATCAAGCATTAATAGGATTGTCGCAACCAAACCATGGCCATGCAAGACTGTAGATGCCTTCGTCACTATCCGGATAGCTTCCAAGCTATCCGATTCCACCTCCACTCGTCGAAATCCAAGCCTCCAGGCATGTATCAATACATCATGGATGCCCCAAAGCTCCGATATCAAAGCCGTACAACTTCCTATTTTACGAAAGAAGCCTAGAATCCAATGTCCAGCACACAAGTGCAGCATACCACCAACTGACGCCCGTCCACTAGACTGATTTGCCGCACCATCCGAGTTTCAATCTAGTCACTTTAACCCCTTAAAAATTATGCTCTAATATTAATAAAATTTCATAAGAGTTAGAAAGCACTCTAACAATTATTAAAATGATTTTTTATATTTATAATTATAATTATTACTTTTTACACTAAAATCATTAATATGATTTTTTATATTTATAATTATATAGTGACCACAATAGCACCCGTTATGCCCGCAATATTTAAATCCATGCTAAGTAAAAGTGTAAAACCTAACGATGATGAAAAGCTTTTCCAGAGGAATTTATGCCTTTCTCATAATATTGGTCAATTTCCATGAACCAGTAGCGGTTGCTCCATTCTGAACTCAGATTATGAAAATTTTCCTATCCATGAGCTTTACTTCATCTTTTTCCCTTCTTTATGTATAGTGGATGAGAAATCTTTACATCTCCACGCCTGGAATTTACTAGTACCAATAAACCAAACCTTCTGCTTTCAGAGGAACAAAACAAACAATACATGGAAACATCTACAGTAAGATGGGACCCGCACACTTTGCCAATTGCAGACGTGGAAACATCTAAAGTAAGATCCTTAACATTAAAACAATGATCGTTGCCCACGTCATCGAAAAAGCACGAGATTACGGGTCCCACAATAGACGACGGAAAGCACACAATCATTAACGATCCAACCGTACAATTTACAACCATAATCAACCGTCTTTTGCCCGGAACCAACACAAACATGTCCGAACCAACTTAAAAAAACAACAACGCAGGAAAAGGATGATTCTATTTCTACGCAGGTTTCCATTTCGACAAATTATTTTTATCCTTGCCCCATTATTATTAGGCTTCATTCAATCGCTTACCGGCCAACCCGACGTATCAGACGCCAGACGAGATGCGATCGCAGAGTGGTACATCATATCATGAAATGCCGCGTTCTCCATCGTCTTCCTACGAAGTTGCTTCGCTTTCTCCTCGGTGAACCAACCGGTACTGCATCTAAGTCTAGACCCAATCGGATCCGGAACCGGGACGTCTGGCTTCCTCTCCGATGTGAGACCGGTATTGCCATCATTCAGGTAATCGGGGTTGGAGGACCACCCGAAGAGAGGAGCCCACCAGGAGGAGGAAGAAACGGGTTTTTTGCAACTCGGATCGGGCCTTTTAACTGAACCGGATGAGGCCCGGATCGGGGCTGAGACGGAGAATGCAAGAGTTGTCGCCGCCATTGGAAAAAAGGAGTTCCCAGAGAAGAAGAACGGATTTGGAAAATGAGGAGGGAGGAGAACCGCTCCGCTATGAGTTTTTGAGGAGAGAGGTCAGGGAAAAATCACCTGCGCTCTCAAATTGATAGGCTCGTTTTAACCTTTTATGATATGATGGTGTATAGGACACGGTCGAAAACTTGGGCCATGTCTATGGTGGGTAATACAGGCGCTACGGTAGGAACGGATAGAGGAGATTGAAACTTTTTGAAAATGGTGAAAAGTGGATAAGATAAGACACGTGGAAGGCCTGGACGAGCGTGTAGGTGGGGACTACCTATTTTCTCGATGAAAATTTCTTCGATAAACTACCTATTTGGTACTCCAAATATTTTCACATTTGTATTTTAGTCAACTGACTATTTTTTGACAAAATTATGTGGTGAGAAAATAAGCTATTTTGACATCAATGAGAATTGATCTCACATTAAGCTAGCTAGACTAAGGTTTCGGTTAATTTTCTCACAACTTATAATTAAATTATATTGCATAACCGCTTCGAAACTTTATCAAAATGTATTTTGAGTGGGTTGTACATGGATCTCTCGGATAATGAGTTGATTGTGTAATCACTTAACTAAACTATACACTTATGTTTTTGGGTAATTATTTCATGCACAAAGTCTGTAAAAATTCTTTGTACAAGCACTTCAGTTTTAGGGTTTAAAGATTTCGTTTAGGGTTTAGGTATAGTAGTTTTGAATTTATGAGTTGTTGATAGAATTTAGGTTTAGGATTTATAGGTTAAAATCTAAATCCCTAACTATAATACCCTAAACCCTAAATTCTAACCAGCAGTGGCGTATCTACATTAAGGTTGGGATGGGGCTGTGCCCACCCTGAACTTTTTAAAGTTCACACATTTAGCTTCAATTTTCTTAATTTTTATGAATTGATCCTTAATTTTTTTTATTTAATGACTTGTACCCGCCCTAAAATTTTAAAATTTTTATTATTTGTGCCCACCCTCATGAATATTTTAGCTTGTGCCCACCCTAAAAAAAAATTCTGGATCCGTCACTAATTTAACCGTATGTGTATGAGATAATTTATAGAAACAAAAAGTTTCCACCGTATGTGTATGTGATAATTTTTCCAAAAAGAAATATTGGATGACGAAAATTAAAATACGACAGTAGATGAATTGCTAAATATGTAGTTTACCCACATTTTTTAATTTATTTGTTTTGGATGTATTTGCGCAGTTTTTTTATGATAAGTAGTCGAGAAAAAGTGTAGAATGGGGACTTGGCGGAGACGTCAAGGAAAGGATATTTTTGACCCAAAAGGCAAAATGATAATTTTAATTTCCTATAAATTAATTAACTGTCAATTAAAAATTTTACAAGCCAAAATGAATTGACACTTAATAGGACGAGGAATTAGTTTCCTTAGTTATGTCTAATTTATTTATCTCCCACCTAAATTGTCAAGACATTTTCTATTAAAAGTTTCGTGATTTATTTCGATTATAATTTTTTTTATTTAATTAGAGTGTTAAATTTATTGAAATAAATTTTATAAATATATAATATAAAATGATTTTTTAAATTTAATTTTTTATTGGAATCTTTAATTTTATTTAAGTGGCGACTCATATCATTAGACTGAGTGGTAATTTTTTAATTATAAAGATAGTGTTAATGGCAACTTGGGAAATTTGTTTGGTTTCTTATTCACATCACAGGCTCACAGCCCCCAAGGCCAAAACTTGTTGAATCGTTCGGCTCTTTCTTTTCTCTTTAACTCGTCAATTTCTGGGCATTTCTTCCCGAGCAAAGCACAGATTTTTCATTTCAGCAGGAAAACAAAATTAATAAATAAAAAGCCAAAGTAAATTGGGTGGGAATGTCTGGGAAAGGAGCGAAAGGGTTGATTACGGCTGGGAAATCCAAAGACAAAGATAAGGACAAGAAGAAACCCATCTCTCGCTCATCTCGTGCTGGTCTCCAGGTCCCTCCCCCCTTAATTTTCAGCTTGAATTCCCCCCTTTTTTATTGTTTTCACGTTTTGGATTTTAAATTCCATGCAAAATTTTAGATTCGTGTGAAAAAAGGGTCATCTTCTGTTAATCAATCCTCATGTTCATTGTTTTTTCTATGTATTTATTTTAGATGAATGTTTATAAAATTACTGGTTGAATTATTGAAGCTGGAATTAGCATCTGTATTTATCCGTTTCTTTGGGGAATCTGTTTGATTTATTGCATCAAAAGAAAGGAAACAAAGATTTGCTTTGTTGAATGTTTACGGTAGATAATTTGGCCTAACAATGGCGTAGTTCTAAATGCCCTCAATAAATTTAGACACAATTGTATGAATGGATGGATGTCAGTGAAGGTAAGCCATTGTCTCCGTTGATGTTTGAATTGAGGGAATCAACCATTGTGTTCTTTGTCGTTTACCTTTTATTTATCAAAGGATTTATATGTTTTATGATCTTTGTTGCTAAAGACAGTTCCAGATACCCTAAAACTTGTGCTATTTGGTGAACAGTAGGTAGATTTGTTGGGTACATTGGTCGTGTTCTTCAAAAATTGTTTGGTCTTTCAGAACATAGATATCTAGACACCCGAAGTTACAAGCTTACCAATGGTTGTTTTCGGATCCGGAACTTGTCTTGCCTTTTGGTACTTTTACCTATGCTTTTTGGGTGATGTAGATTGCAAAATTTAGTATACTTTCTTCTATGGTAGAATTACAGTTAATTGTTTGAAATGATTACCGGTTTCTTATTGTATCGCATGTTAACCATGTAGTTCCCGGTAGGTAGAGTCCATCGGGTGTTGAAGACGAGAGTTAATGCACATGGAAGGGTTGGAGCAACAGCTGCTGTATACACTGCTGCCATACTCGAGTACTTGACTGCGGAAGTGCTAGAACTAGCAGGTAATGCAAGCAAGGATTTGAAGGTAAAGCGTATAACACCTAGGCATTTGCAGCTTGCTATTCGGGGTGACGAAGAACTTGATACCTTGATCAAGGGAACCATAGCCGGCGGCGGTGTTATCCCACACATTCATAAATCACTCATCAATAAATCCTCCAAAGAGTAGCTTATGTTAATTGGTTTCTCTGTTTGACTGTTGTTTGTAAACCATTAGCCTCTGGAAACAAGCCAAGGTGGATACTTGTTTTCAGGTTGTGACTCCAAATTTCCAATACAAACTCATATAGGATATTTATTTGATACACAATATATTACCAAATCCATCCTTAGTAAAATTGATTTAAATTTTGTAATCCTTTTTCTTCTAATTAAAAAAAAACTCTTAAGCCCTTTCCAATATCATCTTAGGCTACTCTTCTTTTATTTGAAGTTCAATTATTTGAATAAGTATCATCAGAATATGATAAGGTTATTAATTTAAATGCATTTACACAAATGGTAATACTTAATCCGAATGAAGTCTAAACTAAAAACTCATATGATGAAACTCGAACCTAGAATATATCAACAATATATATGAGCTGATTTTTCTAACTGAGGCTTTTGTCAAATATCAAAATCAATTAAACCATGAAACAAATCTCAAATGCATTCATTGCTAATTCTGACAAATAATATGTACAAATACTGCCATTTTCCCACTCCTATAAGTAGCAAATAGCATTCAACTTTTTTCATCCCCATGATGCATTTTAACCTTTAGCAGCCAAAATCAGCAGGAAAGCAAAAGAAAATTACAGGTGAGACAGCTCTACAAACAAATACCCCAGAGAATTAGGGGTAGGGCAAAGGCTCTTAACTCATCAAAAATTACCCTGAAGAAGAGGTCGAATTTATCTCTTCGTCTAGGGGTAAACTGCTTGAAGAATACGGGGGAAGGAAAAATTAAAGAAAGAAAGAAACCTCCTACAAGAGATAAGAACCCTGTTTAAATAAGTCAAAAAGGAGGTGTCCTACAGACTTTTTTGCAGTTCTGGTTTGATTACCAATCTGGTTATGAAAGGTGAAATAGCTGAAAGTAATGCCTTGGGGCATTCCTCGTGAGGAAGATGGCCACACCCGGATATTGCAACCAGTCTCTGCATGGAAACAAATATAGCAACATTAAGAAACATTCCGTCAAGACAAGAACATCGTTTTGAAGTGAACACTCAACAAGGAATTTCAGTAGAGTATAATAGTTTATGCATGCCAGACATTCAATTTCTTGAAAAATAAAAGAGTGATATGGCAAGAAGTTTGACTGTCCTCGCTAAAATCGGAATTCGAGAGTACAAGATACAAATTGAAGCATAAAACTTACAGAATTGACAAGTTCTGAAGCCATGGCCTGGGAAGATTTGAGAGAAATATGGGAATCTTCAGCACCAGCAATGACCAATACTGGCAACTCTTCAACCGCTTTTAGCAGTGATGTTGCATTTTGTGGTGAAAGGATTGTTTCATGCGATAACCGGCATATCTCATGCAGCGCTTCATCCCAACCCTCAACACATAGCGGGGCCTGATTGGAGCAAGATCAATTCAGCAAATCAAACACCTAAACTGAAACTTCAAACTAGTAGCTATCATTCAATTTCAGAAACCAAAAAGTAAGCTGCAAAATAATTTGATAAAGTATGCTACGCAGATGAAAGTTATGTAAAATCTAACCAAAATTTTCCTCATAGCAACTAGTGACGTGTTATTTCTTATGCTACAATGGCAATACAGATGGAAATTTCTTTCTACCCTTCTTTTTCTTTCAAATTTTGGGTTTATATGTTAGGCCTTTATCAAGACTCATGAAAATCAGCTGTTCCACATGTAGAAACTCATACTGTTGTCAACGTCATCATTCTGCATAAATACACTAACCCTGGTATTTTATGCTTTTTAATCTTGATTCGGTTTCTTTTTAAGATTCCCTTGTTCATTTCGCAAAATAAACAGTTGTTTCAAAAGTAAAATGTAATACAGCTGAGACTTCAATGCTCTGAGTCTACAGTATCTTCTCAAATTTAATTCTCTCCCTCATTCATATACAAGATTACTACTCTACATTTTAGTTTTGCTGAAAATATACCTTATAGAGGCTCAAAACTTCTGTTGTTAACTTAGTTGCATCATGCCATGCGCGCCTATTCACCACTTGTGTAATTTCTGTTCGCAGAAGCGGGCGAACTAAGTGCTTCTTCCCAAGTGAAGTACGCAAGAGTATCCTTGCAAAGGCGGGGACAACTTCTCTCGACAAGCTAACACTTAGCAAAACCACAGCTTTGATCATAATCTGAATAAACCACCAAATAATCAAAGGATAAACAGTAAGAACCAAGCTTAATCATTTCAAGCCATTCCTACTAACAGAGATTTAAAGGGGTCATAACCATTTATACCATCAGAGAAAGATCATCTTACAAAACGTTAAGCCTATAATTTGGAATTTCAGTGAAGCCTGACACTCCAGTATACAGCAACAAAATTGTGAACATCTAACTTAAACCTCATGCAATATTCTATAAGTTAAATCTACAAATTACAAGAACTGATAAATTGAAATAGAAAATCTGACAACAAATAACTACATAAAACCTTTCTCTAGGTTTATTCTAAATTTAATAATCTTTTGATTGTCCTTCATTCCAATAAGTTAAACCCACAACTAGGCTTCTTCAACTTCAGGAACCAGTCAATTAGAACACGAAAGCTGACATGAATAGAGAAATAGATAAACACCCTTGAAAACACCATGGTTTAAATTTTCTGTCCTCCTTTATTTGGATTTCTTCCGTAAAAATTTAAAATGTGAGAATCCTTAAAAGATGTCAAAAATAAAACCACCAAACCAATCACTTGATAATGGTACAGAAAAACCATGAGGCCTCACTCACATTGAAAGAATTTATTGAGGCTTGGACTTTTTGTGCAGCCCTCAAAGCAAGCAGGCCTCCATCATCATGGCCAACGAGCACCACTGAAGAAAACCCCATCTCATAACAAAAGGAAAGAAGCAAGTCAACCTGAAAATTTCAGGTAATAATGCTTGTGAACTTCATATGATAGATATGAGAACAAACAATATACAAAAGATACAGCAAGAAAGTCCTTAAAAACTCGAAAAGAATTTCAAGCATTATACCTGTAACCTAGAGCACTCATAAAGAACTGCTTATATAAAAAATGACATGGCATATGTAGTACACTTTAAGGCATTTAACTTGGTGATTCATCCTAATTGACAGAAATGCATCTCCCTGACAATAACCAAATAACATTTAAAAGGGTGCCTAACCATACCTGAGTTTCCAGCTTGTAAGGATTGGGAAACTCCTTTCCTTCCCAGTCCTTCCGGCTTGGTCTAGAAGTCAATCCCCAGCCAGGCCGATCAAAAGCAGCAACTGAACAACCAACCTGATGAGCAAGCACTCCCATCACATGCCTCCAAGAAAAGACTCCCCCTCCAAACCCATGCACTAAAACAATACCAAGCTGGACATTTGCCTCTATGTCTTGCTGTAGAGTCCCAGAGTTCAAATGACTTGTCTCAAATTGTGCAACTGAATCCTCAAGGCTCAAAACAGGAATATCATCAGAAAGAACAGGAGAGCTTGGGGACCCATCCAACAATGGAGCATAAAGTGAAGAGCTGTGAAACTGATTGCTATAGCTTCTATGAAGATGGTTATAATGTGTCTTTGACAACATGCTTAGTGCTTGCCTATCAAGCTTTAGCTTTCCAGGAGAAACTTGTGGTATAGAACCAACTTTAGGTTCTAGATATGTAGTAGATGACAAAGACCTAGTGGGAGAACCAGGAAAGCAGAGCTTGTAATGAATGGTAAGCCCTTTCAGTTTAATGAACAAACTATCTATGTCAGCAAGTGATCTAACAGGGAGTTCCCCTTCATCTCGAGATTGCCTGAAAGGATTTCGCCTTGTTTCACTATCGCTTTTTGGAGTTTTCACTGCAGAGGGAGTGGGAGATCGTGGAACCTTCTGGAAGCCAGAGAAAACATTTTTGCATGAAAGAACCTGCAGTAAATCGAATGTTACTACCAAAAACTATGACAGCTATAAAGGGATCTGTGTTGCATTAATTTAAGCTATGGTAGAATCAAACTACCGACTTACATCTCATGGAACAAAAAATGCATTCAGTTGTACTTCAGAGCAGCCATAATAGTTTATTTCACTTATTAAAAACAAGAACAACAGTAAAAGTTGAAGATTAACGGCTAAAGCCACTGGTTTTCAGTTATTTCTCAACAAACTTTTTTAAAAAATAAAACTTAAATTCATAGAAAAAGATAATAGAAATCACTTAGAAAGCTAAATCACTGTTGACTAAACAGAAACAGAAACTAAAATGCAAAATCAGTTCTAACATAACATTTTGATATAAAATCATGAATTTTTTCTATTCAAAAGAACCACTCCATTAAAAGTTTAACTTCAACATAAGAAAAAAATAAAGACAAAAACAAAATAAATTGCTAGACTTTTTGCATCAAAAAAGCAAAATTCATTGTTACAAAAAAGAAATAATTTCAATGTAATTATAGCATAATATATTAAGTAAAATCATGCATTTAGTTATCTGAAAAAAAAATTCAAAGTTCGACTTATATGCTTGATTTATCGGAAACCAACAAACAGAGCAGCAAAGACAATGAATAAACACTAACTTATAGAACTAAAATCACAAAAATCAAATTAACCCGGAAATGAAAGGCAGGAAAACTTACAGCTTCAGGGTCAACTCGATGAAGCAAAAGCTTTCTGCTTGCTCTGCAGCTTGTTCTATAAGCAACTACAGTGTGACCAAGTGCGAAAACTACAGACGAAAGAAACAAAACAGGCATCCCCCATGATTTCTTCAAATGAAGCCTTTGCTTTGCAATGGAATAAGCCGGCGATGCCTCTACACCTGTCTCTGCCTCTATTTGAGAATTCACCGTAAAAACACACGCTTTAACCGAAAGTAGAAGAACCGAAATGAATGAACATGAAGTAACCGTTCCTAAGTAAGGTCCATGGGATAACGATGGACCGTCACACATCGAATATACACCTGCCAAACCCAGAAAACAAAAGAAAAATGAGAAATTTCTGAATTATTTGTTTTTTCCCTTTCCCTTTGTTTTTGGCTAAGAACTCATGACTAATGGAAATAAGAATCGTACAAGTGATGATTATAGATCTGAGGATGGAGACGAGAGGGATATCAGTTAAGGAGTTTTTGAAATCGTAACGACGAAGGTGCTCGTGGAAACCGTGGCACGTGACGCACGTGAAGCTTGAGAGTAAAAGGAAAGGGACCGTGATGTCGCATATCGCCACCAGCAGCGGCAGGGACGATGCTAGAAGAGACGCCAGCATCGCCACCATGAAAAACGCCGTCCGTACGATCCTCCTCGCTTTTTCCACCGCCATCCATGCCCTCATCACCATGATCGAAAATCCCAATCGAACGGCCCCAATATACTCTTCCGGATTTAAAAACCAAAACTTAAAATGAAATTATGTCGGATTTGAAACCCTGAAGAAAACCACTTCAAATGCCGGATCCAATGGTGGTCTCTCGACCATTTTCCGACTAAACAAACGGGTAAAACGGTCAATTCAGCGGTGCCGGGAATGGGAGTGGCTGGTCGTCATGAATTGAAACTCCGTTGGCTTCTTTACAAGCTCAATGAAATCATTGTTTTCCTTGTAATCATAGTTCGACAGTATTGATTGATTTGTATCTCCTTTTCTCGCCTTGTTTTCCTCCTCCTTTCTTCTTTGGTTTTCTCTCCTTTCCCTTTTCGTTTTCACTTCCTTTTATATTTAATTTTCTACAAATTTAGTTTTCTTTACTGGGATTGAGTTTTTTATAGTTTCTTTGTTTAGGGTGTTTTTATTTTTATTTTCTTTAACTAAGTTTGCATTTTCTGAATTATCCAAATTAGCTGTGTTACAATAATTTTTAGGGAATTTGGCAGATATTTTTAAATTTTATTTACATATATCATTCTTTGAATCATTCATTAAAATAATATTTTTATAAAATTATTTATGAAAGTAACATCTATATTTTTATTATATGATATCTGTTTTACGGTCCATATTTGGGGTGCGAGGCTATCCCACTAATAATGTCGTCTCTAAGGTTGAACTCATGTCTGGAATGTGTCTTACCATTTACCAATTCATTCAACCCTTGTTAGAAAGTAACATATATTTTTAACACATAAGTCAAAGATACGATTTTTTTTTGTTTTTTAACAAGTTTTTTTGTTTATATTGTATGATCTTAAAAATGTAGAACGAATGAAGTGTGACTTTATTAGGTTTTACGTGACATGTAGAGAACTCCACATGTTAAGGACCAATACGAAAAAGGAAAAGTTACGAGAGAAAAAAAAATTAAACGAATTTTGTCCAAAAACATGTTAACACAAGCTATGTTAGGTGGCATAAGCCAAATGCACGTACGAATCTAATGAGTTAAATATTGTTTTTTTTTTTGCTCCTTCAAATATATACTTTTTTGAATAGTTAAAATATAGATACATTTTTTTAATAAAAACCGGCCTTCATTTATTAATATTAAAAATAACTTAAAAACAAGATGGTTCTAGATAACCCAACCGACAAACTCTTAAAACAAAACTAAAGAAAAACTGGAAAGCAAAAACAAAAAGACAGAGAGATAAAACGATGAAGGCGGTGAACTACTCCTCACACCAGCGAATCTGGGATGCGGAAAACTACTGTTACAAGCGATCTGGAGGAGCATGAATCACCAGAAGCGTAGATCTGAACATGCATGAGAGAACTTCTGGAGGAAATGACGAAATAGAACAGAGGAGTGGAGAGTCACAGTGGTGGTCGGTCCTCCTCAATCGCCACCTGCGCGCAATCTGGGGCTTCTTCTACCCAGAAAAGGTCATCGGAACCAAGATGAGAAGCTCCTGCTATTAGATGCGCCGCCCGATTCGACTGTCGGAAAGTATGCGTAAATACAATCTCAGTAAAAGATTTCGCCCTTTCCTTTATTTCGTGGACAATATTGCTAATGACTGAAAATATGGAAGGTAACCCTTTAAAATATAGATACATTTTTTTTTTGAATATGCTGGTGCGATGTAAGGGTAGCATATGTTCAACTTTCTTAGTCTTTTCTAAGACGGCACACACAGCATGGCATATCTGGTGCTCGAACCCAGGTCCCAAGGGATGATAAACATTTACCTTTGCCACCAGAACACAAGGGGATGAGCAAATATAGATACATTTAAACCTATACTTTATAGGTTAATTGAATATAAAATCTATACACATGTTTTCGTTTGTTTAGTTTATGCTAATACGTGTCTTTAAAACGTATCGCGTGATAATATATTTTTAGATAATTTTTATTTATATTTTTCTTTTTTCGGTATTTTTTTATCTTGATCTTAAACAATTACGACTTGTCTATGTATCAATAAAATTAAAAGCGCATTTCATAAGCCACATTTTTTCAAAACTGTATCTATCATAATTATTAAAATAAAAAGTAAAATATTTTTAAAAACAATTTTGTTGAAAGAAAAAACAAAAAATATCTCGTGGTACTCGTTACATTTACAATGAGTTATTTTGTTGATAAAATTTTAATATACAACTCGTGTAAAATTAATTTTACATAAATTTATATATTTACACTATAAGACTTAAATTTTAAATTTTTAACCCTAACCCTAAAAATTAAAGAATCAACCTTAAGTCGTATACCCTAAATTCTAAACACTAACTTAAAATTCTAAATCCTATAACCTAAATCTCTAAACTTTAAACGATAAACACTAAACTTTCTAAAATTAAAAGACGTATGTAAACTAATGTTTACATGGCCTGCATATCATTTTTTTCTATTTTATTTACTTATTGAAAGTAAGTATTCAAATAATAACTAAATAACAGTGAAACGGTATTTTAATAAGTGCTTATAGTAGGATGGAAATCTTCTGCCCTTTTTGGTTCATCTACTTATGCCCCACACTTAAAATTAGGTTTAGGATTTATGGTTTAAGATTTTATGTTAGGGTTTTTAAAATTTAGGGTATGGTGTATTTTTAGGGTATAGAGTTTAGGATTTATAATTTAAGGTTCAGATTTAAAATTTAATTTTGTAGTATTTTTAGTGTTGGGATATAAATATAAACACCAAAAATGGGCAGAAGATTATTATCCAACTATAATTTTGGATCCAACACACTCAAAAATAAGAAACAGATAACTAAATATAAGATAAAATGTAATGTAATGCAAAAAGTAATTCGTGTGCGAAATGGATGTATAAATATACTGAAATTTTATATGAAACAATATTAATATGAAAATTTTTATATATAATCCTTTGAATATATTTAAAAAATATAGAACACAAAATGTTAAGTTAATTTTTTTTATCAAACAAATGTCAAGTTAATTGGACCTTTGAAAAAATGCCCCACCTTATAATTTAAATTTTAAACCTTATTAATTTGTTCAAGGAATTTTATTTAAATTCTGAATATAGAAGTTAGAATTCCACGAGAGTGCTAATTTCATTGATCATGAACAAAATTCTCGGTGAAATTAAGGTTGTTGTTTTTTTTAATTAAAAAAAAAACAAGCTTTTTATATTGGGAATCTTAACATTAGCGCATGTTTTTAAGTCTTCAACTTGTTTGTATAATATAGTTTTTTTTTACCCAAAAAAAGCTAGTTTAGAGGTTTCTTAAGGCTATGATAAGTAAGTGTTGTTTAATTAAAAAAGAAGAAAAATTCGATAGAATTATTTAATGTTACACCCGGCCACAAACTCCAAGAGAAGCGTGGCCGCATGCGCCGATTTTTGAAGCAGTCGCATCTTTAGGGCGATTTGGTTTGGCCTAATTGCCTTATGCCTGCTTCGTTTGCCGCGTTGTTTACTTGGTTTTGGATTGGTTCAGTCGTTCAAACCCATGTGCATTTCAACCTTTGTATATTCAACGACAAACAACGTTTTAACTCATTAAAATAGGTTTATTCATTATTGAGGTCTTTGTATTTAAATAATAATAATAATAATAATGTGGGTCATTAAATTTACTTTGCATTTAGGGTGATTTTTAAATTGAGAAAAAATCAATGTGACATTTTGATTGACAAAAAAATCACTTATTGTTACAGTATTAATATAATGGTATATGGTATTGATATGATGGCCTATTGTGAATGGTGATATAACAAATGAGCTTAATCTTTGATTGTTTAGAAAGTTTGATGGATTTTTTATTTTCTAAGCAAAAAATAAAAAAAAATACATTTTGAACTACTAAAAATTATTAAAATATTCAAAAATAGACATTAAAACTAGTTAAAATGAAATTAAAATAAATAAAATTTTTAAAAACCGAAACTATGAAATGATAAAGGATAAACTATTAAAATTTAAAATTCAAAATTCAAAATTATGTGTAACATATTTTAAAAAGTAACGCTGAAAAGTCTTCAATTGTCTCTCGTCAATCAGAATCTACCACTATTTTTAAACATATTTTTAATATAATCAACCTTGTATCAAAGTGACAATGAGTTTGAGGTTATTTTCTACAATTTAAAATAATTAAATAGAATTTACCAATAGGGTTGGTCCAAGTGGTAAGCAGTTTGGTACTCCCTCCGTCCCACTTAAAATGTCTCTTTTGTGTTTTAAAATTGTCCCACTTAAAATGTCTCATTGAAAAAATCAACTACTTTTACAATGTGTATTTCCCTTTCTATCCTCTTTTTAGTTTTCCAACAAAACAAAATTCAACTTTTCAAGGGTAAAATTGTCTTTTCAATTATTTTACATCACATCTCCTACACAAACTTTTTCTTTCTAAAACTGCGTGAAAAGTCAACAATAGACACCTTAAATGGGACGGAGGGAGTATCATTTAAGTATGTCTCGAGTTCGATGTCTTGTATATGCAAAAATTCTTTGCTAAAATATTCACCAAATAAAATTAGATGTACGACGCGAATCGGTCTAGATTAGTCAGGACAAAGCTCTAATGAATCAAGAGGACAAACAAAATAAATATAATGTGATAGAATTTGACTCAAAGCACGATTTATGAATCTTACTTTAATTCTTAGATTTTGCTTTGAACCTTCATGTTTTTTCTTGTTCTACCGATTTTGATCGGATGTCGATTACAATACACGTGAAAATAAAATAAAAAAATCAAAAGAAACGAGACTTTTCCGGCCAGCAGTTGAGTCACCCTTACCTATTGTCTTCCTATTATGTTTATTGTAAATTAATTTAAAAAATACCTTATAATTATTACGAATATTTTAATACATTTATTTTTATTATTGGTATGGTTATCAAATATTGTATTGTATTTAATGTCTACAGCTTAAGCTCCAATCATGAATTCTTGGATTCTTTAATGGAATTCATTATGAGTTTGACAAATAAGGCCACTCCATCCGTCAAAGCACACATGCAAGCATTATTTCAGAATTGTTATATGACTAATCGGTTGCTTACATCAACAGTTCAACACTTATCTAATTTGTAATCGGTAGCAGAATTTAATGTTATTTATTTAAGAGATTATTTAAAAATATTTAAGTTTATTATGAAACAATATAAATTACATGTTTTTTTAAAGGATTAACATACAATTTTACGAGAATACTGACGAAGAATTAAATTTGTTATTCATGTGTTGCATACTTTTTATTTTTTTACGTTTATTTTTATATTTTAAGGTATATTTATCTGTGTATTTTTTTATTATTTAAATGAAATCTAGTGTTTGATTAAAAAGTACAATTTTACAATTAGTTCAATATAAAAAGTCATTTTCTTTTAAAGATTAAGGGTCGTGGCCTCACAGGTCTCTCTCGAGTGCAAGGGCGGATGTAGTATAAAAAGTGGAGGTGAAATCGACTTCACTTGATTTGTTGGGTATGAGATTTTCAATGTGGTAATATAAAACTTTTCGTAAGAAATATTAGATTTGACCCCACATAATTTGTTGAGATATGAGGTCAATAATACTTATTGTAGCGGTATAAGAATTTTTCATACCTCATACTTTACTCTGGTCTTAATAGATGAAAATCTTGCTCCGCCGCTGATCGAGTGTTGCCCCTGTTTGTGATGATATTTATTATTAAGTTAGGTCGCAAGTCACAACCATATATTCAAATATAGATCCAAATGTTCTATAAAAAAAATATAGATTCAAATGGCATGAAACGAATATGTTTTGCACAAAATAGAATGTTGTATAGCCAAGTTGCCTAAAGTTAATGTATTTCTTTATGGAGCAAATACAATCAAATTTATACATATATGTTCAAAAAATTGAATGCGTATTTGATACGACTTCAGTTTTTTAATATAAATCTATCAATAATTAAATATTGGAAACTGTAATAGATTAAAGTTTTAAATATAAATCTTAACATTTTAAATAATTTTTAATTTATAAAGAAAACATTTAATCAATTATTTAAAATTGTAGAAAAATAGTTTGCACATCAAAGTCAAAGTTTGAAGTCAAATTGCATATTAAAACTAAAGTCAGAAGTCATATTACATATTAAAGCCAAAATCCAGGGTCAAAGATAAAATTAAACCTTTAGATTTTATGACAACATTATAAAATATTTAAAAAATCGGGATCAAAACTCAATTTAACTATTAAATAATCATGCTCAGTTCTATAATTCCCAAAGCTGACGATCTTCAATGTGAATATATACAACTTGGTACCGCTGGAAGACCTACAGTAATGAGTTGTATCGGTATTAGTATTAAATAAAGAGACTGGCACTTTTAATCTAAAACTAGCCATCCACTAATTAAAGTTTAGTCGCAAATACCATGGAGGTCCACTTTACCAAACTTAAGAGACATTATCCTTTCAATCACCCTTAGGCCCTACCACTATTTGAATATTTCATCTTCATTATTATCCTAAATTAAGTACTAATTACTGTAAAAAAACACTAATTCAAACGGTAGGTATGTTCAAAAACTTACCTAAACTTGTTTTTTTAATAATAAAAATATTATTATCTCATACGGGCGATAATTTTTTTTTGTTTCCACAAGTGCCTCAATTTTAGAGTTTTGAGTTTTGGTTTAAAATTTAGAGTTTTATGGTTTTAGTGTAGAGATTTAGAATTTATGA
Organism: Hibiscus tridactylites; assembly: GCA_958450335.1. NCBI lineage: Eukaryota > Viridiplantae > Streptophyta > Magnoliopsida > Malvales > Malvaceae > Hibiscus > Hibiscus tridactylites. The sequence continues at coordinate 6,322,173 of OY288277.1, read as the reverse complement.
TTTATGATTATAATTTAAAGTTTAGGGTTAGAATTTATAGTTTAGGGTTAGTGTTTAGGTTTTAGGGTAATATGGTTAGAGATTTAGATTTTAATATATAAACCCTAAAATTTTAACCCTAAACCTAAAATTCTATCAACAACCCATAATTTTAAAACTACTATACTTAAACTTCTAAGGTTTAAACAAAATTCATAAACTCTAAAACTAAAGCGCTTATGTAAGTAAAAAAATTTTAAAATAAAATAATCACCCATAAAAAATAAATATTATTCGGTATTTGAAACCAAAATTAAGTGTTAATTAAAATTTTAATAACAATGCAAAAACTTTTATCATTATACCAATAACTCGCTTATTAGGTATCCAAAACTGATTTTACATTTATTTAAAATACATCAAATTAAATAGCTTAAAATATATACTATATTTTAAGTAAACAATAAATATATCAAGTGGACCGTCCCTCCACTAAATCTGAATTCCTGATAATATTGACCTGTACCCCACAAAGAACATACGTATTACCCATTTGGAGTATTTGAAAATTAAATATTTAAATAAAATTATTAACAAAACAAAGTATAACTTTCTACAGCAATGGGACAACAATATATCCAATTTTATCATTTTTTTTTCTTAAGTGCACACAAAAAATTACACTATTAAACAATACAATGTGCACTCAACTGTAAATAATACGGACATAATAATATTATTAATTCCTATAGTTCAAGCTAAATATGACCAAGGCAAACAGACTTATATAAACAAATGTAAATTTCTTCAAATCTAATGGGAGAACCTTCATATTTGTTAATGCAGTATATATGATTGTGGCAACCAGCTTTTAGAGATACGAAACTACATATTCAACGTCTATTAACGACTGACTATGAATTAGTTTAAGAAAATAAAGAATTAAATAAGATCATAATTGCAAATTTTAGTATTACGAATAAAATAAATCAAATTAAAAAACATTTTTATGTATTATTCGATATAAATTAGGGTTAACTATTAGAATAGTTATTTATGTTTCCCCCAATACATAGTTGGTCACTGATTTTGAAAAACGACCAGTAAGGTCACTTACGTTATCGGGGCGTAAACTTTTGGTATCTCAGCCGTTTGCTGCCGTTAAATATTGACGGCTTGCTGACCTGGCAGCGAAAAAATAAGGGTAAACTACTGCAATGGCCACTAAAATTTATCCCATGTACATTTATGTTCCCCAATTTTAAAAAATAAACATTATGGTCACTACTAAAAATGTGTCTTTATAATTTCACAATTGAATTTAAAAATTCATTTTTCAACCCTAAAACTTTACAATCAATTAGTAAAATAATTTTAAATTTTAAGCTTAAATGAAAAACATGTGCCCAAAGTAAACCCTTTTTAAATTTTAGGTCCCCAAATTGATCCTATTTAATAATTAAACTTTCAAATTGCTCATATTTTTTCACTCTAAATTATTTATTACTATTATTATTATTATAACGTGACATGTCATTTTTTATTATTGTTAAATTAAGAATAATTTAAAAATAAAAATAAAAATAAAATCATTTTTATTATTATTAAATTTAAAATATTTAAAAAATATTACTTCTTGAAATAATTTAGGTGTCAAAAGTATTTTTTTTTGTAAAAATAAGTGCCCAAAGTTTTTATAGTTACAATTTTAGGTGCACGGCTGTTAAATGGGTGTTAAAAAATTGCCAACCAATCGGTGCTTGACACGTGATATTAATTTTTTTAATTTTTTAATGGAAAATACTCAGATTTTTCAAATTGTCAATTTTGTGTTCAACTGCATGCCGTTGGGCGTTTTCGGCGACGCCGTGTTAGGGAAAATGACCGCCTTGGTCCAACGACCAAGTGGGTGCGGTCAGCGACCGGTGGCAATCGACGGCAGAAGTTTGATAATTTTTAGGGATTTAAGAACTATTTTGTGAAGCTTGTAAAATTTATAGATTTTATAAAAATTTGAAAAATCTGAGTATTTCCATTAAAAATTAAAAAAAAAATAATGTCACGTGTCAAGCACCGATTGGTTGACAATTTTTTAACACTCATTTAACAGTCGGGCACCTAAAATTGTAACTATCGAAACTTTGGGCACCTATTTTTACAAAAAAAAAAACTTTAGACACCTAAATTATTTTAAGAAGTAATATTTTTTAAATATTTTAAATTTAATAATAATAAAAATGGTTTTATTTTATTTTTAAATCATTTTTAATTTAACAATAATAAAAATCACATATCATAATAATAATAAAATAATTCAGAGTGAAAAAATAGGAGTAATTTGAACGTTTATTTATTAAATAAGAGCTATTTGGGCACCTAAAATTTAAAAAAGGTTATACTTTAGGCACCAATTTTTCATGTAAGCCTTTATAATTGTACTAATTGATTGTAAAGTTTTAGGGTTAAAAATGAATTTTTAAAAATTCAAGGGTTACATTATAAAGAAACCTTTTTTAGTAGTGACCATAATATTTATTTTTAAATTGGAGAGTAAAAATGTACATGAGATAAATTTTAGTGGCCATTGCAGTAGTTTACCCTTATTTTTTCGCTGCCAGGTCAACAAGTCGTCAATGTTTAACGACAACAAACGGCTGAGTGACCAAAAGTTTACACCCTAAAAACGTAAGTCACCTTACTAGTCGTTTTTCAAAATTAGTGACCAACTATGTATTAGGAGAAACATAAGTGATTATTCTAATAATTAACCCTATAAATTAATAAGTTATAATGTTTGAGGGTAAATTGTGGACAAAGGAAATTCCTCAAACCTTGCACCCCATAGTTTTTTTTTTAAAATATTATTGTCCTCATCTAATAGACTAATAGAGTTAGGTGTGAAGTGATGGGGAGTTGTATTGATTGAATTGAAGCGAAGGGGGTGTGTTGGTTGGATTTGGAATAAAAGGGTAATGTTAGTAAATGAATTGAGTAAATTCAAAAGTGAGGGACATGGAGAATGTTGGAAAGGAATAGGTCATGTAGGGAATTCAAGTTGTAATTGTAAATCATCTACTTCCTTCTCCATCTTCTTTAAATTCCTCAGTCCTCACCTAATGGACTACGTCTCTACACAAATTGGCACCAACAATTTGAATTCATCAAACATCCCAATCAATAATTGATAGAGAGTTTCTATTTCAAAAACAAGACCATAACATTATATTAAATTTTGATTTATCCGTTACTGAAATTTTAGCAGTCCTAGGGCAAACCTAAAAATTAGGTCACTAATAATAATTATTGAAAAAATTAAATTTTAAAAGTGTGTCTCTAATATTAAGTATTAAAAAAATTGGTCTCTATAATAACAAATGTTTTTTTTAAATGCTCCTAATAACAAGTATTGAGAAAAAATTGGACTCCTAATAACAAATATAAAAAAAAATTGAATTTTAAGAGTAGATCCCTACTAACAAATATCAAGAAAAATTTTGGCTTCTAATAGCAAGTATTAGAAAAAAAAATTAGCTCTTTAATAAGAAGTATTGGAAAAAACTAGGCCACTAATAACAAAGTATTGTGAAAAACCGAACCTAAAAATAAAAAATATTTAGAAAAATAAATTTTAAGAATAAACCCATAATAATAAATATTAAAAAAATTTAGACCATAAGACTAATATTATAAAAAATAAGCCCTGGGCGGGCACCCCTCTCTCCCATGCCCAGGGATGGCATGGCTCTGAACTTTGATACATAAGCTATGTAAACTAACACAAGCTTGTTAAACTTATGATTTATGGTGTTATTTTAAAGTTTATCATTTAGAATTTAATGTTTAAAATTGGGGTTTAAGGTTTAAAATTTAAAATCTAAAATCTAAAATTTTAAACTTAAACCATAAATCTTAATTTTAAATACTAAATTTTAAACTTTATAACATAAATTCATAAACCTTAAAATTAACAAATTTATGTAAACTTCAATTTACAATATGTTTATCAAAGTTATATATATATATATATATACATATGATCGTAAGTAATATAGTAGATATAACATAGAAACAAATACGGTTGCATTGTCATCTTTTTGGCTCACATATAACAAAATTTCCGCCTCTATTTGTGTAACCGACCTGCCGAAATCCAGTTTGGATACTTTGAGATTGGTCCAGTGTCCAAATGTTTCATACAAAACAGCCGAATGGGTTGATTTTATTGCATATAAAAAGACCATTGGTTTAACGATTCTAGATGAAGAGCCTGCATTTACTATTTCAAGTCAAACAAAGTTGGATCCATTTGTCGGGGTTGTCCAGGTACATTCATGCATCCCATCCAATACACAAAACAATTGGTCATTGGATTTCGATTTTATTCATTTCTATTTCTCTACGTATCAATGCTTATATTAGGCCAAGTTTGAGATAAGATATTTATAATCCAAAATTAGTTTGATTCCAATTATGATTTGTTTTTTGGTATAGTTATTAGTGTATGATTAATTGATCCATTAATACAAACAACATATTATAGAGATATTTTCTCAGTTCAATTTATTTCACCCTCAATATTAAAATTCAAACCATGAATGATGTTTAAAACATCTTGCTCATCCTCCCATTAGACCACTTGATAATTATATTTTATTAAATAACAATATGGGTAATAATTTGATGACCGATAGTGGAAGTTGTTTTTCCCACAAGCAAGCTTTTAAAGTTGTCACGTATTCCTTTTAAGTTTTAAGAACCCTAAACTCTAAAATATAAACTTTAAACTCAAAAATATATTCCCAAACATTTAAAACCTAACCACAAATATTAACACTCTAAAACTTAAAAAACTATACACTTGTAAAAAACAAAATTTTAACTACAAATGCATAGAATATTTTTTCATATATTAATGTAGACTAAAATGTTAATATTTCATTATATTTTAAAAAGTAATTTGGGTTTGAACCTAACAGCCCATTTCATTCAATAAAAATTTAAATCGAATGGACCTTAAAAGGGCCGAATTGTGGAAAAGTCATTACTTGATCCAAGTCTGAGAATTGTTTGGAGCTCTAATGTACATATAAAAAAATATGTTAAAATAAATTGCTATAGGTTTCAAAAAATGAGGTTGAACCCAAAAGTTAAATCAACTAAAATTTAATTCTAATAACTAACTAATACAAATTTTAGATATAAGAAATACGTTCCAACACATTTTAACATGTTGGTTTTTTAATAAGGAGCAATGATTAAGAAAGCCTTCAACATTTGTCATTTTTTCAATTACATCATTAAAGTTTTTTTTTCATTGTAATTTAAACCTTAAAGTTTAATTTTTTTAAATAAGTTCATTTTGAGTGATCAACAAACTGTTAAAGTGTTAATTAACTGTCAATATTTTTACTAATGTGACATGACAATGTTAAGGGTGTAATTGGAAAACAAGCAAAATTTGAGGAGTTTTTTGCTATTATTTTTTTTCACTCTTGATTTATAATTTTATTTTGAATTTGTGAACTCATTTTTATAATAATATTTCTTTATATAAAACAATATTATTTAAATGATTATAAAATATGAAAAAATGTAATTAAAATAAAAATTAAAAGAAGTATGATATTATAAATAAGAAAATTTTGAATTATAATCCAAATATTTTATTTTCAAATAACACCATGTTATTGAACTTATATTTTTTTGAATTGAAGGAGGAGGTCGAAGCCAAAAAAAAAAAAAACTAAGCAGAAACAGATCTACAATGCAGAGGACCAATGACTTCCCGAGCTAAGAGAGCTTGAAGGTGCAACGATAGAGATGTAAATGAACCGAACGTTCAGTGAACTGTTTGGTGAGAAATTTTTTTATGTTCGTTTATTTATTAAACGAATGAACACGAATAAGATTTTTTGTTCGCTTAATTAAAAGAATGAGCACGAACAAAAGGCTTGTTCGTTCATTTATGTTCGTGAGCGTTCGGTAATCCATTCATTTATGTTCGTCCGTTTATGTTCATTTAATTTTATTCACATATGTTTAGGGATGTTCATTGTTCGGTTAAACTGAACTAACCGACTGAACCAAAACAAAATTGATTAATCTATTAGATAATTTTAGGTTTCGGCTAATGATTAAGAGTTTTTTAAATTTTAATTATTGTTTAATTCTGTTTAAAATCAGTTAATTAACTGAATTAATTAAACTAACCTAAAATATTAAATATTTAACACATTATATATGTTCATTTATGTTCGTTTATGTTCATTTGTGTTCGTTATGTTTGTTTATTATTTAAACGAACGAACATAAACGAACACGAACAAAAAAATTTGTGTTCGTTTATGTTCATGTTCGTTCATTTGTTCGGTTAAAATTAAACGAACAAACATGAACATACCCTCGTTTGTGTTCGTTCGATTCGTTTACAAGCCTATGCAACGATGGTTCATCGAGGATCAAAAGTTTGGAGTGGATCTGATGTAATCTCAGTTATGCGAGTTTATGAAATTAAGAGTTATTCGATCGTGAACAAAATAAATATTTTAAAAGGTGCTAAAATAGTTTCAAAGGGTTACTGTTTAAAGAAATGATGGTGGAATTGGTATGAATGCAAAAACTGGTTAAGTAATATGATGAAAATAAAATAGGAAAAATAAAAGATGATGGTGAATGAATGTTTGATAAGGTGATAGGGGTTGGTGGAGGATGAATGTAACTTAAGTTATGGAACGAAAATAGAACCAATGCTATAGTAGAAAGTATTGACTTGTATTTTATAGAGTTATTAAATCGATAAAATCGTGACCTTTTACTTATAGAGAATTAGGATCCAACAATGCCAAAGAATTTAAACGCCAAACATTGTCGTAATAAGTTCGAAAAAGAGTTTGACGCTACAAAAGATTATCTTGATAAATCAATTAATTCCAATAAAGAATTAAAGAGTGAACACTCGGTTAAGTTTCAATTAATCTCGAAATTGTGTGTTAATATTTACAAGAGACTCTTATTTAGAGGTAAAAGCTAGGGTAGCTAAATGGACACAAAAAGTAACTAAAAGGATAGATTATGCCATAAATGATGATTCATGCTCCATTGCCGAATTCCATGTATACTCTTTGAATATGGGTGAATGAATCTTGATTTGGTTATTTTCACATGCTAAAACTCTCCATTTCTTTCATGTATTTGGACGTACGTTCATGTATGATTGTTAACAACCTTTCCCCCTATCTATGGCTCTGTCTTGACAATTTTGAATCGATTTGTACAAAGAAATAAAAAATAGGATAAACTACACAAATGATCACTTAATTATGGAGTTGGTGCCAATATGACCACTATACTTTCAATTTTGGCAAATATACCACTAAACTATTTAATTGGTTCAAATAAGGCCACCAACCGTTAAAAAATAACAGAGAGTTCAACGTGATTGTTAAATAAATTGGTATAATTTCATATTTGATTCCCGTTATTTACATAATCTATCAATTTGGTTCTAATTTTAATTTAATAAAATAAATTAGTTATTCAATAAGGTGGTGATACGTATCACCACCTTATTGGAGGACATTACCCATTTTTATTTAATTTATTTTCCTCCTCCAATCAAGTGATGACACATGTCACCAGGTATTCCTAATGTAAGGCACGCAAGCTTACCACTGGGTTAAACCTGATTTTGTGAGATGTAGTGCAAAATATAATATATGTCTTGATTAATTGTTGATGACTGCAAAAAAAGAAAGTAAATATAATTTTAAGGGACTCAAACACGACATACTTATTATGCATAAAAACATATATCCCATTTAAATAAATCTAATAATTAAATTTAACAATATTTTAAATTATAGTAGTGCACGATTTAAAATTAAAAATTATTTTATGTTCGTGAGCTGAGATTCGCTAAATGAATTTAATATAATTTTTAATTTTTTATATTAAAAGAATAATAAAAAATATTAAAAAAATAAATTTAATATAATAATATTGTTTTTTATATTAAAAAACGGTGATTTTAAAATATATATTTAATAATAAATTTAATATAATTTTAAAATTTTGATTTTAAATCGTGCACTAACTATAATTCAAAATATATACAAAATGTTGTTAAATTTAATTATTAGATTTATTTAATTGGGTTAAATGTTTTTATGCATCATAAGCGTGTCATGTTCGAGTCTCCTAAAATTACATTTACTTCATTTTTTCCTGCCATTAACAATTAATCAAGACATATAGTATATTTTGCACAACATTTAACAAAATTACACTTAGCCCAGTGGTGACATGTGTCATCACCTAATTGAATAATTAATTTATTTTATTAAATTAACATTAGGACCAAATTGATAGATTGTATAAATAATGTGGACTAAATGTGTAATTTTACCATTTTATTTAATAGACATGTCATTTTCTCCGTTATTTTTTAATGGTTGGTGGCCTGATTGGAACCAATTAAATAATTTAGTAGTATATTTGCCAAAATTAAAAGTATAGTTGTCATATCAACACCAACCTTATAATTAGGTGATTATTTGTATAATTTACCTTAAAAAATATGAGTTTGAAATATTTTTTCTCAAATAGGTATGCAAAAAAGTTTCTTTTTACACACTAAACAAAATTAATTTTTCCAAAAAAAAAGAAGACTAAATTCAATTTTTAAAATTTCTAAGAACAGAGATGCGGTGCATCCTAGCCGGGCTAGATACATCCGCCATTTTGCCTTTAATGCCTTCCAATATAGACACGTTTGCTTCCATGAATGGTTAATGAAAAAAAAATATCTGAAATAACAAAACATGAAATTATAAAAGAAAAAAAAAACATGTTGTTGACTTGCAATGTCTTGTTAATGAAAATAAATAGTAAAGTAAAAAGAAAAGGTGGCATGAAAGTTAGAATTCAAATGATGTTGTGAGATTTTTACTTTAGATCAGTTAAAAAAATCTCAGAAAATCTAGATTTTTGTAACGTTGACGGATGGCGCGAAGCACACAAAAGCGGCTATATATATAGTAGTCACTAGGCACTCCAGTTGTTTTGAAACAGGACAAGGCTCTCCCTTTTGTTCTTCCCGCTTCACAACTCCTTTGATTTCTTGTAAATGTTCAAAGACGAACCTTTAACAAAAAGAATATAAATCTTGTTTTTTCTCAACCTCAACTTCCATTTCTTGCAAACCCTTTTTTTTCTTTCTCCTGTTTTGATTCTTTGATTTGAGCTTGGGTAATGGAGGGTGGTGATATTTATAAAGCCAGAAATAGTTTACGGAGAAGCTTACGAGCGGGGAGTTCTTCTCTATGGAGAAACAGTGATGTGGACGTATTTTCAAGGTCTTCTCGAGACGAGGACGATGAAGAAGCATTGAAATGGGCTGCAATCGAGAAACTACCAACTGTTGCTCGTCTCAGGAAAGGTATATTGACTGGCTCTCACGGTGGAGTCAAAGAAATCGATGTTTATAACCTTGGGTGGCAAGAAAGGAGGACTATACTTGAGAGGTTGGTCAAAGTTGCAGAGGAAGACAATGAAAGGTTCTTGTTGAAGCTCAAGAACCGTATAACTAGGTATGAAGGTTTTCTTTTACCATGAAAACAGAAATGGAAAGTATTTTTGGACAGAAAGACTTAAGAAGAACTCTGTTTTAATCCTTGGAGATCTTGTTCTCGTGTATCAATAATTCGCATTTGGTTTTAAATTTTCAGGGTTGGCATTAATCTTCCCACAATCGAAGTTAGATTCGAAAATCTAAACATTGAAGCTGAAGCTTTTGTAGGAAGCAATGCTTTGCCTTCAGTTCTTAATTTCACTACTGGCATATTTGAGGTAGCAACCTGGGAATAGCTATTTAATTTATCATTTTGCTCTTTGTTTTTTGGTTTAGAACTTTAGATTGTTATTAACAGTTCGGTTTGCATTGTGATTAAAGAACTTTTTGATAGATATGGGGATTCTTTCCAGTAGAAAGAAAAAACTGACCATCCTCAAAGATGTCAGTGGTATCATTAAGCCTGGCAGGTAAACAAGGCCATCTGATTTCTCATGAATTTTACATTTTTTTCTTCTTCTCATCAAACATAAAGTTGGAGAATTCATCAATCATTTGTGGTTTGATATGTTTATAATAGGATGACATTGCTTTTGGGTCCTCCAAGTTCTGGAAAAACCACTCTCTTGTTGGCTTTGGCTGGGAAGCTTGATTCTGCTCTTAAGGTTCTCCACATTTCTTTTTGCTTTAGTGTTTTCTTTTAATATGCTTCTTGTTTTCTTCATTGAGATCTGCATTTGCTTTAGTTTCTAATTTGAAAGTGAAAATTCTCTTGCAGTTTTCGGGGACTGTTACTTACAATGGGCATACCATGAATGAGTTTGTGCCACAGAGAACTGCTGCCTATATCAGTCAACATGATCTTCACCTGGGAGAAATGACTGTGAGGGAGACTTTGGCCTTTTCTGCAAGATGCCAAGGTGTCGGAACTCGATACGGTTAGTTTGATTGATTTATACACCTTCTCAGTTTCTCTTTTGACCTTTTCGTGCAGAATGTTTTCACTTGTTTGTTACCATTATTGTGTAAATCTTCAACGGATGAAATCTTCCTTTTTTGGGGCGTTTACAGATATGTTGGCGGAGTTGTCACGAAGAGAGAAACATGCACACATTAAACCTGATCCTGATATTGATGTCTTCATGAAGGTGAGAACTTTGAAGCCATTGTAAATTGTAATGCAAGTTATGAATATCTTTGGGTACCAGCAGGGTTTTGCCATGCCATGTATGCCTTCAGAGATTCGTTACACACAAATGAGTGTACTCTGCAGAATGGATACCAATTGATATGTGCTATGTTTTAGATTCGAATCTCTGAGGGCAAACCCGATGTGGCAAAACATGGAAGGACTTGGGTATCAAATAGGACAATTCCGGTTTATGCTCTCACAATGCTGCCCAGTGGGCTAGGTCCGGTCGTTACATATTATATACCGAAATCAGAGCCAGAATATAAGTTAAAAGATTGTTGTATTCATTGTGATTTACTTTGTCATCTTTAACGTTTCAGGCAATATCAACAGAAGGACAGGAAGCAAATGTAATCACTGATTATATTCTAAAGGTAATGTTACAGAAACTGAAGTATATTGAAAAATCTAAGATAGAACCTTCTTCACTTATTGAATACCTTTGCCATGAGTTTTGCAGATTTTAGGACTGGATGTATGTGCAGACACTATGGTAGGAAATGCAATGTTGAGGGGAATCTCTGGAGGACAAAGGAAGCGTGTCACGACAGGTAGTTCATGAAATCAATTGCTGTCATTTATTCCATTATCAAAGTACACTAAATTTCTTATCATGTCACTGTCAATGCCATTAGCTGAAATGCTGGTTGGACCAGCAAGGGCACTGTTTATGGATGAGATATCTACTGGTCTAGACAGCTCTACAACGTTCCAAATTGTGAACTCCCTCAAGCAATATGTTCACATCCTTAATGGAACCGCCGTCATCTCTCTCCTACAGCCAGCTCCAGAGACTTATGATCTTTTTGATGACATTATTCTCCTTTCTGATGGCGTTATAGTATATCAGGGTCCTCGTGAACATGTGGTGAGCTTTTTTGAATCCATGGGCTTCAGGTGCCCTGAGAGAAAAGGTGTAGTTGATTTTCTACAAGAGGTTAGTCTTGACAAACGTTTTATTGCATTGTGAGAAAGCTGTGGCTGATTTCCTAAAATTGTGACAAAGTTGCTCTTCGGTCACATTTAACATTGTTAATTGCAGGTTACATCCAGAAAAGATCAAGGGCAGTATTGGGTACGTAGAGATCAGCCCTACAGGTTTATCACGGCCATTGAATTTGCCGAGGCATTCCAATCATTCCATGTGGGAATGAACATTGGAGATGAACTTAGAACTCCATTTGAAAAAGCAAGGAGCCACCCAGCTGCTTTGACAACCAGAAAATATGGTGTTGGGAACTGGGAGTTGCTGAAAGCTTGCCTCGCAAGGGAATTCCTGCTGATGAAGAGAAACTCTTTCATCTACATCTTCAAGTGCATGCAAGTGCGTGATAATCATATTTTAAATTTTACTGCAATTATCCTTTTGTAAGCATTGTAACTCGGACTATTTTTTCTTTGTGCTACTAGCTCACAACACTGGCCATAATTACTATGACTCTCTTCTTGAGGACTGAGATGCATAAAGATTCGGTTCGAGGAGGAAGGATCTATATGGGGGCCTTGTTTTTTGGTATGGTTATGACCATGGTCAATGGACTGTCTGAGGTTTCTTTGACTATTTCTAAGCTCCCTATCTTTTACAAGCAAAGAGACCTCCTATTCTTTCCTCCATGGACCTATGCTCTACCATCATGTATACTGAAGATCCCTATCACATTCATAGAAGTTTCCATATGGGTATTTCTTACCTACTATGTCATTGGTTTTGATCCGAATGTTGAAAGGTAGGAGAAAGGACTGACAACTAAAATTCGCTTGAACTTGAATAGTTGCGTATGCATAGATTTTTGCTCATTACCTCTGATTCAAATTAATATGGAAGTTATTTTTTCTGGCACAGGTTGTTTAGACAGTACCTCATCCTCTTTCTCATTAACCAGATGGGGTCTGGATTGTTTCGGTCTACTGCAGCACTCGGAAGAAACTTGATTGTTGCTAACACTTTTGGGTCATTTGTTTTACTCGTACTTGTTGCAATGGGTGGCTTTGTCCTGTCACGAGGTATAACAAGTCTTAGAAGAAAAAAAACGTTTAATGAAAATTAAGTTAAACAGTTCTAATATATAATATTTTTTCATTCTTTTATGTTTAATGCTACAGATGACATAAAGGGTTGGTGGAAATGGGGTTACTGGATTTCGCCTATGATGTATGGGCAAAATGCGTTGATGGTTAACGAGTTCCTTGGGAACCAATGGAGACGAGTAATGCTTTTGAAGTTGCAATGTTATAATTCTTCTTTTGTCTCTGAACAATATGCTGATCTTGTATGTTTTCTTTTTTATTGAAGGTCCTTCCGGGCTCGAATGAAACACTAGGAGTTGAAGTTCTAAAGTCTAGAAGTTTATTCACAGAAGCATATTGGTATTGGATCGGAGTAGGGGGATTGGTTGGATTCGTATTATTGTTCAACTTCGGCTATATTCTGGCTCTTACCTTTCTAAACCGTGAGTATAGTGTACCTACTGAATCTTGTGCCTTTTTGGAAGTGAGAACTAATCATTTACCATTTTTTTTTCAAATAAATATGTAGCCTTGGAGAAGAATCGGGCCGTAATATCAGATGAATCTGAAAGCAACGATCTAGCCAATGGAGTTGGAGTTGGCGGAAGCATTCAGTTAACAAACCAAGAAAACAGCTCTAGTCATGCAAATAGATCAGGTATTAAATGTTCATATATATTTGGATTGGTGTGACTGTGAACAAGCCATTATGTACAACTCTAATTTAATCAACTTGCAGAGATCCAAGATGACATTAAAAAAAGCACCTTATCGAAGTCCTTTTCTACGAGCGATGGAACTGTTGGGGCTATCGGCAATAGGAAAAAGGGAATGGTTCTTCCATTTGAGCCACATTCCCTCACATTTGATGACATCGCATATTCTGTTGATATGCCACAGGTAACATAACGTCCCACGTAAATGTACCATATACGTTCGATGGTTGAATTGAGTCTTTTTCCAGTTTAATGTGGACTGGATATATGAGAATTTATTTGATTGAATTGAAACTTTGTAGGAAATGAAAAAACAAGGTGTCACTGAAGATAGATTGGTGCTTTTAAAGGGTCTTAGTGGTTCTTTTAGACCAGGCGTTCTCACATCACTAATGGGTGTTAGTGGTGCTGGTAAAACCACTTTGATGGATGTGCTTGCTGGTAGAAAAACTGGTGGTTATATCGAGGGGAACATTACTGTTTCGGGTTTCCCAAAGAAGCAAGAAACATTTGCTCGTGTATCTGGATACTGTGAACAGAATGACATTCATTCTCCTCATGTCACTGTGTATGAATCCTTGCTTTATTCCGCTTGGCTACGATTATCCAATGAAGTTGACGCTGAAACCAGAAAGGTAAGAATTTTGAAATCCTAATCTATTTCAAGTCTCGTATTCAAATTGATACATATTACAGGTTTTACTGAGATAAGTAAATTGGCTATGCTTTAAGTTGAGAAGTGTTGTGTTTGATAAAACTTATTATCTTTCCTCTCCATTACCCACTGAGTAGGATGAATTCATTAAAATCGAGCCACACCTACATATAACTTAGTTGAGAAGAAAAACATTTTCTTTTACCAGCTATCTTGCTTCTAATAAAGTTGTTTCTTGTGTTGACAATGGAGTATTTAGATCAGTTTATCTTGACTGATATCCTGAGCAACAGAGTCCAATAGGAAAAGAAAAAAAAACATTTTCCTACTCACTTTTGGCCTGCATTATATGTTGATGGTTTTATCTCAACATATATATTTTGCAGATGTTCGTCGAGGAAGTCATGGAGCTTGTGGAACTGAAACCATTAAGGCATGCCCTAGTTGGTATACCTGGCGTAAACGGTTTATCAACAGAGCAACGAAAGAGGCTAACTATTTCTGTCGAGCTCGTGGCAAACCCCTCTATCATTTTCATGGATGAGCCAACTTCAGGGCTTGATGCAAGAGCTGCTGCAATTGTTATGAGAACAGTTAGGAATACAGTGGACACTGGAAGAACAGTTTTGTGTACCATCCATCAACCAAGTATTGACATATTTGAAGCATTCGATGAGGTAAGAAACAGAAAAGCCAATTTCAAAAGAAGTGGCTGCGTTTTAGTTGGTTATTTATGTAATAGCCTTACTAAGATAAAATTTGCAATTGCAGCTATTCCTTATGAAACGAGGAGGACAAGAGATATATGTGGGGCCATTAGGACACCATTCTGAACATCTTATCAAATATTTTGAGGTGAGATGAAATGAAAGACCACCGTTTCCAATATTCATCATCTTGTACATTTCACGGTTCACATGAAAATTGTATCCAAACTGTAATGTTTCACTCCTCCAGGGAATTCAAGGAGTTAGAAAAATCAAAGATGGCTACAATCCAGCAACTTGGATGTTGGAAGTTACCACAACAGCACAGGAGTTATCTTTAGGAGTCGATTTTGCTGATATCTACCGAAACTCAGACCTGCACAGGTAATAAGCTATCCAGGCTCCAAGTTGCAACAAAAAGTGTAATCTGATTCAACTAATTACTTTAGTTTAGCATATATAAGACATATATGTGGCCTAGTTATCTTGGCTATCTAGAATTTGCTACTGATGCATGCCATTTGTTCAGGAGAAACAAAGCTCTGATTGAAGATTTAAGCAAACCTGCTCCAGGTGCAAAGGAACTCTATTTCCGAACACAGTACTCTCAATCATTCTTGACTCAGTGCACAGCTTGTTTATGGAAGCAATACTGGTCATACTGGCGCAACCCGCCGTATACTGCTGTGAGATTTCTCTTTACAACCGTCATAGCATTGATGTTTGGGACAATATTCTGGGACCTTGGTTCTAAAACGTAAGCAACAATTCCAAAAGCTCATGCTTCAACTATTGTTTTTACCACTCATCTTCATATATCTGTTATTCTGTCTGTATTATAAAAATATAGGAAAAAGATGCAAGATCTGGCAAATGCAATGGGTTCAATGTATGCTTCTGTTCTTTTCATCGGTGTCCAAAACTCGGGATCTGTGCAGCCAGTTGTGTCTGTTGAAAGGACAGTGTTTTATAGAGAAAGAGCTGCTGGAATGTATTCTGCCATGCCATATGCTATTGCACAGGTAAGTCATCTTCACATTTTGAGGATTACTTGAAACCATAAAGAAAGTTGTACGCAAATCATAATTGACTCCACATTTTGACATTGCAGGTCTTAATTGAGATACCTTATATTTTTGTACAAGCTTCCGTGTATGGCATCATAGTCTATGCTATGATCGGATTCGAATGGACCGTCGCTAAGTTCTTTTGGTATCTCTTCTTCATGTTCTTCACCTTTCTTTACTACACCTTCTACGGCATGATGGCTGTTGCTGTCACACCAAACCAGTACATTGCAGCCACAGTTTCCTCAGCATTCTATGGCATATGGAATATCTTCTCGGGATTCATCATCCCACGACCTGTAAGTGCTACTTCCACAGGATCTTCCCTTTCAAGTTTTCGATATGTTTTATTCGGTTCAAAGAAAAACAATGATTCGAATGTGACTGCATAAACCAACAGGACTAACATTATTTCCCACTCATTTCAATTGTTCACCAATTACAGAGTATGCCAGTATGGTGGAGATGGTACAGTTGGATCTGTCCGGTGTCTTGGACCTTGTACGGGTTGGTGGTTTCACAATTTGGTGATATAAACCAAGTGCTTGAAGATGGCGACGGTCAGACAGTTAAAGAGTACATAACAAGTTATTTTGGGTTCAGACATGATTTTCTGGGAGGTGTTGCTGCTGTTATTCTTGGTTTCGATGTACTGTTTGGAGCAATCTTTACCATGGCCATCAAGATGTTCAATTTCCAAAGGCGATAGAAATTTTTGGTTTTAACTGTAGGGTTAAAAAAACAGATCCATATTTGTAATGGTGCGATATTATTAGGAAACAAGATAAAATAATAGGTTTCTCTAATTGAAGATTTTGTTGTACTTTAATTTCTTTTATTGATTAAAGGGATATTATAATTTCATATCGAGATTCTAACTCATACAAGACAACGGGCAATATGAGCATATTATGTCTAAATCCTTTTAATAGGCAACAAAACATGTAATTTTTGGTTTGTATAGTAATGCTTTTTATGAGATAATATTTGTTAAGAGTTTGTGACTCGAATTTTGTATTATTATGATCTGAAAAATTTATCGTGCGACTTGTTTGAAGCTATATATATATATATATATATATAATTGATATTGCTAATTTAGTTTGTGACTTATAAAGGGTTTGATTTCTTTATCTATTTATGTAACATAAGCTTTAATTTAGTTTGATATATAAGCGGTAATTTCATATTTTTAATACTAACATGTACATAAACTATAAAACTATAATTTTCTAAAAACATATTTGAACTTTTAGGAGAGGACTAAAGATAATATATGTATTTCAAATAAAAAATTGTTGCATGTATTCAGTAAAAAAATGAAGAATTAGTCAAAAATAAAGTTGAAGAATGATTATAAGAAAATTCAATCTATGTTGAAAACAACCTTGGTTTTAAATTAATAATTTTAAATTAAAAAGAGTTGTACATTTATTTTGATAAAATTATTTTTCAAAATTAAATCTATGTGGAAAACAAGCTTGGTTTTATACGAATTCATGGATGATTTTACCCTAAATTGCATTTTTTTTTCTCAAAAATTGTTATTCTTGTGTGAAAGAAGGATATTTTTTTTTGATAATATGTATGTCTGCCGTACGGTATATGTTCGAGGTACGAGGCTGCCTTTCCCAACAATCGCACCCTCTAAAAAAGGATAAAAAATTTTAAACATACGTTTTTATGATTATTTTTTTGAGCAACACATTTTTCTATGATATATTACTATTGATCTTTATAAAAAATAGATAAATAAAAAATATAGAAAATGTTTTGATGCACAAATTTGTTATTTTTAGGGTTTATAAACTTAGTTTAGGGTTAGAGATTTAGGTGGTATGTTTTATAATTTTAAATTTAGGGTTATAATTCAGAGTTTAAGTTATATGATTTAGAATTTAAGATTTTAGTGTTAGGAATTTAAGTTTTAGATTTTATAGTTTATAAGAAAGGTTGTGCAAATTTTTTTACATTGTGTGTAAATTTATCATACCGATTATACCCTAATAATTTTATTATATTGTTGTATAAATTTATCATACCAATTAGGAGAATATTTTCAATCTCTAATATTCCATAATGTCAAAATTATCAATATTGCATAATTTGAAAATATTTTTAATTTTTGAACCCAACAAGTGTCTCAGGATGATATTCATCCTAAGAGACACGAGTTCAATTATAATGTCCCCAAGGTACATGTACTTGACAAAGGGTTAAAATATCTATAAACAGATACTATCTTGTAATCACCTTTAGACTTTTTTAAAAAATATTTTTAATTACTACTATTCTATAATTTGAATATCTAAATTTACATATTAAAGTAAAAAAAAACAAACTAAGAAAACTTTTTAATATAATTTTTTAAAAAATATTTTGATACACAAGTAAAGTTTGCACAAGCCTTTTAATTTTAGGTTTAGAGATTTAGGTTGTGGTTTAGGGTTTAGAGGTTTAGGTTGTAAAATTTAAAATTTATAGTTAAAGTTTAAAGTTTTTTTTAATAAATCATAATGGTTTTAATTTAAAAAATCATATATAAAAGGTAAAATAAATAGATTATATTTCATACATAAATTTTGGAAATAATGTATATTTTGTTTTTTTTAAATATATTATAAACAACATTTAATAAATACATATTAACAAAAACTATGGATAAACTTCTCTAAAAAGTAACAAATAAACTCAAAATTAACAATGTGGGCACATCTTATTTAATTTAAAAATTGTTATGTAAGTGATAAACTTTATAATATATATGCATATATGATACGTTTCGTTAGTAAATTTGACCTTTAAGATTTCGGTTTTCTGTAAAAAAAATATATTAGTGTATAATATAAGCTAAGCAATTATGTCATCTAAACATGTAAAATTATTATATTCCGTTTTATTTCCCTCTTGTTTTTTATTTTAATTTTCATCGTTTTTCAAAAAAATAAAAAAGTCAAACAAAAGACCTCAAATTTAAAAAAGAAAAAAATTACTCGAAAGTTTGAACTTTGACAGATTAAAATAGAAAACAAAATAAAAAAAACCCAATCCTTACGGAACACCATGTGGGATATAATTTGAACTTTGACAGATACAAATAACGAGAATGATAATAATAATAAGGGTAATCTTTATCGAAAGTCCCTTTTGTTTAGTGCGTGTTCTATTTTGGTCACCCGATTTGAAAAAAGGTTATTTTGGTCACCTATGTTTTCGATCGTTAAATTTTTGGTCACCCAACCGTTAGACTCCGTTAACACCCGTGAATACGATGACGTGGTACGTTAATAAAAAAGTTAATTACTAATTTAACCCCTAAATTTTTAAATTTTTATTTTTTACCATCTTTCTTAAAGTTTCACCCTAAAAATAAGGGTTTAAGCAACTGTACCAGATTGAATTGAATTTTTTTTGAACAACCAGTTGTCGGAGAGATTTTGTCTTGGTTGGACAAGATATTTTAGTGTTGTGATTTTCAAAGCTTAACAACAACTCCTTCAATGGAAGAATTCCAACAGAGCTTGGAGATTGTAAAAGCTTGATATGTTTAAATCTTAACACCAATAACTTGAAGGGGGTTGTCCCTAATGCGTTTAAATATCTCTTCCTCCAATGTTCAATTTCAACTTTTAAATATCCTTATTTTTTAATTCAGATGAATTGGTCATTTTTTTCTCTCAACCTTCACATACAGATCTCTCAATTTCTCTCCCCTCCTATCATTTTTATTTGATCTGCAAAGGGAAATACGAATCCATTACTTCCAATTCCAAGTTTGGAAAAAGAAATTGAAAGGAAAAAAAAGCTATAGTTATGTTGGGGACAGGAGTGGATTCAGGAGAGTGAGAGTCCGTAGTGAAGACCAATTCTACAATCCGGCCAAGGCGAGAAGGTCGTTTCAGAACCAGCGAACCAATCAACTATGGAGGGCTCAAAGCCATGTTACGGTTACTTGATCGAATGTGGACCAGGAGCTGGAGAAAGGTGTTGCTTCGACTGACCATCATAAATCGGTTTTGATTCTTGTTTCGAAACCAGTCGTCTCTCCTTTGAGTATTTTGGAGCTGTTTTTTGGATTCAATCGTGCCTTTGAGTAATTTTTAGGGTGAAACTTTGGGGAAGGTGGTGAAAAATAGAATTTTAAAAATTTAGGGATTAAATTAAAAATTAATTTTTTATTAACATACTACGTCATCGTATTCACGGGTGCTAACGGAGTCTAACGGTAGGGTGACCAAAAAATTAACGATCGAAAACATAAGTGACCAAAATAATCTTTTTTCAAATCGGGTGACCAAAATAGAACACGCACTAAACAAAAGGGACCTCCGGTGAAGATTACCCTAATAATAATAACAATAGGAAGAAGAAGCCGCTATATGATTTTCTAACCAATCTTATAAGAATCACAACCCTCCAGTTATGTTGCAACAAGACCAGACCATTCCTGAACCCTCAAACTGGTTTTTGTTCTTTCAGCCTCAAACTGGTTTGATGCTTTGACTTGAGCTCGGGGAACGTGAAAGTTTTCATATTGTTCCGGTGGGTGTTGGGTAATGGAGGGTGGTGATATTTTAAAAGCGAGTCATAGTTTACGAGCTGGAAGTGTTGGAGCCGGAAGTTTACGAGCATCGAGTTCTTCTATATGGAGAAACAGTGCTGTGGACGTATTTTCAAGGTCTTCTCGAGACGAGGATGATGAAGAAGCATTGAAGTGGGCTGCACTTGAGAAACTACCGACTATCGCTCGTCTCAGGAAAGGTATATTGACCACCTCTCACGGCCATGCCAATGAAGTCGATGTTTATAATCTTGGGTGGCAAGAAAGGAGGACTATACTTGAGAGGTTGCTCAGGGTTGCAGAAGAAGATAATGAAAGGTTCTTGTTGAAGCTCAGGAACCGTATAAATACGTAAGAAGTTTTTTTGTATGTTGTTTTTTCTAATATATGCTGTTCTTGTGTACTGATAATCATTTTATTGGATTTTTTTTAATTTTCAGGGTTGGCATCGAGCTTCCTACAATCGAAGTCAGATTCGAAAATCTGAATGTTGAAGCTGAAGCTTTTGTAGGAACCAATGCTTTGCCTTCATTTCTTAATTTCCTTACTAGTATATTTGAGGTAGCAACCTGGAAATTACTGATTGATTTATCTTTTTTACTATTTTTTTGGGGGGTTTAGATTCTTATTAACAATTCTCTTTGTTTTGTGATTAAAGGGCTTACTGATAAATATGGGTGTTCTTTCTAGTAGAAAGAAAAAGCTGACCATCCTTAAAGACGTCAGTGGAATCATTAAGCCTGGCAGGTAAACATGGCCATCTGATTTTCAATTTTCTTTTCTCTTCTCAAACATAAAGTTGGGAGATCCTGGAATTAATCAATGGTTTTGTGGTTTGATATGTTTATAATAGGATGACATTGCTTTTGGGTCCTCCAAGTTCTGGAAAAACCACTCTCTTGTTGGCTTTGGCTGGGAAGCTTGATCCTGCTCTTAAGGTTCTCCACATTTCTTTTTCTTTAGTGTTTTCTTTTAATATGCTTCTTGTTTTCTTAATTGAGATCTGCATTTGCTTTAGTTTCTAATTTGAAAGTGAAAATTCTCTTGCAGTTTTCGGGGACTGTGACTTACAATGGGCACACCATGAATGAGTTTGTGCCACAGAGAACTGCTGCCTATATCAGTCAACATGATCTTCACTTGGGAGAAATGACTGTGAGGGAGACTTTGGCCTTTTCTGCAAGATGCCAAGGAGTCGGAACCCGATACGGTTAGTTTGATTGATTTCTACCCCTTCTCAGTTTATCTTTTGACCTTTTGGTGCAGAACGTTATCACTTGTTTATTACCATTATTGTGTAAATCTTCAATGAATGAAATCTTCCTGTTTTGGGCGTTTACAGATATGTTGGCAGAGTTGTCACGAAGAGAGAAACAGGCACACATTAAACCTGATCCTGATATTGATGTCTTCATGAAGGTAAGAACTATGAAGCCATTGTAAATTGTAATGCAAGTTAAGAATATCTTCGGGTGCCAGAAGGGTTTTGCCATGTATGCCTTCAGAGATTCATTACACACAAATGAGTGTACTCTGCAGAACAGATGCCAATTGATATGTTCTGTGTTTTAGATTTGAATCTCTGAGGCAAACCTGATGTGGTAAAACATCAAAGGACTTAGGTATCAAAGAAGACAATTACGGTTTATGCTCTCACAATGCTGCCCGGTGGGCTAGGTCTGGTCGTTACATATTATATACCATGTTGGCAAGATGCCTTGTCTCGTTTAGATATTGCTTCCGGTGTCCTGCAAAATTCGTTGCATATGTTAAAAGATAATTCTATCTGGAATAACATTGGTTGAGAATCAGAACTGGAATATAAGTTCAAAGATTAATTTTATCTCACAACAGTCACAATTATAAAGAATCTTGTATGCATCGTGATTTGCTTTGTCAACTTTTAACATTTCAGGCAATATCAACAGAAGGACAGGAAACAAATGTAATCACTGATTATGTTCTAAAGGTAATGTTACAAAAACTGAAGTATACTGAAAGATCTAAGGTAAAAACTTCATTTATTGCATTCCTTTGTCATAAACTTTGCAGATTTTAGGACTGGATGTATGTGCAGACACTATGGTAGGAAATGAAATGTTGAGGGGTATCTCTGGAGGACAAAAGAAGCGTCTCACAACAGGTAGTTCATGAAATCAATTGCACCATTTATTCCATTATCAAAGTACACCAAATTTCTTATGCCATTGTCAATGCAATTAGGTGAAATGCTGGTTGGACCAGCAAGGGCACTGTTTATGGATGAGATATCTACTGGTCTAGACAGCTCTACAACATTCCAAATTGTGAACTCCCTCAAGCAAACTGTTCATATCCTTGATGGAACCGCAGTCATCTCCCTTCTACAGCCAGCTCCAGAGACTTATGATCTTTTTGATGACATTATTCTCCTTTCTGATGGTGTGATAGTATATCAGGGTCCTCGTGAACACGTGGTGAGCTTTTTCGAATCTACGGGCTTCAGGTGCCCCGAGAGAAAAGGTGTGGCTGATTTCTTGCAAGAGGCAAGTCTTGAAAAAGATTTTATTCTCTTGTTCATTGTGAGAAAGTTGCTCTTCTGTCTCATTTAACTTTGTTAACTGCAGGTTACATCAAGGAAAGATCAAATGCAGTATTGGGTACGTAAAGATCAACCTTACAGGTTTATCACAGCCGATGAATTTGCCGAGGCATTCCAATCATTCCACGTGGGAATGAAAATTGGGGATGAACTTGGAACTCCATTTGAAAAAGCAAGGAGCCACCCAGCTGCTTTGACAACCAGAAAATATGGTGTTGGGAAGGGGGAGTTGTTGAGAGCTTGCATCGCAAGGGAATTCCTGCTGATGAAGAGAAACTCCTTCGTCTACATCTTCAAGTGTATACAAGTGTGTACAGATCATTTTTGAACCCTGTACTGCAATTGTTGTGCTTTAAGGATATTTTTTTCTCAACACATTAAGGATGTTGACTAACACTATTTTTTCTTTGTGCTACTAGCTCACAATAATGGCCATCATTGCTATGACACTCTTTTTGAGAACTGAGATGCATAAAGATTCTGTTCAAGGAGGAGGAATCTATATGGGGGCTTTGTTTTTTGGTATGATATTTATCATGTTCAATGGAATGCCTGAGCTTTCGATGACCATTACTAAGCTCCCAGTCTTTTACAAGCAAAGAGACCTCCTTTTCTTTCCTTCCTGGACCTATGGTCTACCATCTTGGATTCTGAAGATCCCTATGACATTTATAGAAGTTTCCATATGGGTATTTATTACCTACTACGCCATTGGATTTGATCCAAATGTTGAAAGGTAGTGAAAAATGACAACACAAATTTCTTGTGAACTTTAACAGTAGTGACTCTGATTCAAATTGACGTGGAAGTAATTTTTCTGGCATAGGTTGTTAAGACAGTACCTCATCCTTGTTCTCATTAACCAGATGGCTTCGTCATTATTCCGATGTATTGCAGCAACTGCTAGAAACATGATTGTTGCTAACACTTTTGGGACATTTTCTTTACTTGTACTTTTTGCATTGAGTGGCTTCGTCCTAGCACGAGGTATAATAAGTCTTAGAAAAAGTTTAATGGAAATTAAACTTTAGACGGTTCTAATCTACTTTTTATGTTTAATGCTACAGATGACATAAAGGGTTGGTGGATATGGGGTTACTGGATCTCGCCTTTGATGTATGGCCAAAATGGGTTGATGGTTAATGAGTTCCTTGGACACCAGTGGAGACGAGTAATGCTTTTGAAGTTGAAATGTCTATAATTCTGCTTTTGTCTCTTAACAAAATGCTCATCTTTCATGTTTACTTTCATATTGAAGGTCCTTCCGAACTCAAACGAATCACTGGGAATTCAAGTTTTACAGTCGAGGAGTTTCCGCCAAGATTCAAATTGGTATTGGATTGCAATAGGGGCATTGATTGTATTCGTATTAGTGTTCAACTTTTGCTTTAATCTATCTCTTACCTTTCTAAACCGTGAGTATTGCTTACCTACTAAAACTTATGCCTCTTTGTTAAGCAGAGCTAATCTTTACCTTTGTTTTTTTCTTCTTCGAATAAATATGTAGCCTTTGACAAGAATCGAGCTGTAATATCAGAAGAACCTGAAAGTAAAGATCAAGCCAATGGAGTTGGTGGAAGCATTCAGTTAACAAACCAAGAAAGTAGCTCAAGTGGTGTAATTAGATCAGGTATTAGAAGGTCATATATATTCGGATTAGTGTGTTTGTTTATGAGCCATTATATGTACAATACAAATTTAATTGACATACAGAGATCCAAGATACCAATCAAAGAAGCACCTCATCCAAGTCCTTCTCTATGTCTGATGTAAATCTTGGGGCCAATGGCAAAAACAAAAAGGGAATGATTCTTCCATTTGAGCCACATTCCATCACTTTTGATGACATCACCTATTCTGTTGATATGCCACAGGTAACATAAGGTTCTATGTATAAATAACATTCACTTTCGGTAGTTGGATTGAGTATTTTTTTTTTCAGTTTAATGTGGTTCAGGTATATGAGAGTTTACAATTGAATTGGAATTTTTCAGGAAATGAAAGAACAAGGTGTCACTGAAGATAGATTGGTGCTATTGAAGGGTCTTAGTGGTGCTTTCAGACCAGGTGTTCTCACAGCATTAATGGGTGTTAGTGGTGCTGGTAAAACAACGTTGATGGATGTGCTTGCTGGTAGAAAAACCGGTGGTTATATCGATGGGAACATCACAGTTTCAGGTTTCCCGAAGAAGCAAGAAACATTTGCTCGTGTATCTGGATACTGTGAACAAAATGACATTCATTCTCCTCATGTCACTGTGTATGAATCATTGCTTTATTCCGCTTGGCTACGATTATCCAGCGAAGTTGATGCCGAAACCAGAAAGGTAAGCATTTACAAATTTCATGTCTCTTATTCAACATTGATACATATTACAGGTTTTACTGAGGTAAGTCAATTCGCTATTTATCCTAAAGCTCTACAGAGCTTTAAGTTGAGAAGTGTTGTATTTGTTAAATCTTATTTTCTCTTTCCCCTCCATTTCCCACTGAGTAGGATGGATTCATGGAAGTCAACACACTTATATAACATAGTTGAAAAGGAAAAATATTTTCTTTTACCAGCTTTCTTGCTTCAAATAAAGTTATTTGTTTGGCTGGCAAAGGAGTATTTTGGCCAGTTTATCTAGACTGAGATCCTGAACAACAGAGTCCAATAAGAAAACACATTTTCCTAATCACTTTTGGCATGGATTAAGTTGATGGTTTTATCTCAACATCTGCTTTTTAGATGTTCATCGAGGAAGTCATGGAGCTTGTGGAACTGAATCCATTAAGGCATGCCCTTGTTGGTTTACCTGGTGTAAACGGTTTGTCAACTGAGCAGCGAAAGAGGCTTACTATTGCAGTCGAGCTCGTGGCAAACCCCTCTATCATTTTCATGGATGAGCCAACTTCAGGGCTTGATGCAAGAGCTGCTGCGATTGTTATGAGAACAGTTAGGAATACGGTGGACACCGGCAGAACAGTTGTGTGTACCATCCATCAACCTAGTATTGACATATTTGAAGCATTTGATGAGGTAAGAAACATAAAAGTTGTTTCAAAAGAAGTGGCTGCATTTTAGTTGGTTCTTTATGCAATAGCCTAACTAAAAGATAAAAATTGCAATTGCAGCTATTCCTTTTGAAGCGTGGAGGAGAAGAGATATATGTGGGGCCATTAGGACACCATTCTAAACATCTTATCAGATACTTTGAGGTGAGAAGAAATGAAAAACCACAGTTTACAAAGTTCATCAACTTTACCATTTCTCAGATCACATAGAAACTGTATCTAACACTATGATGTTCATCTTCTCTAGGGAATTCAAGGAGTTAACAAAATCAGATATGGATACAATCCAGCAACTTGGATGCTGGAAGTTACCACGTCAGCGCAGGAGTTATCTTTAGGAGTTGATTTTGCTGAAATCTACAAAAACTCAGACCTATATAGGTAATAAGCTATCCTGGAGCCAAATTGCAACAAAAAGTGTAACCTGATTCAACTAATTAATTTAGATTATGATATACAAGGCATGTATATGGCTTAGCTATCCTGGTTACGCGGAATTTGTTTCTGATGCATGTCATTTGTTCAGGAGAAACAAAGCTCTTATTGAAGATTTAAGCAAACCTGCTCCTGGTACAAAGGAACTCTATTTCCCAACACAGTACTCTCAACCATTCTTGACTCAGTGTACAGCTTGTTTATGGAAGCAAAACTGGTCATACTGGCGCAACCCGCCGTATACTGCTGTGAGATTTCTCTTTACAACTGCCATAGCATTGATGTTTGGGACATTGTTCTGGGACCTTGGCAAAAGAACGTAAGCTACAAGCCTACAACTCTATTACAAAAGCTCAAGTTTCAATAGTTGTTTTTACCAGTCATCTTCATATATCTAATTGTCTTATAAAATTATAGGAAAAAGATGCAAGACCTGGCAAATGCAATGGGTTCAATGTATGCTTCTGTTCTTTTCATTGGTATCCAAAACTCTTCATCTGTGCAGCCTGTTGTGGGCATTGAAAGGACAGTCTTCTATAGAGAAAGAGCCGCTGGAATGTATTCTGCCATGCCATATGCCATTGCACAGGTGTGTAATTTTCACATTTTGGGGATACTCAAAACCGTAAAGAAAGTTGTAGGCACATTATAATTGACTCCACATTTTTGCCACTGCAGGTCTTAATTGAGATACCTTACATTTTCCTTCAATCTTCTGTGTATGGCATTATAGTCTATTCTATGATCGGATTCGAATGGAACGCTGCAAAGTTCTTTTGGTATCTCTTCTTCATGTTCTTCACATTCCTTTACTTCACCTTCTATGGCATGATGGCTGTTGCTGTCACACCGAACCACCACATTGCGGCCATAATTTCCTCAGCATTCTATGGATTATGGAATCTCTTCTCAGGATTCATCATTCCACGACCTGTAAGTGCTACTTCCCCACAATTTTTCTTTTTGAGTTTTTGGTATCTTTAGCATATACTTGTACACACAAATCCTGATGACTTAATTTCTTCCCACTCATTTCAATTGTTCACCAATTACAGAGAATGCCAGTATGGTGGAGATGGTACTATTGGGCTTGTCCGGTATCATGGACGTTGTACGGATTGGTAGTTTCGCAATTCGGGGATATAAACGAAAGGCTGGAAGATGGCAACGGCCAGACAGTTAAAGAGTTCATAAGAAGTTATTATGGGTTCAGGCATGATTTTCTGGGAGTAGTTGCTGCTGTTATTCTTGTTTTCGATGTTCTGTTTGGAGCAATCTTTACCATGGCCATAAAGACGTTCAATTTCCAAAGGCGTTGAAATATAGTGTTCAAAAATCAGTATTAGTAATGGACTGGTAAGATATCATTAGGATTAGGAAACAAAGGTAAATTATGTTGCGTTCTTGTGAAATCTCTGACATTTGAATTTGTTGTAACTTGTATGTAACCATAGAACATTGTCTTATTTTTCGTTCGATGTAATAAATAAAAAAAATCCTCTGCCCCTAACATGCCTCGCACTAAAAAACACTTAAAAATTAAATTCTAAATCTTAACCTTAATTTTCACATCATAAACTATAAACTCTAAACTCTAAAAAATACATCATACCTCTAATTCCTTAAACCCTAAACACAGCCCCTAACCTTAAACTCTAAACCCTAAACTCTAAACTCATTTTTAAAATAGGGCACCAAAGAAGGCATAGTTTGAGACAAACGATTTCTATCCTAATAAAAAGAGGCTTAACTAACCTTAAACATCTGCAACAATATCACAGGAATACAACAAACAGGAACATTTTAATTAAAACAAATCTACAATTAAATTTGAAAAATATAAACATAGGCCTATTGTTGGCAATGAGGGTTTCTCATTTTATCCACACTATACTTTTATTTTTTTCTTTTTCATTAAAAAATGATTATTATAGTTATAATACTCTAATACTAATATTTTTTTTCTTTTTTATTGAAAAAATTGATTATTATAGTTATAATACTCTAATACTAATAAAATTATACATACAGTAAAACTTTTATAAATTAATACTCTTTAAATTAATAAATTCTATTAAATAATAAATTTCTCTAGTCTCGACTTGGGCCAATGTAAAAAATCATCAAATTCGATAAGATAATAATATAATATTTTTTTGGTAACTTACTAAAATATGAATCTATTGTAATCTGGGTTTTTTTTTAAATTCAAATCTAATTCAATTTCATCTCTAACTTTTCTAATGCACCCACAAGTTCCGGCGTTGAGGTCTCCAATATACATGAATCTATTTAATACAATATTAAATCGAAACAATGAATTATTAAGTACATATATTAGTCTAGTTAGATATAAATAATTTGATACATGAATATATTTAATAACATATACATAATCTACTTATTTTTAATTAATTGGAATATTATGTACAATTTACAATTTATTTGCACACAATATCTTTATCAAAGTTATATTTGTTGAATTGAGAAATTTTCTTTTAATTAATAAATTAATAATTCATAAATATATTAATATATTTTTAAATTAATAAAATTTTATGGTCCCAAAGGTATTAATTTATAGAGGTTTTACTTGTATTTGCTTATTCATACTCTAAAAATTATATTTAAGCTTTATCA
The DNA here is from genome assembly GCA_958450335.1 of Hibiscus tridactylites. Lineage (NCBI taxonomy): Eukaryota > Viridiplantae > Streptophyta > Magnoliopsida > Malvales > Malvaceae > Hibiscus > Hibiscus tridactylites. The sequence goes on along the minus strand of OY288277.1, from coordinate 6,293,008 downwards.
TAATATTATTAAATACCGCTGCCTGAACTTTAATTCCCTTAACTAATAATGTAAATCAAACTTAAAAATCAAAATTTTATTAGTAAAAAGTAAAAAGAAAATATGTTAAAATCTAAAAAATCAATATATGAAATTAGTGAAATTAAGTCTCAACCCTCTATTTTCTATAGTTAACATTTAAAACATCGTTACTTTCAAAGATGAACAATTTAACTCTTCTTATAATTTTATTCTAGTTACGTTCATGAAGTCAATCAAAAAAATTATAATGGATATAAATGGTTCAAATTATGATATTTATAGTAATTTAATTTTTATGAAATTTTATTTTTAATATCAAATCATGACATATTTTTTTATTAAGAAATCGTAAATGGGAGAGGCCATGTGGAACCAAACTTGATAACTAAATTCATATCGGTAAGTTTAATCCTTGATGTTTACATCTTTTATTAATTTGATCCTTATTCCTTTTTAGTTAAATAATCTCCCGTCCTCCCGCTTTTAGTTAAATTGTTTGGGAAGTTTTGCGGTACGATATAGTACGGTGCAGCTACGGTGCGGCACTAACTGAAACTATTATAAGATTTAAAATATGAAACTGAAAATGTTACATTGTTTGATAACATTTTTGGTACTTACAAAAATTTAAAATGTTTTTAGAAGCAATGAAATTTTCGATACTCAAAGTTTCGATACTTACCACCAACCGCAAATATTATCAAACAATGTAACATTTTCAGTTTCATATTTCAAATCTAATAACATTTTCAGTTGGTGCTGCACCGTAGCCGCATCTTACCATGACGTATGTTAAACATGCCCAAATTGTTAGACTTTAACAAACATAACAATCAGGCCGTTAAATTTTACGACATTGATGTGACGACATCAGTAACAATCCACATGTACAATAATATAAAAAACATATTTTTAAAACATTAATTTACAACAAAATAGTGTAAAATGGCGCATGCTATTTAGGGTTACGTATTTTCGGATATCATATTGAATTTATCCGAAAAATGGATGTCTGGAATTTTAGATGGATAAAATAATGGTTTGTATTTGATTAAGAGAAAATCAGATATTTGTTTTTTTTT